>JALGPY010000051.1:0-1220000 GCA_023055425.1 Linanthus parryae
GGCGGGCTGGTAGAATGTTGCACAATGAATGCATGGAAGGTAGATGTAATTTGTCCAAGGGTATAATACAATATTGTTGTATAGTGTATTTAGTGTACTTAGTGAATCTAAAGAACGTATAGAGGTGTTTTGTTTTGTAAATAGGCTGCACAATGAACGTATAGAGGTTAAAGAAGTTTATAGATTTTTTTTCCCCTTTCTTGTTTTTCCTCTCATTTTTCTCTGTAAATTGTAGAACTCAACAAGTGATGAGAAAGGCGATTTGAATTCAATCAATGGTTTCTCAAATTACTCTACACACAACAATATTTGTAGTAACTAACTAACTAACTGTTATTTACATCAGGTATCTAACCCCTATCTGTTGTTTTTCGTCTCAACACCGGTTCATGTCTTTTCGTTGAATACCCATCATCATATCTTTGGTAGTGATAAACTCTCATGTTCTATCAATGGTTTTAGGCAGGTTGTCCCTCAACAACCTCCAGAATTGCCATGAGTCTCTTAGCATGGAAATCCAGGGGTTTAGGTCAAAGACCTGCAGTTCTAGACATTTTCACTTTGAGCAAGAAGTTTTCTCCTTCCCTTCTTTTTCTCTCTGAAAATAAGCACCAGGTTTCTTTTGTTGATTCAAAATTGCATAAATTAGGATTTGCTTCTTTGGGGGTTGATTGGAAGGATTCTTCAGGAGGTCTCTGGGTAGGTTGGAATTTTTTTGGGATGTTTGCTTGGTTCATTCACGTAAGAATTTCATAATTATTAAGATCAATGTGCCAAATTTCAATCCCTGGTTCCTTAGGCTTCTCTATGGGCATCATGAAGGGTCAAGTAGACAGGCTGTATGGGAAGAAATTGACTTGGTGATGTCTAATCCCTCTGAGCCCATCCTTTTATTTGGGGACTTCAACCGGGTTCTTTATGTCTCGGACAAGTGTGGTCCTTAAAGGACTATTTATCAGGGTGCTTCAACCCTGAGATGTTTTCTTAGCAAATGGGCTTTATTTGAACTTAGACATCTTGGACCCAGGTATACATGGAAAAATAGTAGGTTTTCCTCCCAACCTACCTTTGAGAGACTTGATAGAGCATGGCTTCCCGAGCTTGGCTGCAGTTATTCCCAACTCTTGTCAGGAGAACCCTGGGGTTATTTTCCTCAGATCATCTTCCTCTTCTTGTTAGAGCTCAACCCCTGGTTAGAAGTTCTAATAGACCTTACAAATTTGAGGCTTGGTGGGCACATTACCATGCAAAGCATGAGCTGGTAAAATACATTTGGTCTTTACCTATTAAAGGGTATCCTATGTTTAAAGCTTAGCAATATTTGAAAATAAATGTCAAGACCTTGGCCTTTTGGTCTAGAAATAGTGGTTCACTTCAAAGTAGAATGGATCAGCTGAGACAAATGCTCTTGTACTTACTGTCCAGACTCCCTGACAGGAATGCCCTGGATGCTTTTGTTGAAACTAGAAGGGAGTTGAACCAACTGAGTCTTGACAATGTGACTTATTGGGCTCAGAGAGCACATCCCAAATGGCTTAGATGTGGAGATAAAATACAAAGTTTTTCCACCTTTCTACTAAAATCAAAAGAAGTGAAAATCACATTTGGACTATTGCTACTGATTCGGGGGAAATTCTTACTAGGGATCTTGATCTTAAGGCTCGCTTTTGTGATTATTTTAAAAAGATTTTCACTCCCATAACAATGCATGAAGAAGTCCGCCATTACCATATTTTGGATTGTATTAAGCACTTTCTTAGAACCTTACCAAAAGTGTATGCTCTTAACCCCCCTTCACACCTCAGGAGGTGTAATATGCCATTTTTAGTAGGGAAGCTTTGAAAGCTCTAGGGCCAGATGGCATGCCACCAGTGTTCTTTCAAAAATACTGGTACATTATCTCCAAGGACATTACTACTGTGGTCCTTTATTTTCTTAATTATGGTTTTATGTTAAAGGAAACCAATAGAACTATCATTACCTTAATTCCTAAGCATGAAAATCCCTCAAATGCCAAAGACTATCGCCCAATTAGCCTGATAAATGTCCTCTATCGTATCACATCTAAGGTCTTGACAAATAGAATTAAGAAATTTCTTCCTTCATTAATTAGATAGGATCAATGTGGTTAATGTGGTTTCATCTCATGTAGAATATTTCTGATAACACTGCAATTGCCTTGGATATCCTTCAGTTCATCGGAATCCAAAAGTCATCAGCAAAGGATGCTTATGATAGCCTCAAAGTGGATATGTCCAAAGCTTTTGATAAAGTTAACTGGGACTTTCTTAAGCACTCTCTTCTTAAATTTTGCTTCCCAGCCTCGTTTGTTAGACTGATCATGGGTTGTGTGGCTACTACCACACTAGTTGTAGCTATAAATGGAACTCTTTCAGATTATTTCTCTCCTAAGCGTGGTCTTAGGCAAGGTGACCCCATGTCACCTTTCCTTTTTTAGCTCATTGTTGAGGCTCTCTCATGGGCTTTATATGAAGCTCAAGTTAATAAACTCATCACTGGGGTTAGTCATGGTCCTTCTGGACCTATTGTCACTCACCTGCAATTTGCAGACGACTCCATATTATTCTTCAAAGTGGATACCAACGTGAGACTGAGACTTAAGACTTTATTTTGTTCTTACTGCTCTCAATGTGGCCAGGATATTAGCTTTTCTAATTCCAATCTAATTTTCAGCCATAATTGCTCTTATCATCATCAAAAGATGATTCTCTCTAACCACTTAGGGGTAGGGATGGCAACGATTCGGATCTGGATTGGATCAAGCCCTTCCCGATCCAGATCCGATCAGGAGAATTGGGATCCAGATCCGACCTAAATCCATTCCAATCATTACCGGATTCAGATCAGATCGAATCGGGTTTCATTTAGCTGATCCAAATCCGAACCGTAGATCCATATAGTACGTGTTGGATCGGATTCATATCGGATCCAGCTCGAGTTTGCAATAAAATGAAAAAAACAACATAATAAATAAACACTATTTATACGATAAAGCAGGTTCTTAAGCCTGGTTGGAGTTACTATTGTTCTTCTTAAAAGTGTAAGTGGGGAGGTAATAGGGGTATATTTGTAAAGCACACATGTACGTAGGACCGGAACGGGTCGGAACCCGGTGGATCGGCACTCAAATCCAAATCCGATCGGGTCTGTCTTTCCGGATCCAAATCCAATCCATTTTCAATTGGATCGGATTCGGATCCGATGCATTTGTCTCGGATCGCTCGGATCTCAGATCGGATCGGACCATATTGCCACCCCTAGTTAGGGATTGAGGTGAATGATAATCTGAGGAACTACCTAGGCCTCCCCACTAACATTGACACTAATGTCAATATCATTTGTGAGCAAACATTGGCTAAAATTGAGAAAATATTCTCTGGGTGGAAGGAATGCTATTTAAATAGGGTTGGAAGAGTCTCACTTGTCCAATCAACTCTTAATAGTCTTCATGTCAATCCGTTTTTCACTCTCAAAATTGCAATCATATATCATCATAAGATTGAGAAGATGTTTTCCTCCTTCATATGGGGGAATGGTCTTCATCACAAAACCATGCACTGGGTTGCATGGATACACATGTGCAAGCCCAAGAGGTTAGGGGGTCTGGGTCTTAAGTCCACTCCACTCTTAAACACAGGCTCTCCTTTCTAAGCAGACTTGGAAGCTTACAACACAGCAAGACTCCCTTTTTTTAAAATACTTTAAATCTATATATTGTAAGAGAAAGGGGTTCCTTGATAGGAAATCTAATATCAATGCTTCTCGGGTCTGGAAAGGAATCCCTTATGCTAGAGATTTGGTTAGAGAGGGGCTTGTGTGGAATGTGAGAAATTAAGAATCTATATCTATACTCCATGATAAATGGATCCCTGATACTCCTCCTATTTCACAGCATCTACAACACTCTAACCTCCAAAACTGTCTTGTTGCTGATCTCATTCATAATAGAGGGGAAGTTTCTCAGGGGTGGGATAGGGGAAAATTGCAATGTCTCCCAACATGGATTTAGAAACAAATCTTTAAGATCCCTCTTCCTAGAACAAACCAAAAGGACATGTATAGTTGGGCATTCTCTTCCAATGGAGAGTTTTCTTTCGCCTCAGCCTACAAACAGTTACTTAAGAACCAAATGAACGAAAATTTGGCTGAGAATGATAATGGGGTGGAAAGGATGTCTTTGAAATTTCTCATGGACGGATTTTCGGAAATTAAAGCTCCCTCAGAATGTTTTGTTCCTGTTATGGCATGCCATAAATCAAAAATTGCCAGTTAAATGATGAAGCATGTCCTCTTTGTCATACTGCTACTGAAACCATTGACCATCTGTTCATTCATTGTAAATTTGCAAAGGTACTTTAGTCTCTTCCTTTTCTTGGGAGTGTTCCTCATAATATCTTCTTTGATTATGTGATATCTTTGTTGACTCAAACAACGGTTATGAATAAACCTTATATTTTTAGCCGGTACGGTGCAATCATTTGGACCCTGTGGACCTTCAGAAACTCTACATGTTTTAACGCTTCAAGTGATGAGGATGGTATTTCAAATGTGGGCTCTCCAGTGGCACAAGCAAAGATTCTTGCTAGTGATTTTCACAAAGCTTGTAAGGGTGATACTCATGTTGTTCATTTTGCTCCAACTCCCCGGAGGATTGACAGCATTATCATTAACGGAAATGACTGCAATATGAGCGTCATATCCCTTTATGTTAACTCCTCCAAGAAGGAGAAGCAGAGACATATTATGTGGGTTGATCAAAATGCAGGGCATGTTTTACATCTCCACAAGAGTACTACTAATTTGCATTCTCCTGTGGCTATCCCGGACGCCATCTTCCTTGCCCTTCACACTCTTGTAGGTCAGACTTTCAGACATATTTGCATTCATACAGTTAACATGAATATTGCTCACATTCTCTCTCAGTTGAAGCAGCAGGAGGTGGATGTGAGCAGCAAAGGGCTTCGAGTGGAGTGGATGAGAAGAGCCAGAGACTTGAGGAGTGTCATGGAGGAAATCTGCTGCCTGAAGTTGATGAATTGTTTGGATGGTCTGCAAGTTACCTAGAAGTATGTTGATTTGTAGTCTGACGTAGCCTGGTTCTTTGGGCTTTTATTAATTGTGCTTTGGTTGCTTTTGTACTTGTGAAGGACTTGGTTAGGTTTGATGTTTTGGTTTTCTGGTTGTAGAGCTGCATCTTTGCTCTTTGTGGTGTAAACCTTTATTTTCAATCTGATTTTCTGCTTTCTATAAAAAAAAAAAACTGTTATTTACACATTTTTGCTAAATACAAAGTGACCCTCAACCTTCGGTTTACTACACAATATACCTAACTGCACTACATATCTGTACTATATGTTTATCAATGATAATGTTGTGGAGAGTAGTTGAAAACAGGTTTACAAAATAATTGTGATACCTGAATTCAATTTGGTTTTGAATTCTAGTCTGAACGAGGAAAAGGTTTTCTAAATGTAATTCAGCGAACCGCTTGTGTTTTCAAATTTCATGCTTGTTCATGCATGGAAGTCATACATGGGAGTCAAAAGTTTGAGTAAGAACCATATTCTCAATACTACAATTATAGGGGATAGGAGTTTCTGACTAATTGATTGAATATCAACATCACAAACATGATTAATTAATAATAATAGAAATTTCGACATTTAACAATCTTATAATTCGGAATGGTTGATACTCCAATACCTTCAATATGAAAGTTGATATTTAACTTTACACACTATTAAACGTGCTGACATCACCTTACAAAAATTTCGATTTGCTAATGTCAGGTGTCGAAATTTAAAAGCGTGAGCATTTTCGATAATGCTTAGAGTTAAATGTTAATTTTGTTCTGCTTGTTATATACAAGCTGCGAGGTATTTAAATGTGGAAAGTTCACAATGATCTATAGGCGGCCCTCCATGTAACATGGTTAATAGATTTAGCTAAAAATACAAGTATGATAAATTATGGATTAATATATAAAGGCGGCTCACCATAAAAACATTTGTTATAGCAGGCTATCGTAGACCGAGGGGCGCTTAAAAAAACAGGCCAGGGCCCATTTGTCAGGACATTTTTTTGGGATCTTTGCGTTGAAATTTCCCGAACTCACTTGTTTAAATGGTTCAACTGTGATACTCTTAATCCTAAACACAATGGAACTTCAATTTTGCTTCACTCATATAACCAGCTTATCCCTTTTGTCTTTGTTTCTATTCAAGTTAGTTTTAGTGATCAGAAGATCAACCACAAAACTACCACCAGGGCCATGGAAGCTACCCATCATTGGAAGCATCCACCACCTTGCTGGTTCTGGCCTGCCCCATCATGCTCTGAGAGGCTTGGCTAGGAAATACGGACCTCTGATGCACCTGCAACTGGGAGAAATCTCAACAATCGTCATATCTTCCCCTAGCATGGCCAAACAGGTAATGAAAACGCACGATCTAGCCTTTGCAAGCAGGCCAGTAATTGTTGCTTCAAAAATTGTATTGTACGACAATCATGATATTGCCTTTGCACCTTATGGTGCATACTGGAGACAAATGCGTAAAATTTGTATCATGGAGTTGTTAACTGTAAAAAATGTCCGTTCGTTTGCTTCCATAAGGGAGGACGAAGTGACGAAGCTTGTAACTTTAATGAAAACATCGTTGGGTGTTCCTGTTAACGTGACAGAAAAGATTTGTTCATTGATTAGTCTTGTAACTGCGAGAGCAGCATTTGGGAAGCAATGTGAAGATCAAGATGACTTTGTGCGAGTGACAAAGGAGGGGGTTTTACTTATCGGGGGTTTTGATGTGTGTGATTTGTTTCCTTCGGTGAAAATACTTAATCTTATTAGTCCACTTAGGGAAAAGCTAGAAAGTGTTCATAGGCGGACTGATGCTATTTTAGAAAAAATCATAACCGAACACAAGCAGAACCTAACAAGTACAGGAAGAGGAAGCGGTGAATCAGGAGAGGAAGATCTGGTGGATGTTCTACTTCGACATCAGAGGAGCGGCGACCTACAGTGCCCCATCACAAATGATCACATCAAAGCTGTAATTCAGGTGATCACAAAACTCTAGAAACACTAACGTACGTATCATTGGTCATAACTTAAGTCGTGGTCTCAAATATGCATTTTGATGACCGTGCAGGACATGTTTGGTGCTGGTACAGAAACTTCATCAACAACAGTCGAATGGGCAATGTCAGAAATGATGAGGAATCCTAAAGTGATGGACAAGGCGCAAGCTGAAGTGAGAGAGGCCTTGAAGGGAAAGAAAATCATCAATGAAAATGACATCCAGGGCTTGAAATATTTGAAGTGGGTGATCAAGGAGACTCTAAGGCTGCATCCACCTCTCCCCTTGTTAGTTCCTAGAGAATCAAGAGAGGAATGTATAATAGAAGGATATAAAGTACCCGTAAAGACCAAAGTTATTATAAATGCTTGGGCTATCGGAAGAGATACTGAGCATTGGGAAGATGCCGATAGTTTTATACCCGAGAGATTCGATGGGAGCTCTGTAGAATATGCTGGAACTGACTTCCAGTATATACCATTCGGGGCAGGAAGAAGGATGTGTCCAGGTATGTCGTTTGGTGTCGCCAATATTGAGTTTCCACTCGCCCAACTACTTTACCATTACAACTGGAAACTTCCCAACGGGATGGAAAGAGAAGATCTGGACATGAGTGAGACATTTGGAATAACAGCTGCCAGAAAAAGTGACTTGTATTTAGTCGCAACCCCTTACGAATGATCTCAATTTCCTCGACGGTTGAATGACAAGTTTACAACAACAGAGAGGCTTTTATGGAATTTAAGTGCGTTTCTGAAAAACAATCTTATATGTATCTATATGATTTGTTGAACTTGTAGGAAGCAGAGTTGTAACAATTTCTAGTAAAACCTTTGTGTTTCAATTTGATTGATGTCTGTGTTTTTCTGAATAATTTCGCTGGTTTGTCTGTCATATGTTATCTTCTTTGTTAATTTCTTCATTTTGTAAGCTCTCTCATATGAGTTCGCTATGGGAAATCTATATTATTATCTATATTAGAGTTAGGAGGTGAGAAAAGTTCACTCTCCATGTGCCATTTGTCATATCCATAAATTTAACTATATGTCATTTATCATCCACATCATGATATACTTGTCATGTAATAACCAATTAAAATGCTCCACCTCATCCATAATATTAACATTTGATGATTCATAAAATTAATATTTAATTTGAAATAACTGCAATAGTTGTAACTCTTCGTTTTTAATGACATTCAAATTATACTAATTATACACGAACTATTTGTTTATAAAGAGGACATGAGAAAAAATTACAATAGAATCTTCCTATTAATCTATTTTTCTACACGCTAGCGTCCTGTTAAATTTAGATTATGAGGAATCAAAAAATCACCGTAAATATGTTTTTTAATATGAATTATTTATAATAGTTTTTTTTTTAACGTCAAGAACTTCATTGATAAAGATAGAGTTCATGGGTACAATGATGAACTAAACAATAGGACATCAACTGGAATATTACAACTAGGAGCATCAAACTCACGACCAAAGCAAAATACACACAAAAGAGAAACCAACCATGTTCAGAAACCTAGCTAAAGATACAACCAAAACAACCAAACCCAACTCACAAGTTCAAATTGCACAAGACTGAAATAAAAGAGATTACTCCATGATAAAGGGAATAATAGCATCCATAGGCACCGAGCTTGGAGGCAAAGGAGGGAGACCTGCACCATCATCCTGAGCTGACTGAGAGGGGCCCACACCATGCTTAGCAAGAAGCTCATCACCATCTGTGGAGGCTGAGGAGGGCAAACCAAGGACAGAAGCAGCAACAAAAGTATCCTCAAGAGATGGGATAGAGGCTAAAGGCTTAGCATCGATGACTGGCTGAACACTTGAGCAAGCAGCAAACTGAGCACTAGCTTTTGTCCAAGAGGGAGCATCATCAACAACAGTAACCATCACCATATCTGACAAATCTGGGTAAGCGCATCAAAAGTTCCTTTTGTTAGAGATAATAAAAATCTTAATGAAGTAACTGAGATCCTGAGAAAGGAGATAAATTTGTTCCACAGAGGTTCTCTCATGATGGAATACCATCTTGTTCTTGGTAATCCATAGAACCCAAATAATAACAGGTAACCAAATCCAATGCGGATCAGTTTGAGAATACTTTTTATTTCTCAACCAACTCGTAATCCAGTAATAGATATTTAGGAAAGAAGTAGTGGGAATACTAAAATTAGCCTTATGCCACAGTCCTTGAGCCCTTGGACATAAAAGGAAAAGATGTGTAGATGTCTCAGCGGAGAGCTTACAAAAGGGACAAATAGGATTGATATAATTAAATCTAGAATGTAAATTGTGAAGAGTGGGAAGAGAGTTAGTGACAATTCTCCAAAGAAGACCAAAAATGTTGTTTGGCAAACCTGATTTCCAAAGATTCTTCCAATTAAAATCATAGCTAATGGGTTTAAATGAATAGGAGAAGAAGATAAATTAGGAGAAGAGTTATTATAATTTAGTAAGGAGTAGGCTGATGAAACTATTTATAATAGTTTTAACTCATTTGATTTTTATGATACTAATTATTTATAGAAACTAAAAATATAAATATATGTGCGTGTGTGTGTATTTTTTAAAACGACAATAGTAATAGCAAACTTAAATTCATTCTATGATCTCCTTTTTTAAAAAGTCAATATTCGTTATTTTGTTTGTGGGTATACATAAAACAAAAACAAAATGCAAGAAATTCAAGAGATAACAATTCTTTGAACTTGACAATTTTTCAACTCGGAATTTCTTTAATTTCAACTTATTAAACTATTTAGTAATAATGAGACGTTAAAATAATGAAATATTATTCTAATCAATTTTCATGTCAGACAATAACCAATTAAAATGCTAACTATTGGTTTATGTAGAGTACACGAGTAAAAATTACAATAGAATCTTCCTACTAATATACTTTTTGTAAAAGATTAACGTCACTACTAGAAATGAACACAAAAATGGCGAACATATACAAAATTTGGCGCGGCAAGATTATTTTTCGCCAATTATTGTGTCACAAACGGAAATATTTAGTTGTAATGATCCGGAATCTCGGTTCAGGGTTAAAGAGACAATAGATAACCAAAAGTAGAATTAAGTTTACGAATATTACAATTTTGCTAATAAACAAAACAATATTTAAGAGGACAAGTTTACAAGTACTATATGTTAAGAAAATCTGTGTGATCTAACTTAAGCTAAACAACTTCGTATCGATCCGCGTTCCCATCCCCCACCTTGAGCGATGACTTTAAGTTTTAAAATGGCAAAAGTCGACACAGTTTTGAAGAAAATGATCGGTAAAAACTGAGTAAATACACACTACGACATGTAAAGAAACGAGTGGCACAAAAACATGAGTTGAAGCAAATTAGAAGATTTAAAATAATAAAACTAATAGGTTGTGGAATTCGGAACAACCGATAGTAACCGAGTAACAAAAACCTCTCAATTTAAGAACATTGAGAAACCACGAGTATTAAGTAATATATCCAGAGTAAACAAGTTTCTTTGAACAGATAACAGTATTAATTCACGCGTACCCAATGTTTTTCAACTCACTTATTTCGATTAGGGCATATTCAGAGCCACAAACAACATCTATAAAGCAGTCAAACTTTCTTTCAAGTTCATTTAACCGTTAAGTTCAGCTCAGGCATGTCCAGAGCCACCAGCAGGATCGATGTAAACATAGGGATCACGAAATAATCACAAAGGGTTCCTTCTAGGGTTTATCAAACAGTATTTCACCCGAGCGTTAAGGGAGCCCATACGTCAATCCCGCTCACAACAATAGCTAAAAGGTCTTAAGTGTCGACACCGGCCCCTATACCGTAGTGACCCTTACAAGTATAAGTAGCACTCTATAGCTCTAACAAACCCTTGGCCGCAATACCTTGGTACATTTCGGCTCATCGGGGGAGGATTTGTGAACAATTAAGTTTTATCCAATAATAAGAAGCATTGCTTCAATGGTATTAGCCATAAGAAAATGGAGGATCGCTTGGCGTCTCCCATTAAAAACACAACCATGTACATCGTCCTAAATCTATTAGAGGTATCTTATTAGCTTTATTTCTCATAACCAAAGTTGGTATACAATCTTCACAAGTCATTTCCAAGAGTTATCAGTATAAATCAATAATCAGAGTTTTTTAGTATAAATCATGATTTTCATACTCTTCCAAATAAGACGATATTCATTTAATACGTCACGCACATGGTCACAATGTGATAATTAAAGTTTGCACATATGTATTTTATTTATTATCTTTACAATAGACAAAATCAGAATATCAACTTATCGCAAGTAAAGTTCCAAGACTTATAAAGAGGATTCAATTTATATCCAAACAATTTCGAGTATTAAATCATGATTTGCATACTTTTTCAATCAACAAATATTCATTCGAGACATCACACAAACACTCACATTTTGATAAGTAAAAGTCGCACATATGTACTTACCACTGAGATGAAGCACAACCAAAAGTAATAGCACTCCAACGACAATTGCTCTCTCCTACGAGGTCGATGTCTACAATCACACGTATAACGTATTCGTTACAACTAATTTATACATGCATTATACAAATGCAAACCTACATTCCACATAGTCCTATATGTCACCAATGCACATATAATGATGTTCACTTATCAAAATAAATCAAACAATACACTTAGAATTTTAAAAATTCAAGTTTTCTAAAAATGGGGAAACTATAATTCTGGACAGAATTGTAGCTCCGACTTTAGAGCCATATTTACCATATGAAAACGTCTCTTAAAATCATGAAATTAATTTAGGATCAACCTACATGTGACTACTTTCAGAAACACATAGAAAATCATGCATAGCTATTATTATACTCAAGTTACAAAAATAACAAACATTGCTATGCAGAGACAAGTTTGGCAGAAAGTTTCAGCTTTGAAGAACAATTACTACTACTTCAAGAATAGGAAAAATTGCCATATTCTCCATAATGAATCCCTTATGTGACTAGTTTCATTACAAGAAAGATTGGGTGCCATAAGTTTCTGGAAATGAGATTTTTAACAAAAATGGCTAAACTTGTCCAAAAACAGAGTTTCAGAAAACATACAACTTAGAATGAGCATTTCTCCCTAACCAAAAAGGCTATGGAGTTATTTTTTTTTTTCAAAATGACCCTCTCTGAGTATAGTTTTAGAATAGGAAAGAGTAAAAAATTATAAAGAGACAAAATTTAGAGATAATATACGTTTTCACATACTGGTCAGATTGTGTCAATCTGTGTTTTTTTCCAAAAAAATCAACAAGTCTGGCTCAAATGGTACATCCAACTTATGGAGACTTGATTTTCACTCAAATAACATCATTTTAGGCATGAAGTTAGATTTTCACATGCTCTTGATACAAATTATCAAAAATCTCTTGAGTAACAAATGCAAAGAAGATGACATTCACAACATGCATGTGGGTTCTAGTGTGGGTTTCATGAAATAGTCAAAATTTTGGAGTTTAACTCTTGATCAAACCATGAAAATGAAGAATGAAGAATGGAAAGGAAGAAATCTAAGATGAAATATCATCAATCAAAGAAAAACATGAACATGCATGTATGAATGCAATACTAGAAGGAAGATTTACACCAAGATTCAAGAAATGGTGAGGAAAATGATGAAATTGGGCTTCAATCTATGAGTAGAGTGGTGGAATAACCCCCCTCCATGATCATATTAAGGTTTTAATCAAGTTTTCCATAATTTGGAGACCATAAAAATGAGTTTTGATGAAGTTTTTGTGAAGTCAACACCCAAAACGGGCATGGAGTTTTGAGAAAGAGAAAAGAGCTAGTATGTGTGTTCTTGAAGGGAAGAAAGATGAAAAAATGAGAGTGAGAAATCTAGAGGATGATGATAAATTGAAGAGATGTGATGGTAAAGTGAATAATCCCACAAGGAATGTACATACAATATGGTAGTGGGAGTTTTTGAGGGAGGAATGTAGGTATGGGATGAATGTAAATAGAAATGTAGCTTGTATGATGGTCTCTTTCGATTTAATAGAGTTGACCAAATAAGTGAAGAGGGGCTTGAGTATAAATAATCAAGAGATGAATTGCTAGTTGGGGATAAAATGTGAAAGCTAAAAGTTGAGGGGTGAAGATATAATTTTCAATTAATATATAACACATAAAAGCTAATTTATATGAACTAGAAAATTGACCAAGCAATTCAAAATAATATATTACGTATATAAATGTCAAGACCCATCTTTTTAAACAGCTACAAAGAAGTCTCAAATGTACGCAATAGTTTTCATTTAGTATTACACAACTTTCCGAAACTACAAAATAACTCAAAATAAAGTTCTAGGTTATCGTAAATGTAAAATGACACCCTTATACTTTTGAACTAAGAAGAAGTTATGAATAAGTTTGAAATATGAATTTTTTGAAATTTTAAAATATTTTTTTTTCGAAATGACCAAATAACCCATAACTTGAATACGGGGTGTTACATTAATATTCTCGCTTAAAAAGGTCTTATACAGCGAAAAATAATGGCCTCGTATTTATTTTAACTAAAAAGGAAAGACATTTAACAAAAACTACTATACATGTTATCGTCGTTGATACCTATATTATAAACAGCGACAAAATGTTGCTAGCGGCGTCATTTTATTATCTTGGTAAATAATATTTAACATAAATGGCGAAAGATCATTCACGCTGTTAGTTATTGTCATATATAACGAGAAGTCTCGCCGTTTATGTTCTTTTTACACGTGTCACTACGCCCAAATTGTTTGATTTGTCCGCCCAAATTTGGGGCGAAAATTTGCATACCCCGTGGAGAAAGAAGGA
This sequence comes from Linanthus parryae, assembly GCA_023055425.1. Lineage (NCBI taxonomy): Eukaryota > Viridiplantae > Streptophyta > Magnoliopsida > Ericales > Polemoniaceae > Linanthus > Linanthus parryae. The sequence goes on from JALGPY010000051.1 coordinate 13,957, forward strand.
AATAGACTTAGCCAGAGGGAAAGAAGGGTCAACGAGGGTTCTAAGGCGACTTTGGTGGTTCAGGCGACTTTGGTAGTTCAGACGAAGTGTCCCCGGTGCTATCTTGTCTTCGCGATGTTTCCCGTCGTATGAGTTCTTCTTCTCGTCTTCTCTTTGTTGTTCTTCTCTAGGGTTATTAGATTTGTACGAGGTCTTTAATTCACGTATGCTATCTTGTCTTTATTCTTTTTAAATGTCGTATGAAACCTTTTGGTTTCATGTTGTATTTGCCAATTTGTTCAACAATTTGATTTGATTATACGCTAAAACTGATTAATTGGTAGAAACTATTTTAACTGGGTTGTATGATTTCATATTGTTGTTTGGGTTGTATGTTAATTTGTTCAAACAAAGTTTGATTTGTTTGGATGATTTCATACACTTTAACCCTAGTTTGATGTGTTTGGATGATGCCTTGGTGGGCTTATTCGGTTCACTTTTCAGGTTTTGATCACTAAGAAGTTCATTATAGTAATTTTTAAAATATGTGCTTAAGTTCATTTTAGTAGTGCTTCTAATCTGTTCTTGTATAACTGATGTATGAATTTTTCTTCACCTTTTATTTTAGTTGAATTCTCGATGGATAAGAGTTGGATACATATTACACCAAGGTGTGAACCGACTTTTGTTGATGGTGTTGACAAGTTCCTAGACTTTGCTTACATGGGCATGGATGATGGGTCACAAATATGTTTCCCTTGTAAAAAATGTCTTAACAGGTTTTACGATACCAACAGTGTAGTTAGAGGTCATATACTATGTAATTGATTCCAGCCTAATTATTTGCAATGGATTTATCATATCAGAACTAGTTGAAACTGAGTTGGGTACTGAATAAATAGTTTGGGGAGATGACATGATTGGTATGGTACGTGAAGCATTAGGAACTCAGCCCCATCAAGATTTTAATAGTTCTAATGAGACACCTTCGTCGGTTGACGAATAAACTATGAAACTCCTTGAAATACTAGAACAAGCAAAGACTGAGTTCTATCCAGGATGTAGGAAGTTTACCGTATTGTCAGTCGTAATTAGAATGCTGCACATTAAATTCCTATATAACCTGCCAAATGTATGACATTACCCAATTCATACTATGACGCGAAGAAGTTGAAGGATTCCTTAAGGTTTACCTACGTAAAAAATGACGCTTTCCCCCAAAATTTCATGTTATACTGGAAAGGTAAGGCGTATTTAGAGAAATGTGATTTTTGTGAAGAATATAGGTATAAACCATTTCATCATTGGGATGACCTAGATGGGACCACTCATGCTACCAATATTCCTCGCAAACAAATGCGCTACTTCCCTCTAAAAGCTAGGTTGCAACAATTTTTTATGTCCTCTAAAACCGCCAAGTCAATGGTATGGCATGACAAAAGAACGTACCAAAGATGGCATACATAGGCATCCGGCTGACTTTTTAGCCTGCAAAATTTTGTGATGAAAAGTACTCTGAATTCGCTAGTGATCCTCGCAATGTCAGATTGGGCTTGGCATCAGATGGATTTAATCCATTTATGACGATGAACATTGCTTATAGTACGTGGCCAGTATTGTAGACGAATTTGAACTTCGAGCCGTGGATATGTACGAGGCAAGCTAATATGATTTTGTCAATCCTTATCGATGGACCTAAGGCACCTGGAAATAATTAGGGCTGTAAATGAGCCGAATCGAACCGAATATCGCTTGTTTGAATTTTGCGCGTTTAACTTGGCTTCTAAACGAGTCGAACACGAACTCGAATCAAACAGAAAAACTTTGTTTGAGTTCGGCTCGTTTAGGGCTCGAGTTGTTCGTTTTTTCGGCTCGTGGCTCGTTTAACTAGCTCGTTTACAGGCTCGAATTCGGTTCGACGAACTTGTATCTCTCTTGGATATATATGATAATATGTAATTCTTAAATTAAAATACCATGTGTTATTACTTAAGATAAAATGCTTAAAGGAAACAAATAACATAAAATGTGTTAGTATAGAGATATGTTTTCTTTATGCTACTAATAGATTTAATGCATCCGATTTTATTCTTATATAGTAACTATTTAATATCTATGACATCATAAATTATAGAAGTATCTTTTGCAATCCTAATTAAGATGTCAAATCTATATATATAATAGCAGAACGAACGTTTGCAAAAACTTCCATATCTGACACCTCTATCCTTTTTTCACTTTCCAAAAATGAATTCATCAATTCAAAAAACATACCCGATTCAAAAAAACGACTAGATAACATTTAAAAAAAATTATGGTTGGATAACAAAATCGTTATCAATATATTTAAAAAATCAAATATGTTCCTGTTAGTTGCTGAATAAATGCCGAATCAATATTTCTTTGAAAAAAAAAATTTATAGTAAGTCTCAACAAAATATTCCATCCGTGATAATGTTGCTTTTTGAATTTAAATGCCACCAAATCTTTTGAAAGGTTATTTGATTTCTTATCCTTTTTATTAATCCCTATGTAAGGATACTCATGTGCTATGAATTATTCAAAATATTTATGCATGTATGCACACAGACTAATCAATTTTAAGTTTCTTTCTCCTCTTCCTTCGACAAGTTACAGGAAAGCTGCTTAGGCAACGTTTGGTAAACGTATTTACTTTATTCTTCATCATCTTTTATATTTTCCTGATTCTCGCTCATTGGAGAGTGTAGTTATTATGGTGTCTTTTACTTTTTTTTCAGTCTTGAATGTAAGAGTTGGTTTGTATGCCGAATTGCAAATGCTTTTCATCTATGTCTATTTCAGATTTTTTTGTTTTTAATATTCAATCATTGTAAAATAAATTCGATTTTCAGATCGTTGAAACTTTCGATGTCAAACTCCGGCGTTGAATCTTGATTGTCAAATGCGATGTTCGCCCCTTTCTATGGTAGTGGAACTTCTAACTAAAATGAAAGAAGCAATGCGAAAGTGGTGTTGGATCGGAGTGATGGATCCGATATGGCTTCTTACTATTTCAAGATTATGAAATATGTTCAGTGTTCATTTTTGACTTAGTATTCCAGTGTTCATTTTATTCATCTCCATTTTTTTTTGTAGATTAACAGTTTTACCTTCATACCTCTCCAAATTTTTGTATAGTACTTTTGAATAATATAATTTTTGTCAATTGCGATAGCTACAAATGTTAATTTTTTTAACCTAATTATTGTATGTTGCTAAGTTACATCTTTCAGTTAAAGTTCCTAGAGGATAATCAATAATATCACAACTCCGTATTCGAAGTTTAAAGATTGAAGACAATGTTTTTATGATTATCCTAATTTTCTGTGGTTTTGAATTTTAGAGTCCTACTAAGTATCTAATTTCTTATTTCTTATTTTTTAGAGTTATCTATAAAATAACTAATAAGATAACATAAATGATAAGCTGAAAAATAAGAATACTTTATATATTTAACTAGACGTTTTTTATAAAAGAAATTTACAAACTTTTGTAGATAGTGCTTTCTAGACAAGCAGATCTTAGCCACGTGGTGATCATCCAGCACACCTAGCTGTGCTTCACAGACACTGGATCACCAGCCGCGCTGATCCATGTGGGGGATGCGAGACAGGGCCCTCGCATACCACTACACGGGACTTGTAGGGACTTAGTGGTTTGGAGGCTAGAGTAAGTCCTGTCGCGCGCGAGCGACAACCAAGACCGCGCGTGACCCCTAGTAACTGCTTTGAGAGATTTATGGCACGAGCTCCATAAACCCGGTCAACCTCATAACGGTTCCGGTATACGCAGATAACGTGCTGTAACGGTCCCTAAATACGCGGACGAACATGCCGTTGTGGTTAAGCTAATTAAGCCGCCATTGATGGGCGCATTAACCACACTACAACGGTCACATTCTCCATTATATATAGGATCGTTAACCCTTCCATACAAGGGAGAACCACTTGAGATACGCGGAAGCTCTGCCAAAATCCGGTCTCTCTCTCATACAGTGCTATTGCCTTACTCTCTCCCTACACACAACCCTACACTTCCTGTGTCCTTTCTATCATCTACTCTTGGTGTATATTGAATTCTCTCTGCAGGATTCTCTCGTACACATGTGGTGAACCCGACGTGAACTTACCACTGCAAGCAACCATGTCTCATGAAGATGATGTCAGTAACAGATCGCCCTCCACGGACACCACCTCGCGAGAGGAGACTCTCCACACTCCTACGGCCGCCGGTGAGGCTCCGACGTTAGAGGCCTTGGACGCTACCATACAGAATCAGGCGAAGGCTCTCAAGGCTCAATCTGCGCAGTTGGAACGGATAATGGCCATCCTGGGGACTCTCGCCCCGAATCCCACAGTGGCCACGGCTGTCTCTCAGGGAGGAGTAGCTTCCACCACTCAAGGGTTGGAAGTATTACCCACGCCACCTAACCCTAACCTTCAAACTCCACCGGCAACGGTGCACTTGCCCTCAGTTCAGGGGAAAACAGCTCAAATATTGCCTCTCACCGCTCATACTCCTCAACCGCCAACTCTGGCACCCAATCCGTCTTCACAATACCCTTTGCCTCCTCCGCCGGCAGCGTGGGGCAATGCGAATTCACAGTACATTCCTAACCCTTCCGCGACATATGTGTCGCCTCCAGCTGCAACAACCCCTCCTGCTGCTGCTGGGGGAAGTGCACCGGAGTGCATGACGTCGGTGCAACGGCGCATGGAGACTTTCTTGGCTAACCAACCTTTCGCTGATACCATTATCCCGAAGGTCGATAATGACCCACCTATCCCACGCGAGATCTACCTCATGCCTAACCCTGCCGGGTACAAGGCTCCTAAATGGGACAAGTTCGAGGATGTCAACGGAAACGCCCACGAGCATGTCATGCGTTTCATTGATGTGATGGGGCCATATGGGGCTGATCCCAAGCTGCTGATGCACGAGTTCCCAAAATATCTGGGGAACGTGGCCTACAAGTGGTATAGGACACTGGAGGCTGGATCTGTGAAGACCTGGGACGACCTTCCAGATGGAAGAAAAGGTGACAATGATCCATCTCTCTCGCATGTACCAGAAGCGCGAGGAGGATGGAGTGACATTCATCAAGGAGTTTAGAGCCAAGTCCTTGGAATGCAGAGATGAAGTGCTTGAGGGCAGGCTCGTGGAAATATGCCTGCAATGCATGCGAGACGAGTACAAAGGTATGCTTATCAACCTACAAACTCCTACATTTTCGAAGCTAATCGAATGCACAAAGAACATAGAGCCTATAGTGGAGAGGCAGAAAAAGAAGCACGCCCCTGAGAGATCCCCGAGCGGGACTACCTTTAAAATTGGGAGGTTCAGCTACAAGAGGGGACGTGAGGCTGAAGTGAATACGGTCTCGCCCCAAACGCAGCCAAAGGTCGCAAACTTTGATGCGCTGCCTTTACCATGTTCGGTAGAGGAAGCGAGTGACTTGTGCAGACAATGGCGTAAAGATTGTATCTTGCCGCCGCTCGAAAGGATACCCTCCAAGGAGATGATGAGGGACCCAAAGTGGTGCGAATGCCACGGAAAGATCATGCACCCCACGGCTGACTGCAAGAAGCTCAGAAATATGGTGAGCCGAAAGATGAAAGACGGCGAGTTGATTATCAGCGACCAGAGGCAGGATGTGCGAAACAATCCACTGCCTACCCACGCGGAGCAAGAGCCGAAGGGCAAAGAGGTTGCCATGATCGCGATTATGGACCTCGAAGAGATTGCGGAGGATGGTCTACCCATCGTTGCCGAGATCCACAATGACGAGGATTACAGCATAGACACGGAGGACGAACGTGCCGATCGGATGAAAGGGTCGCACGGGTTCAGCAGGTTCTTCGATGAAATGAACTTTTCGGAGAAATGCCGGAAGGAAATGACAAAGGCGATCATGAGGATAGCAGAAGATTACGAGGAAGATATCGTGGTCTCCAATGGAAAGGTTGTCAGGGCATCCCGCTCTACAGAAAAGGTCATAACCTTCTCCGCGAGCGACAAGAAGACAGATGCGAGCCACCAGAAGCCTTTGTGCGTAACGACAGTTATCAATGGTGTGGAATTCAAAAGAGCGTTTTTCGACGGAGGAGCGGCAGTTAACGTGGTCTCGCTCAACACTTTGAAGCTGGTGGGAATCCCGGAGCAGAAGATTGTCAGACGTCCATCCCCGCTGATGGGATTTGGAAGTGACTCCAGGATGACGATAGGATGGATCCGTCTGGGTGTCCAGATTGGCAAAATCAAGTGTTCAGCCAAATTGTATGTCATCGATGTGAACACTACGTATCATATGATCATCGGCCGGGCCTGGATTCATCGCTTCGATGCAGTCCCCTCGACAGCTCACCAGGTGATGAAAGCCATCTGGAACGATATAATAGTGGAGATACCAGATTCGGTAAACCCTTTCAATTTGGATGAGGCGCACCTCACCAAGGCAGTATGGTTCACAGAAATGGCAGATGAGCAAACGCCAGGGCCGTTCAACCCGACTCCTTTTCCTCGATGGGAGGACATAAAGGATCAATCACCCGCAGGGGTGATGGTGACCAGGGAGGAGGCCAAGGAAAAGCCGTCCACACAAGAAAAGGCACCACGAATTGTTTATCAGCGAAAGCATGTGTACACTCTGAAAAGGATAGCAAAAAACGATCCCGAGGGCAAAGAGATAGAAAGCTCTACGCTAACGGGAAGAAATGTTACTGCATATGAAGGTGCGCGGGGATACCCCCACGTGAGCATGGGGATATCCCTGAGAAAATCAATCAAATCGAGCAGGTTATGGAATTGGATGAACCAACGCCAGGCGTTTTAGAGGAAAAGCTCAAAGAAGCACCCGAATGCATGGAGGACAAGCCCAAACCGCAAAAGCAGGAGCTGAAGGAGGTATTCCTAAGCCCAAACGAAGAAAAGAAGAGGCCAGTCTTTCTGAGTGCAGACCTCACGAGCGAGGGGGAGGAAAGATTGCTACAGCTTCTGACTGAGTACAAAGACGTATTCGCATGGGAATATGATGAGATGCCCGGCCTGGACACGAGCATCACCATGCACAGGTTAGAAATAATCCCAGGGTCTAAACCGATAAAGCAGAGCACAAGAAGCTTCAGGCCGGAGATCAACGTGAAAATCAAGCAAGAAATTGTCAAACTGCTGATGCCAAATTCATCGAGCCGAATCACCATCCTACATGGTTGGCTAACATCCTGCCTGTGGTGAAGAAGAATGGGAAGCTTCGCATCTGTGTGGACTTCCGAGACCTTAATCGTTTCTGTCCCAAAGACGATTTTCCGCTTCCCAACATCGATCTACTCATCGATTCGACCGCGGGTCATCGCATGTTCAGCTTCATGGACGGCTTTAGTGGGTACAACCAGATCAAGATGGACCCAGAAGATGCACGGAAAACCACATTCATCACTCCGGTGGGAGTCTTCAATTATACAGTTATGCCTTTTGGTCTCAAGAACGCAGGCGCAACTTATCAGCGAGCCATGATGGCCCTGTTCCACGACATGATGCACAAAGAATTGGAATTTTAATTGGATGACTTGGTTGTCAAGTCCAAAGAAGAGGCGGATCACTTGGGGGACCTACGGAAAGTATTCGAAAGATGGCGAAGCTTCCAGCTGAAGATCAATCCCATGAAGTGCGCATTCGGGGTAACATCGGGGATGTTCTTGAGATGCGTAATACATCGCCAGGGCATCGAGCCTGATCCCGCGAAAGTATCAGCCATCACCAGCATGACCGCGCCGCACAACCAAAGTGCCTTGAAGACATTCTTGGGGAAGCTATCTTACCTGCGAAGGTTCATCCCGGCGATCGCGGAAATTACCTTTTGCTTCAGCGATCTTCTCAAGAAGGATGATGTGTACGATTGGACCACAGAGCATGAAGCCGCATTCGGAAGGCTAAAGGAGCTGCTGACTCGTCAAGTGTAATGATCACACCACAGCTCGGATCGCCACTTTTGCTATACCTTACATCGACGAAGAAGTCTATATGGGAACTCTTGGCTCAGGAATATGAAGGGCAAGAAAGGCCAATTTACTATATTTCTCGCACAGTGCAGCCAGCAGAATCAGGGTACACGGACATCGAGCGTCATTGCCTTGCTCTATTCTTTGTAATAGAAAAGTTGAAGAACTATTTCGCTTCGCACAAAGTTGGAGTGGTTACAAAGAGTGACCCCATACGGTACCTCTTGACTCACAATACTCCTGGGGGAAGACTGGAAAAATGGTATATGACCATTCCTCAATACGACATCACATGCGTTCTACCACGGGCAATCAAATCGCAAGCGGTGGCGGATTTGCTAGCACAGTTCCCTGATAATAGTCACGAGCCTGCGATTGAGGAAGAACTGGAGGGACCTGAGATCTATGCAGTTGAATTGCCTTACTGGACGCTCCATTTCGACGGGTCGTCGACAAGGAAAGGGGGAGGAATCGGAATAGTTCTGACAAAGCCCGATGGAGAGGTCATACAGATGTCCACAAAGCTTGACTTCGCAGTCACCAACAACGAAGCAGAGTACGAAGCCCTCGTTGCAGGCCTTCGCGCAGCAAGGGCACTAGAAGTAAGAAATTTGACGGCTATGGGGGATTCCAAGCTAATCGTCAAACAAGCCTCAGGCGAGTATGGTTTAAAGGAGGTAAACCTATTGCCTACCGAACTTTGGTACAGAAGCTGGTGCAACAATTCTGCGATGTCAGGTACGAGCATAAACCCAGAGAAGAAAATAGGCATGCTGATGCTTTAGCCACCCTGGGATCCAAGGTTAGTGAGGATAAGTGTCCCGCGAGAATCTCGATTGAAGTGCGAACGTCTTTGGCATTGACAGAGGACGCGTGTGAGGATGAATGCATGGACGATGCAGACTGGAGGAAGCCAATATTGCGCGCTATCGCAGAAGGAACGAGTAAAGAAAACTGGGCATCCACCAAAGGGTACTGCATACATGACAACGCTCTCTACTACAGAGGCCTAGGTGGGATACTCATGCGATGCGTCTCCCAGCACGAGAGAAAACGCTGTTAGAAAAGATTCACCAACATACTTGCGGGGAAAGTGAGGTATCAATCTATAGAAAGGCCCAAAGGTATGGGATTCACTGGCCGGACATGTCAGCGGCCGCGGCATTGATTCAAGGTAATTGCGAGATTTGTGCACTGATCAAGGACTCTTTAGCAATTGTTCTGGTCGATCACGACATGGACTGGAGAAATCCACTCTTTGATTTTCTCACACAGGGAACCGAGCCCGAATCAAGAAAAGAAGCCGAGAAACTGAAAAGGAAAGCAGCCCGATACGTGGTGCAAGAAAAAATACTCTGGCGAAGGGGCCACGAGGGTAATCTGATTCGATGCCTAGACAATAAGGAAGCGCAAGAGGTGATGGACCTCTCTCACCAAGTGGAACATCAGGGAGGTGTGAAACTATGCAGACAGCTTCTCACAGTAGGTTACTTCTGGCCCACCATGGAAGCCGATTTCCGCGCTAAAGTAAAGAGATGCAAGGAATGTCAATTCAAAGGCAACCTTGTACATGCCCCTACCGTAGATCTACATGCATTGGGAACACCATGGCCGTTCCACACTTGGGCTCTGTATTTTGTTGGCCCTATCCGACCAGCCTCGCATAGGAATCAGTTTATTCTCACCGCGACCGAGTTGTTCACTAAGTGGGTAGAAGCAATACCACTGAAGACAGCAAATGCGCTTGCTGTAGTCCAATTCATCCAAGAGAACATCATATACCGGTTCGGAATTCCTAACACAATTCTCTCGGATAATGATACCCCCTTCGTCAATCGCCAGGTAGCTGCGAAGCTAGCAGAGTACAACATAAGGCAGATATGTTCTACTCCCTATTATCCGAAAGGGAATGGCCAAGCGGAAGCAACCAACGAGACGCTGCTGAGAATCCTGAGCAAGATGGTTGCGGATGATCACAAGAAATGGGCTGATTCTTTGAATATAGCCTTGTGGGCGTATCGAACTTCTCCGAGGACTCCCACAGGAGTCTCCCCATTTCTTTTATGCTATGGAGGTGAATCTGTAATACATGCGGAGGTAAAAATTAACTCTGCAAGGTTGGACTTCCATGCACTATACGAGAATCAGCGCGATCATGACTTGGTCCGATTAGAAGAAAAGCGGGAGCAGGCTAAGCGGACTAACAAGCGATACCAGGAAAGGATCGCCCGCGCGTACAACCAAACAATCCAACGTCGAGACTTCGCAGTTGGGGACCTCGTCTTGCGCGCATCGGATCACTGCATGCGGGCGGCGGCTCACCCAAAATTTCCAGCCAACTTTGAAGGACCCTTAGATGTCAAAGAAGTCTTTGACAGTGGGTACTGCAATATAAAAAGGCTGCATGGGACGGCCTCAACCCCAAGCTCAGTCAACATGCGCTGGATTAAGAAGTATTATCCTTAACTCCTCTCATTACATGCATTAGATTACAATGCCTACTTTATGCTTTGTATTGTCATAGACTCGTGCGTCTTCTCTCCCATATGATGGAATTGTAATCTCACCTCTCCCATATGAGGGTGTTTATAATAAAAGACTTCTCCCAAATGGGAAGAATTTTATGATTTCAGCTGTCTTTATCGCTTTATTTAATTTCTTCAATTGTCAATAGCGAAAACTTATCTGCTAAGATAGCAGCATTAATCGAATACGATCTTAAGTGATCCTAAGCCTATCTGCTGAGATAGCAAGAACTAAGAAAATATGATCTTAAGTGATCCTAAGCCTATCTGCTGAGATAGCAGCATTAAGCAAACACGATCTTGATTGATTCCAAGCCTATCTGCTGAGATAGCAGCGCTATGCAAACACGATCTTAATTGATCCAAAGCCTATCTGCTGAGATAGCAGCACTGATCAAAAATGATCTTAACCGATCCAAAGCCTATCTGCCGAGATAGCAGCAATACTTAAATCTGATCTTGATCGATCCTCAAGCCTATCTGCCAAGATAGCAAAACTATGCAAATGCGGTCTCAAACGATCTAAAAGCTCATCTGTTGACATAGCAGCTCTCATGGATGATTTTATTACAATCTGCGAATCTATCTATTAGATAGCAAGTTACAGCGACAACGCAAAGTGCGAATACGACACTAGAAAGGGCGAAGTTTGCCAACCCGCATGCGAAACTGCAATTTGTTGTAACGAGAACAGCAAAATAATACAAAGTGCTTTATTATGAGTCAAAATGACTTACAATTTATCTGTCTAGATAGCAGCTTACAAGCGAAAGCTCAGACTGAGCTAATTACATAGTCAAAATGACTTACAATTCATCTAGATAGCAGCCTACAGGCGAAAGTTACACAGAAAGGAAATCCTTACTGTAAAATGATCGGCCTATTGGTCCTAACAAAGGATATGCGACATAGTAGTCTGCGACCAAAGATCTGTAGCAAGTAGGACCTTTCTATAAAATGAACGGCCTACGAACGCTACAAAAGCTATGCGACGCCATCTTCAAGCTCTCAGGATCTGACAAGGCCTCTGTCTGGTCTTCTGCCCAAGAGACGTTCCCGATGAACCACCTGTTCAGGCGTATGCGGCGGTGAAGAACAGGCAAGCAGCAACTCCTGGGGCAAGAGGCTACTTGTCCACGGAGACAAGCACAATGGCTCGCCACCCCGAGTTCAAGAACGTGGAGGCAAGCAGTTCTTCTCCGGGAAAGCTATAGGAGAAATTCGTCGTTCATTACGAGTTGATAAGAAGGTCAGTACAGTGCTGCACCTCGCCGGAAGGCAGCCAAAAGTACGACCTGCAAGCATAATAGACGAAGAAAATTCTTCGAGCAAGCATGAGGTATTATGTGCATCTTCTTTACGATGGTTATGAAGATCAATAAGTTTCGTAGAACAGATCTTGGAAGCTATTTCTATGGCACAAAGCACAAACTCAGGTGTTACAACTTGAAGTTGCCATGAATAAACAACGTACAAGCGTTGAAGCCAGCAGTCGTAAGGACTCATGGCAAGCCACATTTTGGGATGAAGAACCCAAGCAGTAGAAGGCAGGGTTTATATAGACCCTACGGAGACCCTCCAGTTGTCTGGCTGAGTCAGCAAAGCTTGGAAAAGGGGTAAGAATCAATCACTTACGCCTTGATAAAGGCAACATTCAATTACCCTACTAAAGGCTACGACGATTCTGTAGCGTACCCTTATTAATGACGGAAGGTCATGATACGGATGGACTTCCCAAGGAAAGTGTGCTTATCTGATAAGCAATTAGCGCGAAAATCAAGGCGGACATGTCACTAGCTGACGTCATAATTGATGCGCACAAAGATATTCAAGCAAATCCCGGGAAGGGCAAAACGGGCATTCAGCCTTGAATAAAAAAAAAGGGGGGAGAAACCCTAGCAACATTACAATAATGTTTCAACATTTTGTTCCAAACAAATACTTGCTATTTTTCAAAATAAATCTTTGATCAGGGGGTCATCAGGGGAGAACAAGAGTGACACATTTGTCACTTGCTCCACTTCTCGCTTCAACTGCTCGTAGTGATGCTCATCTCATGGAAGAGCTTGACAGCCTCTTCAGCTTTCTGCCTTTGCTTCTCCACCTTTTTCCCCTCAGCTGCGAGGTTATGGAAGCCGCGCCTCAAATTCACAGCCGCGCGAATCTGGGTGACTCTGTTGAAAAGATACCCGAAGCCCAGCTTGCCCTGAACTTTGGCTTGAAGGCCTTGGAACATGCTGAAAAGCAGCTGCGCGCTCTGAGGAGAGATGGTCGCAGGGGTGGCTGCAGACAGCTGCTCCAAAATCCAGATGGCCTCGGTCAAGAATAGCCTCCTGTTGAAAGGTTCAATCTCTAGAGACCTCGCAAATGACCGAGGATAGGAGAGACGCATCCGAACCAGCCAGTCCACATCAGCTTGCTTCAAACCTAACAATGTTAAATCAAGTTTAGAACATGAAGCTGGTAAATGAAAAGTGCAAGATGCGAAAAAAAAAAATGATAGCATACCAGTTCCTTCAAGGATCTCGCGCAAAGAAGGAATGCGCATTGCTAGGGCAGCTGAAGACTGTCCTCGCTCTATTGCTCTTCTATCAGCTGCGAGCTCTAGCTCTTCATAATTGGCAGGAAGGGTATAGGCCGCACCAAGTGCGATTGCAGCTCCTACTTGCGAACTCCAAAAGCTCCATGCTTGAGGAACCTCTGGAGGCTCAATTACTGCTGAAGGAATGGCAACAGTAGAAGCTGCTGCTCGATCAGGAACTCCTTCAGGCGCGACGAGCTCGCGAGGCTCGGGAGCACTCATCCGAACATTCACATTCGCATGTGATGCTACATGTTTGGGACCAGCTCATGGATCTCAGTCTCAGCGGCATCTGTCTCCATTCCTTCGGCCGCAGCATTAGTATCTTCCTCCATCAGCACAGTGTCAGCTTCGGCATCATCAGAAACTTCGATGATATCCTCCAAGGGCTCTCCTGCGTACTCAGCAGCTGCGACGATCTTCTCGACATGAGAACTTCGCTATGGGATATAAGATGCAGAGGGTTGGCTCCTTTGTCCCAGCATGGCCTCACCAGCATTCCCTGCGATACAAGACAGGACAATGTGAGGTAACTTGTATCAAACAATATTTTATTATTTTGATAAACCAAGAGCGAGCACCTCCACGCATAGGTGGGATTGTAGCATCTTCGTCATATGCTAAGGACGCGACACCATGCCCCATTAATGTATCTTCGTTAAGCATATCCTTAAGGTGAGCGTGACCTGGGGTGCGAAGAAACCAGTCATGATGATGCTTGGGTTACTAAGCCTAGTTCACAAGCACTGTTTAAATGATTACCTGAAGGTTCACCGCACTTGCTTACTAGCCAGCGAAGAATATCGGCTTTCGATAAGCCATGCTTGAATGCACCGACAATCACGTCTCGGTAAGTTACCGCAAGATTAAAAATCTCACCTTCATTGCCGCCCGCGATTTCCTCAACGTCCGCTTGAGCCTGCTCCAGAGCAGCCACATCCTCCTCTTGAGCCTCATCTTCCTCATAGATTTGAGTTGCATCTTCCTCTTGAGCCGCATCTTCCTCATCGGCTTGCTGCACAAAGTCGTCAACGTGTTGTTCTTCCAAACTCCTCTGCTTTATGCGTGCAATCTCATCTTCTTCTCGCTTCCTTCTTCTTTCAGCAGCCTCCGCGGCTGTTCTCCTAGACTCAGCAAGGATGTCCTCGTCTATGGTTTCGCTGGAAACACCAGAGTAAGAACCCCTCTTCTGCCTCTTGGCCAGAAGGCCGCTGATAGTCTCTGCATCGTCATCTGCAAAGGAACAAACTGTTCAGCACAAGACTGCGAGAGTTAAGATAATGAGAAGACAAGTACGCCTGAGATACCTTCTGACTCTTCCTCTTTTATCTCACCTCTCTCTTCTTCTCTTTCATCTTCGACTCTCTCCTCTTATTCATCATCATCTCTTTCTCTCACTTCCCTTCTTTCATCCTCCTCTTAATCCTGACCAAATGGAACGAAAGTCTCGACTGCGAGCTCTTTCCGCGCCTTGCTTGGCATGCGACCTTTGCCTTTTTCCCAGGAAGTAAGGGACTTCGCAGGAGAGGAGGCTGGAGCACTCCTAGGGGAAGAGATTATGATTCCCTTCTGCCTTGGTCTCTTTGCCCTTGGAGCAGCAGTTGCTGGAGGAGACGGATCGTTCCTGGGAGGAGACAAGGTTGGAGTGTTGTCTATCAGCGAGTCAGCAAATACGTCCATGACCTCGCGAATTCGGGCCTCAATTGCGGGAGCCATTCCCATCGCTAGCCGAATCGGCTCACCCTGCCTTCTCTTAGCAACAATGGTGTTGATCAGCGACTTGGAACGGTCACCAGATGCAAACCTCCTCACATAGCACTACAACAAAGAAGGGAGTATAAGTTTCGATATATCAAGATAAAGGAATTCGACATGCGCAAAGGATATTGTTTACCTTGGCAAAATCTTCGCTATACTTGATGACATGCGATGCACCTTCCCTAACTGCAGCCATATTCTCTTCAAGGATGGTGGAGGGGCACAGGTGATTCTCGTGGTCCAAAAATGAGTAACAGCCATATTGGGAGTCGTCCAAGCTACAGTTAGGACGGAAGGGGAAGGAATCTCTCTTGATCACAGGAGCTCTACTCGGCCGAGGGATCGAATGTGTCTCAAACCTCGCCTGCTGGGTATTCCAGTAGGCAACCCAATTCTTGGAGTAACCACCTGCGCTCGAAGGGAAGGTTGCTCCTTAAGATCGTTTTGCACTCGCCAGACAGTAGTCGTTTGTAGCAGCCTCTTATTACGGACTGCGGCCAGACTGATGGTGCCACCGCATCAAAGCCAAACTGGGGAGAAACGCGAGTGGGATCAACATCCACCGTGATCCTCTCGTACCTAGGAGTGAGCTCGCGAACATACTCCGCGAGAGCAGGAAGAGAACCTCTTAGACACCAGAAGAAGAATTCGCGATACCGCTCATGAAAACACTTATGACCCTCAAA
The DNA here is from genome assembly GCA_023055425.1 of Linanthus parryae. Lineage (NCBI taxonomy): Eukaryota > Viridiplantae > Streptophyta > Magnoliopsida > Ericales > Polemoniaceae > Linanthus > Linanthus parryae. The sequence goes on from JALGPY010000051.1 coordinate 29,504, forward strand.
AAGAAGATCTTCTGAGAAAGCAACAGGCCAGGAAGGATATAACTTTGGGAACCATCACACATTCTCGATGCGCGTGGCATAAGGCCTAGCCGTGAACTTGTTGCGATCATCGCATATTAGGCTCCAGGTACACTTAAGAAAGTGAGTTCCAAACCATCTTGCAGCCCTTCCACTGGAAATCTCTTCCTCCGCACCTGGGACACACCATTTGTTGGGCCTAGAAGGAACAGGATCATATGAGGGCCATCGCTCAAAAACCCACACGGTTAAGAATGCGATGTTAACATAGGTTAACACATCCAGGCGACCGCGAGAGTCCTTGGTCGCTACAACCAATTGATCCAATCTGTGGTACTGGGTACCCAAGACTAGCGGTCCAATTTCGACTCTTTGACCAAGGTTCAGTTTCACAGCAAGAGGAAGGACATGGTAGAAAACCCCATCGTGAGGGTGACCATCAATTAAATACCTCGATAACCAAGCGCAGAGAAAAAGCACACAAGGTCAGATGGTAACCTTTCCCGTTCACATAATTCTTAGCCTTCGGGTTCTGGCTCAGGAGTTTCTTGGTGATACTACTACTCGCATAATCGCGGAAGAAGTACTGCACCCACTTGCCTCAAGTGTTCTTCGCAGATGTATCAACTAGCTGCCAGTCGGGGAGAGGTTTCGCAGATGTCCACCGGGTGGAAATTTTCTTAACCTCTGACAAGAACTCCTCCATCTGCTTGTAGAGAGCAAGTTCCGGATCGGTCCTCAAAGGGCTTAGAGGATCCACCTCACCAACAGGAGAAAGATCATACAACATGTGTACATCTTCCAGAGTGGGAGCAGCCTCGAACTCAGCAAAGTGAAATGTGTGAGTCGCAGGCGAGTAACGCGAGAGAAGGTTTAGAAGCATGGACTGGTCCAACTTCACGGCAGCACCCTTCATAGCACGAACGGCGAAATAGATGCGGCATTATTCAATGTGATGGCATGGTTGGTCAATACATGGTCGATCCACTCATCCATGAAGTCCAATTTCTGAACAAACGCCTGGGTACAAATTGCAATGTGGGGGAAAATTCCATTTTCGACCCCTAATCGAACCACATCCTTGGAATCGATCAATTCCAGCAGGGCTGCGTTAACAGGTGGGATCAATGTTTGCAACTCTTCAGAGGGAACAGGAGTTGGCAGGTTCTTCACCTTAACCCTAGCATGATAAAAATCTTTTCTGCCCAAATAGGGGGCTTTCCGCCATAAGGTTTGGGGAAGATAAGGTATTTCTTCGACCTCTTTAATGGATTTGGTTCCTTTTGTCTTCGCCATTCCTGCGGAAGAGCAATAAAAAGGGGAGAGAAATACACACACTTTCAGTTTGGAATCAGTTCGAGTTTCAGTTTGCAATAACTATGTTTTGTCAAGAGAAGACGAACAGTTCAGTGTTGATTTTGGGTTTCAAAGTTCAGAATCATTTATGTTACTTGGAATCTCGGAAGTCCCACATTCAAAATCGTTGAAATTTGGCGATTAGCTTAGTTCTGGGTTTAAAGAACAAGGGATCTTTTGCTTTGCAATACTGGGTTTAAGGAACAAGATCTTCTTTTTCGGTTTTCAACGAATAGCATGTTTCAGATAGTTATGGGTTTGTAGATCCAATACAGTTCAAAGCATATATCAGCACATCAAATGGAATTGAGCAAGGCCAACCTTGTTTTGGTAAAGCTTGCTTGGATGAGAACAGTTGAAGGAGACGATTGACAAGAAAGAATTGATGATTGAATATTTGAATCTGCTCTTGAAGGCTTTCGGGTATCATTCACTTTAAGAGAAAGAATTGATGCTTTGCAGCAATGGAGAACACAGAGTATTTATCCAAAAAATGAAGGGTTGCGTCCTTTCAGTAGTCGAATCGCAACCGTCACCGTCAAATCGCGCAATCACAGGACAAGCTGACGTCATGCCTAAAACCCTAAAAGACCATACGGCACGAACCTAGGGATTTTAGGTCATAATGACACGCACGGGGGCTGAATTTGCGTGTATTTGAATTGGTGCGTGGCGGCGCCGCGTATATTGGTTCCTGCGCATTGAAGCCTATCCGGCTATGCGTCTTCACGCGCAGAAAGGGGGCTAATGTAGATAGTGCTTTCTAGACAATCAGATCTTAGCCACGTGGCGATCATCCAGCACACCTAGCTGTGCTTCACACACACTGGATCACCAGCCGCGCCGATCAATGTGGGGGCTGCGAGACAGGGCCCTCGCATACCACTACATGGGACTTGTGGGGACTTAGTAGTTTGGAGGCTAGAGTAAGTCCTGTCGCGCGAGCGACAACCAAGCCCGCGCGCGACCCCTTGTAACTGCTTTGAGATATTTATGGCACGAGCTCCATAAACCCGGTCAACCCGGTCAACCTCATAACGGTTCCGGTATACGCGGATAACGTGCTGTAACGGTCCCTATATACACGGACGAACGTGCCGTTGTGGTTAAGCTAATTAAGCCGCCATTGATGGGCGCATTAACCACACAACAACGGTCACATTCTCCGTTATATATAGGATCGTTAACCCTTCCATACAAGGGAGAACCACCTGAGATACGCGGAAGCTCTGCCAAAATCCTATCTCTCTCTCATACAGTGCTATTGCCTTACTCTCTCCCTACACACAACCCTATACTACCTGTGTCCTTTCTATCCTCTACTCTTGGTGTATATTAAATTCTCTCTGCAGGATTCTCTCGTACACAACTATAAACACGTTTACAGAAATTGATTTATCATAAACTTTTAAAGTAAAATATATATTTTTTCAAAAAAACTAAAATATGCATTTTTTATGTTATGCAGATATATATATATATATATATATATATATATATATATATATATATATATATATATATATATATATATATATATATATATATATTGAAAGTTTGTTGACTAAAGAGATTTCACAATTGATTACGGATGCATATCCCCTTGTTTTCAGTTTTAATTGTTTGTTTTAAATTCCATTAACAGACTTTTCAAACATTATTTTCTTTTGTTTTCAAATTGATCTAAAGACTTTTCAAGGACTCCCTCACAAAAAAAAATGATAACTTTTTATCTTTTGTTTTAAAGACAAATGAAAGTTAGTTTTTTCAAACTACAACTTTGCTTACTTTTACTCCTTTAATTTACGTGATTTTTTTTATCTGTTTTAGAAAAAAATATAAAGATTGCATACTTTGCAATTGTTAAATTTTCTGAAAACTTTTTTTTTTTTTGAGAAACAATTTTCTGAAAACTTTTAGTTTCCTCTTTTAGAAATAAGGTTGTTTGCTTATATTCCATTTTATCTCCTAAAATTTAAACTTCAGAGTATAAAGTGATAAAACTGTAGTTAGAAAAACTATTTTTTTTCTTCTAAAGTAACCTAAAAAAGGTTCAAGAAAAATTAGCAAAATGTAACTTATTTTATGACTCAAAAAAATATAAAAAGTCGCTTAAGGCCAAAGAAAATTGAGTCTAAAATTAATTTTCTAAAAAAATGTAACTAATTTTTTTAGAAAACTTATAAATTACAAATTAAATATCTTTTTATCATTTATCATAAAAAATAAAAATTTATGTTACAAAAGTGAGGGACAGCGAAGTATCAGTTCCTCGCTCGGGCTGTTGGAGACCGCCAGACGTCGGCTTCGTCAAAGCCAACACCGACAGGGCCTAGAATGCAAATGTGGATTTAGCTGGTGGTGGTTTGGTCCTTAGGGATCCTCGCCGCACTTGCAACCAAATTCCCTTGAAGCCGAAACATTTGGGATTCGTGAAGGGCTTCTTCTAGCTCTTGAATGTGGGAAGTGAAAGCTCATAATAGAATCAGACGCTACATGCACTATGGACACTATCAACAACAAGAAAGTGGTCCAGGTTGACATGTCAGAAAATGGAGACGTACTCCGCTATATTAGATCTCCTTACGTTTTGAAGCGATGTTCTTTACCTACAACTATCTTTCCACGAACAAGTTGCTCATGAGTTTGCAATATTTAGATTATTTCTTTCAAACAAATATGTATAGGTAGTAATCTATTTCGGGCCACTCTGTTTCTACAAACAGATGTAATAGGGGTTCAGTTCTCCCTTATCCACATTAATAGAAGTGCACTTCATCGGAAAAAATATGATCCTTAAATTACTCAATAACACTATCTAGGAATTTATTTCCAAATGTGGCTTTTCACATCATCTAGATTTTGAAATTAAGTTAGTTAAGAGTCACTCGAAAAAGTCATATCATGATGACCATGTATCTAATCTTTTAGTTATACTTATTACGATTTCCATAAGAACTTCGATCTTTTTATTTTTAAAAGAATTCCGTGCAATGCACGGATGGTTTACTAGTTCCTACTAAATAGAGATTATACACTAATTACACATTATTTTAGGAAACTACTCATTAATAAGATAAAATAATTTAATTAATTTTAACTGTATATGTACTCTAATTTGTTCGTGAACACTAACGAACGAGCTCCTTGTTCGGCTCGTGTTCGGCTCGTTTAGCAAACGAACACATTTTCATGTTTGAGTTTGTTTGATTAATAAGTCGAATCAAACACGAACGAACTTTTACCGAATCGAACACGAGTTGTTCACGTATGGCTTGGTTCATTTACAGCACTAGAAATAATATAGATGTTTATCTGCAACCCTTAATAGATGATTTGAATTATTTCTGACATCAAGTTTTACGCACATTTGATGCAGCAACTGGTGAAATGTTCTCATTACGTGCATCTCTTATGTGAACTATAAACGACTTTCCGTCATACAGGAATTTGTCTGGATGGAGTACGATAGGAGAATTAGCATGTCCCCCGTGAAATATAAACACTTAGTATCGATTGTTAAAACACGGTAGAAAGCACACGCATAGGGGTAATTGTCGTTTCTTGCCTACTGACCACATGTTTCGTAAAGATAAAAGTTTTGATGGGACAGAAGAAGACGGAGAGGCCCCAACGCTTCTATCTGGAGAAGAATTATTCAAACAAGTAGAGCGTATTGAGAAAAAATATGGAGAGCGAGGGGTAGATGGAGATTCTGTGATTAACCGAAAGTGAGGGAGGGACACTGTTGAGGCTAGAGTAGGTGTACCCGTTTATCATTGGAAAAAGTGGACTATTTTCTTAGTATTGCGTTATTGGAAGAACAATTTAATACGCCATAATCTGGACGTTATGCATATAGAGAAAAATGTGTGTGATAGTATTCTCAACACCATACTCGATGCAGAGAAAAAAAGTAAAGACAGTTTGAATTCTCGTCTTGACCTTGAGGAAATGGGTATACGAGGGTGACATCATCAACAAACATCGGGTTGTGGCATAGATGTGTTACACCCTGCAGCAGTCACCATGAGCAAAAGCCAAAAAGACATATTTTGCAGTGTGTTGAAAGATGTTGAAGTACCTGATGGTTACTCATCAAACATATCCCGACGTGTATCCATGAAGGACATGACACTCATGAGTTTAAAGAGTAACGATTTCCATTTTCTAATCGAGCAGTTGTTGCCCATTGTCGTGAGAAGGGAACTTCAGAAGAATGTTGTACAAGTACTTATTGAGTTGGGCTCATTCTTCAGGAAATTGTGTTCAAAGTCACTTGATCCGGCTAGTTTGCTTCAGTTATAGCAGAAAGTAACACTGACTCTCTGTCATCTAGATAAAAAAATTTCGCCGTCCTTTTTGGATATCATGTTTCATCTCCCTATCCACTTAGCTCATGAGGCTAGAACTGCTGGCCCTGTAACATATCGGTGGATGTACTATGTTGAAAGGTATGCATAACTAACTATAACATGATTTAATCTGAATATTAGATGTGTTGTTTATAAAATATATACCATGGGCCAATTGTAATGCACGTATTTTCCCAATATGTACGCAATATGAGTTGTCCAGAAGCTTCCATAGTAGAGGGATACCTACTTGAAGAATGATTAACGTTTTGTTCAAGATATTTTGACAAGTATGTTGAAACCAAACTTAGACGTCCAAGTCGCAATGACAGCAGTGAATTAGGTCGTTCTTTGGGTGCAGGGAGGACTTTACATCTAGATCCAATCATGCAGGAGCAAGTGCATAGATACGCGTTAGCGAATTCTGAATCAATTGATCCTTACCAAGAGTAAGTATTTCTTCTAATTCTAACCGATGTGGGTTTCCAAAATTATTTTATGGAAGTCTAAAATAATTTTCCCGTCCAAACTGCACCGAACACAAAGCGAGTATCAAAAGGGAAAACCCTCGATTATCGGGATGGGCGCTGTCTAAATTACACTATGAGAAGTTCTCAAGCTAGTTAAGAGGTCATGTAAGTTAAACATGTAACGTTAATGAAATAAAAAATTCAGTAGTTGTAATGATATTTGCTGTAAAGCTTCTGAAAAATGTAGGTGCAAAGCTTAGGCGGGAATGACGTATCCGATGAAGTCTAAAAACTTTCACAAGGAACTTCGGAATGGGCAATTTGATATTCAAGATATGTAATAAATGGTTTCATATTTCACACCAGACGATGTGAACTGAGGAGGAAGACACAAAACAGTGGTGTTTAGGTAAGTGCGTCAACTGATCCCTACGCTAGTCGAGCGTATAGGAGACTAGCTATTGGTGATGTACCATAGTACGGTGTTTTGAAGGATATTATTGAGCTGCCATATACTGATGGCGATAGTTTTGTTTTGTTCAAGTGCGACTGGGCGGAAAATCGTTATGGTATGAAAGGGGACGAGTTTAAATTCACATTTGTTAATTTTAAGAATTTGCTGTATAAGCATAACACTGTGTCAGCTGAACCATTTGTCCTTCCGTCGCAAGCTCAACAAGCTTTATATGTCAAGGATCCAATTGATACAGATTGGAGTGTTGCTGCTAAGATGGTGCCTAGAGACAACTATGATTTGCTAGTGACATGTACACAAGCAGAGCCATAATGTGATCACCAGATAGGAGAAGATGGTCCAGATGAAAATGAGTGTATAGAGATGAAATGGAGGTAGTTGAAGTAGAATATGAACCAGCATTCTTTCCATAAGACATCTCCGTCAATCCAAGCGACATCCCCATTGATGATGACGGAAACGAAGATTGATTTGAGGATGATGAAAACTTCGAAGAGGATGATGGTGGTGATGATACGGATGACGATGATGACGATTATGACTATGATGTAAATAATAATTAGTTTAACCTTAGTATTTGGTATGTAACGGGTTAAGCTGTCGTCAGTATCCATTTTTATGGACTATAGTTATTTTTGTAATTTCAATAAAAAAGAAGGACCGTTTAGTGAAATTACAGGATTTGTCGTGTCGTGTCATTAGTGGATTTGTGTTTGTCTCTCTATCTTACTATGCCGACACTTGGCCAACAAATTTTCAGTAAGTGTGCATTAGTTTTCACTCTTTGATTGAATGAGCATGACTTTTCATGAATTCATTATGTGAATAATTAAGTAGGTTCTTATTTTCAGGATCCCATGGTGGTGAGGAAGGCTAAACGGTTTTGCGCTCGAGCTATGTGTGATATCATAGCAGATGGTTCAACTACCCCTGATCTACAAGCCAATGCACTGCCTCATCCTTATCCTCCATCAACACCTGAGGTTCACCACAAGACTCCACATAATTCATCAACACCACAAGAAGGCGGTTCAGGTAAACAAGTAACTTTTAGTTTGTTTGAATTTATTTCGTCCTATTTATATAGTGATGTTTGTCATAATTTGTGAACGACTAGGTGTTGGAATAGATGCCCTAGAGGCAATCTAGTTTAGTATGAATTTGTATTTGGCTAGAAAAATTCATTTATTATTTATTGGATATTTAATATAATGAAGTCCTTAGCTTTACAATTGTGTTGTTTATCTTAAATATCCCTAGTCAATTATAATGATTAAATGGGACAATCATTCATAGACTAGTATGGGGTTGGATTGATATGGAGATATCACGATCCAACACATAGGTGTGCATTATGGAATGTTGCACTGGATTGACCCATCACCGAGAAGGCTACATACATGTTATGTTGAGTCACAAGTGCTTCTCGGGTGCAATGGTATTGTCATCCTTAGACTTGAAGTCACTAGATATTCTAGTTGTGGATCATTGTGATCTTCGTAGCGTTAAACGCTGCACCGTAACTGGGTAGTTATAAAGGCGTGTACTGGATGCAATGAGAAGAAAGCTTAGAGATCGTAGTGGACGTAGAGAGGATTTGCCCCTCCCACATAACGGGAGCAAATATCCTAGGCCACTCGAAGGATAGTGCTTATAGAATGTCTGGCCAGACTCAAATAAATCAATATAGGATATTGATGTTATTTGCACGAATAAGGCTATTCCATGGATCGAGAAACTATGGATTGGATATACGAGTGTGACTTGTATGTCTCGTGTCCAATCCGGATATGGAGGCAAAAGGATGAGACAATTACTTGTACAAGGTTGTCTAGATGACTATTCTATTAGTTGGCTAGAATGGATGTTTTGCTAGAAACCGCTCCATATTAGCAAATGGTTGCTACCAACTAGATAGAACCTATGGGGTCACACGCTATATAGAGTTGTACTAGATTTGGAATTAATTAATTGGATTAATTAATTAGAAGGATCACTTTGCAAACCCTTGCAAACTTAGTAGGGACTAATTTGCAAGGAAGGGACTAAATTGAATTCTAGTAGGACTAGAATAAGTCCTTTAGGTAGTTAACAAGGAGTTGTTGGACTATATAAAGGACCCTCCTTCCTTCCTTCCTCATAACTTATGCTCATTAGTGATCATAACAAGATTGGGAGAGAACAAAGGAGAGAGAGAGAGCAAGCAACAAGGGCCAAACCCGACCCTTGCCGCCGCCCCCTCACCCCGTCGGCCAAAAGAGGGCCGAGCCCCTCTTTTTGTCTCGTTTTGCGTGATTCCTTCACCCTCCTCTCATTCCGGGCTAGCACCAAGGAGCTTGGGAGATCGAGGATCAACTCTAGGCGTGGATCAACTATAGAGAACGTGACACTATTCGCGTTTGAAGTCATCAAGGAGAACCCAAAGGTGTGTTTATGATTTCTTACCTTCACTATCGTTATGCATCTAGACTTGTGATCCTTGGAGGGTTTTGCATGGCTATTTGTTTGATTATGCTTCCGTTGCGCGATCCATGAATCAAAACCCTACAGTGGTATCAGAGCCACAGGTCATAGAGCATAAACGTAGTTTATGTGTTACATTCTTGTTGTTTTACACCTTAATTTGTTGTTTATCGCGTTAAACAAGACAAATCAAGCATGGGATGCAATTTGTCAACAATTAATCATAACAAGACCCAATTTTTGCATTGGATGCATGAATTGGTGAGTTTGAGAAATTTTAGGATCTTAGATCTAGGGTTTGGGCATCCTTGGGGAAGAAGGAGTTCTCCCAAAAACAAGGAAACAACCAAACTTGGGCTCCAAGCAAGGAGGTTGTTTTGGAAACAACCCCCATGAGGAGGTTCGGCCCCCTAGGGGACCGCCCCCTTGCTTGCCGCCCAAGCTTGGCCGCCCTAAGGGGCCGGGCGGCCCTAACCCGGGGGCCTAGCTTGCGGGTTTTGGGCCGGGCCGGCCCTAGGGCCTTATGGTTCACTTTTTTGGGCCCGGGCAATTGGATTGTTGGGCCCATGGACCGTTTTAACCCTATAAATCCTAAAATCAATTAAAATTGACCAAGCGCGTTAAAATTGGATTTTAACTGTTTATGTGCAAATCGCATGGTGATTGGATATGGCCTTAGGATGTGGTTTGATGTGGATGTTTAATTTTGTGGTTTGGTTTTACGGCCTGCGAGCTGATCAATTAATTGTAATAATTAATTAGGGTTTTATGGCCTGCGTGCCATTTTTTTTCTCAACTTGTGAGATTTATTTTATTTAGTATAGATATTAGTTAGTGCTAGATAAAGTAGATTGTTAGCCAAGATTGAAGAAAAGAAGCCCAAAGCCAAAGAAGCCACAAAAGATGGAGCATGGAGCATGGAGCATACCACATGACTATGAAGGATGGACCAAAAGACCAAGACGCATGGAGATGTGTTTGCTTAGGGTTCATAGATAATTCCATTGGCTTGGAATTATCTTAGTCTAGAAAAGGCCATATCCACATCACGTTTAATTTCTGTTTTGTGGTTGTTTATTTATTGTCTTATTATTTGTGTGGTTGGTGTATGGATGATGCATGCAATTAGGATAATAAGATAATTAGACAACCCGGATCTATTATTTGGAGTTGTGCCCAAACTCAAATAGATAGATTAGTTGATATTGATCAACAAAAACAATTAAAAGAATTGAAAATCCCTCAAATTTTAAATATTGTGTTCTTGCCTTCTCGTTATTTAAACACTCATTATCATCATTATTTATCAAGTTCGTGCGTGCCAAAGCATGGCGACTTGATTCATAATGATGGAATGCGATGGCACGTAACAATGTGCAATTGTTTAGATAAGAGGTTGAACACAACTAGGCTATTAATTTGATTAAGAAACCTAGAGGCAATCAATTGGGATTATCCATATGGATGGATAAATAAGGAGTTATTTGCCCGATTGAACCAAGAGTTTCATATGGGATGCAATTGGAAATTGTTCCTACCTAAAAGTAGTCGAATTATGGGTGACTTGCCAAAGCAAGCTCATAAGGAGATGAAAGGATGGATCTTGGCCCATTAGAAAATATAAGGATATTTTCCGCATTAATATCTTGAGGGTTATTAATCCGTAGAAAAATAGTGGGAGCTATATTTAATAAACTAGCCATTATTAAATATAGTCAAAAATTCACAAATACTAAAACTTGCGTATTTTCCTTTTGTAGAATTCCAAATGGCAAACAACTCATCGAGTTCACAACATTCCCTACGATCTGTCCTTGAGAAGGACAAGCTCTCTGGAACCAACTTTCTTGATTGGTACAGAAACTTGAGAATTGTTCTCAAGCAAGAGAAGAAACTGTACGCAATAGAGGAGCATGTTCCAGAAGGTCCAGAGAACCAGACACCTGTTGCCTTAAAGGCGTATCAAAAGCGTGTTGATGACGCTAATGATGCGGCCTGCCTAATGCTTTGCACCATGACCTCTGAGCTTCAGAAGCAACATGAGAACATGAATGTTGTCGATATGATCGAACATCTAAAGCAGCTCTTCCAAGAGCAGGCGAGGGTAGAGAGGTATGAGGTCTCAAAGACACTGTTCAAATGTCATCTGGCAGAAGGGAACCCGGTGGGACCCCATGTACTCCGAATGATCGGGTACTTGGAGAATCTCGCCCGGCTTGGGTTCCCGGTCGGCCAAGAGTTGGCAACCGATCTCGTGTTGCAATCGTTGCCCGAGAGTTATGGACAGTTCATTATGAACTATAACATGAACGAGATCGTTAAACTACTGCCAGATTTGCTCAACATGTTGAGGACGGCTGAACAGAGCATCAACAAGGGTAAGGGCAAAGCCATTATGATGGTTCATAAAGGAAAGGGCAAAAAGTTTGCCTCTTCCTCCAAGGGTAAAGGCAAGTCAGTTGCCAAGTCCAAGGAACAAGCCCTTAAGCCTGTTGGTGGCATTGCCAAGGTCGTGACTAAGGGTGAATGTCACTACTGCAGTCAGCCTGGACCCTGGAGGAGGAACTGCCCAAAATATCTGGAGGACAAGAGGCTTGGAATAGTGATTCCACCACCACCAGGTATTTTTGTTGTAGATGTCAATTTAACTGTCTCTACATCCTGGGTATTAGATACTGGATGTGGATCTCATATTTGTCGAAATATGCAGGATCTAAAGAGAAGTAAAAGATTGGCTAAAGGGGAGGTAGATCTGCGCGTTGGGAATGGAGCAAAGGTTGCTGCGTTGGCCATAGGCGTGTGCGAGCTATCTCTGCCTTCAGGATTAGTTTTAGAATTAAATAATTGCTATTTTGTGCCTGCTATGAGCAGAAACATTATTTCTATTTCTTGTTTGGACAAGGAAGGTTTTATTATTTCAATAAAGAACAATTGTTGTTCTTTTTATTTGAATAATATTCACTATTTTAGTGCGCAATTATTTAATGGACTTTATGTCCTTGATCTAAGCAATCCTGTCTACAACATTAATACCAAGCGGATTAAAATAAATGATTTAAATCCTGCTTATTTATGGCATTGTCGTTTAGGCCACATAAATGAGAAACGTGTATCTAGACTCCATAAGGATGGATTACTAGACTCATTTGATTTTGAATCATATGAGACATGTGAGGCTTGTTTATTGGGAAAAATGACAAAGTCCCCTTTCAATAAGAAAGGTGAGAGGACTAGTGAGCAATTGGCGCTCATACATACCGATGTGTGTGGGCCATTTGCCACGCCTGCCAGGGGTGGTTATGTCTACTTCATTACATTTACTGATGATTACAGTAGATATGGATTTGTGTACCTTATGAGGGCAAAATCCGAATCCTTTGAAGTGTTCAAAGAATTCAAGAATGAAGTAGAGAAGCAACTTCGCAAAAGTATCAAGGCTCTACGATCGGATCGTGGAGGAGAATACTTGAGCCAAGAGTTTGACGACTATCTTAGAGAGTGTGGGATCGTGTCCCAACTCACTCCACCCGGAACGCCACAATGGAATGGCGTGTCCGAGAGGAGGAATCGAACCCTATTGGATATGGTTCGGTCTATGATGTGTCAAACCGATCTTCCATTATCATTTTGGGGCTACGCTCTATTAAGTGCAGCTTTCACCATTAACCGTGTTCCATCTAAGTCAGTCATGAAGACACCATATGAGATGTGGAGTGGGAGGCGTCCCACACTGTCGTTCATGAGGATTTGGGGCTGCGATGTCTATGTAAAACGTTTACAATCAGACGAGCTAGGGCCTAAATCGGATAAGTGTAAATTTGTGGGGTACCCTAAGGAAACTAAGGGATACTACTTCTACAATCCAACCGAGAACAAAGTGTTTGTTGCTCGGACCGGCGTGTTTCTAGAAAGAGAGTTTGTCTCTAAAGAAGCAAGTGGGAGGAATGTAGAACTTGAAGAAGTTCAAGAACCACAAATCACTGAACCGATCATGGAACATGAACAGGAATCACAAGCAGTTGTGGAGCCACCTGTTCAGGTAACACAAGAGCTTCGTAGATCTAGTAGAGTGCGCCAGGAACCCGAGAGGTACGGACTTCTCGTAACTGATTCCGGCGACACGATGCTCATAGATGATGACCCTACTACCTATGAGGAGGCCATGAATGGCCCAGACTCACAGAAGTGGCTTGAAGCCATGAGATCCGAGATGGAATCCATGTATACCAACAAAGTATGGACTTTGGTGGAACCACCTGATGGGGCGCGGCCCATAGGGTGCAAGTGGGTCTTCAAGAAGAAGATCGACATGGATGGTAATGTGATTACCTATAAGGGCCGATTGGTGGCTAAAGGATTCAGACAGATTCATGGTATTGACTATGATGAATCCTTTTCACCAGTCGCTATGACCAAATCCATCCGAATCCTACTTGCAATTGCAGCATACTACGACTATGAGATTTGGCAGATGGATGTCAAAACATCATTCCTTTATGGGAATCTCCTCGAGGACGTGTATATGATACAGCCGGAGGGTTTTGAGGATCCAAAGCAAGCCAACAAAGTCTGTAAGCTGCAACGATCCATTTATGGATTGAAGCAAGATTCTAGGAGTTGGAATCGACTTTTTGATGAAGTGGTCAAAGAGTTTGGCTTCATCAGAAACGAAGATGAGTCCTGTGTCTACAAGAAGGTTAGTGGGAGCTCTGCATCGTTTCTGGTCTTGTATGTGGATGACATACTACTCATTAGAAACGACATTCCCATGCTGCAATCTGTGAAAGATTGGCTAGGAAAGTGTTTCTCAATGAAGGACTTAGGGGAAGCAGCCTATATACTCGGTATAAAGATCTATAGAGATAGATCTAAGAGGTTGCTAGGCCTAAGTCAAAGTACATATATTGACAAGGTGTTGAAACGGTTCAACATGCAAGATTCCAAGAAGGGATTCTTGCCCATGTCACATGGAATCACTCTTTCGAAGAGTGGTTGTCCTTCAAATGAGATTGAGAAGGATCGCATGAGTAGAATTCCCTATGCCTCGGCCATAGGATCTATCATGTACGCCATGTTATGTACTAGACCAGATGTGTCATATGCCTTGAGTATGACAAGCAGATACCAATCCAATCCGGGTGAGAGTCACTGGATTGCTGTCAAGAACATCCTGAAGTACTTGAGAAGAACTAAGGATGCTTTCTTGATGTTTGGCGGTGAGGAAGAGTTGCGTGTAAGGGGTTACACTGACGCAAGCTTCCAAACCGATAGATATGACTTTAGATCACAGTCGGGATATGTGTTTTGCCTGAATGGAGCAGCGGTGAGATGGAAGAGTTCCAAGCAAGAGACGGTAGCTGATTCTACAACAGAGGCTGAGTACATTGCTGCAAATGGCGCAGCAAAGGAGGCTGTTTGGATCAGAAAGTTTATTTCTGAACTTGGTGTGGTCCCTAGCATTGCGGATCCAGTGGAGTTGTTCTGTGACAACACTGGGGCGATCGCGCAATCAAAGGAACCCTGATCGCACCAGAAGTCCAAGCACGTGCTCAGGAAGTTTCATCTGATTCGAGATATTATCGATAGAGGAGACGTTCGGATATGCAAGATTCCTACAGATGATAATCTGTCAGACCCGCTTACGAAGCCTCTCACGCAGTGGAAGCATGAAGGGCACACTAGGAGTATGGGCATACGAGATGTGCCAGATTGGCTCTAGTGCAAGTGGGAAACTGTTGGAATAGATGCCCTAGAGGCAATCTAGTTTAGTATGAATTTGTATTTGGCTAGAAAAATTCATTTATTATTTATTGGATATTTAATATAATGAAGTCCTTAGATTTACAATTGTGTTGTTTATCTTAAATATCCCTAGTCAAGTATAATGATTAAATGGGACAATCATTCATAGACTAGTATGGGGTTGGATTGATATGGAGATATCACGATCCAACACATAGGTGTGCATTATGGAATGTTGCACTGGATTGACCCATCACCGAGAAGGCTACATACATGTTATGTTGAGTCACAAGTGCTTCTCGGGTGCAATGGTATTGTCATCCTTAGAGTTGAAGTCACTAGATATTCTAGTTGTGGATCATTGTGATCTTGGTAGCGTTAAACGCTGCACCGTAACTGGGTAGTTATAAAGGCGTGTACTGGATGCAATGAGAAGCAAGCTTAGAGATCGTAGTGGACGTAGAGAGGATTTGCCCCTCCCACATAACGGGAGCAAATATCCTAGGCCACTCGAAGGATAGTGCTTATAGAATGTCTGGCCAGACTCAAATAAATCAATATAGGATATTGATGTTATTTGCGCGAATAAGGCTATTCCATGGATCGAGAAACTATGGATTGGATATACGAGTGTGACTTGTATGTCTCGTGTCCAATCCGGATATGGAGGCAAAAGGATGAGACAATTACTTGTACAAGGTTTTCTAGATGACTATTCTATTAGTTGGCTAGAATGGATGTTTTGCTAGAAACCGCTCCATATTAGCAAATGGTTGCTACCAACTAGATAGAACCTATGGGGTCACACGCTATATAGAGTTGTACTAGATTTGGAATTAATTAATTGGATTAATTAATTAGAAGGATCACTTTTCAAACCCTTGCAAACTTAGTAGGGACTAATTTGCAAGGAAGGGACTAAATTGAATTCTAGTAGGACTAGAATAAGTCCTTTAGGTAGTTAACAAGGAGTTGTTGGACTATATAAAGGACCCTCCTTCCTTCCTTCCTCATAACTTATGCTCATTAGTGATCATAACAAGAGTGGGAGAGAACAAAGGAGAGAGAGAGCAAGCAACAAGGGCCGAACCCGACCCTTGCCGCCGCCCCCTCACCCCGTCGGCCAAAAGAGGGCCGAGCCCCTCTTTTTGTCTCGTTTTGCGTGATTCCTTCACCCTCCTCTCATTCCGGGCTAGCACCAAGGAGTTTGGGAGATCTAGGATCAACTCTAGGCGTGGATCAACTATAGAGAACGTGACACTATTCGCGTTTGAAGTCATCAAGGAGAACCCAAAGGTGTGTTATGATTTCTTACCTTCACTATCGTTATGCATCTAGACTTGTGATCCTTGGAGGGTTTTGCATGGCTATTTGTTTGATTATGCTTCCGTTGCGCGATCATGAATCAAAACCCTACACTAGGAGGGTCTTCTAATCATCCAAATGGAGCAACAAGCATGGAGAAGTCGGGTCCATCTGTCGTGCATTCACCAAGTGTACCATATGACTCTCGCCCTGCACCAACCCCCTGAGACGCCTTCACCAAATGCTTCAACCCCACAAGATGGTAGTTCAGGTAAACTCTTGATGTTTGTTTTTTTTTAAATTTATTCCATCCTACGTATTACGATATGCACCGTCACATTCCTTTTTAATTACTAGGAGGGTCTACTAATCAAGGAAATGCTACAAGGATCGTTCCAAGTTCAGGTAAAGTCGCGACGTCTGTCGAAGTTCGTCTGAATTTCTCTGATGTTATTGCTTAATTATGCTACTCATAAAAAAATGTACCTTTAATGTATATTGACAACCAGGAGGACAATCATCTTCAAGATGACAAAGGAAAAGGAAAGCTAGAGGAAATTCTAAACCGTTCAAGGATTGGGAACAAGGTTTAAAATTCCCCTCCACTTCAACGAGTATAATGTGCCAGTAGGGTCATAGAGAAGTGTTTTTCAAAGTCAGTTTGGTCATCTTGAAAGGAAGGGAGAAATGCTGCCCCTAATATACACAGATTGGCAGTATCCTGAACCAGAGTTTGCACTAAAGCAAGACGAGATGTGGGATCAAATTAAGGTGGTAGAATTTACCCTTTATATTTTCTTATTATATTTGCAAAATTATACTAACGAAGTGTTTGGGAATTGTACCAGCAAAATGCTACCTTTATTGAGGAATACAGAGAAGTTTGTATGCGAGATCTTGGGAGAAAATGGTCGAACTGGAAGAACGCACTGAAAAAGGAGTACTTTGATCCATTTAAAGACCAACGTGAACTGTATGTCTGCCACCGGTGCGACCAAGACAATGGTCGATTTTGGTCAAATATTGTAAGACGCAGGAAGCTAAGGTACTTCAATTGGTTCTGTCGTATTATTATTATTATTATTATTATTATTATTATTATTATTATTATTATTATTATTATTATTATTATTATTATTATTATTATTATTATTATTATTATTATTATTATTATTATTATTATTATTATTATTATTATTATTATTATTATTAATCTATTACTATTACTTCATTAATATTAATAATAAAATTGAGATTTTTCGATTTTGTTACTCAATCCGTTATTTATCTCTGATCCTGCTCGTGTTCATGAATCCTGCTTATATGTTCTTCTTAGGCTAGGAGTGAAAAGAAAAAGGTTAATAGAAGCAACCAAAAGAGCGTTCATAGAAGTGGAAGGAAAGGCCAAATGCAAGTGCGAGAAGAGGTATTTACGACATACACTGATTTGTGTAATTAATTTATCTTTTAATGATTGACGTGATGGTTCCAAGCTCTTGTCGGCGTCAATTGGGTATTTCAGCTGAAGAACCAGGGCAAAGACTTTGATCGTCATGCAGTCTACATGAAAACATACTCGAATGATCCAGAGGCTGCTGAGAACATTGTACGTGTGTACATACACTTAGTTGTTTACATATAATATTTGTGTATATTATGTCTAAATCACATGCGCAAACGACATTTTTGATATGTTAACGGTTACGGCTCGTTTTGTAGGCAAAATTGACTGAGAAGCTCCCGCTGCCTGAATTTTGTGAAGTACCCCTTGATGAGTATAGAGAATCAATGTTCGAATAAGTTTCAGGGGCCAAACATCAGAGCTCGTATGAGAACAATGGGCATTGGACTTTGTCCAAAAAAGGTTAAGGGCCGGAGGAACAATTTGGAAGTTGGTAATCTGCGTGAAGAGATGCAACAGGAGATGAACAACGAAATTGCATAGGAGGTGCAATGACAGGTACAACAGCATGTACAACAAGTGTTACTTCAAATGACCCAAGCTGGTACTCTACCACCTGTCAACCTTGGTAAGAACGGCGGAGTAGGGTATTCTCCACCGCCTGCTGAAAATGTAAATCCAGCGCCTGCTCATGAGGTAACACCATCACCTGCTAATGAAAGTCGTC
Organism: Linanthus parryae; assembly: GCA_023055425.1. Classification (NCBI taxonomy): domain Eukaryota; kingdom Viridiplantae; phylum Streptophyta; class Magnoliopsida; order Ericales; family Polemoniaceae; genus Linanthus; species Linanthus parryae. The sequence goes on from JALGPY010000051.1 coordinate 47,817, forward strand.
GGCCTCCCTCGCGTGCTCATCAAAGTGTCCGGCCTCCATCGCCTGCTGAAGTTGTTTCTCCAGCACCTGCTCAAGATGCTATCGGTTCCTCATCTTCTGCTTGTCGGCCACCTAAACCTGCTCAGGTAAATGTAAACCTTAATAACAAAATATGTCCTAGCATAATGTTACCTTTTCTAAAACTACTCTGTTTTGTTTGAAAAGAAGCCTATCATCCCCGTGGTATTGTATCTTGGACCAAAAAAAAGCACCGTGGCAAGAGGGTAGTTGATTTTCGGGGTAGAAAAAAAGCTGTAAAGGGAGTAACATTGGGAAAACAGTACTTTGAAGTTTTGTTTAAGGAGGTGGCAAGCCAGAAGAAGAGATAACTCTTCTTAAAATGGACAGTATGAAGACGTGGGGAGACGCTTTGAAGAAGACAACAACATGGCCTCGTAGTCTTGTAAGTATATATGTATAGGTTTGTTAATGAGCTTTAGCTGTTTTTAAGCCACGAGATACTTTTTTGATATGTTTTGAAATATTGCAGGCTAAAAAGACGGTAACGGTGTAGGATGCTACTCGTTCTCAGCTGGTTGTGGACATAACACACATATATATATGTCTGCATATATATATATGTGTGTGTGTGTGTGTGTGTGTGTGTGTGTGTGTGTGTGTGTGTGTGTGTATATATATATATGTATATATATATATATATAGGTAAGCTTTCTTATTATGTGTTTTTTTGTGGTAATTATATTTTGTGTTTTAGTTGCTCAATTTTGATGAAGAGGCTAATTTGTTGTGTGATGGGCGATAAAATAGTTAGTATTCATATTTGCTTCTGTTAGTTTTATCCCTCATGCTTCAATATTGACCTTCCCTTCACACGATCCATTTGTTAGTTTGTCTTCGTTCCGTAATTTTTTATGAGTTCCGATTAAGTGGTTAGATTTTTCAAGGAAACAGCCGAATAAGTAACATTCGAACAGAAATTAAGTCGCCTTTCAACGGTGAGAACATGGCTGCATAATTAGCATGAATTCTTTTTAGCCTAATGTTGACTGCGCTTCCTTTCATGATGTATCCAATTTCATATTCTCTTGTTGAAACGCGACATTCAGGGTGTTGGACTGGTACTTATCAAGTGTTGGGTATTTTTTGTGTTAGTAACTATCTTTTACGAACCCTACACATTGAAACCTAACCAACATCTCATAATCAATCTTATCGCAGTAAAAGTTTAGTGTATTTGTCGTATTCGAAATCAACTTGGTTTCTTTGATTTCTTTGGAAACTACTGTCGTAAAATACCTTAACTGTGTATAGTTTGGTTCTGCTGCTTAGTTGTATTGTTCGTATACTTATGATGCTAGCTGTAGAAGGCTTACATCGGATATATACTGTAATCTTGTTTAGAGCTATCCATGCTTTGGCACTTGCACGTTATCGTGACCGTGTTGTCCTGCGCACCAATGTGAATCAGAAGCTCATGTATTCGAAGCAATTTTGTCACACTAAGGATTCCAAAGGTATCGGGTATACTTCAAAATATCTAGCGCAAAAGTCGCACATGATTGATTTTCGGTATACTGGCATTGTAAATTTGGGGTCAAGTTTTGCAATGTACCGTTCGGTGAACTATGCCTTAAACGGCGATTTGTGGATATATATATATATATATATATATATATATTTATATATATATACATATATATAAAGAGAGAGAGAGAGACCGAGAGACAGAGAGAGAGTTTTTGAAATGTGTTTAATGTAATATTCAAGTTCAGTAGGTGGTTGTGACACATGTTTGATTTGTTAATGTGTTGGATTGTGCCTGAAAGGCTACACTGCACTGGTTGCAGGATTAAGCTGACATATTTGCCATTTTAATTAAACTCAAAAACGACAAAAAATAAATCTGTTGCCGTTAAAGGATACCATTATATACGGGGACAGAACTAGTTAATATGGCAACAATTTTGCCGTTAATAATAACATCATAAACAGCGGGAAAGCTAATTCGCCGTATTTGATGGTAGGAAAAAACAATATTAATTGAATTGACGGCAATACTGCTTGCCGCATAATCGAAGTCAAACACTACGAGAGATAGTTTTTCGTCGTATATATTCTAACATAAACAGCGAGTAATATCGCTGTTTGTTATGCACAAATACGGTGAGAGCTCATAAACAGCGAGAGTTTTTCTTGCCGCATAGCATAAACGTCAAAATACCTAGCGGCCGAGCGGAATTTCACCGTTAATGCCTTAAACGACGAAAAAAGCTCTTAAATAGCGATAAAATTTCACCGTTTTTCGGCCAGTTTCCAGTAGTGCGTCCTGCTACTCTATAAATTTAGATTATGAGGAATCAAGAAATTATCATAAATAAACTTTTTAATATGAAGTATTTATAATAGTTGTAGCTCATTATTTTTTAAATTCATTGTCATGATATTAGTTACTAATAGAAATTTCAAATATACATTTTTACATATTAAAAAGCGAAAATACGAAAAATAAAACTAACTTTATTCTCTAATCTTTTTTTAAGGAAACCAATATTTATTATTTTGTTTGGGGTACATAGCAAAAAGGTATGAAACGAGAGATAACAATTATTTGGACTCGAATTTTTTTAAAGTCTCCATTACTTTAATTTTAAAGTTATTGAACAATTCATACATAATATTTTAAAATAACATAAGACGATAAAAATAATCACTTTTTTTTTGTTATCTATGTTGCATTAATCTTTCTCTCTCCCTCTCATCTACTTTTTAGAAAACTAATATTTGTTATTTTGCTTGTGGTTATATATAAAATTCACAAAATATCAACAATTAAAGAGATAACAATTCTTTGAACTTCAAAAATACTTGAACTCTCCATTTATCTAATTTCAATGTTATTTAACGACTAGGGGATTGCCCGTGCCCGAGGGCACTACCCCAAACAAACACGAACAAAATCATATGTTTATACTTTGATGTTTATACTAAAAAACTACAAACATGGTAGATAGTGAAGTTTATTTTCAAAAACTCCTAAGTTATTGAAAGGGATTCTATCAAAAACACTAATAAGAACTTAAATATTTTCATGTGATATAAAGAGGGTCGCCTATTTCTCGACATTAGTTTCAAATTGCGGTAAAGGAGTTCACCAAAACTAAAAAAACACTACCCCCAAAATAACAAAAGACTCAAGATACAGTTGTCAAAACGCATACCAAAACAACACTTTTGTATACCACATCGTAAACATGACAAATAACTCTTCAGGTCACATCTTATCATTGAAATTTTTACAGTTCATTATACAAAAAAACATCACATTCATACTATTAGAAGTGACATAAATTGAAATACTTGAATCAAAATTTCCCTAGAAGTTGATTTGCTGACTCTAAATGTTAACATTGTCTATGCAAAGCTCCTAAGAAAGAAATCTCTTCTGGACTGATTAATTTGATCAGGGGCAACAAATGTGGGTCACGGAGTGACTTTATAACTCTGCAAATACACATAAATAAATTGTTGGTTAGACACAATTTACATCACAAATAGTATTACTACTCAAGAGTAAAAGAAAAAATAACCAAAAACATGAAAATCCAGTATAGGAAGTCTCCAAAGATGCTAATATTAGGTAATAGCAAAGTGGGTTTACGGTAACAAATTTTATTAGTATAGGAAGCATGGTTGATTTATTTCTCCTCGAAGGTTATACGCAGTTTTGTCTACTTGGATAGCAAACACCATCAAGCGCAAAATCAATTGAATTGAAAACTTATGTCAGTACATGACAAATGTTTATTATTTTCAACAAAAAAATGAAGGTAAAAGTTCCGCCGCTACATGAATGGGTAGTTTCTGAGCAACCCAAACAACATAATGAATAACTCTTATGAGGTAATTAAAAAAAATAGCATTTCAGAAAGAAACAACTGAAATAAAAAAATACCCAAAATAGCTTAACTTAAATGAGACATAATGATTCTCAAAAAAAAAGAAAAAAAAAAGAGACATAATGCATAGTTACTTAGTTATCTTCGATCCCCTGTAGCTCATGGTTGAAGTCTTGAACTGATAGAGTAGAGCTCCTCGTTGAAATTAAAACCACAAAGTGAATGTGAAGACTTACTGAGAGTTTAAATCGCCAGCAAACTCCCTCCTCTAGCTTCAACCGGTGAAACTAAATGTTATTTTACATTATTATCTAAACTAAAATACTAATTCAATGTAATCGTCATTACAATAAAGTAAAGCTAATCACCATACCTTGACACTAAACAGTTTCTTAATTAAGATTTCAATTCACCCCTTTTAGTTGCACACTAAACAGTTTCTTAATTGAAGATTTCAATTCACCCCTTTTAGTTGCACACTAAACAGTTTCTTAATTGAAGATTTCAATTCACCCATTTTAGTTGCTGTCACCACACAAATGCCCTGTTTGTTATCCTTTAAGTTTTTCCCAATTATGTATGTTTTCTTCATTATTTTTTTGCTATGTTCTAAGATGAAATTCTCATTTTGTTTCATGCACATTTTAACTGACGTTTGTTCGTGTTTGTTTGGGGTAGTGCCCTCGGGCAGGGGCAATCTCCTAGTAACAAAATAAATCTTAAGGGGAGAACAAACAAACAGGAGAACTAATTGCTTAGCCTACGGGCAGTGCATAGTTCTCACTGACCAAATTGGCCAACCCGGAACATGTATAGATTTGATCCGACTCGGTTCGTTTACACCCCTACTACGACTTAATTTCTCATGATTAAGAAACTGTTCATGAAAACTTTTCATGATAAACCTGTTGGGACATGGATATAAAGACATGGTGGATTAATTGGCTAATTAGGAAAACTAACTTGTTTAAAGGTGAAAAAGTTAACAATACTGGGTGGATATTGGGAGATTAAAGTCATATTGTTGCAAGGCAAGAACATTCAAACAACACATGTATCCCATGGCCGAACAAAAATATACTTTACTGGGAAAAAAACATACTTTACCCCATGACCAAACAAATTAGCTATACCAACATGAGTAGACATAGCAATTGAAGACTTACAGTAAGCACTGGATTTACACAAAAAACCTAGACCTCGAACCCACTTATAAACCCTAGAATAGAGGATATAAAGAGAAGTGAAGAAAGCACCCAATTGCTAAAATATGGACGGACCTGATACATGTGGCTTCGATTCAGACGAAAGCACCCATTGAAAAGAAGGAGCGATGCAGTTGGACTTCGATTTAGTGGACGGCAACGGGGTCAGCGGCGGCTGTGGAGACCTCTTCTGGCGGCTGTGGATGAAAGGCGATGGCTTCGACGATCTTCGCACCAGATGGGGGAGAGAAGTGTTTGAAACTGGAATTCACGATCTGCCTCCCTTCCCAAATTTGTGGGAATTCTAACCATACCGTAGGTGATCTAAGGGCTGTGGTTAATTCAATCTAACGGTCGAAAAGACATTTTAAAGTCAACCGTCCTAATTTATAATATAGATTTATTTATAACAAAATATTTTAAATTAAATGAGACGATAAAAATAAACAAATTTTGTTATAATCCATTTTCTATTAATCTCTTTTCTAATATTTCTACTCTCGTTTTATTCTATATAAGTATAATTTGTGTAGTAGTACGCAAAAAAAACTAATTACGATAAATCATTAAAGTAACAGGTCATTCAACTACAAAATTGTAACTTAAGCATTTTCAAACTTCATTGTTATTATATTATTAATTAATAAGAATTAAAATACTTCTTAAAGGGAAGAATATATGTAACATATAAGCAAGAGTAAATATTGTTTTATTCTAAAAATAATAGTGATATTTTTTTAATCCATTAGTATCGATCAATTAAAATGTCACATCTTTTTCTCTTCATCTTTATATTCTTATTTTCTTGGTTCATATCGGCACCCGTGATGGACTATTAATTTGTTACATCTAGTACACTATGAATGTAAAACTGAAATGCTGCAAACAAGAAAGGGTTCCCTTATATATAAGGATTACGAAGTGGTTTAATACGGATTTATTTCTTGCTAGAGAAGAAATCTATATTTGATAGTTGATTGTTTGGATGCAGCATGATTCGTTCACACATGTCTTCTAAGAGATTGAGTTCATGCATACCCGTATGCTGCATTATGTTTCGTCGGTGAACTAATGAAATGTTGTTATCTATGAATAATTACAATGTTATACCATAATCTATCTTTTTCATATAATATAAATTGTGATATTAGCAATCGTTTTTTGCATCCCTATAATTCATGTTAAGCAACCCAGTAATTATGGTCATAATTCTAAATATGCATCACGTTTGAGGAGACTAAGCAATAGTTATTTAGTCCAAATTTACAAAAACAAAACGTGTATTTTTTTTCTTAACCACTATTATTAAAATGAACAAGCAATACTCTAACCACTGAGTTAAGTAGGTTATTTATCATTCCAAAGAGAACGAAAGGGGACCTATCGTATTGATGGATTATAAATATCATATTACTTAATAAGTAATACTAATCAGCTATGATGTTGGATCATGGAATAGTCATCTTGACAAGAAATTATCGACATGATAAAATAAAATATGTATCACGAGCATTAAGGGCTATAGCTCAGTTAGGAAGAGCAACCCGATTACACGCGCGCCATTGTTTTTCAGGGAAGTCCATCATGCAATCAAAAGAATTGATCTTATTAAAAAATCGATGTCTTACTCGATAACTTTGAGGGAACAATAGCCTGACAAAAGATCGGGTATGATTCACGTGTCCTTTAAATTTTTGTGCCAAACAGAACTCATCATTGATTTGAGATATTGATAAGGTGAATAAGCAGTCTATTCAATGCTAGGCACAATGAGTCTAAGGACCTCAAACATCTCTTTTCGTCCTATGAAAAATGTAGAACCTTATTGTAATCTCAAGTAGAGGAGAACAATTCACTTTCTTTGGTTATATTTAGAAGTATACCAAATTTCAATTTACATTTTTTTAATTTTTTTCTAGTCCAATATATATATATATATATATATATATATATATATATATATATATATATATATATATATATATATATATATACACACATAAAAGTGATAGAGTACTAAAAGCCCCTGCACGATGTCTCGGGTTCAAACCCGGTAGACGAAAAATATGCAAGTCTTAAGAAAGAAACTACAAATTTACATTATATACACTATACATTATCATTTTCTGTGAGTTTGCATAATAATGTTTTGTTGGGGGAAATGAAATTGTTGTTTATTTTCACATTCTTCTATTCCTTCTTCTATTACATTAGACTAGCAAACCGTCCGTGCATCTCAAGAATTTGAATACTTCGAAATAAATAAGACTTGAAATACATTGGTATTTAATTTTATCTTTTTTTATGGGATTGTAATTATCAGCGTAAAAAATAAATTTTTGAAATAATTATTGTAATAGAATGTTGAGGAAATTTTTGAAATAATCTTTTTTCTGTTGGTAGTAGATGTTATGGGACGGCAAACTACTCTCATAAGAAAATATGGGCATCTCATTTATGCTTTGTCTGCAATTAAATTGTCGTTGACATAGGTACCACAATTAATGAATCCATGGAGAAAAAATATTAATCCCAAATTCTACACATTGTTCAATTTCAAGTATTACAAATTATAATCTACAAATGATATATATAGCTTGATTTCTTACACATGCACTGCATGCTTTTACCAATTAAATAATCATAAACGAATGAAATATCATATATTTATTTTTACTCTGAGGATCACTTTGGGGGAGTTGGAAACACAAAATTCGTGGTACACTCCTTGGCGTTTAATTTAATTGTTATTTATATTCATTTGTTGAAAATGAATTGTACGGACTAAAATTACATATTCAAAAGTCAAAATAAGAAGAGACACATGCCATGTACATGAACATTTGAGGTGCGCTAAAGCTGATCCGGGCAGCGAAAAATTTCCTCAAAGAAATAATTCAATTAAATGAGAATAGTGGAGAATTTACATGTGTAGTTTTTAGGGTAAATTGGATTTTTCACAACCTAAAACTTGTCAAATAAAGAAAGGGAGAGAAAGTGCGAAAACGTACCAAAATAGAAATGGAGAGAAAGAGAATGAACGGAGTGTAAGAGATAACATGGAAGTAAAGAAATCAACACTTTAAAAAGTTATTTCTTTTATCTTTTCTTAAAAAGAGCTACAAAAGCGCCCAAATTAGATAAATAAAGCGGAGTCAAAGTGTAACATAAAAGTCATCCTCCCAAAAAAAGTCATTTACCCAAATTTCTTGAATCCGATTACTCCAGTTCTCTAATACTCGCAATTAAAGTTGTGAGATGGCACACATGCACTCCAACAAACAAATAACGATGCATATAAGAATAAGTGTACATCACATATGAAGAAAATGAAAGTGAAACTCATGCTTCTTAATTAACAATGTGCTATAGGAAAAGAGAGAACGTTAGTGAGTTATTACTTAATGAATTGAGAGAGAGATTCAAGTTGTCTGTTTAATAGGTGAGTACGGTAAAAATAAGGAATAAGATAAGATATTATTAAAATTTAATATAGTATTAATGTAAGCCTATGATAATATGGGCTACCAATAAAAGATACATTACTATTTTATTTGTGTATATTTATTTATTTTGGGAAGAAATTTTCTATATTTTTTTGAGGGAACGCTTCCCTTTTTTTTTTAAGAAAACGCTTCTAAATTTTTGATTTGAGTAAAACTAAAAAATGTTAAATCAAAGATAAATACTTTTTTCAAGAGATAACTGCCGTTGATTTAATTATGGATGATACATACCTTATCTCATGATCTAATCATGTTCTTATGTTATCGTTAACTCAATTTTAAATTTTTGTAATTACTACTCTGCAGTTTGTTCAAAATATCAAGTGAAAGCCAACATTTTCAAAAACAAATAAGTTCATATTCTTCATCCACGACAATGAAGATTGAGAATTGACATTTTCAAGAACAAAAAACGCTTAGGTACAAAGTCCATAAAAAGTGTATGTCAATATGATACAAAGCAAGTTGACACCATTACTGGTAGATCATTGTTGTGGAGCTACATGTTAGTGTTCTCATTTCAGTCCTTTCTAGTTAATTTGAAGAAAAAAAAAATCAAAAATTCAAAAGGAAAACTACAATGTAAAACAAACTCACAAAAATCTTCATTCTATAATTTCCTCTAGACATTTTGTATCTCTAGAAAAGTCCTACAGAAAAAGTTGTAAGGTAAAAGTAAAAAATATCAATACTTTATGTAGTTGGTGATATGTTTAACTCCCTCATCAAATTTTTTACCCTGCATTTAAAAAAAACTGCTTTACTCTGCACAACAGAAGGATAACAGAAAGAAAACAATACACCAATCAAGTGGAAACGTTATTTTTTTTAGGCTAAATTGCACCGGAGATACTCAAAGTTTGTCAAAACGAGCAAGTAGGTACCCAAATTTCAAAATCGAGCACCACGGGTCTCAAATTTTGGATTTTCGAGCAAGTAGGTACCATTCCGTTAACTTTCCGTTAACATTGGACGGAAAATTATAAAAAGACGTTTGTACCCCTTATTTTCACCTCCAATTTTTTTTTTTTAAAATACAAGTTTTACTTAAATTCTAGAAAAAACTAAAAAAGTAAAATTTTAATTTAATAATTTAATATATTTAAGATAATGCAATATATTTTCTCAAAATTACATATTTTTACATCATTTCATGATATAAAATATGTTTTTTTAACACATATCCGTCAATCTTAAAGTATTTAATTTTTTTAACTTTTTTTAAAAAGAATCTCAAAATTCATAATTTCCCGTGTATTTTTTAAGAAACAATAACATACAAGTATCTTTGTACATTTTATACAATAGTCTCTTTTACATTTGCTTTAAAATACAAATCATTAAAATAAAAGCTACTCAAGATTGTCAGGTATCAACTCTTATGTTTGTTGTTAAAATGAACAAAGATTCTTGTATGTTATTGTTTTATAAATAAAATACATGTGAAATTATGAAGTTTTGAGATTTTTCTTGAACACTATTAAAAAAAGTTAAAGACTTTAAGATTGACGGATATATGTTAATGAAAATATTTTCATACCTTAAAATGATGTAATGTAATTTTGATGAAATATATTGCATTATCTTACATATATCAAATAATTTAAATTATTTTTTTGAATTATTTTTTAGATTTTTAGTAAAACTAGTATTAAAAAAATAGGAGGTGAAGATCAGGGGTAAAAAAGTATTTCTGGAATTTTCCGTCCAATTTTAACGGAAAGTTAACGGAAGGGTACCTACTTGCTAAAAAATCTAAAATTTGAGACCTGTGGTGCTTGATTTTGAAATTTCGGTTCCTACGTGCTCGTTTTGGCAAACTTTGGGTACCTCCGGTGCAATTTAGCCTTTTTTTATGTCCGTTATGAGACAAAGCAAGTTGATACCATTACTGATAGATCATAGTTGTGGAGCTACATGTTAGTGTTCTCATTTTAGTCCTTCTCGTTAATTTAAAGACAAAAAATAAATTAGAAAATTCAGCAATTCATAATATTAAAAGGAAAACTAAAACATAAAACAAAATCACAAAATCTTCATTCTATAATTAACCCTGGTATCTTTTTATCTCCAAAAAAGTCATACAAAAAAGTTGCAAGGTAAAAAATAAGTAAGAGAAACAATACATTATGTAGCAACTTTGTCATCAAGTTTACCGTGCACAATAGAAGGATAACATAATGAACATAAAAGAAAAAGATATCAATACATTATGTAGTTGGTGGTCCGTCTAACTCTCTCATCAAGTTTTTACCCTGCACAATAGATGGATAACCAAATGAACATAAAAAAAAAAACAATATAGCAATCAAGTGGAAGAACCACACGCTCTATTTCTTCCTACCGTCAATTTTTTCGTCCGAAAACTGATGGCGAATTATATAATTTTTAAAAATATAATCATCTATGGAACGGTATTTATCCAGCGGAGGAGTTGGAGATAGCAATTGCAGAAATTTTGGCCGATCTGAAGACGCATTTCTGAAGCCAAGATGAAGAGTTCGATGTACAAACTAAAATGGTATAGAAATAAACATCAGATCCATTTATTTGCAAAGTCGAAAAATTACTTGGAGCCCCTGCGAAATTGTAGTCTAACATCACCCAGCTGTAATCGCATATCTGCAAGAAACAATAGGAAGAAAATGAGTCATATTATAAAGCGAAAAGGGAAAAATGAAAGAAAAATAAAGAAGAATTGATAGGTTTGCAACTAAGTGAAGAACATTATTTGAAGACTACGAAAAATCATATCCCAACATCACCCAAGTATCATTGCACCCAAGTATCATTGCAGATCTGCAATAACAACAATAGGAAGAAATTATGCCAGATTATAAAGCAAAAAGATAAAATTCACCCAAAACGTAAAAGGGTAACAATTGACCTGTGGAATGATATCAAGCCAGAGAGGTGTACATGAATTTGTGAGCTTATGATAAAATACAGAAAGGTTGAATGTTGAGATATAGTTTATCAAGGAGATTTTTTAAAGATATCCATATCTTTATCATATCGTTAATATTCGAATATGAGTAGATCTTTATCAATTCTATTCGGCTCATATCTTTTGCCAACATATTATATGCAAAACAGTATTTTCCTAAAATAAATTTATTAAAATGTTATCTAGCCGTCTTTTTTGAATTGATGGTGCGGTGTATTTTTTTGAATTTATTGATTCATTTTTAGAAAGTGAAAAAGGATAAGGGCGTCAGATATGGAAGTTTTTGCAAACGTTCGTTCTGCTATTATATATATAGATTCGTACTGTATCTAGAATGTTTATTTTTATCGGATCTAAATTTTCATTCGAGTTGTTATGTTTAATTATTTTAGTCAGATGATGCTTCTATTTTTTTTCATCTAATTGTGCAATCATGTATCTCAATGTAAAAAATAACTGTACGTTTTTTTAAAAGTACAACACATGAAAAATATTTCATAAGACGCATTATGCCATTTCACGTGAAAAAAATTGAACAATGGCATTTTAACCATCCCAAAATATAACTTTTAGAATACCTCAAAAATGAAATGGTTAAATAAAATATTTTGATAGTTTTAAAAATAGATTTTTAATTTCTCAAAAAAATAAGATTTTAAATTAAATGCAAGCGATATTGTAAGAAGTAAGTTTTACAATTGTTTAAATTTATTTATTTTTTTCTTATTTTTACACTTGATCATATTATGATTTTTTATACTTCTTTCTTCTGAAACTCAATTGGAGTTTAATTTCAGCTACAATATTTATATACAAAAAATAACATGAACTTTTTAGAGTTTTACATTCCACGAATCTTGGTCCTATTTGTTGTAAATTTTTTTCGTAAAATTTCAACCATTACAGTTAGATTCATTTATTTTAATTATTATCTTCTTAAAAGTGAACAAATTGATCTTATAGCGGGGTATTGCCTAGTATTTCTAAAGTTCGTTAGGGGATTCCTCAAATTGATAACATGGAGAACTAAAGGACACGGTTATATGAAGCAAAAGTACAAAGTGCAAGGTTAGATGATGCAATTATTACATGATTATTTTTATGACAAACCACCTCAGGAACGATGAAAGAATAAAAGAAAAACACGGAATTTTACGTGGTTCGCTAGGGAAAAATTTGCGAACAATGTCTACGGCGGAAAAACGCCCTTTATTTTACAAGAGAAACAATTACAATGATGTTTGCATACCGAGTAGAGAGACTACTAGCTTCTTTATATAGTGCTAGGAAAACCTCCAAGGAGGCGACGATAAAAGGCCCAAGCCCAAAAAACCCACCGCCTCACAATTGTTTCCTAAACTAACTTTGTCGCCTTTTACTTGTAGGGTTTTGATGCAGGTTACGCAACGGAATAACAATAAATATATTTCTGATCAAATCCCTCCACGGATTGCAGGGAAGCATTCATAACGTGATAAATGATAAATAATTGTGTACCTTGTTTGTCTGAATGATCACGATACAAAGAATTTTGTCCACGTCTCTACAAGTATCCTCACCTATGATTGTACCGGAATCCCCTTTACGTCTTTGTTAGTTCCGGAAAGAAGGAGGAAGAAGATCAAGCAAAACGAGGCACCACGTGGTCGTGCGCCACACGAGGCGGATGGCGCAATGGGAGGGGCGGACGTGTAGGTTCGACCTACCTCTGTCTCTCTCATTGCTTTGTTATTTTCACAAAATGACGACTCTTATGAAAATAATAAGCTAGGAGTGCATTTAAATAGTTAATAACTCATTTACAACCTATTTTTCCCAATACCAATCATGTCCATACACGGATTAGTCCACCTTGATAATTATTCCTACTAACTTTGCTTGTGGTTGCATTTTAATCCCTTTACTTAATTAGCCCAAATAATTAATGCCCAAATCCAGTTTAGCCTATGGGGTGTGTGACCCCATAGGTTTCGACTTAGTTTTTAGTAACAATCACTAACATAGAGTGTTGTCTAGGAACACATATATGCCACCCAACTAATAGAAATAGTTAGTGATTCGACAAACCTTGTACCCAATGTTACCGCATTGTCTTATCCTTTGTCTCTATATCTGGATTGGACACAAGACATAAGTGTCACACTCATATATTCAATTCATAGTTTCTCGATCCTGGCAATAAGCTTATTCATGCAGATAACATCAATATCCCATATTGATTTATCCGAGTCTGACCAGAACTTCCATAAGCACTACCCCTCGAGTGGTCGTGGATATTTACTTCCATTATGTAGGAGGGAAAAATCCTCTCTACATCACTACCATCTCTTATCTTGCTTCCTAATATGTCCGATAACCGCCTGTATTGCTACCCAGTCACGGTGTAGTGTTTGAAGAGATCAAAACATAATATTCCACAACTAGAGTATCTAGCGACTTCAAGTCTAAGGATTACAATACCATTGTCACTTACGAGAAGCACTTGTGACGTTAACATAATTAATTTAACGTTATCGTGGTGGGTCAATCCAGTATGCAATTACTCCTAATACATACCCATGTGTTAGACTTGATTTCTCCATACCAATCTACCCACATACTAGTTTGTAGTGATCGTCCCATTAATCAATATACTGGACTTGGGATATTTAAGATAAACAACAAATTATAATCTAAGGACTTCATTATATTAAATATGTCCATAAATAAATGAATATTCTAGCCAAAACCAATTTTCATACTAAATAAGATTGCCTCTAGGGCATCTAATCCAACAGTCTCCCACTTGTACTAGAGCCAATCTGGTGCATCTCATATGCCTATAGATCTAGTGTGCCCTTCATGTTTTCACTAAACAAGCGGCTTTGTAAGTGGATATGAAAGATTATCATCTTTTGGAATCATGCATATCTTCACATCTTCTCTTTCTATAATCTCTCGAATAAGATTGAACTTCCTGAGTACGTGATTGGATTTCTGGTGTGACCTGGGTTTCTTGGATTGTGCGATCTCCCCAGTGATGTTAAAATACAACTCAATTGGATCCACAATACTAGGAACCACACCAAGCTCAGTGAGGAAATTATTAATCCAAACAGCCTCCTTTGCTGGGCCAGACGGAGCAATGTACTCGGCATCAGTTGTAGAATCAGCAACCGTCTCTTGCTTGAAACTCTTCCAGCTCACAGCTCCTCCAATCCGGCAAAACACAAACCCCGATTGTGATCTAAAATCATCCTTTTCGGTTTGGAAGATTGCATCAGTGTAACCCCTTACAATTAGCTCTTCCTCCCCTCCATATATCAAGAATGCATCATTATTTCTTCTCAGGTACTTGGGGATATTCGTGATAGCAATCTAGTGACTCTCACCCGGATTGGTCTGTTATCTGCTTGCCATACTCAACGCGTATGAAACATGTGGTCTAGTACATAACATGGTGTACATGATAGATCCTATGGCCGATGCATATGGGATCTTACTCATACAGTTCTTCTCAATGTCATTGGAAGGACAGTCAGCCCACGAAAAGGTGACTTGGCGCGAGATGGGCAAGAATCCTTTCTTTGATTCTTGCATGTTGAACCGTTTCAACACCTTGTCTATATATGTACTTTGACTCAGGTCAAGCAGCTTCTTAGATCTATCCCTATAGATCTTGATACCCAGTATATAAGATATATCTCCTAAGTATTTCATTGAGAAACACTTCCCTAGCCAATCTTTAACAGATTGCAAGGTATGAATGTCGTTTCCAATGAGTAGTATGTCATCCACATGCAAGACCAGAAACAAAACAGATCTCCCACTAATCTTCTTGTAAACACTATGCACATCTTCGTAATTGACGAAGCCAGACTCTTTGAAGGCATCATGAAAATGTAGATTCGAACTCGTCGAAGCTTTCTTTAATCCATAAATGGATCGCTGCAACTTACAAACTTTGTTTGCATGCTCTGCATCTTCAAAACCCTCTGGATGTGTCATGTACACATCCCAAAGGAGGTTTCCATACAAAAACGCTGTTTTGACATCCATCTGCCAAATATAATAGTCGTGATAAGCTGCAATAGAAGGTAAGATGCGAATGGATTTGGTCATCGCGACTGGGGAAAAGATTTCATCATAGTCAATACCATGAATCTTTCTGAATTCTTTTCCCACCAATCGGCCCTCATAGGCAATCACATTTCCATCCATGTCGGTCTTCTTCTTGAAGACCCACTTGCACCCTATGCGCCGAGCCCCTTGGGGTGGTTCCACCAAAGTCCATACTTTTTTGGTATATATAGATTCCATTTCGGATCTCATGGCTTCAAGCAAATTTTAAGAGTCTGTCTCTTTCATGGCCTCTCCATAGGTAGTAGGCTCATCATCTGTGAGTAATACGTCACCGGGCTCAGTTACGAGAAGTCCATACCTCTCTGGCTTCTGACGTACCCTGCTCGATCTACGAAGTCCTTGTGTTACTTGAGTCGGCTGCTCCGCAACATCTTGTGGTTCCTGCTCATGTTCCATTGTAGGTTCAGTGGTTTGTGGTTCTTGAACTTCTTTAAGTTCTACATTCCTCCCACTTGCTTCTTTAGAGACAAACTCTCTTTCTAGAAGCACACCGGTTCGAGCAAGAAACACTTTGTTCTCGATTGGATTGTAGAAATTATATCCTTTCGTTTTCTTAGGAGACACCACAAATTTACACTTATCCGAATTCGGTCCGAGATTGTCTGATTGTAAACGTTTTACATAGACATCACAACACCAAATCTTCATAAAATACACTATGGGACGCCTCCAAGTCCATATATCATGTGGTGTCTTCATGACTGATTTGGATGGAACACGGTTAAGGTAAAAGCTGCAGTTTTTAGAGCGTGTCCCAAAAACGATATTGGAAGATCATTCTAACACATCATAGATCAAACCATCTCCAACAAGGTGTGATTCCTCCTCTCGGACACGTCACTGTGGCGTTCTAGCTGGAGTGAGTTGAGAAATTATCCCACATTCTCTCAGATAGTCTTCAAGCTCTTGGCTTATGTATTCTCCTCCGCCATCTGATCGTAGAGCCTTAACATTGTTTCCAAGTTGATTCTTTACTTCATTCTTGAATTCCTTGAACTTTTCAAAGGATTCAGATTTGGCCTTCATAAGGTATACAAATCCATATCTACTGAATTCATAAGTAAATGTAATGAAGTAAAGATAACCACCTCTGGCAGGCGTGGCAAATGGCCCACACGCCTCAGTATGTTTGAGGTGCTAATTGCTCACCAATCCTCTCACCTTTATTCTTGAAAGGAGACTTAGTCATTTTTTCCAATAAACAAGCCTCACATGTCTCATATGATTCATAACCAAATGAGTCTAATCCTTATGGAGTCTAGAGATGCGATTTTTGTTTATGTGGCCTACACGACAATGCCATAAATAAGTAGGATTTAAATTATTAGTTTTAATCCTCATGCTATTTACGTTATAGGCGGAATTATCTAGATCAAGGATATATAATCCATTAGACAAAAAAGCATTACCATAATGTAAACTATCAAAATAAATGGAGCAATACTTCTCCTTTATTGTGACAGAAAAACATTTTTTTGTCCAAACAATAAATAGAAATAATGTTTTTGCTCATAGCAGGCACAATATAACAATTGTATAATTCTAAAATAAGTCATGAAGGTAAAGATAACTCATAAATCCTATGGCTAATGCAGAAGCTCTTTCTCAATTCCCTACGCGCTAGTCTATCTCCCCTTTAGCCAGTCGTCTACTTCTCT
This sequence comes from Linanthus parryae, assembly GCA_023055425.1. Lineage (NCBI taxonomy): Eukaryota > Viridiplantae > Streptophyta > Magnoliopsida > Ericales > Polemoniaceae > Linanthus > Linanthus parryae. The sequence continues at coordinate 65,151 of JALGPY010000051.1, forward strand.
ATAGATCCTGCACATTTCGACAAATGTGAGATCCAAACGCAGTATCCAATACCCAAGATGAAGAGATAAACATATTGACATATATAAAAAAGATACATGGTGGTGGTGGGTTCACTATTCCAAGCCTTTTATCTTCCATATCATTTGGGTAGTTCCTCTTCCAGTTGTCAGTCTGACTGCAATAGTGACAGGCTCCCTTGGACACGCCACCGACAGGATTTAAGGCAACTTCCTTGGGTTTTGCAGCTGCCTTGCTCTTCCCTTTGGAGGTCGAAACAACTCGATTTCTCTTTCCTTTATTGACCATCATTATGGCCTTTCATTTGCCTTTGTTAATGCTCTATTCGGCAGTCCTCAACATATTGAGCAAATATGGCAGAGTCTTGTTGATCTCATTCATGTTATAGTTCATGATGAACGGGCAACAACTATCAGGCAATGATCGCAAGATGAGAACAGTATCCAACTCTTGGTTGAGTGGGAAGCCTAATATTTCGAGACTCTCTATGTACCCAAGCATGCGGAGTACATGATACCGGATTGGGTTCCCCTCTGGAAGATGACACTTGAACAGTGCTTTTGATACTTCATACCACTCATGCCTTTCTTTCTCTTGGAAGAGTTGCCTCAAATGTATAATCATATCATACGCCTCCATTTGTTCATGTTGCTTCTAAAGCTCAGAGTTCATGGTGCAAAGCACAAGGCAAGTCACATCAACGATCTTATGATATGCCTTCCTTTCGGCGGCTGTAGCATTAGCAAGAGGCGCCTCTGGAACAGCAATGATCTAGAGTGTACATCTTAATTTCTTGCTTGAGAAAAATTCTTAAGTTTATGTACCAGCCCAGAAAATTGATTCCAGAAAGTTGGTCCTTCTCAAAGACAGAACGCAGGGATGAAGTCGATGTTTGTTGCTAAATTTTTTTCCATTTGGAATTCTACAAAATGAGAAATATACAAGTTTACTATTGGTGAACAATTAATTACATTTAAAAATAACTATTTTTATCGAATTAATAGCCCTCATCATTAATGTGGAATATCATATATTCTCTAGTGGGCCAAGATATTTCACCACTTCTTGAGCTTGCTTTGGCAAGTCACCCAAAAATTAGCTATTGAGGTAGGAACATCATCCAATTGCATCCTATGCAATCTTGGTTCAATTGGGAAAATAACTTCTTATTTATCTATCTCATAGATAATCCCAATTTCCTTGCCTCTAAGATTTGAATCTTATTGAAGTATCTTAGTTGCGTACAACCTCTTACTTCAAAAATTACACATTACTGGTTTGTTTCATCGCGCCATCTCATGATGAATCAAATCACCTTACTTTGGAAAGCGTGAATTCAATACATTATAATTTTGGCGAGTGTTAAGTAAGAGAAGGCAAAACACAATATTTATCGTTGAGGGATTTCCTTGTCAATTTTAATTGTTTTGTTGATCCTTATCAACTTATCTACTTTTTTGGAATAATAAAAGATCAACCTTGTTTATTATCTTGTTACATTTTGCATGCATCAACCATACATCCAAAATAAATAACAAGACAATAAATAATAAAATAAAACGTGATGTGGATGTGGTCTCCTCAAACTAAGATATTCCCAAGCCAATGAAAATACCTATAAGGCCTAAACACAGGAAGCTCATTTCCATGTGTCTCCGTCTTTTAGTCCTAGCTTGTGAAATAACGCCATCTTGTAGTTTCTTCAGTCTTTGATCTTCTTCTCCATGTCTTGACTAAATTCTATCTATCTAATACGAGCTAGCATCTATACTAAATAGAGAGACCTAATGCAACGACCCCCTTATCCGGCTCGGATGAGACGGGGAGGCCGGTGCTAAATGCAACGGCGGAAAATCAAAAGCACATCATCCCAACATATATATTACATACTATTAAACATTACAAAACGTCCTCGATTTTGTCACACGTTTATATTATACATTATTCTAACGTTATTCATACTATACTACAACTTGTGACGGAACTTCCCTTAGTGAGTCTCGTACCCAGTCATGCCATAGTTGTCTTCTTCTAAACCTGCGGGGTGAAGGAAACAAAGACCGCAGTTTTCTAAAATGAACATAAAATACTGAGTAAGTAAACAGCCTAGCTTGTAAAACGGAAGAGAGAGCAATATTTTATTTCATATCAAAGCATAAGGAGGAATAAGTCATAAAAGTATAACTCGATGAAAAATGTAAATAAACTCTTAACTTTGAAACTTTACTTCTTACTCTGTAGCGGGGAGTGATATCCCGATTATCTCTTCTTTCTATTCATAAACTTCCTTGTCTTGTAGAAAAGTCCTTTTTAACTTTGTTGATACGGGGAAAGATCTACTATACTATCACTAGCTACCATGACCTTAACTACCGGCAGCCCCCAAAGACTTCTTCCGGCCAGAGGGGTGAGTACTTGGAGACACCCGGCATGTTGCGACCGGGTTAAAATTATAGGGGTCGAGTGACCGAAGTCAACACGACAATAATAATTAGTTTCGCCCGTACAACTCTTTCCACTTTACGTAATTACGTTTTATTATTTTCGTGTGACGATTTCAAGAAAACATTTCAAATCGTAAACAATCTCAAGTAAAATAGACATATCACCAAACACATTTTGAGACAAATATTAAAATCGCATTATGACACGAAAGGAGCTAGGCACGCTAGGCTAGGCATATTTACTTACCTCGCTTATTCAATGAATAGCACGTAGCACTCCCCTAGAAAGACATGTAGTCTTCGTCAACGGATTCGTCACCTACGCGTTATCGATACACGTGTCAAAGTAAGAATTTCTATATATATTTGAGGGTTTCATTATTTAACTTTCATATACTATACTTATAATATCTTAATAATATTTCTAAGCTCTATTATTATTATTATGTAGAAATCAATAAATTAATTTCACAAGTTTTATACTTACTAAATATTATTTTAGCCAACTTACTTATTTTCTAAGTAACAAAATTCTATAAAGAGTAACATTATTGAAATAACTATTTATTTAGAAAATCTATAGAAGCTAAAAGCAAAGACTATTTTTAAATATTTCTAATAAATGAATATAAATATTTAAGTTGAGATGAATTATTCTTCTTATAAATAATTTCTTGTTATTAATTGAGAAAATCGTTAACTCTAAATTCTAATACATTTCCTTATAAATAATTGCAAATTATAGTCCTAGTTCAATTACTTCCAAAATAACTTTTATTTAACTAGAATTTTTTTTTCCATATACTGTCTATATATTTAACTCATTTTCATTTAAATAGAATAATAATAATTATGTTTGTAGAAATGGATTTAGATATAAAAATCATGTTTTTATTTTCAAAATAAATTTTATTTACCTAGCCACTATTATTATCTTAACTTACTTTTATTTTCTTATTCTTGTTACTATTATTATTATTGCTGTTACTACTATTGTTATAATTACTACTACTACTACTACTACTACTACTACTACTACTACTACTACTACTACTAGTATTATCATTATTATAACTATTAATATAACTATCATTATTATTATTATTATTATTATTATTATTATTATTATTATTATTATCACAACTACTATTGCTACTACTTATTATAATTACTACTAGTATTATTAATACTACTACTACTACTACTACTACTACTACTACTACTACTACTACTACTACTACTACTACTACTACTACTACTACTACTACTACTACTACTACTACTACTATTATTATTATTATTATTATTATTATTATTATTATTATTATTATTATTATTATTATTATTATTATTATTTAATAATAGCTAGAAAGTGTAGGAATTATTTTAACTTTAAAATCATATTTTTATTTTATTTTTATATTTTCAGATTGCTAAATAACAAAGAAACCCCCATAGTTTACTGAAATAACAGAAATACCCCCTTTTCTTTAACATATAAACTTTCTAAAAATGACAAATACCTCCCCCTTAACATGAATTTTCAATTTGATCGACCTAAATGTGAATATAAGCATCAAGACATAATTTTGATTACATAAATCAACTCAGGGCGATGAATAGAGCATACCAGAATCAAAAACCGAGAGAAATGATCGAGATTTGGTCCGGGTTGTGTAGCCGAACGTTGCTCGCCGGAGTTGGAGCTCGTGGCCGGCTTTAATGGCTTCTTCAGCCAGTTCTGAGCCCTCCACTTAGTTGGTTGGCCTCCTAGGAGTCCACTGAAAGCAGAGAAAGAAGGTGGGTGGCTCTGGTTCACGTTGGTGGAGTGTGGCCAGAGCTTTGGCTGGTTTAAATGGAGGTTGGCCGGAGTTTGGTGGTGCTCTGTTTCTGGGTGTTTTTGGGTCTGCTGATTCTTCTGTTTCAGGTCGTCACAGAGGGAGGGTGAGAGAAACAGAGAGGGACAGAGGTGGGTTTGGTGGTGGTGTCGGGTCCTCGGTGGTTCCCGACGGGAACGGTGGTGGTGGCTGGTGGTTTGCTACCAGCTGCTTCTGTTGTTCCTGGTTGTTTCGTTGTTCAGTTCATGACAAAGAGAAAGAGAGGGTGAGGCAGAGAGAGGGAGAGAGGGCAGTGGGTGATGGGGAGAGTGATGGAGGTGGTCACGGTGGTTTTGGTGGCCGGAGATGGGAGAGACGATGATGGTGGTGACGTTGGTGACGCTGGTCGTGTGTGCTGCTGAGAAAGAAGAAGGTGATGCTGTGTTTATTTAAGGAGAAGAGAGTGAGAGAGGGACGACGTGGAAGGCTTCTTTGCCATGAGGAAAAAGAAGATGAAGATGATGATGATGATGATGATGGTGATTGAGTTCATTGGGTGTGTTGTCCGAAGGAGAAGGGGGAGAGAGAGATTTTGTAGGAGGTGAGTGAAAGTGATGGAGGCGGTGATGAGGTGGTTTGTCGGGGTTGTTGCCGAAGCAAAACAGGGAGAAGAAAATTTTGAAGTTTCCAAAGAAGAAAACACAAAGAAGGAAGAAGAAAAAATCTGGTAATAGCTTTCTTTAGAAAATTATTAGGTGTGGCAATGACACCACTTTACGAGGTGGCTTTACCCGCGTTACTAATAGAATTATTAATTTGTCGGCGCATCTACTTATAAATACTACTTTAATATTTCTTAAAATGTAACGAAACTAATTATAAATAAATTACCCAACTTTATTTTATTTATTTATTTTTTCTTTTACGACTAAATTTATATTTATTTGTCAATTTACTAGTTTACCCCTAAGTATTTTACGGGGTATTACATTCTTCCCCCCTTAAGGACAACTTCGTCCTCGAAGCTAAAATAAGACGAACGATTCTGATATTAAAATCAGTCAACGAGCAACTGATTATCACAGTTATGATCACATATCATGCAACCATTTTCACGTGGTAGTAGCAAATAGCTATTATCTAGTGCATGCATGGAAACACGTATAGTATCACGTAAGGTAATAGTCACGTCTATTTACTTATATGGTTATATTCTTATTTTGACTACTAAAGGTTAGGGTTAGCTACGACGTAAGGGTACTAATGGAACTAATTGAATGATTACGTTAATGGCGTTAAATGAAGGGTTACGTCCTCCCCCTTAGAGAGTGACGTCCCTGGAACTCAACATATCTCGTGGAACAAGTGGGGATACTTTTTCCTCATTTCTTCTTCAGATTCCCAAGTTGCTTTTTCATTTTGGTGGTTAGACCAAAGGACTTTGACCAGTTTAACACTCTTGTTTCGCATGTCTCTTGTCTTGGTGTCCAGTATCTTGACTGGTTGCTCCTCGTAGTTTAGCGACGGGTCAAAATCCACTGGTTCATGATCCAACACATGGGATGGGTCTGGCACATATTCTTCAGTTGTGATAAATGGAAAACATTGTGTACACGCCCCAAATTCGATGGCAGATCAAGTCTATATGCAACTTCCCCAATCCTTTCTATAACCTCGTATGGACCGATAAACTTATGGTTTAATTTCCCTTTTAGGTTGAACCTGGTCACTCCCTTAGTAGGAGAAACCCGTAGAAATGCTTTTTCACCCACTTGGAATTCTAACGGTCTTCTCTTCTGATCCGCGTACGACTTCTGCCTATCTTGGGCTGCTTTCATTCGTTGTTGGATTAGTCGTACCTGGTTCGTCATGTCTTCAATCATTTTTGGTCCAATGACCACCGTCTCGCTGATGTCACTCCAACACAATGGAGACCGACACTTTCTTTCATACACGTCTTCGTACGGTGCCATACCAATGCTGGCGTGATAGCTATTGTTATAGGAGAAATCTATTAACGGCAATTTGTCCACCCATGAACCTTGAAAGTCCATAACACAGGCTCTCAACATATCTTCTAATGTTTGAATGGTTGTTTCTGTTTGCCCATCTGTGGCTGGGTGGAAAGCTGTACTAAATTTCAGCTGAGTTCCCAACGCTTCTTGGAGCGCCTTCCAGAAATGAGAGAGAAAGTTAGGGTCTCTGTCCGAGATTATCGAACTTGGAACTCCATGATATCTCACAATGTTTCTAACGTAGGCGTCCGCTCTTTGCTCCATGTTCCATGAGTCTTTCATTGGGATACATCTCGCAGTCTTGGTTAGTCTGTCCACGACTACCCATATCTGATTTAGTCCGTTCTTTGATGTCGGCAGTGCTGTGACGAAATCCATTGAGATGGAGTCCCATTTCCAAACTGGAACATCCAAGTGTTGGAGTAGGCCTCCCATTCTCTTATGTTCGAATTTCACCTTTTGGCAGGTTAAGCATCTAGCCACAAATTTTGCTACTTCTTTCTTCATGTTGGGACACCAGAAAGTCTTCTTCAAATCTTTGTAAAGCTTATCGCCTCCGGGATGGACTGATTATGGTGTGTTGTGTGCTTCCTGCATCAACTTCTGTTTGGTTTCCACACACTTTTGTGGTACACACCATCTTCCCTTGTAGCGAATGCTTCCATCCTCGTGAATCTTGAACTCTTTGGCTTTTCCTGCTGCAATCTTCTTCTTGATTCTTTCGAGTTTTACGTCTCCAGCTTGATTGTTCCTTATTTCTTCAAAGAAGTCCGGTACAGATGTCATGCTTCCTAGCAGGTTCTGTACCGTTCCTTGTTCCACCACTTGGATGTAGATTTTTCTGAACTCGTGTCATAACTGGTCCGTCAAGACTATCATAGCATTTACTGCATGGCTTGATTTACGACTTAGCGCGTCAGCGACCACGTTAGCCTTCCCTTCGTGGTACTGAATGCATAAAGCATAATCTTTAATAATTTCTAGCCATCTTCGTTGCCGGTTGTTCAGCTCCTTCTGAGTGAAGATGTACTTCAGGCTTCGGTGATCCGTGTAGAGCTTGCAAACGGCTCCGTAAAGATGGTGTCTCCATATTTTCAGCGCGAAGACTACTGCTGCAAGTTCCAGGTCGTGTGTCGCATAGTTTTCCTCGTGGGGTTTCAGTTGCCTTGACGCATAGGCAATCACCCTTCGATCTTGCATAAGCACGCATCCTAGTCCCTTCTTTGATGCATCACTGTAGACTTCGAATTCACCAGACTCGTTTGGTAAAGCTAATACTGGTGTTGTAGTTAGCTTTTCCTTTAGAGTTTGGAATGCTTCTTCGCAGCTATCGTCCCAATGATATTTAACCTTCTTCGTTAGCGTAGTTAATGGCCTAGCGATCTTGTAGAAATCCTTTACGAAACGTCGGTAGTACCCTGCTAAGCCAAGGAAACTTCGGATTTATGACACATTCTTCGGTGTAGGCCAGTCCTTGACTGCTGCGATCTTTGCTGGGTTCACAGCTATTCCTTCCTTGGAGATTATATGGCCCAGAAATGGAACAGATCCAGCCAAAATTCGCATTTTGACAGCTTGGCGTACAGTTGTTCCTGCCTCAGAGTCTGCAATACTTCTCGGAGATGTTCTTCATGATCCTTATCGTTCTTTGAGTACACCAGAATGTCATCGATGAAGACGACCACAAACTGGTCCTGAAATGGTTTCATCACCCAGTTCATCAAATCCATGAACACCGCGGGTGCGTTGGTCAAACCAAACGGCATCACCGTGAACTCATAGTGACCATACCTTGTACTAAAGGCAGTCTTTGGGATATCTTTCTCGGCAACACGGAGTTGATGATATCCGGACCTCAGGTCGATATTAGAGAAGACACTAGCCCCTAGTAATTGATCGAACAAGTCATCAATTCGGGGTAGCGGATATTAGTTCTTGATGGTAGCAATGTTCAGTTCCCGATAATCAATGCATAACCGTAAACTGCCGTCTTTCTTTTAGACGAATAAAACTGGTGCTCCCCAGGGTGACACACTAGGTCGTATGTACCCTTTATCCAAAAGTTCTTGTATCTGGTTCTTCAGCTACTTTAATTCAGCAGGTGCCATTCGATATGGCGCCTTTGAAATAGGTGCAGTTGCAGGTGCTAAGTCTATAGTAAACTCCACTTCTCTTTGAGGTGGCATTCCCGGAATTTTTTCTGGGAATACGTCAGGAAATTCTCTAACGACTAGTATTTCTTCTAGAGCAGTCTCCTTCTTGGTTACGTCCTGGACAAAACAAAAGAAGGCAGAGTTTCCCTTTTTCACCTGGTTAACTATGGTCAGGGCTGATACTAATTTAATGCGAGGTTCCGTGGGGATACCTCGGTAAGTGATCTTTTCACCCTTGGGTCCTTTTTGTCGGACCTTCTAACCATGGCAATCAATAACTGCCCGATATTTCCCAAGCCAGTCCATTCCTAGGATTACATCTATGCCTCCTAGGTCAAACTTTATTAGGTTGGCGGGTAAGGTACTGGTTAAGATCTTCAATTCTATCCCTTCGAATACGGTGTCACAAATAGTTACGTAGCCATCAGGTGTTTCTACGGGAATGGATATATTAGATGTCTTACGCAAATCCAATTTCTCAACAAACGAAGACGATATAAAGGAATAAGATGCACCCGAATCAAACAGTACGAAAGCTGGTTGATCAAGGACAAGGAAAGTACCCGTCACAACTCCATGAGCAGCTTCCGCTTCAGTCCTTGTCAGCACAGCTATCCTTCCGACATTTCCATTCTAACCTCCTGATCCTCCTGCTGCACCAGCTTCGTTGTTGGCATTCGGCCTATATCCAACACTGTTCCCATTCCTAGGTTGAGCTCCGTTCTGTTCCAGGTTGTAGTTCTGCTGTCTTACATAGCCATTGCCTCCGTTGTTTTGGTTGTTGTGGTTTCCATTTTGCTGATTCCCAAACTGCTGGTTGCGCCCAAAGTTGTTCCCGTTCTGCTGACAGTTGCCCTGGTAGTTTTTCCGTTGTGGTCTTCCATAGTTGCCTCCTTGGTTCATTGGCTGGTTCCCGGCTGGTTGTGAGCGACACTCATAGGCTCGATGTCCCCTTTTTCCACAGTTGTTTCAAGTGACTGCATTTCCTTCACAATCCGTTCCCGAGTGGTTGCGTGGGCACCATTTGCAGAAATAACGACGAGTTTTCTGAACCACAATGTTCAGTTGTCTGCCACGTTGCTGTCCTTGGTTTCCTCCACTGTTGTTGGGTTTGAACCTCTGATTTCCCTTGGCGAAGTTGGTGTTGCTTCCTCCTGCCTCTTCTAGCTTGCGTTTCTTACGTTTCTCTTCTTGGGAGACACGAACTCGCCAGATGTCAGCAGCACTTTCGTAGGCTTCGTGGAGAGTAGCGTAGGTCCTGCTTAGTAGGTACTCCTGTAGCCTTTCATGCAGTCCACCGATGAATCGAGAAACCTTGGAATCTTCGTCGGGCACCATATTCCCCACAAATCGTGTCAACTTCGTAAATTTCTGGAAATACTGGGTCACAGAGTCGTTTCCTTGCTGCAAGTTTTGGAATTCCAGTTCCTTGCTCCTCTTTACATGATGTGGGTAAAAACGAGATCGGAGATCAGCTTGAAGGGATTCCCAGTTGAATCTAGGATTAGGTAGCAGAGTTTCTCGTGCATTTCTCCACTAGAGGTCGCTTCACTCTTCAAATAAAAGGCCGCACAATCAACCTTACGCTCATCCGGGCATTCTACCACTTCCAGGATCTTATCCATTTCCATTATCCAATCTTCCAATTCAACTGGATCCTCTTTTCCTGTGAATTCCATCGGCTTCATTTCTGCCACATTTTTGGCCCAGTTAGGTCCTGCTCTTCCTCCGTTGTTCATCATCTGGGTCATTTGCGTGAAGAATTGCTCCATGCTAACGTCGTCAGCCATTTGTTTAACGGTCCTAAAGTGGTATTATAGTGGTCTATCAGTCTCAACCTATGGTAGTCCTAGTTATGCTTGCATATATTTCAACAATTACTTCATAATTACTCAATACAATTATCGCGCAAAGTAACAGCTAAACACGTATAACATAGCAATTATCACAATAAAGCACATATAACGTTTGTTTTCAAATGAAATAGAGTATCAAATACAGTTCTCATCCTTCTTTCCATCATGGAAGTGAAGACAATCAATAAACTGTATTTTAAGTCAAACATATTCATATAAGACTACAACACACAACACTTCTAAAGACAGGTTGCGGGTGGGTGGGAAAATACCAAGACCTATGCCTAAACTACCCATACCCCGAACGGCTTTCAAATTTGAATTATCTTTCCCTATGTTCATTTTAAGTTGCCCTACAGGTTTTAATTCCCATTTAATGGTCTGCCGGCTCTAATACCACCTGCAACGACCCCCTTATCCGGCTCGGACGAGACGGGGAGGCCGGTGCTAAATGAAACGGCGGAAAATCAAAAGCACGTCATCCCAACATATATATTACATACTATTAAACATTACAAAACGTCCTCGATTCTGTCACACGTTTCTATTATACATTATTCTAACGTTATTCATACTATACTACAACTTGTGACGGAACTTCCCTTAGTGAGTCTCGTACCCAGTCATGCCATAGTAGTCTTCTTCTAAACCTGCGGGTGAAGGAAACAATGTAGGGTTTTGATTCATGGATCGCGCAACGGAAGCATAATCAAACAAATAGCCATGCAAAACCCTCCAAGGATCACAATTCTAGATGCATAACGATAGTGAAGGTAAGAAATCATAAACACACCTTTGGGTTCTCCTTGATGACTTCAAACGCGAATAGTGTCACGTTCTCTATAGTTGATCCACGCCTAGAGTTGATCCTAGATCTCCCAAACTCCTCGGTGCTATCCCGGAATGAGAGGAGGGTGAAGGAATCACGCAAAACGAGACAAAAAGAGGGGCTCGGCCCTCTTTTGGCCGACGGGGTGAGGGGGCGGCGGCAAGGGTCGGGTTCGGCCCTTGTTGCTTGCTCTCTCTCTCCTTTGTTCTCTCCCACTCTTGTTATGATCACTAATGAGCATAAGTTATGAGGAAGGAAGGAAGGAGGGTCCTTTATATAGTCCAACAACTCCTTGTTAACTACCTAAAGGACTTATTCTAGTCCTACTAGAATTCAATTTAGTCCCTTCCTTGCAAATTAGTCCCTACTAAGTTTGCAAGGGTTTGCAAAGTGATCCTTCTAATTAATTAATCCAATTAATTAATTCCAAATCTAGTACAACTCTATATAGCGTGTGACCCCATAGGTTCTATCTAGTTGGTAGCAACCATTTGCTAATATGGAGCGGTTTCTAGCAAAACATCCATTCTAGCCAACTAATAGAATAGTCATCTAGACAACCTTGTACAAGTAATTGTCTCATCCTTTTGCCTCCATATCCGGATTGGACACGAGACATACAAGTCACACTCGTATATCCAATCCATAGTTTCTCGATCCATGGAATAGCCTTATTCGTGCAAATAACATCAATATCCTATATTGATTTATTTGAGTCTGGCCAGACATTCTATAAGCACTATCCTTCGAGTGGCCTAGGATATTTGCTCCCGTTATGTGGGAGGGGCAAATCCTCTCTACGTCCACTACGATCTCTAAGCTTGCTTCTCATTGCATCCAGTACACGCCTTTATAACTACCCAGTTACGGTGTAGCGTTTAACGCTACCAAGATCACAATGATCCACAACTAGAATATCTAGTGACTTCAAGTCTAAGGATGACAATACCATTGCACCCGAGAAGCAATTGTGACTCAACATAACATGTATGTAGCCTTCTCGGTGATGGGTCAATCCAGTGCAACATTCCATAATGCACACCTATGTGTTGGATCGTGATATCTCCATATCAATCCAACCCCATACTAGTCTATGAATGATTGTCCCATTTAATCATTATACTTGACTAGGGATATTTAAGATAAACAACACAATTGTAAATCTAAGGACTTCATTATATTAAATATCCAATAAATAATAAATGAATTTTCTAGCCAAATACAAATTCATACTAAACTAGATTGCCTCTAGGGCATCTATTCCAACAGTCTCCCACTTGCACTAGAGCCAATCTGGCGCATCTCGTATGCCCATACTCCTAGTGTGCCCTTCATGCTTCCACTGCGTGAGAGGCTTCGTAAGCGGGTCTGACAGATTATCATCTGTAGGAATCTTGCATATCCGAACGTCTCCTCTATCGATAATATCTCGAATCAGATGAAACTTCCTGAGCACGTGCTTGGACTTCTGGTGCGATCTGGGTTCCTTTGATTGCGCGATCGCCCCAGTGTTGTCAGAGAACAACTCCACTGGATCCGCAATGCTAGGGACCACACCAAGTTCAGAAACAAACTTTCTGATCCAAACAGCCTCCTTTGCTGCGCCATTTGCAGCAATGTACTCAGCCTCTGTTGTAGAATCAGCTACCGTCTCTTGCTTGGAACTCTTCCAGCTCACCGCTGCTCCATTCAGGCAAAACACATATCCCGACTGTGATCTAAAGTCATCTCTATCGGTTTGGAAGCTTGCGTCAGTGTAACCCCTTACACGCAACTCTTCCTCACCGCCAAACATCAAGAAAGCATCCTTAGTTCTTCTCAAGTACTTCAGGATTTTCTTGACAGCAATCTAGTGACTCTCACCCGGATTGGATTGGTATCTGCTTGTCATACTCAAGGCATATGACACATCTGGTCTAGTACATAACATGGCGTACATGATAGATCCTATGGCCGAGGCATAGGGAATCCTACTCATGCGTTCCTTCTCAATCTCATTGGAAGGACAACCACTCTTCGAAAGAGTGATTCCATGTGACATGGGCAAGAATCCCTTCTTGGAATCTTGCATGTTGAACCGTTTCAACACCTTGTCAATATATGTACTTTGACTTAGGCCTAGCAACCTCTTAGATCTATCTCTATAGATCTTTATACCGAGTATATAGGCTTCTTCCCCTATGTCCTTCATTGAGAAACACTTTCCTAGCCAATCTTTCACAGATTGCAGCATAGGAATGTCGTTTCCAATGAGTAGTATGTCATCCACATACAAGACCAGAAAAGCTACAGAGCTCCCACTAACCTTCTTGTAGACACAAGACTCATCTTCGTTTCTGATGAAGCCAAACTCTTTGACCACTTCATCAAAACGTCGATTCCAACTCCTAGAAGCTTGCTTCAATCCATAAATGGATCGTTGCTGCTTACAGACTTTGTTGGCTTGCTTTGGATCCTCAAAACCCTCCGGCTGTATCATATACACGTCCTCGAGGAGATTCCCATAAAGGAATACTGTTTTGACATCCATCTGCCAAATCTCATAGTCGTAGTATGCTGCAATTGCAAGTAGGATTCGGATGGATTTGGTCATAGCGACTGGTGAAAAGGTTTCATCATAGTCAATACCATGAATCTGTCTGAATCCTTTAGCCACCAACCGGCCCTTATAGGTAATCACATTACCATCCATGTCTATCTTCTTCTTGAAGACCAACTTGCACCCTATGGGCCGCGCCCCATCAGGTGGTTCCACCAAAGTCCATACTTTGTTGGTATACATGGATTCCATCTCGGATCTCATGGCTTCAAGCCACTTCTGTGAGTCTGGGCCATTCATGGCCTCCTCATAGGTAGTAGGCTCATCATCTATGAGCATCGTGTTGCCAGAATCAGTTACGAGAAGTCCGTACCTCTCGGCTTCCTGGCGCACTCTACTAGATCTACGAAACTCTTGTGTTACCTGAACAGGTGGCTCCACAACTGCTTGTGATTCCTGTTCATGTTCCATGATCGGTTCAGTGATTTGTGGTTCTTGAACTTCTTCAAGTTCTACATTCCTCCCACTTGCTTCTTTAGAGACAAACTCTCTTTCTAGAAACACGCCGGTCCGAGCAACAAACACTTTGTTCTCGGTTGGATTGTAGAAGTAGTATCCCTTAGTTTCCTTAGGGTACCCCACAAATTTACACTTATCCGATTTAGGCCCTAGCTTGTCTGATTGTAAACGTTTTACATAGACATCGCAGCCCCAAATCCTCATGAACGACAGTGTGGGACGCCGCCCACTCCACATCTCATATGGTGTCTTCATGACTGATTTAGATGGAACACGGTTAATGGTGAAAGCTGCACTTAATAGAGCGTAGCCCCAAAATGATAATGGAAGATCGGTTTGACACATCATAGACCGAACCATATCCAATAGGGTTCGATTCCTCCTCTCGGACACGCCATTCCATTGTGGCGTTCCGGGTGGAGTGAGTTGGGACACGATCCCACACTCTCTAAGATAGTCGTCAAACTCTTGTCTCAAGTATTCTCCTCCACGATCCGATCGTAGAGCCTTGATACTTTTGCCAAGTTGCTTCTCTACTTCATTCTTGAATTATTTGAACACTTCAAAGGATTCGGATTTTGCCCTCATAAGGTACACAAATCCATATCTACTGTAATCATCAGTAAATGTAATGAAGTAGACATAACCACCCCTGGCAGGCGTGGCAAATGGCCCACACACATCGGTATGTATGAGCGCCAATTGCTCACTTGTCCTCTCACCTTTCTTATTGAAAGGGGACTTTGTCATTTTTCCCAATAAACAAGCCTCACATGTCTCATATGATTCAAAATCAAATGAGTCTAGTAATCCATCCTTATGGAGTCTAGATACACGTTTCTCATTTATGTGGCCTAAACGACAATGCCATAAATAAGCAGGATTTAAATCATTTATTTTAATCCGCTTGGTATTAATGTTGTAGACAGAATTGCTTAGATCAAGGACATAAAGTCCATTAAATAATTGCGCACTAAAATAGTGAATATTATTCAAATAAAAGGAACAACAATTGTTCTTTATTGAAATAATAAAACCTTCCTTGTCCAAACAAGAAATAGAAATAATGTTTCTGCTCATAGCAGGCACAAAATAGCAATTATTTAATTCTAAAACTAATACTGAAGGCAGAGATAGCTCGCACACGCCTATGGCCAACGCAGCAACCTTTGCTCCATTCCCAACGCGCAGATCTACCTCCCCTTTAGCCAATCTTTTACTTCTCTTTAGATCCTGCATATTTCGACAAATATGAGATCCACATCCAGTATCTAATACCCAGGATGTAGAGACAGTTAAATTGACATCTACAACAAAAATACCTGGTGGTGGTGGAATCACTATTCCAAGCCTCTTGTCCTCCAGATATTTTGGGCAGTTCCTCCTCCAGTGTCCAGGCTGTCTGCAGTAGTGACATTCACCCTTAGTCACGACCTTGGCAATGCCACCAACAGGCTTAAGGGCTTGTTCCTTGGACTTGGCAACTGACTTGCCTTTACCCTTGGAGGAAGAGGCAAACTTTTTGCCCTTTCCTTTATGAACCATCATAATGGCTTTGCCCTTACCCTTGTTGATGCTCTGTTCAGCCGTCCTCAACATGTTGAGCAAATCTGGCAGTGGTTTAACGATCTTGTTCATGTTATAGTTCATAATGAACTGTCCATAACTCTCGGGCAACGATTGCAACACGAGATCGGTTGCCAACTCTTGGCCGACCGGGAACCCAAGCCGGGCGAGATTCTCCAAGTACCCGATCATTCGGAGTACATGGGGTCCCACCGGGTTCCCTTCTGCCAGATGACATTTGAACAGTGCCTTTGAGACCTCATACCTCTCTACCCTCGCCTGCTCTTGGAAGAGCTGCTTTAGATGTTCGATCATATCAACAGCATTCATGTTCTCATGTTGCTTCTGAAGCTCAGAGGTCATGGTGCAAAGCATTAGGCAGGCCGCATCATTAGCGTCATCAACACGCTTTTGATACGCCTTTAATGCAACAGGTGTCTGGTTCTCTGGACCTTCTGGAACATGCTCCTCTATTGCGTACATTTTCTTCTCTTGCTTGAGATCAATTCTCAAGTTTCTGTACCAATCAAGAAAGTTGGTTCCAGAGAGCTTGTCCTTCTCAAAGACAGATCGTAGGGAATGTTGTGAACTCGATGAGTTGTTTGCCATTTGGAATTCTACAAAATGAAAATACGCAAGTTTTAGTATTTGTGAATATTTGACTATATTTAATAATGGCTAGTTTATTAAATATAGCTCCCACTATTTTTCTACGGATTAATAACCCTCAAGATATTAATGCGGAAAATATCCTTATATTTTCTAGTGGGCCAAGATCCATCCTTTCATCTCCTTATGAGCTTGCTTTGGCAAGTCACCCATAATTCGAATACTTTTAGGTAGGAACAATTTCCAATTGCATCCCATATGAAACTCTTGGTTCAATCGGTCAAATAACTCCTTATTTATCCATCCATATGGATAATCCCATAAAACAACAAGAATGTAACACATAAACTACGTTTATGCTCTATGACCTGTGGCTCTGATACCACTGTAGGGTTTTGATTCATGGATCGCGCAACGGAAGCATAATCAAACAAATAGCCATGCAAAACCCTCCAAGGATCACAAGTCTAGATGCATAACGATAGTGAAGGTAAGAAATCATAAACACACCTTTGGGTTCTCCTTGATGACTTCAAACGCGAATAGTGTCACGTTCTCTATAGTTGATCCACGCCTAGAGTTGATCCTAGATCTCCCAAACTCCATGGTGCTAGCCCGGAATGAGAGGAGGGTGAAGGAATCACGCAAAACGAGACAAAAAGAGGGGCTCGGCCCTCTTTTGGCCGATGGGGTGAGGGGGCGGCGGCAAGGGTCGGGTTCGGCCCTTGTTGCTTGCTCTCTCTCTCCTTTGTTCTCTCCCACTCTTGTTATGATCACTAATGAGCATAAGTTATGAGGAAGGAAGGAAGGAGGGTCCTTTATATAGTCCAACAACTCCTTGTTAACTACCTAAAGGACTTATTCTAGTCCTACTAGAATTCAATTTAGTCCCTTCCTTGCAAATTAGTCCCTACTAAGTTTGCAAGGGTTTGCAAAGTGATCCTTCTAATTAATTAATCCAATTAATTAATTCCAAATCTAGTAGAACTCTATATAGCGTGTGACCCCATAGGTTCTATCTAGTTGGTAGCAACCATTTGCTAATATGGAGCGGTTTCTAGCAAAACATCCATTCTAGCCAACTAATAGAATAGTCATCTAGACAACCTTGTACAAGTAATTGTCTCATCCTTTTGCCTCCATATTTGGATTGGACACGAGACATACAAGTCACACTCGTATATCCAATCCATAGTTTCTTGATCCATGGAATAGCCTTATTCGTGCAAATAACATCAATATCCTATATTGATTTAGTTGAGTCTGGCCAGACATTCTATAAGCACTATCCTTCGAGTGGCCTAGGATATTTGCTCCCGTTATGTGGGAGGGGCAAATCCTCTCTACGTCCACTACGATCTCTAAGCTTGCTTCTCATTGCATCCAGTACACGCCTTTATAACTACCCAGTTACGGTGTAGCGTTTAACGCTACCAAGATCACAATGATCCACAACTAGAATATCTAGTGACTTCAAGTCTAAGGATGACAATACCATTGCACCCGAGAAGCACTTGTGACTCAACATAACATGTATGTAGCATTCTCGGTGATGGGTCAATCCAGTGCAACATTCCATAATGCACACCTATGTGTTGGATCGTGATATCTCCATATCAATCCAACCCCATACTAGTCTATGAATGATTGTCCCATTTAATCATTATACTTGACTAGGGATATTTAAGATAAACAACACAATTGTAAATCTAAGGACTTCATTATATTAAATATCCAATAAATAATAAATGAATTTTATAGCCAAATACAAATTCATACTAAACTAGATTGCCTCTAGGGCATCTATTCCAACAAACAAAGACCGCAGTTTTCTAAAATCAGCATAAAGTACTGAGTAAGTAAACACCCTAGCTTGTAAAACGGAAGATAGAGAAATATTTTAGTTCATATCAAAGCATAAGGAGGAATAAGTCATAAAAGTGTAACTCGATGAAAAATGTAAATAAACTCTTAACTTTGAAACTTTACTTCTTACTCTGTAGCGGGGAGTGATATCCCGTTTATCTCTTCTTTCTATCATAAACTTCCTTGACTTGTAGAAAAGACCTTTTTAACTTTGTTGATACGGGGAAAGATCTACTATACTATCACTAGCTACCATGACCTTAACTACCGGCAGCCCCCAAAGACTTCTTGCGGCGAGAGGGGTGAGTACATGGAGACACCCGGCAGGTTGCGACCGGGTTAAAATAATAGGGGTCGAGTGACCGAAGTCAACACGACAATAATAATAAGTTTCGCCCGTACAACTCTTTCCAGTTTACGTAATTACGTTTTATTATTTTCGTGTGACGATTTCAAGAAAACATTTCAAATCGTAAACAATCTCAAGTAAAACATATATATCACCAAACACATTTTGAGACAAATATTAAAATCTCATTATGACACGAAAGGAGCAAGGCACGCTAGGCTAGGCATATTTACTTACCCCGCTTATTCAATGAATAGCACGTAGCACTCCCCTAGAAAGACACGTAGTATTCGTCAACGGATTCGTCACCTACGCGTTATCGATACACGTGTCAAAGTAAGAATTTCTATATATATTTGAGGGTTTCATTATTTAACTTTCATATACTATACTTATAATATCTTAATAATATTTTTAAGCTCTATTATTATTATGTAGAAATCAATAAATTAAATTCACAAGTTTTTATATTTACTAAATATTATTTTAGCCAACTTACTTATTTTCAAAGTAACAAAATTCTATAAAGAGTAACATTATTAAAATAACTATTTATTTAAGAAATCTATAGAAGCTAAAAGTAAAGATATTTTTAAATATTTCTAATAAATGAATATAAATATTGAATTTGAGATGAATTATTCTTCTTATAAATAATTGCTTCTTATTAATTGAGAAAATCGTTAACATTAAATTCTAATACATTTCTTAATAAATAATTGCAAATTATAGTCCTAGTTCAATTACTTCCAAAATAACTTTTATTTAACTAGCAATTATTTTTCCATATACTGTCTATATATTTAACTCATTTTTATTTAAATATAATAATAATAATTAAGTTTGTAGAAATGAATTTAGATATAAAAATCATGTTTTTATTTTCAAAATAATTTTTATTTCCCTAGCCACTATTATTATCTTAACTTACTTTTATTTTCTTCTTATTATTATTAATATTATTATTATTTCTATTACTACTATTGTTACTACTACTACTACTACTACTACTACTACTACTACTACTACTACTACTACTACTACTACTACTACTACTACTATTAGTATTATCATTATTATAAATATTAATATAACTATTATTATTATTATTATTATTATTATTATTATTATTATTATTATTATTATCACAACTACTATTGCTACTACTTATTATAATTACTACTAGTATTATTAATACTACTACTACTACTACTACTACTACTACTACTACTACTACTACTACTATTATTATTATTATTATTATTATTATTATTATTATTATTATTATTATTATTATTATTATTATTTAATAATAGCTAGAAAGTGTAGGAATTAATTTAACTTTAAAATCATATTTTTATTTTATTTTTACATTTTCAGATTGCTAAATAACAAAGAAACCCCCATAGTTTACTGAAATAACAGAAATACCCCCTTTTCTTTAACATATATACTTTCTGAAACTGACAAATACCTCACCCTTAACAAGAATTTTCAATTTGATCGACCTAAACGTGAATCTAAGCATCAAGACATGATTTTGATTACATAAATCAACTCAAAGCGATGAATTGAGCATACCGGAATAAAAAAACGAGAGAAACGATCGAGATTTGGTCCGGGTTGCGTAGCCGAACGTTGCTCGCCGGAGTTGGAGCTCGTGGCCGACTTTAATGGCTTCTTCAGCCAGTTCTGAGCCCTCCACTGATTTGGTCGGCCTCCTAGGAGTCCAATGAAAGTAGAGAAAAAAGGTGGGTGGCGCTTGTTCACGTTGGTGGAGCTTTGGCCGGAGCTTTGGCCGGTTTTAATGGAGGTTGGTCGGAGTTTGGTGGTGCTCTGTTTCTGGGTGTTTTGGGTCTGCTGGTTCTTCTGTTTCAGGTCGTCACAGAGGGAGGGTGAGAGAAACAGAGAGGGACGGAGGTGGGTTTTGTGGTGGTTTCGGGTCCTCGGTGGTTCCCGACGGGAACGGTGGTTGCGGCTGGTGGTTTGCTACCAGCTGCTTCTGCTGTTCCTGGTTGTTTTGTTGTTCAGTTCATGACAGAGAGCAAAAGAGGGATGAGGCAGAGAGAGGGAGAGAGGGAAGTGGGTTAGAAGGAGAGTGATGGAGGTGGTCACGGTGGTGTTGGTTGCCGGAGATGGGAGAGAAAATGATGGTGGTGACGTTGGTGGTGTGTGCTGCTGAGAAAGAACAAGGTGATGCTGTGTTTATATGGGGAGAAGAGAGTGAGAGAGGGACGATGTGGAAGGCTTCTTTGCCGTGAGGAAAAAGAAGGTGAAGATGATGATGATGCTGTTGGTGATTGAGTGCATTGGGTGTGTTGTCCGAAGGAGAAGGGGGAGAGAGAGATTTTGTACGAGGTGAGTGAAAGTGATGGAGGCGGTGATGAGGTGGTTTGTCGGGGTTGTTGCCGAAGCAAAACAGGGAGAAGAAAAATTTGAAGTTGCCAAAGAAGAAAAGACAAAAAAGGAAGAAGAAAAAATCTGGTAATTGCTTTCTTTAGAAAATTATTAGGTGTGGCAATGACACCACTTTACGCGGTGGCTTTACCCGCGTTACTAATAGAATTATTAATTTGTCCGCGCAACTACTTATAAATACTACTTTAATATTTCTTAAAATTTAATGAAACTAATTATAAATAAATTACACAACTTTATTTTATTTTATTTTTTTTTCTTTTACGACTAAATTTATATTTATTTGTCAATTTACTAGTTTACCCCTAAGTATTTTACGGGGTATTACACTTAACAAGCGGGGGAGAAGACGACACACATGTCGTTAAACTTAATTAATTACAATAAAACCAAAACACATAAAATAAACATTCACACAATCCACATCTAAGGCCACATCCAATCACGATGTGAAAAGCATATAATACAGTTAAAATCTAATTGTAACGCGCTTGGTCAATTTTAGTTGATTTTGGGATTTTCTAGGGTCAAAACGGTCCAAGGGGGCCACCAATCACATTGGCCGAACCCCAATGGACCGCCCAGGACGTGCCAGGCCGGCGGCTGGCCCGAGCCCCGCTAGGTCACGACCTTCGTCCTTGCATCACAAGTAGGGGGGCGGTCAACCCTTGGCTGAACCCTTATGGGTTGTTTCCAAAAACTTCCTCTTTCTTTGTTACTTATTTCCAATTGTAGAGAAAACCCCTTTTCCCCAACTGTGCCCAAACCATAGTTTTTCAAATTACCAAATGACACATCATATGTGAACGGAATTTCCTAATTTCAGAATGATACGTAAAGTTAGCTCATTCTCTGCTGAATCATATTCTGTTTGCATCATCATGCCAATATCAGTTTAACGCGAAAAATAACAGAACGATGTAAAAAATTGATAAAAATTTAACACATACATCATGTTATGTGCTACGACATGTGGCTCTGATAACACATTTTGATGCAGCTTACGCAACGGAAAAAAAATAAATAGATTCATGATCAAACCCCTCCACGGATCACAGTGAAGTATTCATAACGTGATAAGGGATAAACAGTTGTGTAATTTGTTTGTCTGAATGATCACGATATGCAGAATGATGTCCATGCCTATACGAGTATCCACATCTGGGATTGTAATATAATCCCCTTCACGTCTTTGTGCTAGCTAAACGAAGAAGGATGAAGAAGATCACGCAAAACGAGGCACCACGGGACCGCACGCAACACGAGGCTGATGACGGAATGGGTGGGGCGAACGGGTAGGTTTGTCCTCCCTCTGTCTGTCTACTTGCTTTGTTGTTTTCACAAAATGATGACTCTTATGAAAATAATTAGCCAGGAGTGCCTTTATATAGTAAATAACTCCTCATTAACTACATATTTGCCCCAATACTAATCTTGTCCATACACGGATTAGTCCACCTTGCAAATTAGTCCTACTAACTTTTTTTTGGGTTAGTTTTTGATCCTTTTTCTTAATTAGTCCAACTAGTTAATGCCAAAATCCAATTTAATCCATAGGGTGTGTGAACCCATAGGTTTCTACTTAGTTGGTAGTAACAATGACTAACATAGAGCGGTGTCTAGTGACACATCTATGCCACCCAACTAATAGAAATAGTTAGTGATCCGACAAACCTTGTGCTCAAAGTTACCGCATTGTATTATCCATTTGTCTCTATATCCGGATTGGACACGAGACATAAGTGTTACACTCATATATCCAGTCCATAGTTTCTCAATCCTATGAATAGGCTTATCCATGCATATAACAATATCCCATATTGACATATTGATGTTATCTGAGTTTGGCGAGACATTCCATAAGCACTACCCCTCGAGTGGACGTGGATATTTACTCCCATTATGTAGCAATGACAAATGCTCTCTTCATCACTACCATCTCTCAGCTTGCTTCCGATTATGTCTGATAACTGCCTTTATTGCTACCCAGTCATTGTGTAGTGTATGACGAGATCAAAACATAATATTTCACAACTAGAGTATCTAGTGACTTCAAGTCTAAGAAGAACAATACCATTGTCACTTACGAGAAGAACTTGTGACAATACCATAATTAATGTAGCCTTCTCATGGTGGGTCAATCTAGTATGCTATTACTCCTAATTCATACCCATGTGTTTAACTTGATATCTCCATATCAATCTACCCACATACTAGTCTATAGTGATAGTCCCGTTAATCAATATATGGAATATCGATATTTAAGATAAATAACTAATTGTAATCAAGGACTTCATTATATTAAATACCTCCAAAAATAAAATATGAATATTCTAGCCAAAAATAATGTTTTTACTAAATATAGATTGCCTCTAGGGAATCTAGTAAAACAATAATATTCGAGGCATATTCAACAAATCTCAGCCTTGCCTTGACTTCTTCGTCAATCAGCAGCTGCTCCTCTTCTCGTAAATATATCTACGTCATCTCCGCACCCAATGTCTCTCATTACAGAGACTCACTGGACCCCTACCGGGTAGGACATGTCCCGAAGGGCCTCACCGGCTCAAGATGTTGAGCAAGTCTATCCAATGAAGGCACTTCCTCACCGGAACTCGCTTAGTGAACATATCTGCGGGGTTGTTAGGTCTCCCCACCTTCTTCACCTTGACCGTATTCTCATTCCTCGTAAAATTATACCTGACGTCGATATGCTTGGTCCTTTCATGATGAACCTAGTCCTTAGTCAAGCAAATCGAACTCAAGCTATAACAGTAGTCTATCGCCTGATCCTGAAGTTGGCCTAGATCATTGACCATACCTTTAAGCCATATTGCTTGATTTGCTTCTTCCGTTAGAGCAATGTACTCCGCCTCCGTGGTTGACAAAGTCAACGTTGGCTGCAGCGTAGCCTTCCAAATCACAATGAAACCTCTAAGAGTAAAGACATAGCAATTTATTGATTTCCTGCTATCAATATCCCCTGCATAGTCTGAATCCGTTAACCCAGGTTCCAAGATGTCTTTTTTATCTCCATAACATAGGCCAATGTCTGACGTACCCTTAAGGTACCTAAATATGCGCCTCACCTCCTGCCAGATATCCTTACTTGGTTGAGCAGTAAAACGACTTACCACACTAACAGCGAATCCTATGTCCAGTCGAGTGCAGACCATAGCATACATGAGACTTCCAAGTGCGCTAGCAAATGGAACCTTGGACATGTTCTTCTTCTCCTCCTCAGTTTGAACGATGTACATTCCTAACTTGCGGTTAGTTGCGATAGGAGTATCTATAGCTTTACCTGATAACATCCCAAATCTCGCCAAGACCTTCTTGATGGATCCCTGGTGTGAAAAGAAAAGCTTCTTCTTCTTCCTGTCTCTATAGACTCAAATCCCAGTATCTTCTGAGCAGCTACCAGAACCTTCATCTCGAATTTCACGCTAAGGGACCTCTTTAGTTCTCTGATGTCCTTTATATTCCGAGTTGCGGTCATAATATCATCCACATGGAGAACTAGGTAGAAACGTGATCCACTTCGCAATAAATTTTGATACACACAACAATCATACTCGCACTTGTGGTAACTAATATTCATCATGAAGCTGTCAAACCTCTTGTACCATTTCCTCGGAGACTGCTTAAGTCCATTGAGATATATTTTAATCTTTCACACGTATTCTTCTTTTATGGGAACTTAGAACCCTTCTAGTTGGATCATGTATATCTCCTCCTCCAACTCTCCATGTAGAAAACTGTCTTCACATCCAATTGCTCAATCTCTAAGTCGTGGTGCGCCACTAAAGCTAGTAGCACCCGAATACTTGATTCCCTCTCCAGCTGTCTTTCCTTCCTTTCATCTGAAGACCCACTTGCAACTGACTATCTTCCTTTCCGCTGGAAATTTAATAAGCTCCGAAGTCGAGTTCTTAATAAGAGACTCCATCTCTTCTCCCATAGCGGCAATCCACTGTGCTGACTCAGAACTAGATATAGCAGCCTTCCAGGTGGACGGCTCATCCTCCATCTTCTCCGCTACCTGTAATTCATATCCCACCATACCATCATCTCTTTATCTCGTCGGAGGCTTTATGACTCTCCGTGGTCTTCCTACGACAATACTCTGATGATCAAGTTTCTCTGCAAGAGACGCATCCTCACTATCAAACTCCTCTGCTTCTTCCTCTTCAGCTTCCAGCGGCAGTGTAGAGATTTCGAAATCCTTAGGATCAGTAGGATCCGACTCTCCCTCCACCTTATTCTATGCATCTCCAAGCTCCACCTCCACAGAATTCTTCAACATAGAACTCTCATCAAAGACTACACTTCTGCTAAGTGTAATCTTCTTGTCTGCCCATATATTGTACCCCTTCACACCTATTCCAACACCCATGAATAATCCCTTCTTAGCTGTTGGTTCTAGCTTGCCATCATCTACGTGATAATAGGAAATGCAACAAAAGATACTCAAATCCGATTAATCCACTACTCTACCGGACCAGAATTCCATAGAAATATTGCATCATATACATGTGTGCGGCTTCGATTCACGAGATAGCATGCCATGGAGACTGCTTCTTTCGAGAAACCTCTAGAAAGACTTGCATTCGAAAGCATACACCTTATTTCGCTAAAAGTGGCTGATTTTTTCTTTCGGCTACACCATTTTGTTGTGGTGTGTGCCGAACAGTGTGATGGCGAGCTTATCACTGATCCTTGCAAAATCCATCAAAATCTGATGAACAAAGCTCCAAGCCATTGTCCGTTTGCAGCCTCTCACCTTCTTTCCCACCTGGTTCTCTACTAGGACCTTCCATTCCTAGAATCTTGCAAAGGCCTTCCCTCTTGTGCTTCATCGCGAATATCCAAGTCATCCTTGAGTAGTCGTCTATGATGCTCAGAAAATACCTGTACCCGCCAATCGCCTCAACTCAGAATGTAACCCATCAATTCGAATGGATGTACTCAAGAGTACCTTTTGTTCTATGAACTGTGAAGGACAGTACATTAGGAAAACCTACATGATCAATACTCTAGAAGTGGGTGGGGGTTGAATAGAGTATGGAAACTTTTGCAACTTTTTATAAAAGAATGGTTTCAAAGAAGTTTGTGAAATGCAGCAAGTATTTCGAGTCCTTGAAATGAGTTTCAAGTCCTTGGAGTCAAAATAGAAACTGAATTGAAAGTCGATAGTTTTCAAGGCCTTAAAATGAGGTTCAAGCCCTTGAACTGAAAACCTTTTTTGAGCAATTTGTAAGCTAGGTAAAATGCAGCAAAGTAAATGCAAGAGACATAGTGATTTATAGAGTTCGGTCCACTTGGGCCTACGTCTCTAACTCAGGGACTTGATCCCTGAAGGATTTTCAACTAAATTCTTATTAATCAAAAGCTGAGCCCTAGATCTCAAGCAAAGAGAGATGCCTTGCTCTGTTACAGCTTTTGGTTCTCACTAACATATCTAGTACCTTCTCTAGCTAACTGATTAACTAAGAATTCTCTATTGTTCTCCTTGAACAATCCACGAGAATAAGAACTGAAAGTATTAACTAAAAATATACAAATAAAGATCAGAAGAGAAGAACACTAAGAGCCAAGTCTTCAGTGAATGTGCAGTGTTCTTCAGATGATTGGATTGAGTGATGTGGATCTGCTTCTTGGTTTCTTTTCAATCCTCTGTGGAGTTTGAATATCTCAGTGTGTTTTGCTTTGTTGTCTTCGAAATTCCTCATTAAAAATCCTTTTGATGCAGCTTGTTTGAATTGAAGATATGCAGGATCTTCATTTACAAACTTTCCTAAAAATTAGTTTCAAGTCTTTGACTCTTCAAACATCTTCTCCCAACGGCTAGTTGCTCAGTATCTTAAAAGATACTAACTTGATCTTGTTT
Source organism: Linanthus parryae (assembly GCA_023055425.1). Classification (NCBI taxonomy): domain Eukaryota; kingdom Viridiplantae; phylum Streptophyta; class Magnoliopsida; order Ericales; family Polemoniaceae; genus Linanthus; species Linanthus parryae. Next base: position 92,040 of record JALGPY010000051.1, read on the forward strand.
GTTTGAAGGTTTGGAAGCTTTAGATGCAGCAGATCAATTCGCATAAATAACTTTGACATATTGATTTCCATCATTCAGTCAACTAGATTAGGATATAATCCTGCAAATAAGGAAACTATATATCCCTGCAAAAACTGAGTCAAACACATCGATTAATTACAGTTTATAATAGAAGAATGATTTTTCTTTCATCATAAAGTAACATATAATGAATTATAAGAGAGTAAGTTGGAATAAGATCATCAGCTTCCCATAAGTTCATGCCAGAATCTGCAGTGTTATTTTCAAACCCTTGAAACAGAGCCTTTTGAAACAGGCTAAACTTACAATCTCTCCCTTGATGAAATCAAAAACGAAAATCCCTTAAGTAATTGTTTCTCTGAAAAAATATTCGTTAGAGCAAAGCAGAATACATGAAAGTAAAATTTAAAACAAGATATCCAAGTGACCCAAATTATTATAACCAAAATTAGCAGCAAAGTCTAGCAGCAAACTCTATTGATCTAAACCAGATCTCTAATCCAGAAAAAAAAAAAAAAAAAAAAAAAAAAAAAAAAAAAAAAAAAAAAAAAAACTCTTAAGAGGAAAGAATTAGGGGGTTGGGTCTCCATCTCCCTAGTTAAGTAAAGATGAAAAAGAATTAGGGGGTTCGGTCTCCATCTCCCTTGGGCTCAGCATCTTCTTCTCCACTATCTTCTCCATTATCCTCATCATCTTGTTGTTCTTCCTTATCAGCACCATCAACAGTTTCTTCAAATAGTTGTTCTTCAGTCACTATCTCTGTAATTACAGCATTCTTATTCTTCTTCTTCTTGAAAAATTTGATCAGTATCCCAGAGTCTCGATTGTCAGCATTAGCTTGTTCCTGTTCTTCATAACCCTGTTCTTGAACTACCTTTTTCCCTTTGTCCACCACCCCTGTAGTCTCATCCTGATTTGTATGTTCACTGAAAAAATCTTTGGTTGAACCTTCTGCATCCTTCTTTGATCATTCTGCAACCTGAGACACCTCTTCTTCCACATGAAGTAAATTGATGCTCTTGAAGATGCTTTCAACCATGTACTTCACTTTCTGGAATTCAGTGCCAAACTCATTCTGTTTTTACTTCAGATCATCCTAATCCTTCTCAAGAATATCAAGTATTTGAATCACCAAGGAAAGGTCTTGAGGTTGATAGGGTAGGTTTGAAGGAGGGGTCCAGGCCTTAGGTTTAGGAAACTTCTTGGATTGCAGATCCTTCTCAGACATATCAGAGTATAGCTTCCATATCCCTCCACTGGTTTTCACAACACCAATTCTCTCAAATGATTTCTCATCAAGCATGCCAAAACCAGTAGTAATGGTTTCTTCCCTTTCATTGGTAAGGTCAAGATGAAGAAAGAATGCAGAAAGCATATTAGCATAAGGTAGAGGGTGCTTTCTTTCTTTGGTCTGAAAGTAGAGAATGTGTTCTATCACAATTGTTGGAAGATAAATCTCATACCCATGCATGATCAAGTACATCAATTATAAGACACTGTCAGTCAACAACTCTTTTGAATTCTCCCTAGGCCACTACACACCTCACCAAGATTGTGAACAAAACTTTGGCTTCAATAGTTAGTGTGTTAACTGTTTAGAGGAGGTAGATACATTAGGTATAAGCAAATCTTCCCTAGCCAGCTACAATGCTTCAACCTTGTTGGGATAGTTTTCAGTGTTGTACCTCTTTGGACATCCTAATACATTCGCAAACTAAGAGTAATCTAACTCCGTTGTAATCCCAACCACTTTAGATTGAATCACTAGGTTAATAGTTGTTTTGATTTTCACCAAGTTCATATAGAAAATCCTCGTAAGTCTAGAGTAGGCAACTTCAGGAGGGTTCAAAAACTTTCCTTCAGCCTCATAGCACACTCCAGATTCATGGTTTTCAACATGTTAACACTAACCATGCTAAAATAGGCTACTGGTCTAGAAGCAAAAGCATCTAACCACTAACCTCTGGCAGTTTGAGAGATAAACCACTTTCTATAAAGTTTCTTACCAGGGGATTGAGGTTTTTCTGAATAGATCTACAACTCTTTGCCAGTGCTTTTATCCTGTGCCACCTCTGAATAGATCAGTCTTCTCTGGAGCAGACTGATCTCCCATCTTCCTTTTCTTGCATGAAGTTGGTGTCAGATCTTTCTTGCTTTTCTTCGGTGGAGGAGAAGGAACCTTTTCTTCAGTTGGAGTTCTGGAACTAGAGTCACCACTGATGGTTTGAATCACATCCTCTCTAGTCTTCCTATTATTTTCTAAAACCACCTTTGAACCTCCAGCCATCTTGATTCTTTGGGATTATCTTCTAGTGCTCATTAAGGTTTGGGAGCGAAGAATAGATAGCCAGGACTGATACAGAGAGAAGAGAGAGATAGAATAAGATAAATACTAGAGAGTTTGAGTTAGATAAGGAAACTAAAATATTTCCAAATCCGTTTAAGACATTTACAGTTTGAATTCAACCAGTGTGTGTGTGTGACATGGGAAAGGAAGTAAAATAATACTGTTTATAAGAAACTAATTCTTAAAAGCTAAATACAATATAGGAAAATTACCTACACAGATAGCATCCAATATTGAGAGATCCATTTTTTGACTAAAAAGCATAAAGACTTATTTTCAAGGCTTTGGAAAGAATTTTCAGGCCTTGAAAAGCTATATTGCTGAAACAAATAACTTCAAAGCTTTGAAGCAATTCCCAAGGCTTTTAAAATTAGTTCAAAACTTTGAAACACATAAATCTTTATCTTAATCTTACCTGATACTCCCCCTAAACCGATGCTTCCTTATTAAGCATACCCAGCTCTTTTCTGAGGGTTGTAAATATTTCTTTCGAAATGGTTTACTGAAGATGTCTTTCAGTTGCATGTTAGTAGAAACAAATTCAAGTATAATATCACCTTTCTCCGCATGATCTATGATGAAATGAGGTCTAACATCAATGTGCTTGGTTCTGCAATGATGAACTGGATCCTTTGTGATTGAAATAGCACAGGTGTTGTCACAATTGATAGGTATTTCTTTGAAATCAAAACCAAGATTCCTCAGTTGCTGAGAAATCCATAGAACTTGTGAATAGCATGCTCCAGCTGCTATATATTCAGCTCCAGCTGTTGATAATGCCACAAAGTTCTGTTTCTTTGAATGCCATCTAATTAGGGATGAACAAGGAAATTGGCAACACCTTGAAGTGCTCTTTATGTCAACTTTATATCCTACAAATTCAGCATCGGAATATCCACAAAGAGAGAAGTTAGAATATTTTTTATACCAAAGCCCTAAGTCTTTGGTAGCAGTTAGTTATCTGAATATCCTTTTAACAGCATTTAAATCTGACTCTTTGGGATCTAATTGAAATGTTTCACGCATACAGACACTAAACATAATGTATGGTCTACTAGCAGTGAGATATAGCAAAGATCCAATCATACCTCTATACTCTTTTTGATTTACAATCTTACCTGCTTGAGCCTTGTCTAAGTATAGAGTGGAAATAATAAGAGTCTTGGTAATTTTGGACTGAGACATATTGTACTTGTTGATCGAGTCCTTAGTGTACCTGTTTTTTATGAAGAAAGATTCCTTTCTTTATCTGTTGTACATGCAGTCCAAGGAAGAAGTTCAATTCTCCCATTAAGCTCATCTCAAACTCCTTGCTGATAAGACTTGAGATATCCTTGAAAAGTGAATCATTAGTATCTCCAAACAGAATATCATCAACATAAATTTGAACTACTAAAATGTCTTTCTCATGAGTCTTGATGAAAAGAGTTTTATCAACTAATCCTCTCTTGAAACCATTTTCAAGTAAAAAATATTTGACAGTCTTTCATAACAAGCCCTTTGAGCTTGTTTCAAACCATAGAGGACGTTATCATTTTCAAATCCAGGAGGTTGAGCCACGTAAACTTCTTCTTTCAAATATTAATTTATAAATTCCCACTTTACATCAATTTGAAAAAGTTTAATGTTCATGTAAGATGCAAATGCAAGTAACATTCTAATTGCTTCTAACCTTGCAACAGGGGAAAAAGTCTCCTCATAATCAATACCTTCTTGTTGGTTGTTTCCTTGAGCTACTAGCCTGGCTTTGTTCCTGATTACCTTTCCATTTTTATCTAACTTGTTTCTAAACACCGACCTTGTGCCAATGACATACTGATCTTTTGGTGGAGTAACTAGATTCCACACCTTGTTTCTCTCAAATTCATTTAGTTCACTTTGCATTGCAATGATCCAGTCTGCTTCTTGTAATGCTTCTTTCACATTTTTGGGTTCTACTAGAGAAACAAAAGAATTAAAAGCACAAAATTTTTTCAATTGTGATCTTGTCTGTCTACCAGTGGTTGGATCCGAAATGATGTTGTCAATTGGATGAGATGAAAGATATTTTAATCTCTTTCTTGGAGTACATGGCTCAGGTTCTCTAGGTAACTTTTCAATCCTTTGAAATCTTGAGGAAGTAGCTTGATCACTTTTATTCTTGTGTTGTTCATTTTCAAGGCTTCGAGAACCATTTTCCAGGCCTAAAAAATCCTTCCTGTTTTCTTGCAAGCTTTCCTTGAAACCATGTGAAGTCTCTGCTTCATCTTCTGAATCATGCTTGTTCATATTTAATTCTGCAAAGCTTTCACTCAAAGAACCATCACAACTTTCACAAAAAATAATATGAATTATTTATTCAAAAAGCTTATTTCATTTAACTCTAGAAGATTTTATAGTCATAGAATAACTAATAAAGATACCTTCATCACTTTTTGCATCAATTTTACCAAGATTGTCCTTACACTTTTTGTTAACAAAACAAGTGCAGCCAAAAGGTTTGAAATAGGAAATGTTTGGCTTTCTTCCTTTGAAAATTTCATTGGGGGTCTTCTTCAAAATTGGCCTAATCAGGAACTGTTAAGTATGTATTTGGCTTTGTTCACTGCTTCTGTCTATAATGACTTTGGTAACTTGTTCTTTAGAAGTATTGTCCTTGACATATCTTCAAGCGTCCTGTTCTTTCTTTAAAAAACACAATTGTGTTGAGGAGTTATTGTAGCAGAAAACTTGTGAGAGATACAATACATAGCACAAAATAAATAAAACTCAAGCTAATCAAATTTTTTACCATGATCACTTCTAATTGAAGCAATTGGCAAGTTTTTCAAAGTTTGAAGCTCCTTACAAAGCTTTGAAAATTCAGTTAGAGCTTCAGATTTATCTCTAAGAAACATAAACAAAGTAAATCTAGAATAATCATCAACAATAACTAACATATACTTATTACCCTTTGGAGTTTGAGTCCTCATAGGACCACAGAGATCCATGTGAAGTAATTCAATGGGTCTGGTAGTACTTACAAATTTCTTTGGCTTGAATGAGCTCCTTGTCTGCTTACCTTGAGCACATGCTTTGCATACTTCATCATCTCTGAATTTGATAGAAGGCAATCCTCATACCATGTCTTTAGAGACTAATTTGTTCAAGGTATTCAAGCTAATGTGTCCAAGTTTTCTCTGCGAAATCTTTGAATCATATTTCAAGGACTTGAGACACTTCAAGTTTCACCTTCAACTTTGTTAGTGTGTAAAGTATAGATATTGTTTAACCTTGAGGGAGTGAGGATGCAAACTCCTGATTTCTTATTTTTCACCACACATGTATATTTGTCAAAGATAACCTTGTTACCATTATAAAAAAGTTGAGATACACTAAGCAGATTGAACTTCAAACCATCAACCAGATAAACATCAGAAATAGAATCTTCAGAGTCTGAACCAAATTGACAAATACCTAATATGTTGCACTTCCCTTTGTCACCAAGTGTGATTGAGCCTTCAGATTGCTCTTTCAATTTTGAGAATAAAGATATCTTTCCACTCATATGTCTGGAGCATCCACTATCCATGAACCATCTTTGATATTTACTCTTGGTGACATCCTGCAAACACCATTCACTTCCTTAACCAGTTGTTAGACCAATTGTGGAATTTAGATTCATATTCATGGTCAACCATGTTAGGTGGTCTAACCCCTTACAAATCTGTCTACCTTATCCTTTAAGTTGGAATGGAAAAGTGTTCCTCATTATTTGAGGGTCTCTTCTTCTAAAAGGACAACTCATTTTAACATGACCAATTATGTTACATTAATGGCATTTAGGAGAAGTTTTGTTACTAGCCTTCAAAAATCTGGTGTTGCTTTTTCTAGGAAAGTTTGGATTGTAGCCAATACCATTTTTGTAAGAAGACTGTAAACTTCCTCCTAGAATCAAATTAAAATTGTGTTATGAGCCAGAAAGGTTTTCCATAGCATTCTTAGCATCTCGAAGTTTCTCGGTTAGAGTAGTATTTTGCTCCTCCAATTCATCACAATGATGTCTTAGAGCAACAATTTTGTCACTCAAAAGAGTGTTTTCAGTAGCTACTTCCTTGACTTCAGTTTGGAAGGCCGTGAAACGGGTTTTCAATGCTTTGAAATCTCTGTCAGAGTTCTGTTGAGAATTTCAAGTCTTTGATTGTTACAAACAAGTTCCAAGTTCACTTTTTCTTTCTCATGAACCTTTCATTTCAAAGTTTTAACCTCTTTCAAATAGTCCTCCTCATTTAAAATAATTTTTCTAAGATAGTCAGTGAGGACATCTGTTGGTTTTGAAATCAGTCAGTTTACCATTACCTCAAAGTTATTTTCAGAACATTCATCATGCTTGGCTATAAGGCAGAGGTTGGCTTGTTCTTCTTCAGATTCAGAATCACTAGAGGAATCAAAATCACTCTAGGAAGCTACCATAGCTATCTTTCTTCTGTCATGATCTTTCTTCTGAAATTGTTTCCTTTTCTTGTGTGGACAGTTTCGGATTAAGTGTCTTGCATCACCACACTCAAAGAAATTCATTACTTTAGCTTTATTACCATGAGAGATAGCTTTACCGTTTTAGTCTCTGCTATTGGAGGATCTGTGTTTGTCCTTGCCGAAGTCTTTGTTTCCAAAGTTCTTTTTCATCTTTATAATCCAAGTCAAGGCTTTGGAAATGAGGGCAAAAGGTTATTCATCATCATCTTCTTCTGGTTCAAGGCATTGAGATGACTCACTCTCCTTGGCCTTGAGAGCTAAGTTCTTGACACTGTCTGGTAAATATCCATCAGCTTCATTCATAGAGATCTAATATGTACGCAACTTTCCTTGCAAGTCATCAAGTTGAAGAGATGATAGATCTTGAGCTTCTTCAATGACAGTAGTCTTTAGTTCCCATTTTGATTTACGAAGACTCTCAGAATCTTATTAACCTTTTCTTCATTGGATATGTGTTTTCCCAAAGAATCAAGGTTGTTAACAATATCAGTGGATCTTTTGAACATGTCTCTGATTGAATCGTCTCCATTCATCTTGAACAGTTCATATTGCCTAAGGAATATGTTGATCTTGGTTTGCTTGACTTGGCTAGTTCCTTCAAAGATCATCACAATCTTAACCCTGATATCCTTGACATTCTTGCAACTTGAAATCATGTTAAACTCATCTGCACTCAAAGAACAATATAAGAGACACATAGCTCTGTAATTCTTAGAAAATTGCTCTAATTCAGAAGCAGAAAGTGAATCCTCAGTGTTGAGTGTTATGATCCCAACGCTCTCACTATAGAATATGTGAGGACCCTTCTGAATGATATTCCAAAGCTCTATATCTTGATCAATGATGAACATTTTCATCCGGGCTTTCCAGTGCACAAAATTGTCATCAAAGAAGAAGGGAGGTCTATTAGCAGCTCTTCCATGTGAGAAACCACCATCTCCTACAGTACTCATAATCACTAGATTGTTAGATCTATGCATGGGTACAAGCTCTTATACAATTTGAAGGACAATACAGTTGGAAAACCTACAGGATCAATACTCTATAAGGGGGGAGGTTGAATAGAGTATGGAAACTTTTGCAACTTTTACCAAAATAGTGGTTTCAAAGAAGTTTGTGAAATGAAGCAAGTATTTCAAGTCCTTGAAATGAGTTTCAAGTCCTTGGAGTCAAAACATAAACTGAATAGGAAACTGGTATTTTTCAAGGCCTTGAAATGATTTTCAAGCCCTTTAACTGAAAACCTCTTTTGAGCAAGTTGTAAGCTAAGTAAAATGCAGCAAAGTAAATGCAAGAGACACAGTTATTTATAGAGTTCAGTCCACTTGGACCTACGTCTCTACCTCAAGGACTTGATCCCTTAAGAATTTTCAACTCATTTCTTATTGATCAAAAGCTAAGCCGTAGATCTCAAGCACAGAGAGATGCCTTACTCTGTTAAAGTTTGTGGTTCTCACTAACCTATCTAGTACATTCTCTAGATAAATTATTAACAAATAATTCTCTATTGTTCTCCTTGAACAATCCACCAGAATAAGAACTGAAAGTATTATCTAAAAGGTATACAGAGAAAGATCAAAAGAGAAGAACAATGAGAGCTAAGTCTTCAGTGACTGTGCAGTGTTCTTCAGATGATTGGATTGAGTGATGTGGATCTGATTCTTTGTTGCTTGTCAATCCTCTGTGGAGTTTGGATTTCTCTGTCTGTTCTTCTCCGTTGTGTCCTCGAAATTCCTTATTCAAAATACCTTTTATGCAGCTTGTTTGAATTGAAGATATGCATGATCTTCATTAACAAACTTTCCTCAAAATTAGCCGCAAGTCTTTGACTCATCTAACAGCTTCTCCCAATGGCTAGTTGCTCAGTATCTTCAAAGATACTGACTTTATCTTGTTTGTTGGAAGGTTTTGAAGCTTTAGATGGAGCAGATCAATGTGCATAAATAACTCTGACATATTGATTTCGATCCTGCAATCAACTAGATTGGTAAATATTCCTGCAAAATATGAAACTATATATCTCTTCAAAAACTGAGTCAAACACATAGATTATTAAGTGTAGAATAGAAGAATGATTTTTCTTTCGTCATCAGGTAACATATAATGAATTATAAGAGAGTAGGAGTTGGAATAAGATCATCGTCTCCCCCTAAGTTCATGCCAGAATCTGCAGTGTTAGTTTCAAACCTTTGAAATCAGTTTCAAGGCCTTGAAACAGACAAGCTGTTTGAAGCCTTTTGGAACAGGCAGAACTTACAAACCGCCTTTAGGAACTTGCTACGTTGTAGCTTCCCATAAACACAGTGCTCACAAAAACCTATGATCTTGGGTGATTGCCCAGTGAGATAGCATTTCTTGTGAAATTATCGCATTCCACCTTCACTCATATGACAGAGCCTCATATTTCATAGCTTGGTTTTATCAGCTTCTTTAATCTCGGCTGAGACAACTCCGGCAGAACCTGTGATCGTCGAACCTTGTATCATGTTCAAATTTCCACTCTTAACTTCCTTGAGAATCACCTTAGAACCCTTGCAGACTTAACCTTTAAATTGTATCCCTTTCTGAAGAGTAGACTCAAGGAGATCAGATTCTTTATAATAAGTGGTACGTGTCTTACTCGCTCCAAAGTAGATAACTTGCCTTCATTTGTCTTCAATCTAACTGAGTCGCTCCCAATTACCTTACAGAGGGCTCCATTTTCCATGTAGAAAGACCCTCCATCCGTTTGGCTGTACGTCAAGAATAGCTCCATGTTAGAGAAAATATGATAGGAAGCCCCGGAATCAAGGACCCACATGTCCTGAGAGTGCATGACAACATTCGCCATTGGAAGATAATCATACTCGGACGAATTACCCTGTTCAACTACGGCTGCGTATCTATTCTGCCCTACTTCACCTCATTTTGGACATTCTCTCTTCCAGTGCCCCTTTTCCTTGCACCAAGAACATGAATCCTTCAGTAACTTAGAACCAGAAAACTGCTTTTTCTTGTTCTTCTTACCAATATTGCTCTCCCCCGTCGCCATTAGTCCGGAAGCATGATCCTCTATACCTGTGTGTGTACCCTTGTGGCACGATTCCCAAACATGGAGTGCCTATTTGACCTACTCTAGGGATAAGGTGTCCTTGTTCACAATGAACGATTGAATGAAGTCCTCGTATGATGGAGGTGTTGGAATAGGTTCCCTAGAGGCAATCTAGTTTAGTACGGACAATAAATTGGCTAGAACATTCATTGAATTATTTATTGGATATATAATATAATGAAGTCCTTAGATTTACAATTGTGTTGTTTATCTTAAAGATCCCTAGTCCATTATAATGATTAAATGGGACAATCATCTATGGACTAGTATGGGGTTGGATTGATATGGAGATATCATGATCCAACACAAGGGTATGCATTAGGAATAATGGCATAATGGATTAACCCATCTCGGAGAAGGCTACATACAAGTTATGTAAAGTCACAAGTGCTTCTCGCGGTGACAACGGTATTGTCATCCTTAGACTTGAAGTCACTAGATCATCTAGTTGTGAAGTATTGTGTTTTTGTAGCGTCAAATGCTACACCGTGACATCGGATACAATAGGAAGCAAGCTTAGATATCGTAGTGATGTAGATAGAATTTATCCCTCCCAAATAATGGGAGAAAATATCCTAGGCCACTCGAGGGATAGTGCTTATAGAATGTCTGGCCAGACTCAAATAAATTAATATAAGATGTTGATGTTATTTGCACGAATAAGGCTATTCCTAGGATGAGGAACTATGGATTGGATATACGAGTGTGACTTGTATGCCTCGTGTGCAATCCGGATATTGAGACAAAGGGATGAGACAATACTTGCACAAGGTTTGTCGGATGGCTATTTCTATTAGTTGGCTAGAATGGATGTCTTCCTAGAGGCCGCTCCATATTAGTAAATAGTTACTACCAACTAAGTAGAAACCTATGGGTCACACGCAATATAGGATTGAACTAGACTTGGGAATTAATTAAGAAGGATCAAATCGCAACAACTTGCTAACTTAGTAGGACTAATATGAAAGTTGGACTAATCCGATCTTGAGTAGGATTATGAGAGGCACTTTATGTAGTAACAAGGAGTTGTTGGACTATATCAAGGATACTTCTAGCTTCTTTCCCTATAAATAATGATCATAACATATGTTGAGTAGGAGAGAAGGAAGGAGAGAGCAAGACAACAAGGAGGGTTGAACCCCCCTTCCCCCCCCCCCCCTCTACCCGTCGGCCACAACAAGGAGGCCGAGCCTCCCTTTTGGTGATCCGTTGCGTGATTTTTTCTTCCTCTTCCATTCTTCCTAGCTAGCACAAGGTGTTTGGAGGATCTTAATCTCAATCCTAGGCGTGGATCAACCGTAGAGACGTGATACTTTTCGCGTTAGAAGTCATCAAAGGAGACCTACAAGGTACATAACACGAATCCTTTACCATCGTCATGATTTCTCTTCCTCTGATCCTTGGAGGGTCTTGATCGGATAAATTACTGTTATTACGCTGCGTATCCATGATAAAAACCCTACAGTTGTATCAGAGCCACATGTTGTAGAACATAACGTGGTTTATGTGTTATGTTTTGTTATTTTCCACCTATAATTATTAATTATTGCGTTAAAACGACAATTTATGCATATTAGATGCAACTTGAATTTGATTCAAGACAAACAAGATATAATTTAACATTGGATGTGAAAATTAGTGAGTTTGATCACATAGGATGTGAGTAATTTTGGGTCTAGGAGCTAGGGTTTGGGCACATGCTTTGAAAAAGGGTTTTTCAAACATGGAAACGACTAAACTTGGACAACAAGGCAAGAAGTTGTTTTGGAAATAAGTCCCTAAGGAGGTTCGCCCCCCCCCCTAGGGACCGCCACCTTGCATTGCCGCCCAAGCTAGAGCACGACCAAGGGCTCGCGCCGGCCTAGCGTGCGGCTCGGCCGCGCATGGGGCTTGGCCGAGCGGCCTAAGGCCGCGCCTTGGTCCGTTTTGGGCTGTTCGGCCATATTGATAGGGGACCCCTTTGACCGTTTAGACCCTAGCACATCCAAAATCAATTAAAATTGACGAAGCGCGTTAAAATTGGTTTTAACTGTTTATGTGCAATTTACATGGTAATTGGATATGGCCTTAGATGTGGTTTGTTGTGAATTTTTAATTTTTGTGAGTTGTTTACGGCCTACTAGCTGTTCAATTTGATGTAATAATTAATTAGGGTTTAAGGCCTGCGAGCCGCTATTTTTTCTCAACATGATTTTTTTTATTTAGTATAGATGTTAGCTAGTACTAGATAAAATAGATGATAGCCAAGATTGAATAAAAGGAGACCAAAGAATTGAAGGAGCTACAACATGGAGCATTGAGCATTCCACAAGGCTATGAAGGATGGACCAAGAGATAGAGGCACATGAAGATGTGTTTTCTATTATAGGTTTCATGGATATTTTCATTTTCTTGAGAATATCTTAGTCTACGAGGCCATATCCACATCACATTAATTTTTGTTTTGTCAATGTTTACTTTATTATCTGATTATTGTTTTTGGTGTAAGGTTGATGCATGCAATTTGATAATAAGATAATTAACAACGCAGATCTTTTATTTGGAGTTTTTCGCAAACTCAAATAAGTAGATCAGTTGATATGGATCAAGAAAACAACTTAAAATTGAAAATAAAATCTCTCAATTTAATTATTGCGTTTTTGCCTTCTCATTATTTAGACACTCCTCATGATCATGATTATCAAGGTCGTGTGTGCCAAAGCAGGGCGACTTGATTTGTCATGATTGTGTTGCGATGGAACAATAAAGTAATGTGCAGCTATTTAAGTAAGAGGTTGGACGCAACTAGGTGATTTTAATAAGATTAAAAGCGTAGAGGAAAACAATTGGGATTATCCATGGGATGGATAAATAAGGAGTTATTTTCCCAATTGAAGAGTTGCATAAGGATGCAATTGGAATTGTTCCTACCTAAATAACTAATTTTGGGTGACTTGCCAAAGCAAGCTCAAAAGAAGTGAAATATGAATCTTGGCACCCACTAGAAAATATAATGATATTTTACGCGTTAATATTTGAGGGTTATTAATCCGTAGAAAAATAGAGGGAGTTGTATTTAATAATCTAGCCATTATTAAATATAGTTAATTGTTCACAAATCCTAGAACTTGCGTATTTTCTATTTGTATAATTCCAATGGAAAACAACTCATCTCACTCCCTACGCTCTGTCCTTGAGAAAGACAAGTTATCTGGGACCAATTTTCTAGACTGGTACAGAAACATGAGAATAGTTCTCAAGCAAGAAAAGAAATTGTACGCTCTAGATGAGCAAGTTCCTGATGGTCCGGAAAACAATACTCCTGCATCCCTAAACGCGAATCAGAAGGGTGTCCATTACGCTAATGATGCGGCCTGCCTAATGCTTTGCACCATGTCCTCTGAGCTTCAGAATACACATGATAACATGAATGCAGTCGATATGATGGCACACTTGAAGCAGCTCTTCCAAGAGCAGGCTAGGGTTGAGAGGTATGAAGTTTCCCAGGAATTGTTCAAATGTCATCTATCAGAAGGAAACCCCGTGGGACCGCACGTGTTCCGTATGATCGGCTACCTAGATAGCCTCGTCCGCCTAGGGTTTACGGTGGGTTAAGAGTTGGCCACCGATCTCATCTTGCTATCGTTTCCTGAGAGTTATCATGAACTTTGGCCACCGATCTCATCTTTGCCAGATTCACTCAATATGTTGAGGACAGCTGAAAAAAGCAGCAACAAGGGTAAGGGCAAATCCATATTGATGGTGCAGAAAGGAAAGGGCATAAGGTTTGCCTCTACCCCAAGGGAAAAGGCAAGGCAGTTTCCAAACGCAAGGAATCAACCCTTAAGCCTATTGGTGGCATAGCCAAAGGTGTGACTAAAGGTGAATGTCACTACTGCAGTCAGCCTGAACACTGGAAGAGGTACTGCCCCAAATATCTGGAGGATAAGAGGCTTGGAATAGTGATTCCACAACCACTAGGTATTTTTGTCATAGATGTCAATATTACTTTCTCTTCATCTTGGGTATTCGATACTGGATGTAAATCTCACATTTGTCAAAATGTGCAGGATCGAAAGAGAAGTAGATAGATATGCGCGTTGGGAATGGAGCCAAGGTTGGTGCATTGGCTATAGGCGGGTACGAGTTGTCTCTGCATTCAGGATTAGTTTTAGAATTCAATAATTGCTATTTTGTGCCTGCTATGAGCAGAAACATTGTTTCTATTTCTTATTTGGACAAGGAAGCTTTTACTATTTCAATAAAGGACAATTTTTGTTCCTTTTATTTTACTAGTATTCACTACTGTAGTTGCCTAATTATTTAATGGATTGTATATCTTTGATCGAAATAATCCCTACTATAACATAAATACCAAGAGGATTAAAATAAATGATTTCAATCCTGCTTATCTATGGCACTGTCGTTTAGGCAATATAAACCAAGTATCTAGACTCCATAAGTATGGATTTAGACTCATTTGATTTTGAATCATTTGAGACATGTGAGGCTTGTTTATTGGGAACAATGACAAAGTACCCTTTCAATAAGATAGGTTTGAGGACTAGTGAGCAGTTGACGCCAGTACATACTGATGTATGTGGGCCATTTCCCACACCTGCCAGGGGTGGTTATGTCTACTTCATCACATTTACCGATGATTTCAGTAGATATGGATATGTATACCTTATGAAGGCCAAATTCGAAACTTTTGAAAAGTTCAAAGAATTCAAGAATGAAGTAGAGAAGCAACTTGGCAAAAGTATTAAGGCTCTACGACGGATCGTGGAGGTGAATACTTAAGCCAAGAGTTTGACGACTATCTTAGAGAGTGTAGGATAATATCCCAACTCACTCCACCCAGAACGCCACACCAAGAACGCCACAATGGAATGGCGTGTCCGAGAGGAGGAATCAAAATCTATTAGATATGGTTCAATCTATGATGTGTCAAACTGATATTTCATTATCATGGGCTATGCTCTATTTAGTGCATCTTTCACCATTAAACGTGTTCCATCTAAGTCAGACATGAAGACACCACATGAGATGTGGAGTAGGAGGCGTCCCACAGTTTCTTTCATAAAGATTCGGGGCTGCGATATCTATGTAAAATGTTTACTATCAGACAAGCTAGGGCCTAAGTCGAACAAATGAAAGTTTGTGGGATACCCTAATGAAACTAAGGGATATTATTTCAACAATCCAACTGAGAACAAAGTGTTTGTTGCTCGGTCCGGCGTGTTTCTAGAAAGAGAGTTTGTCTCTAAAGAAGCAAGTGGGAGACTGTAGAACTTGAAGAAGTTTAAGAACCAAATCCTACTATGTAACATGAGAAGGAACCACAAGAGGTTGTGGAGTACCCTGTTCAAGTAACACAAGAGCTTCGTAGATCTAATAAAGTGCGTCAGGAGCTAGAGAGGTATGGACTTCTCGTGACTGAGTCTGCTGACACGTTGCTCATAGATGATGAGCCTACTACCTATGAAGAGGATATAGAAGGTTAGGACTCTCAGAAGTGGCTTGAGGCCATGAGATCCGAGATGGAATCCATGTATGCCAACAAAGTATGGACTTTGGTGGAACCACCCGAAGGGGCTCGCCACATAGGATGCAAGTGGGTAGACATGGATGGTAATGTGATTACCTATAAGGGTTGATTGATTGCTAAAGGATTCTGACAGATTCATGGTATTGACTGTGATGAAACCTTTTCACCCGTCGCAATGGCCAAATCCATCCGAATCTTATTGCAGCATACTACGTCTATGAGATTTGGCAGATGGATGTCAAAACAACATTCCTGTATGGGAATCTCCTCGAGAATGTGTACATGACACAACCTGAGGGTTTTGAAGATCCAAAGCAAGCCAACAAAGTCTATAAACTGCAGCGATCCATTTATGGGGTGAAGGAAGATCCTAGGAGTTGGAATCAACGTTTTGATGAAGTGGTCAAAGAGTTTCACTTCATCAGAAACGAAGACGATTCTTGTGTCTACAAGAAGGTTAGTGGGAGCTCTGTTGCTTTTCAAGTCTGGTATGTGGATAACATACTACTCATTGGAAATGACATTCCCATGCTGCAATCTGTTAAAGCATTCTAGGAAAGTGTTTCTCAATGAAAGACTTAGGTGAAGCATCCAATATACTCGGTATAAATATCTATAGAGATAAATCTAAAAGGATGCTCGGCCTAAGTCAAAGTACATATATAGACAAGGTGCTGAAGCGGTTCAGCATGCAAGATTCAAAGAAGGGATTCTTGCCCATGTCGCATGGAATCACTCTTTTGAATAGTGGTTGTCCTTCCAATGAGATTAAGAAGAACGCATCAGTAGGGCTCCCTATGCCTCGGCCATAGGATTTATCATGTACCCCATGTTGTGTACTAGACCAGATGTGTCAAATGCATTGAGTATGACAAGCAGATATCATTCCAATCCTGGTGAGAGTCACTGATTGCGGTCAAGAACATCCTAAAATACTTGAGAAGAACTAAGGATGTGTTCTTGATTTTTGGAGGTGAAGAAGAGTTGTGTGTAAGGGGTTACACGGATGCAAGCTTCCAGACCAACATAGATGATTTCTGATCACAGGCGGGGTTTGTATTTTGCCTGAATGGAGCAGCGGTGAGGTTGGAGAGTTCCAAGCAAGAGACGGTGGCTGATTCTACAATAAAGGTTGAGCACATTGCTGCGAATGGCGCAGCAAAGGAGTTTGTTTGGATTAGGAAGTTCATTTTTGAGCTTGGTGTGGTTCCTAGCATTGCGGATCCCGTTGAGTTGTATTGTGACAACACTGGGGCGATCGCGCAATCAAAGGAACCCATGTCACACCAGAAATCCAAGGACGTACTCATAAAGTTCAATCTTATTCGAGATATTATCAAAAGAGGAGACGTGAGGATATGCAAGATTCCTACAGATGAGAATTTGTCAGATCCACTTACAAAGCTGCTTCTTCAGCGCAAGCATGAAGGGAACACTTGAAGCATTGGCATACGAGATGCACCAGATTGGCTCTATTGCAAGTGGGAGACTGTTGGAATAGGTTCCCTAGAGGCAATGTAGTTTAGTAAGAACAATGAATTGGCTAGAACATTCATTGTATTATTTATTGGATATTTAATATAATGAAGTCCTTAGATTTACAATTGTGTTGTTTATCTTAAATATCTCTAGTCCATTATAATGAATAAATGGGACAATCATCTATAGACTAGTATGGGGTTTGATTGATATGGAGATGTCATGATCCAACACATGGGTATGCATTACAAGTAATGGCATACTGGATTGACCCATCTCCGAGAAGGCTACATACAAGTTATGTAAAGTCACAGGTGATTCTCTCGGTACAACGGTATTGTCATCCTTAGACTTGAAGTCACTAGATCATCTAGTTGTGAAGTATTATGTTTTGGTAGCGTCAAACGCTACACCATGACTGGGTAGTCATAAAGGCGTGTATCGGATACAATATGAATCAAGCTTAGATATCGTAGTGATGTAGATACAATTTTTCCCTCCCACATAACAGGAGGAAATATCCTAGGCCACTCGAGCGATAGTGCTTATAGAATGTATGGCCACACTCAAATAAATCAATATACTATATTGATGTTATTTGAAGGAATAAGGCTATTCCTAGGATCGAGGAACTATGGATTGGATATACAAGTGTGACTTGTATGTCTCGTGTCCAATCCGGATATTGAGACAAAGGGATGAGACAATACTTGCACAAGGTTTCTCGGATGACTATTTCTATTAGTTGGCTAGGATGGATGTCTTGCTAGAGACCCCTCCATATTAGTAAATAGTTATTACCAACTAAGTATAAACCTATGGAGTCACACGCCATATAGGATTGAACTAGACTTGGGAATTAATTAATATGATTAATTAATAAGGATCAAATCGCAACAACTTGCTAACTTAGTAGGACTAATATGCAAATTGGACTAATCCAAACTTGAGTAGGATTAGGAGAGGGCCTTTATGTAGTAACAAGGAGTTGTTGGACTATATACAGGATGTTCATGGCTTCCTTCCCTACAAATAATGCTCATAACATAAGTTGAGTAGGAAAGAAGGATGGAGAGAGCAAGACAACAAGGAGTATTGAATCCCCCTTGCCGCCCCTCTACCCGTCGGCCACAACAAGGAGGCCGAGCCTCCCTTTTTGTTGCTCCGTTGCGTGATTTCTTATTCTTCTTCTTCCATTCTTACTAGCTAGCACAAGGTGTATGGAGGATCTAGATCTCAATCGTAGGCGTGGATCAACCGTAGAGACGTGATAGTTTTTGCGTTAGAAGTAATCAAAGGAGACCTACAAGGTACATAACACGAATCCTTTATCATCGTCATGATTTCTCTTCCTGTGATTTTTGGAGGGTCTTGATCGGATAAATTACTGTTATTTTGCTGCGTATCCATGATAAAAACCCTACAGGAGGTAATGAGATCAATAAAAAATCATCATCCTCATCGCCCACCTTGTCGCGAATATTACGAAAATCTACAAGACTATTATTAAATTGATCAAGATTGTTCTTGAGAGTCGTACCTTCGAGCATCCGCAAAGTGAAGAGCCTTCATTTTAGCATCAACTTGCTAGTGAGACTCCTCCATCTCCTTGAAATCCGATGATGCAACATTCATGCCTCCTTTTTCTACAGTAAAAGGTGCCCATATGCCTAGCGATTTAAGAAAAGCCTCCATATATATCTTCCACTGACTGAAGATGTTCCATCCTGTGAACCTGTCCATCTTCAACATCGATCCGGACTTCGTTTTTGGTGGTTCTTTAACCCTAGTCGCATGATCCACCTAGATCACAAAACCATATCTTTTATTTCACCAAGTTGTGAAACCCTAGATTTGCTCCTCCTTGATCTGGATCTTGAAACATTGCCAAACTTAGCTCTAATATCGGTTTGTTATGACAAACCACCTCACGTACGATGAACTTATAAAATAAGAACACGGTATTTTACATGGTTCGTTAGAGAAAAATTCGCTAACTACGGCACGGCGGAAAAGCACCCTTAATTTCACAAGAGGAACATTTACAATGATGTTTGCATACCTAGTAGAGAGACTACTTGCTTCTTTATATAGTGCTCGAAAAACCTCCAAGGAGGTGAAGAAAAAGGGCCCAAGCCCAAAAACCCAGCGCCACACAATTGTTTCGTAAACTAACCTTGCCGCCTTTGACTATTCAAGGCATATTCAACAAATCTCCACCTTTCCTTGAATTCTTCATCAATCAGCAGCTGCTCCTCTTCTCGTAACTAAAGCTACGTCTTCTCCGCACCCAGTGTCTCTCGTCACAGAGACTCACTTGAACCCCACCGGGTCCGACATGCTTTAAAGGCCCTCACTGGCTCAATGTGTTAAGCAATTCCAGACAATGCTGAAACTTGTTTACCGAAACTGGCTTAGTGAACATATTCGCTGGGTTGTCAGCTATCCCCACCTTCTTCACCTTGATCCTGCTCTTGTTCCTCAGAAAATTATACCTGACGTCGATATGCTTGGTCCTTACATGATGAACCTAGTCCTTAGCCAAGCAAACTGAACGCAAGCTATCACATTATACTATTGCCTGATCTTGAAGTAGGCTTAGATCATTGACCATACCTTTAAGCCATACTGCCTCCTTTGCTGATTCTGTTAGAGACATGTACTCCGCCTCCATGGTTGACAAAGTCACAGTTGGCTGTAGCCTAGCCTTCCAACTCACAACAGAACCTCCCAGAGAAAACATATAGCCAGTCATTGATTTCCTGCTATCAATATCCCCTGCATAGTCTGAATCCGAGAACCCACCTACCAAGATGACTTCATTAGCCCCATAATATAGGCCAATTTATGAGAAACCCTTAAGGTACCTGAATATGCGCTTCACCACCTGCGAGTGATCCTTACTTAGTTGAGCCATAAAATGACTTACCACACTAATATCGAATGCTATGTCCGGCCGAGTGCAGACCATAGCATACATGAGACTTCCAACTGCGCTAGCATATGGAACCTTGGACATGCACTCCTTCTCCTCCTCAGTCTGAATGGTGTACACTCCTAGCTTTATGTTAGTTTCCAATGGTGTATCTATAGATTTAACTGATAACATCCCTAATCTCGCCAAGACGTTCTTGATGTATCCTTGTTGTGACAAGAGAAGCTTCTTCTTCTTCTTCCTGTCTCTATAGATCTCAACTCCTAGTATCTTCCAAGCAGGCTACAGATCCTTCACATTGAATTTTGCGCTAAGGGACCTCTTAAGTTCTATGATGTCCTTGATATTCCGAGTTGCGATCAGAATATCATTCACATACAGAACTAGGTAGAAACGTGATCCACTTCTCAACAACTTGGGATACACGCAGCAATTATACTCGCAAGTGTGGTAACCTATCTTCATCTTGAAGCTGTCAAACCTCTCGTACCATTGCCTCGACCACTAATCAAGTCCGTAGAGAGATATTTTAATCATGTACACGTGTTCTTCTTTTCCGGGAACTTGAAACCCTTGTGGTTGGCTCATGTATATCTCCTCTTCAACTCTCTATGTAAAAAACTGTCCTCACACCCAATTGCTCAAGATCAAATTCATGGTAAGCAACTAAAGCTAGTAGCACCCAGATAGAAGAATGTCTAAAAACCGGTGACAAATATCTCGTTTTAGTCAACTCCCTCTTTTCTGACTAACTCCTCTTACAACTAGCCTTGCCTTATACTTGATTCCCTCTCCAGCTTTAG
Source organism: Linanthus parryae (assembly GCA_023055425.1). Taxonomy (NCBI): domain Eukaryota; kingdom Viridiplantae; phylum Streptophyta; class Magnoliopsida; order Ericales; family Polemoniaceae; genus Linanthus; species Linanthus parryae. The sequence continues at coordinate 112,740 of JALGPY010000051.1, forward strand.
CTCCTTCCTTTCTTCTGAAGACCCACTTGCAACTGACTATCTTCATTCCCGCTGGAAATTTAGCAAGCTCCAAGTCGAGTTCACGCTAAGAGATCCCATCGCGACAATCCATCGTGCTCACTCAGAACTAGATATAGCGGCCTTGTAGGTGGCCGGCTCATCCTCCAGCTCCTCCTCTATATGTAAGGCATATCCCACCATACCGCCATCTCTGTATCTCGTCGGAGGCTTTGTACTCTCCTTTGTCTTCCTATGGCAATACTTTGATGATCCAGTTTCTCTGATACAGACGCTTCCTCACTATCAGACTCTTATGCTTCTTCGTCTTTGGCCTCCTACAGCGATGTATATTTTTCAGAATCCTTAGGATCAGTAGGATCCGACTCTTCCTCCACCTTCTTCTCTACATCTCCAAGATCTACCTCCATGGAATTATTCAATATAGACTCTCATCTAAGACTACACTTATGCTAAGTATAATCTTGTTGTCTGCCCATATCTTGCTCCCCTTCACACCTGTTCCGAAACCCACGAATACTCCCTTCTTAGCTCTTGGTTTTAGCTTGCGATCATCAACGTGATAATAGTCAATGCAACAAATACTCTAAAATCCAAGTAATACACTGCTCTATCGGACCAGACTTCCATAGAAATAGCATACACCTAGAATCCTATAACTGTGTACAGGCTCCAATTCACGAGATAGCATTCCATGGAGACTGCTTCTCCCCAGAAACCTCTTGAAAGACCTGCATTCGAAAGCACACACCTTGCTTTTTTCTAAAAGTGTCTAATTCATTCTTTCGGCTACACCATTCTGATGTGTTTTGTGTCGAACGGTGTGATGGCGAGCTATTCCCTGATCTTTGCAGAGCCCATCAAACTCTGATGAACAAAACTCCAAGATAGTGTCCATGCGCAGCCTCTTCACATTCTTTCCCACCAGATTCTCTACTAGGTCCATCAATTCTTTGAATCTTGCGAAGAATTCACTCTTGTGCTTCATCATGAATATCCAAGTCATCCTTGAGTAGTCATCTACAATGCTCATAAAATACCTGTACCAGCCAATCGCCTCGAATCGGGATGGACCCCAGCAAATCAAATGGATGTAATCAAGAGAACCTTTTTTTCCATGAACAACCTTTGGGAACTTGCTACGCCTTAGCTTCCCACACACGCAGTGCTCACAAAACCATAGGATATTGGGCGCATGACAAGTGAGATAGAATTTCTTGTGAAGTTCCTGCATTCTACGTTCACTTATATGACCGAGCCTCATATGTCATAGCTTGGTTTGATCAGCTTCTTTAATCTCGGATGAGACAACTCCCGCAGAACCTGTGATTGTCGAACCTTGCATCATGTACAAAGTCCAACTCTTTTATCCCTTGAGAATTACCTTATAACCCTTGTAGACTTGTAGATCTCCACCTTCACCTTTGAAACTGAATCCCTTTTTGTCGAGTAGACTCAAGGAGACCAGATTCGCCTTAAGAAGTGGTACATTTCTAACTTGCGCCAATGTACATAACTTTCCTTCATTAGCCTTCAATCTAACTGAGTCATTCCCAATCACCTTTCAGACGGCTCTGTTTTCCATGTAGGTAAATCCTCCATCCGTTTCGTTGTATGTCGAGAATAGCTCCCTGTTAGAGAAAATATGATAAGAATTTTGGAGTAGATGCCCTAGAGGCAATCCTTTTTTAGTATGAACATTGTTTTGGATAGAATATTCATTTATTATTTATGGAGATATTTAATATAATGAAGTCTTTTGATTTCAGTTGTTGTTTATCTTAGATATCCCTAGTCCATTATATTGATTAATAGGACGATCACTACATACTAGTATGTGGGTAGATTGATACAGATATATCAAGTCTATCACATGGGTATGCATTACGAGTAATGGCATACTGTATTGACCCACCACGAGAAGGCTACATTAGATTATGTTAATGTCACAAGTGCTTCTCGTAGTGACAATGGTGTTGTGATCCTTAGACTTGAAGCCACTAGATATCTAGTTGTGAAATATCATATTTTGATATTATCAAACGTTACACCGTAACTGGATAACTATAAAGATAGTAATCGGTCATGAAAAGAAGCAAGCTGAGAGATGGTAGTGATGTAGAGAGGATTTGCCCCTCCTTCATAATGGGAGTAAATATCCACGGCCACTCAAGGGGTAGTGCTTATGGAATGTTTCGCTAGACTAAGATAAATCAATATAGGATATTGATGTTATTTGTACAGATTAGCCTATTCCAAGGATCTAGAAACTATGGATTGGATATACGAGTGTGATATTTATGTCTCATGTCCAATCCGAATATAGAGACAAAGGGATATACACAACACGCTAACATTTGGCACATAGTTTGCCAGATCACTGACTATTTCTGTTACTTGGGTGGCATATACACTACTAGAAATATGGGCTAATCCAGCGGCTCTAAACCACTTTAAAATAGCCTGAAGCTGATATTAATTGAAAATACAGCGATTTCTATGGCAGTTTGCAAACTGTTATCAACAAGTCAGCTATATTTGAGTTCACCGCGGTTTCAAACTGCTATTTCATCACAATGTAGCGGTTTATGAACCGCTATTTATTAGTAGCACTTTCTTCATATAGCTGTTGTAATAGCGGTTTATTTCCCCTTTTTTTAATGTAGCTGTTAAATAATATCGTTTATTATTATTATCTAATTAAAATAATAATTAGATTAAAATTACATTGGATAGCGATCTTGTTGATTGATACTCAATCTTTTTGATCCATACTTTATGTTGTTGATCGATACTCGATGCATTTTAACGACATTCAATGTATTTGATCGGTACTCAATCTTGTTGATCGATACACCATCTCCACTATACTACAACAACACAACAGGTTATACGGCAGCATGAACATCATCAGTTCTTCAATAAAAATCACATATGTCCACAAGAAAGATTACGAAATTGAAGAACCACAACTAACAGATGGAAGAACAGTAGAAGAGGAGAAAAAGAAGAATAATACAAAGAAGAGGTAGAGCAAGAGGATGATTATGCGGCTGACTAGGGTTGGAAGTCCGGCGGCGATGCTACTGGCTGCTTCGTCGTCGTCTTCTTCTACTCGTTCCTTCGCCTAAGCGCTGCTTTGCGTCCATCGTCTTCTTGTTCCCCTTTGCCTGCTTCTGGTTCGATCCAGCGACCTATAATGAAAAGAAATCATGATCAGATCCCATAATGAAATTAAGAGATAGAGGAAGAGAGAGAGGAAGGAGACCTCACCTGCAACTTTTCAAATTACATCTTTTGTAGAAGAAATCTTATCAACTCTCAATTCAATCCCTGAAATTGAGACCCGCGAAAATTGCACGAGTGTAAAATATTTAAAAAAAAATAATTGATACCCTGGTTCGGGCCAAACTGCCTCGAAGCAAAAAACGCGGTTATGACACAATCTGTGGTTCACTTATAAAAACCTTATATAAGTAAACCACGTTTTAATTAAACCCTATTCGTTTAATTAAACCCTTATGACCAGAATTCTTGTCCTACACTTGTGTTCACGAACGGAAAACATACAATTGATCGAGACTATGGTGAATCAAGAACACTTGTAGGTATGTATGCGTAATAGTTAGTTTTTACGTTTTATATCCAATATGGATCCATGTGCATGTGATCCTCAATTATCATGCATGCACCTCCAAAAATGGCGTATTATAAGCACTAATTTGTAGGTATTATAAGCAGCAACAAGGGCCCCTTCGGTATATGTATGAACTAGTTTTTGACGTTGATTGTTACTGGAGAACTAGGTTGTACGGCGTTGGATATACTGTAGTCGAACCTCGGCAACATGAGTCTAGTTTTGGATTATCCAAGTCGTAGTTGATCGTTACTCGTTGTCCTTGAACATTTACTAGCGAAATAGGTAATACGGCGTTGGATCTAGTGTAGTCAAACCTCGGCACCTATAGTCGAGTCTCGGATTACACTAGTTGAATTTGATCGGTACTCGATGTCCATTATCGTTTCTAGCGAACTACGTTATACGGAGTAGGATCGAGTGTATTCGATTCTCGGAAACTGAATTCGAGTCTCGGATTAACCAAGTCGAAGTTGATCGGTACTCGAAGTCCTTGATCGTCCTTTATCGTACTATGTTATTTGTTTGTTCATTCTTTGTAGGATAGGAAGCTTTGATTAACTAACTTCACTCACTATTTTCTTCCATGTAGGATATTAGACGTATTCAAGAGGAATATAGCGAGGGTTATCGCGAAGTGGAAGAGAACAAGATGAAAGCTAGAAGAGAGAAAAAGAAGCAGGGTGTGGCCATCTGGACGAACACGCATTGCCTGGGGGATCATAAAGTTAGCGTCGATAAACAAGTATTTTACATGTGCGGTAAGAAGAAAAATAAGAAGAAGAATTAAGGAACTTATAAGAAGATGTTGTATTTGGTTGACCAGAATAAGAAGAGGATTTCTCATAATCGCGGATTTGATTTTGATTTGGTAGAGTGGATTGAAGATGAAATAGATCCCCGTTGCCAGACGTACACAAATATACCATCTACATGTATAAGAGGAATGATTAAGGAAATACTCAGGGAATACCTGCTATGCATCTGATAGCCTTTTTGGAGCTATATATTATTTTCATTTTGCATATTCACGAGTGATTTGAGCCTAATGTTAGAGAATATGATGTGTTTTATTACTTGTTGCTTCCTATGCGCTACATTGTTAGTCAGGGCGTTTCTATGCATATTTTGATGTGATTTGTCAAATATGATCGCTTGGTATGTTTGTTCATGTTGTTTTGACAGGAACGGATGCTAATCGGTTGATAGGAGGCATGGAACGAACTTCTGAAACAACGGGAGCTCAAGTGGAACGAAGAGAAGCAAAGTTGGGGGAGATAGGATGACCAGTCTGCAGTAATCCGATGATATCTTGAGTTCTAAAATGAATTTGGGATTGAGACCGGTCCATATGAAAGTAGACTCAAAGATATTTTCAAACATAGGTCACGGAGCTTAATCGGAGATCGGACAAAGAAAATATGGCATGGATAAGTCAGAGCACTATTTCGCACAAAATCCATTTTGACCCAAAATGGGGTCTATTTTGGCCCAAAATGGCCTGACGCTCGAACATAATTTTGGGGTTAAAACGCAAATATTTAAGACTTATGACGGGAATTGACATAGGGATGACCTAGGGGGCTGAAAACCATCATTTGACACCATTCACACATCATGGGGCAAGGAGGAGGACGAAGGGGACGACGCGGAAGCTTCGATTCAACGTTTGATTTCTTCTTCTCTCTTTTAATCACTTCTATGGAGAAACTTTGTTGTGTTGCTACGATTTCAATTACTAGCTAGACGTTTCGCTATGCTTCTCTAGAGAGCCTGGGGTGTATGTAGACAATGTTTTCCGGATTTTAGACTTGTCTCATGCTTTTGGATTCTGATCTATTGGATGAAGTTTGACTTCATAAACTTGTTAATGAGCGTAGTCTATTGACAGGACTATGTTAGGAATCGATATTCATCGGAATTAGGTGTTCTTTCTAGATTGTAATCTTGCTTAATGTTAGTCTTTTTTCTAGTTATTGTTCATATGCTATGCTTAATTCCTTGACAAGAATGGAGTTATTAACTGGACTTGTTATTTAGCTAGCGAGTGCGTGAGAGCGACTTAGACTTAGTTGATGAGATATGAACAACAATCTTGAATCACAGAGACTGAAAAGAGAAGTGTTTAGGATTGGCGATCGTGGGTAGATTCGGTGGGTGAGATTTGACGGTTTCGTGCAATGGTGGACCGAGAGGACGCATTTCCGTGCAGGTCGTTAGCCTACTAGAACGGACTGGTAGACACATGAGATCGATAGGAGAGTTTAGTCGACCATGACGTAGAACGACATCAGACCGGGAGGAGATTGTCAGTACTATTACCTGGCTTAACTAGAATAGACTTAACGTGTTACAGAGCTAATCCGGAAATCTTCTACAGCCCTAGGTGATCTAGAGATTGCCTAGTTCTTCCTTAGTTGTTTAATAAATTAAAAACCCAAAAATATTAGTTTAGTTGTTTATTTTATTTCAATTACCTGTTTGAGGGTGACAAATGTTTAAATCACAATCTTTTCTTCCTTGTACCGTACTGTAATCTAAGAACTAATTGAATAAACTCAACCCTGTCCTCGTGGGATCAGTAACTCGGGGTCGAAATACTACCCTATATTACTTGGACCGAGCACTTGCGGTAACACGTAAGAAATCGTGTCAAGTTTTTGGCGCTTTTTCCAGGGATAGCGTTAGATTATTTGTTAGGAGTTAGTTTAGGGTAATTTTCTTTTAGTTTGTTTTTGTTTTGTTTCTATCTCTGTGCTTCAAGGGTATCTTGTGAGTTTGTTTTTGCAGGAACACAGGAAGGAGGAGACGTAATGAGCATGTGGAACGACGAGGATTATGAGGGGATATCTGATTACCCCTACTATTGTGCTAGATGCAGAGTTTGGCACACATATGACTCATGAAGAAGTGAAATATGGATCTTGAACCAAGAATTGCATAGGATGCAATTGGAAGGTGTTCCTACCTAAATAACTAATTATTGGGTGACTTTACAAAGCAAGCTAAAGAAGAAGTGAAATATGGATCTTGGACCCACTAGAGAATATATGATATTATCTGCATTAATGGTAAGGGCTATTAATCCGAAAGAAATAGTGGGAGCTATATTTGATAATCTAGCCATTATTGAATGTAGTTAACTTTTCAAAATACTAAAATTACATATTTCTCGTTTGGTAGAATTCCAATGGAAAACAATAGACAAGCATCGACTTCATCCCTACGATCTGTCCTTCAGAAGGAAAAGTTATCTGAAACAAATTTTCTAGACTGGTACAGAAACTTGAGAATTGTTCTCTAGCAAGAAAATAAATTGTACGTCATAGACAATCCTATTCCAGAGCCACCAGGAGAGAGGATGTTGTTCTTGCGGCCACAGTGGCACATTAGAAACATTTGGATGATTCTAACGATGTCACTTGCTTCAAGCTTTGTTCCATGAACTATGAGCTTCAGAAGCAACATGTGAACATGGAGGCGTATGATATGATTGTACATTTTAGACATCTCTTCCAAGAGAATGCAAGGCATGAGTGGTATGAAGTATCTAAAGCACTATTCAATTGCAGTCTCGGAGAGAGGAACCCAGTCGGGCCTCATGTACTGCGCATGATCGGGTACATGGAGAATCTCGAGAGGTTAGGCTTATTCGGCCAAGAGTTGGCAACTTATCCCATCTTGCAATCGTTGCTGGATAGTTATAGCCAATTCATCATGAACTATAACATGAATGAGATCAACAGAGCTCTTCCAGACCTGCTCAATATGTTGAGGACCGCTAAACAGAACATTAAGAATGTCAAAGGCAAGGCCATAATGATGGCCAATAATAGGAAGGGCAATGGATTTGCCTCTACCTCCAAAGGAAAGAGAAAGAGAGTTTCAAAATCCAAGGAAGCCTTAAAAGCCAATTGGAGGCATGACTAAGGGTGATTGTCACTACTGTAGTCAGTAGGGTGACTGGAAGAGGAATTTCCCCAAATATCTAGAGGATAAAAGGCTTGGAATAGTGATTCCACCACCACTAGGTAATTTTTGTATAGATGTCAATTTATCTATTTCAGTCATTATGCGGTGTGTGACCACAATCAAATACGAATTTTTTCGGGAAGGAGCATTGTATGGTAACATCATTCCTGAGAGGGGCCTAAGGCAGGGGTGTCCCTTATCCCCATACCTTTTTGTCTCAATTTCGGAAGCACTGTCGAGGGCTATTACATCCGCCATCAATTCAAAACGATTGACGGGTGTAACAGCCTCACGGGGAGGACCAGTGGTCTCTCACTTATTTTTTGCTGACGATTTGATTTTCTTTTTACAGGCAACGAAACAGGAAATGATACAGTTACAAAATATTCTAAACATATACTGCTGTGTACGGGAGAATCCTTTAAGGAAGATTCAACGTACACCAGGAACAGGGGATAAGGGGAACACAGGAGAAGTAGGGTTGTGTGTAGGGAGAGAGTAAGGAAATAATAACTGTATGAGAGAGAGACAGAGTTTCGTCAGAGCTTCCGCGTAGTTCAGGTGGTTCGTGTTATGTAAGGAAGGGTTAACGATCCTTTATACAGTGGAGAATATGACCGTTGTAGTGGGTTAATGTGCCCATTAATGGCAGCTTAATTACCTTAACCACAACGGCACGTTCGTCCGTATATATAGGGAACGTTACGCACTTCGTCCGTGTATACCGGAACCGTTATGAGGTTGACCGGGTTTATGGAGCTCGTGCGATAAATCTCTCAAAGCAGTTACTAAAGGTCGTGCGCGGGCTTGGTTGTCGCTCGCGCACAACAGGACTTACTCTAGCCTCCAGACCACTAAGTCCCTACAAGTCCTGTGTGGTGGTATGCGAGGGCCCTGTCTCGCATCCCCCACGTGGATCAGCGCGGGTGGTGATCCAGTGTGTGTGGAGCACAGCTAGGTGTGCTGGATGATCGCTACGTGGCTATGATCTGTCTATCTGGAAAGCACTATCTACAACTGCAAAGCGTCAGGTCATAGAATAAATTTCGACAAGTCAGCAATTGTTTACTCCCCCAAATGTGCCGGCTGAAGTCAAGGCAGAAATCCAAGACACATATGGCGTCCCCGAAACAGAAAATCACGAGAAATATCTTGGATTACCAACTACAATTGGTAAACAAAAAGTTACTACTTTTTATTATCTTCTCGATAGCTTAAGGGTTGGAAGAAAAAGTCTCTATCAGTTGGGGGGAAAGAGGTTTTAATTAAAGCAGTAGCAAATGTTGTGCCCACCTACGCAATGTCCTGCTTTAGACTACCTGATGGTATTTGCGAAAAAGTTGAAAGTACAATTAGGCAATTATGGTGGAGTGATATAAAAAATGACAAGGGTATAAATTGGATGGCCTGGAATAAAATGCAGGAGTCTTTAGAGAACGGGGGTCTGGATTTCCGAGATTTCAAGACCTTCAATCAAGCCTTGCTATCAAAGCAAGCTTGGCGGATTTTCGATAACCCCCAGTCCCTAATAAGCAGGGTTTTGAAAGCAAAATACTTTTCAATAGATGATTTCTGGACAGCGAAGGAAGGGAACTCACCCAGTGTTGCTGGGAGAAATATCATCTTTGGCAGGAGCCTGCTAGCAAAAGGCACAAGATGGCAGATCGGAGATGGAAAGAAGGCTGCTATGATATCACCGTGGCTTAGAAGAGAGCCAACCTTCAAGATAATAACAGAGAACAGTATGCTTGATAACATGCTGTTTGCAGATTTTATAATCCCATAAACAATGAGCTGGAACATAGACAAGCTTAAAGAATACCTGATTGATGTGGACATTCAAGAAATTCTCCAGATTCAAATTTTGGAGAGGCACACGGAAGACAGAATCTGGTGGGATTACACAGATCACGGGATTTACACGGTGAAGACTGGATATCAAATGGGGATGAAAAATAGATTCATTCGGGAAAATAGAGGAGAAGCTTCGGAGAAAAAAAGAAGCTCTTTTTCAGTTTTATGGAAACAAAAAATTGAAAAAAATATTGCACACCTTGTATGGAGGGTAGCCCAGAATATATCCCCACCACTGAAAATCTGAAGAAAAGAGGCATCAAGCTTGAAGATTGATGCACTCTATGTGAAGAAGGGCCTGAAACCATCAAACATCTTTTCTTCTCCTGTAACAGAGCATCAGTGGTGTGGGAAGCGACTGGAAAAAGGTATATGTTAGAGAAAACGACTTCAAATGGACCAGAGAGAACTAAAGCAGATCGGTTGAAATTTAAAGGAGCCGAGCTAATCAGTTACTGTGTTAGCATTTGGGGGATATGGCAAGGCAGGAACCTCAAAAAAATTCAAAATAAGGATTTGAATCCAGAATTTGTTGGCCGCTTAACTGAAAGGAAAATATACGAACAAGCTTTAAGGAATGGAGATGAAGAGAACCTGGAAATCAGAGCGCCAAGACCCCCAAAGAAACCAGGAGACCTCTTCCTCCACTTTGATGGCGGATGGAATCCGACGAACGGCGACTCCTCGGCTGGCTTTGTCTTAAACAGAGAAGGAGTATGCTATATGTCCGGAGCCTTTGTCGTACCCCGGTGTGAAAGTGCTCGGCACGCGGAAGCTGTAGCCTGCTTACAAGCTCTCAAAGCTTTCCAGAGATGGAGTCACCTAAGAACTAGGCTAGTCGGCGACTCAGCTCAAGTTATGGAAGATCTATCAGAAGGAAGAAAAGCTAGACACAGGAGAGAGGAAGGGGAAATGAAGCAAATAATGGAGGAAAAATTTCAACTTTTCAGTAAATACTTGTACCTCGAGATGGATGCAAGAGGCAGAGACCTAAATACAGTGGCACAGCTTCTAGCACGCCACGCAGCAAGCTCAGAGAAAATCAAGTGTGGTTGGAACATTTCCCCAGTTGGCTAATTAGAGCTATTGAAAATGATGTATCACTGTTGAATTTTTAGCCTTCTTTAATACAAGTTGCTTTCTCAAAAAAAAAGAGTAGTAGAAGATTGGCTAAAGGGGAGATAGACTTGCGTGTTGGGAATGGAGCAAGAGTTGTTGCAATATCCATAGGCGTTTATGAGTTATATTTGCCTTATGGACTTATTTTATACAATATCAAATCGGTATCATTCAAGACACTGATCAACTATCCGTTGGAGAAGCTGTTAGAGAAGTCAAAGCTGAAGCTACAAAATAGGGAAGTTCGTTAAGAGGAGATCATGAAGATCTGCAATTCAAACTGCTCTATAAAAGAAGGAAAACTGAAGCAATGCACCGGGACAATTAGCAGAGACACTCAAACACATTCAGGGATTGACAAGCAACAAAGAATCAGATTCATTTCTCTCAATCCAAGCATCTGAAGAACACTGCATACTCATGACAGATTCAGTTCCATTGTTCTTCTATTCTGAACTTCATTTGTATATCATTCTGATAATACTTCTAGTTCTTATTCTCAAGGATTGTTCAAGGTGAAAAATAGAGAATTCTTAGTTAATCAGATAGCTAGAGCTGGTACTAGATAGGTTAGCGAGAATCACAAGCTGTAATTGAGTAAGGCATTTCTCTGTGCTTGAGATCTAGGGCTTAGCAGTTTAATAAGAATTGATTTGAAAATCCTGCAGGGATAAGTTCCCTGATGCAGAGACGTAGTTCCAAGTGGACTCAACTCTATATATCTTGTGTCTCTTGCATTTAATTTTCAGTTCTATACTTAGTTCTTTTGCAACATACAAAACAGTTTTCATTTCAAGGGTTTAAATCTCATTTCAAGGCCTTGAAATAGACTTATCTTTTTATACTTTAAATGTTTTCATTCCAAGGGATTGAAAATCATTTCAAGGCCTTGAATCACTCTTCATTAACTACAATTCATTTTGAAACCACTTTTCTTGCAAGTTTACCAAAAGTTGGCATACTATATTCAACCCCCCCCCCCCCTCCTTCTAAAGTATTAATCATGTACTTCTACCTACTGTACACCCCTTCAGTATGCACTATTTTAGTGTGTTTGTCTAATGGATTCTATATCCGTGAACTAAATAATTCCGTCTATAACATAAATACCAAGATGATTAAAACTAATGATTTAAATTCTACTTATCTATGGCACTATCATTTAGGCCATATAAACGAGAAACACATCTCTAGACTCCATAAGGATGGATTGCTAGACTCATTTGACTATGAATCATATGAGACATGTGAATCTTGTTTATTAGGAAAAATGACAAATTCCCATTTCAGTAAGAAAGGTGAGAGGACTAGTGAGTTATTGGCACTCATACATACTGATGCGTGTGGGCAGTTTCCCACCCCTGCCAGAGGTGGTTACCTTTACTTCATTACATTTATTGATGAATTCAGTAGATATGGATTTGTGTACCTTATGATGGCCGAATCTGAATCCTTTGAATTGTTCAAAGAATTCAATAATGAAGTAGAGAATCAACTCGGGAAGAGTATTAAGGCTCTACGATCGGATCGAGGAGGATAATACTTGAGTTAAGAGTTTGACGACAATATTAGAGAGTGTGGGATTGTATCCCAACTCACACTACCCGTAACGCCACAATGGAATGGCATGTCCGAAAGGAGGAATCGTAACCTGTTGGACATTGTGCGGTCTATGATGTGTCAAACAGATCTTCTGATATCATTTTGGGGACATACTCTATTGACTGCAGCTTTTACCATTAACCGTGTTCCTTCCAAAACGGTCATGAAGACACCATATGAGATATGGTCTGGGAGGCGTCTCATAGTGCCATTTATGAAGATTTGGGGTTGCGGTGTCTATGTAAAGCATTTACAAATTGACAAGTTCGAACCCAAGGCGGATAAGTGTAAATTTGTGAGATATCCTAAGGAAACGAAAGGATATTATTTCTACAATCCGACCAAGAACAAAGTGTTTGTTGCTCGTACTGGTGTGTTTCTAGAAAGAGATTTTGTCTCTAAAGGAGCCATTCGGAGGAACGTAGAACTTGAAGAAATTCAAGAACCACAAAACATTGATACTATGACGGAGCATGAGCAAGAACCACAAACTGTTGTGGAGCATCCTGTTCAAGTGACACAAGAACTCCATAAGTCGAGTAAGGTATGTCATGGGCCAGAGAGGTATGGACTTCTCGTGACTGAGCCCGGTGACGTACCACCATGGATGATGAGCCTACTACCTATGGAGAGGCCACGAAAGGTCTAGACTCAGTAAAGTGGCTTGAAGCCATGAGATCAAAAATGGAATCCATGTATACCAACTAAGTATGGACTTTGGTGGAACCATCCGAAGGGGCTCGGCCCATAGGGTCCAAGTGAGTCTTCAAGAATAAGACCGACATGGATGGAAAGGTAGTTGCCAACAAGGGGAGATTGGTGGCAAAAGGGTACATGCAGATTCATGGTATTTACTAGGATGAAACCTTTTCCCCCGTCACAATTACCAAATCTATTTGAATCCTACTTGCTATTGAAGCTTATCACGACTATGAGATTCGGTAGATGGATGTCAAAACAGCGTTTCAATATGAATACCTCCTTGAAGATGTTTATGTGACACAACCAACGGGTTTTGAGGAGCTAGAGCATGCCAACAAAGTCTGTAAGCTACAACGATCCATTTATGGATTGAAGCAATCGACGTTATGATGACGCGATCAAAGAGTTTGGCTTCATTTAGAACGAAGATGAACATTGTGTCTACAAGAAGGTTTGTAGGAGTTCTGTTGTGTTTCTGGTCTTGTACGTTGATGACACACTACTCATTAGAAACGACATTCCTACCTTGCAATCTGTTAAAGATTGTCTAGGAATGTGTTTCGCAATGAAGGACTTAGGGAATGCAGCTTTTATACTTGGTATCAAGATCTATATAAATAGATCTAGGAAGCTTCGCGGCCTAAGCCAAAGTACATATATAGACAAGGTGTTGAAACGGTTCAACATGCAAGAATCGGAGAAAGGATACTTGCCTAAGTAGAGTTTTCTATGCGTCGGCATAGGATCTATCATGTACGCCATGTTGTGTAATAGACCAGATGTGACATACACGTTGAGTATGGCAAGCAGATACAAGTCCGATTCGGGTGATGTTCACTGGATTGCTGTCAAGAACATCCTTAAGTACTTGAGAAGAACTAAGGATGCGTTCTTGATATTTGGAGGTGAGGAAGAACACATTGTAATTGGTTGCACTGATGCGAGCTTCTAAACTTACAAGGATGACAACAGATCATAGTCGGCCTATGTGTTTTTCCTGAATGGAGGAGCTGTGAGCTGGAAAAGTTCCAAGCAAGAGACAGTTGCTGATTCTAACACGGAAGTTGAGTACATTGCTGCTGCAGGCGTAGCAAAGGAGGCATTTTGGATAAAGAAGTTTATCACTAAGCTTGTTGTGGTACCTAGCATTGTGGATCCCATTGCGTTGTACTGTGACAACACTGGGGCGATCGCACAAGCCAAGGAACCCAGGTCACACAAGAAGTCCAAGCATGTACATAGGAGATTCCATCTCATTCAAGAGATCATCGATAGAGGAGATGTGAAGATTTGCAAGATTCCAACAGATGAGAATCTTTCAGATCCACTCACAAACTCGCTCGTTCAGCGAAAGCATGAAAGGAACACTAGATCTATAGGCATACGAGATGCACCAGATTGGCTCTAGTGAAAGTGGGAGACTGTTGGACTAGGCTCCCTAGAGGCAATCCAGATTTAGTATGAACATTGTTTGGCTAAAATATTCATTTATTATTTCTGGAGATATTTAATATAATGAAGTCCTTAGATTACAATGTGTTGTTTATCTTAAATATCCCTAGTCCATTATATTGATTAACGGGACAATCACTATAGATTAGTATGTCGGTAGATCGATATGGGGATATTAAGTCTAACACATGAGACATAATAGGAAGCAAACTGAGAGATGGTAGTGATGTAGAGAGGATTTTTCCCTCCCACATAATGGGAGAAAATATCCACGGGTCACTCAAGGGATGGCGCTTATAGAATGTCTGGCCAGACTGACATAAATCAATATAGAGATATGGATGTTATCTGCTCGGATAAGCATATTCCCAAGATCGAGAATCTATGGATTGGATATACGAGTGTGACTATTATGTCTCGTGTCCAACCTGGATATGGAGACAAAGATATTAATACAATACGGTAATAATGGGCACGAGGTTTTTTCGGATCACTGACTATTTCTATTAGTTTGGTGACATACATGTGTTGCTAGACACCGCTCTATGTTAGTAATAGTTACTACCAATTAAGTAGAAACATATGGGGTCACACACCATATGGATTAAACAGAATATGGTCATTAATTAGTAGGAATAATTAATCAAGAGTATCTAAACGCAACCACAAGCAAAGTCGTAGGACTAATTTTCAAGGTGGACTAATCTGTGTATGGACGGGATTAGTATTGGGGCAATTATGTAATTTATAAGGAGTTATTAACTATATAAAGGAACCTTGATTGTTATTTTCTCATAAGTGTCATTATTGAGAGAACATAACAAAGCAAGGAGAGAGACAAGTGGGAGGCCGAACCCCTACCTGTCCACCCCATTGACGTCGAGGGCCACTTCTTGTGGCGCGGCTCTTGCTCTGTTTGGGTGATCTCTTGCCTCCTTCTTCCGTTTCTAGCACTACACGAGGAGAAGGATTCTAGTCATTAATCCAAGGTGTGGATACCCATAAATATGAATACACAATTCTTCATGGTGATGACACAAACTAAGGTACATAGTTTTCTACCTTCATCATGTTAGGATTGTTTGCCTGTGATCCTTGGAGGGATTTGAGCAGGATAAAAAAAATTATTCAACTGTGTAACCAGAATCAAAACCCTACACGATTGGTCCAACCCGGCTAGACCACCGGCTAGGTCGGCGCACAAGGAAGGGGCGGACGGCAAGGGGCCGAACCCCATAGGGAAAATTTCCAAAAATTTTGCTTTCCTTGTGGGCTGATTTCCAATTGTAGAGAAAACCACCCCAATTGTGCCCAAATCTAGCTTCTTAAAACCCCAAAACTCACATCATATGTGGAGGAAATTGGCCAACTTTTATAAGATATGTTAAATTGACTCATTACCTATTGAATCATATTCAATTTGCATCATTAAGACAAAATCAGTTTTTTGCGAAAAGTAACGATACAGTGAAAATCTCATAAAACGATAACACATAAATCACGTTATGCACTACGACCTTTGGATCTAATACCCCTGTAGGGTTTTGATGGAGGTAACACAGCGAAGTAACAATAAATAAATTTCTGATCAAATCCCTCCACAGATCACAAGGAAGCATTCACAACGTGATAAAGGATAAACGAATGTCTACCTTGTTTGTCTGAGTGATCAAGACACAGAATAATGTCCACGTCTCTACAAGTATCCACACCAAGGATTTCAAGATGGAATCCTTTTCACGTCTTAGTGATAGCTACGCAAAGACGAAGGAAAAAAGATCACGCAAAACGGAGCAACCGGGGTCGTGCCACTTGTGGCCGACGACAAGAGGAATGGACTGGTAGGAGCGATCGGCCTCTACTTAGCTATCTCTCCTTGCTCTGTTATTTCACTCAATAATGACTCTTATGTGAAATAATAAGCTTGGACTCCCTTAATATAGTTAATAACTCCTTATTAACTACATATTTTCCCCAATACAAATCTTGTCCATACACAGATTAGTCCACCTTGTAATTAGTCCAACTAACGTTGCTTGTGGTTGCGTTTTGATCATTTTCATTAATTAGTCCTACTAATTAATATCCAAATCCAGTTTAATCCATAAGGTGTGTGACCCCATAGGTTTCTACTTAGTTGGTAGTAAAAATTACAAACATAGAGCGGTCTCTAACAACACATATATGCCCTCCAACTAACGGAAATAGTCAGTGATTCGAAAAAACTTGTGTCCAATGTTACCGTGTTGTATCTATCCCTTTCTCTCTATATCCAGATTGGACACGAGACATAAATTTCACACGCATATATCCAATCCATGGTTTCTCGATCATGGGAATAGGCTTATCTATACAGATAACATCAATATCCCATATTGATTATCAGAGTCTGACCAGACATTCCATAAGCACTACCCCTCGAGTGGTCGTTGATATTTACTCCCATTATGTAGGAGGGACAAATCATCTCTACATCACTATCATCTCTCAGCTTTCTTCCTATCATGCCCGATTACTATCTTTACAGTTACCCAATTACGGTGTAACGTTTTATTATATCAAAACATGATATTTTACAACTAGAGTATCTAGTGTCTTCAAGTATATGGATTACAACACCATCATCACTATGAGAAGCACTTGTGACGTTGACATAATATAATGAATCCTTCTCGTGGTGGTTCCATCCAATATGTCATTACTCCTAATTCATACCCACGTGTTAGACTTGATATCTCCATATCAATTTACCCGCATACTAGTCTATAGTGATCGTGCTATTAATCAACATAACGGACTAGGTATATTTAAGATACACAACAATTGATATATAAGGACTTCATTATATTAAATATCTCAATAAATAATAAATGAATATTCTAGCCAAAACAATGTTCATACTAAATATAGATTTCCTCTAGGGCATCTACTCCAACATTTTGTTCATTTTTTCTCCCATCAATTTCAATTGGCGCTTTGGGTTGGCAAAGAATCACGATGATGTGGAGGAATTTTTTTTGGCTGTTACTAGAGTGATTAATGGTGTTAGGAGTTCATGCAAGCGCAAAGATTCTTTGTTGGAGAAACAAGCCGAACAAGTGATAGAAGCTCTTAGTTCTAGAGAAGCATCAAGTGGAAGGGGATTAAATCAAGAAACAAATATCAAGCGCACCGGTGACACGCGATGGGAAACACATTATGGATCATTTCTTATCTTGATGAAAATGTTTTTGTGGTTATTGAAGTTCTTGAGATGATTGGTGTTGACGGTGATTTAGGTACGCAACTAAATGAAGCAAAATAAGTCGGTTTTCACTTTACGACACTTTGAGTTCATCTTTTTCCTACATATAATGTTTAAGGTTTTGGCTACAACAATTGAGTTATCTCAAGTCTTGCAAAGTAAATATCATGATATAGTGAATGCAATTACCTTAGTTCAAGTAGCCAAAATCAATCTCAAAAAGACTATGGAAAATGGGTATTAACCTCTACTTAACGATGTCAACGCTTTTTGTGAAAAGTATGGTAAATATGCTCTCCATGGAAGATGAATATGTGTCACTTGGGAGAAATGTAAGTGGAGTTAAAATTTCCAAATCGCACCATCACAAGGTAGAAGTGTTTAATATTTTTTTAGACACACAATTTCAATACTTGGATAGAAGATTCGCCGTCTCGACTACGGAGTTGCTTCTATGCGCGACATGTTTGTGTCCTTCTAAATCGTTTGCTAGATTTGACAAGATAAAATTGATGTGTATGGCCTAACTTCATCCTCTTGACTTTTCTTCACTTGATCTTCTAGCCCTTGTTGGTCAAATTGATACTTACATTACGGATATGCATCATTCCAATGGCAATTCGGATTTGAAAGGCACTAGCGCTCTTGCAGAAAAAGATGGTGGATATGGAAACCGGTAGAGTGTATCCATTGATTTTTAAGCTTGTAACATTGGCATTGATCTTACTGGTTGCCACTGCTACATTTTTTTGTGAAATTCAACGATCACTCACCTCACGAATAGTCAAAGAAAGATGCAAAACGCAAGTTTAACGTTGTTCGCTAGCTGAAATCAAGCTAACTACGTCCACGAGGAAGAAAGACCTTTATTCAATGAAGAGGAACAATCATTATGTCTTACATACGTTCGTAGGACCCAAAAGGATCCTTTTATAGCCCCAAAAACCGCCCCGAACGAAAAAGGAAACAATTCCATCCTTATTATCTTTTTCCCGGACTGTCTTCGTACGAAGAAAATTGTCTTCTTGCGAAGACAAAATGTCTTTGTACAAAAACCTTATTGGATAAGTACTGCAACCGGTTACAAGAAGACCCTTTTGGACTTTGGCCTATTTTGGCTAAGTCATGTCTTCGTACGAAGACAACTTTTCTTCGCACGAAGACAGTGGGAACTTCACTTTTTCGAGCTCCTTTGAGTATCTTCTTAGTATTCAAGGCATTCCTAAAAAATCTACACCTTGACTTGAAGTTTATCGTATGCAACGAAGCTTCCTCCTCCTTTTGAACAAAACATGTCTTCTCCTCTCCAGATGTCTCCCGTCACGGATACTCACTGGACCTCGTCGGGTCCGACATGCCCCTACGGGCTCACTGGCTCATGCTGCTCAACAATTCCAGACAATGCTGGAACTTGCTCCTTCGAACAGGCTTGGTGAACATATCCGCGAGGCTTTCGGTAGTCCCCACCTTCATCACCTTGATCCAGCTCTAACTTCTCAGCAAGTGATACCTGACATCAATAGGCTTGGTCCTTTCATGATGAACCTGTTACTTAGTCAAGAAAATTGCCCTCAATCTATCACGGTACACTATCGCCTAATCTTGATGTAGCCCTAGATAATTGACCATAGGAGTATCTATAGCTTGTTGTTAGTTGTCATAGGAGTATCTACAGCTTTAGCTGATAAAATCTTGAATGTTTCCAAGATCTTCATGATGTATCCCTGCTGTGATAAGAAAATCTTCTTCTTCTTCCTATCTCTATAGATCTCAACTCCCAATATCTTCCGAGAAGCTCCTTGATCCTTCATCTCGAATTCCGCGCTAATGGACCTCTTCAGTTCCCTAATGTCCTTGATATTCTGAGTTGCGATCAAAATATCATGCACATATATATACCTAGATAGATACGTGATCCACTTCGCAACTCCTTGTGATACACGCAGCAATCATACTCACACTTATGGTAACCAATCTTCAACATTAAGCTATCAAACCTCTTGTACCATTGCATCGGAGACTGCTTAAGTCCGTAGAGAGATTTGTTCAGCTTGCACACGTGGTTCTCTTTTCCGTGAACTTTGAACCCTTTCGGTGGGCTCATGTATATCTCTTCTTCTCACTCTCCATGTAGAAAAGTTGTCTTGACATCCAATTTCTCAAGTTCTAGGCCGTGGTGTGCCCCTAAAGCTAGTAACAACCGGATAGAAGAATATCTGACCACCGGTGAGAAGATCTCGTTGTAGTCAACTCCCTCTTTTTGACTGAAACCTCTTGCTACTAGCCTTGCATTATACTTGACGCTGCAACACCCCCACCAAACCACACGGCCGGTCGAACTGTGTGTTTGGGAGATGTCACCGCCTGAGGTGTTGAGCCTCATTGGGAACGAAGCAGGATCGCCGGTTCATAGTTAGTACAACCATCGAATATCCAAATATAATTATTATACATTGAGGATAAACCAGTGACATTGTCTGAAAGAAATAATTATATTAATTTACAAAATGAAAAATGCTAGGTGAATTACTGAGCAGCTTAATATCCTAGTCAGCGACGTCGTGAACGTCTCCCACCTTACTCATAACATGCGGGTTTTGAAATAGCACAAGTCGACCGCAGAAAAATATTTAATGGTAAAAACTGATTAATTTCATACTGCAATATGTAAAACGAGTTTTGAAACAACATCATAAATAATCATTTGTTAATTAAAGAGGATCCACCTGGGTTGTCCATATAACACGATTTTCGTTCTCATTTTTGGTTTAGCTGGTGCGTATTAGAGCCCAGCGGGTAACGAATGTCCACAGAGAGGTCACGATGCAATATATCACAATAGGGTGCCTCTTGGGATAACACGATTCCCAATTCACCCGAGCGTTATGGGAGCCCCTACGTCAATCCCTGCTCATAAACATAACTATGAGACCTTAAGTGTCGACACCCCTATACTGTAGTGACCCATACTGGTATAAGTAGTACTCTATAGTTTTCACATATAAATAAATCCCGGGTGCACATCGGCTAACCATGGGGTAGGGTATGTAATCTCGTAGGATTAGCACCCAAGGAGGATCGACTCACATGCGCCTCCGGTCGTAGCCTCCACACACATCCTTTGTACATCGCCCCAAATCAGTTATAGTGCATAATTCATTCGTCATTAAATAACATAAACCGTCAGACCACAATAATATCATTTATTTTCGAAACTGTCATTTCACAACAGTGCCATTTGACTTTCGATATTTCATAATTTCCAACCGGGATCTTCAAAATAAGACTTCTCAAGGCTTCATAACATTTGACCCATTCCAAGTATCACGAGTTATAACAAATTAAAATATTTACGCACACGAAATTATATTTTGATAGTTCAAGTATTGCACATATGAACTTACCAGTGATAAGTAGATCGATGTATCTACGACAAGAGGAGTCCTACCACTCGTACTCATTAACTTGTTGTCTACGAAATCGTTTCCTACAAATTATAATTTCTTAATTCAAAACCCAACTAGCATGTGAAATTCAATGATGCATGTCTTCATTTTCATATCCCTTATATTTCAATACAACCCGTACTCCTCCGATTAACTAGTAACATAGTTTTGAAACAATTTTAGTGTTTCTTGTGAAATCGATGTTCTCTTATTTATAAAGAAAATAATATGTTTAAAAGTATTCAACGTTGGGATTTAAATCTCACAAAAGAGTCAATATTCATTAGAGACATTTAACAATGCTAGTTTATATTTATAAATTCACAAGACTATTTCACTTATAATGCGGATGTATAAACTTTCGATGATAAGTATTAATGCATTTACTTTGCTATAACATATAATCAACCATATACTCTTCTAATTATAAAATTTTGGACAATAATATTCAACGAGAGCTTTTTGGTAGACTTTAATCTAGTGGGAATATATATATTTCAAGAAAATATTAACGTTTTCCTTATTGATATTATTAAATACTTAGGAAATTCCAATAATATTTTTCCTCTTACAATATACTTTTATTCCATTGATTTCCAAGAAACAAAATATAGCTATTTAATTTTGACTATAATCCCAAGTTATACAAATACTATCTATAACTAGTTTTACTAGAGTAACTATTTGTAAAACAAAATTATTACTTAGGATCTTATAAAATCTTATTTAATAAATATATATATCATAGTCCATCAAAAGATGATAATAACATAGCCAAGTTTTCATAAGTATTCTTTTCTTAAACTATTATGCAAAAGTATTTACTTATACAGGTAACCCGCTATCAATATGTAATTATAAATACTAAAACTAAATATTCAACTAGATTAATAATTTAGTTTGTATAAGCTACAACTATAACCCGAGACATTTGTAAATGCCATAATCAATCACCCCCTCATACTTTATTCTTTCGGATTTTCGACAGCTAGCACCCCGAAAATTTGTGTTTAATATCAACGTTACGTGAACAATAATTCTTGTAATTGTAAAAGAAATGTTTAAAGAAAATATTTCTAATTTTATTTATTCCATGAAAACAATATCAAATTTTACGAGACTATGAAATAATTATGAATATCTAGAAACTTAATATGTAATTAGATCTATATTTAGTTAAAAAATCATTATTAATTACAAAAAATGTATCGTTTGTTGACTAATTTTTCAAGAAAATGATTCACAATGATAACTATAACTAATTTCCATCTTATAGAAATTTTAGCTTTTATTTTTATTACAACAAATTTGTTAACTTATTGTATTATTTAGTTATAACTAATCTCAAATTTTATACACATTTTACCTTTTACTTTTCATCACAAAAATATTCATTTTCTCTTATATATTTAAATGGTAAATTAGTTAACCTAAATTATATGAATAAGTTAAAAATATAATTATTTAAATAATGAGTTAGGTAAAAGAAAAGTGGCTCCCCAAAGAACAAGAATTCTCCCTTCCACGTAAAGAACATTTTTTTTAACGGATACCTCCCCCAAAGTTTCTGGAAATGACGAAAATCCCCCCTTTCATCATCTTCTTCAAAAATCAACAACCCAAACCATGACCTTGATTATTATTTCATAACCATATGATTTTGATGCAATATAACTCAAATTCATGTTGAAAAGCAATGATTTAAGCCAAAAACTTCTGAAATTGGTTACAGAATGATAGAGAATCGGATCCGGGTTTCGGGTCGAGATTCTCGCTGGAAATTATGGATCTCCGGTCGTATGGTGTCCGGATTTGAAGCCTCCTAGGTTCGGTCGGACCCCTAGGGGTGTGGGTGAGTCGCTGGAAGGGACGAAGAAGGTCGGCGGCGTGGCATCGAGTCTCCCGTCGGGGTTGCCGTCGCTGGGCCTGCGGGTCTGGTGGTGGTGGCTCTGGCCACCGCTGCTGCTGCGTCCTCTGTTTCGTGCGAACAGAGAGGGACACATAGAGAGAGAGGGGTGGGTCTGGAGTTGAAGTGGGCTCCGGTGGTAATGGAGGTCGGTGGTCGTGGTGACCCGGTGATGATTGTTGTTGATGTTGCTGATGGGTGTCTTAGAAAAATAGAGAGAGAAACAGAAGGAGGGTGATTGAGATGTAGGAGAAAGGTTATTTGTGACGATGGTGGGTGTAATGGAGGACGTGGTGGTGGTGTTGGCGTCGGCAGTGGGGGTCATGGGTGTTGATCTTACTGCTGCTGTTGTGTGGTTGTTGCTGCCACTATTTTGTTGTGGCAGGGGAGGGACAAGAGAGGGGATGGTGATGAAGGTTGTTTTTGTTGTAGAGAAGTAGCGGTGGTGGTGATGTTGGTGATGGGGACGGTGGTTGTGGTGGTGTTGTTTCACCGAACAAGAACAAGAAGATGATGGAGGTGGAATTTTTCTTCTCTTGTGTTATGTTGTGTTGAGGAAGCAAGTAGGGGGGTTAATATAGAGGGGGAGTGTGTAGTTTGTGAGAATGAGTGTGTGTGCCGTGAGAGAGGTGAAGAGAAACAAGGAAAGGGAATGAATGGGACGTGAGGGAGGAGAAAATCACATGGAAGGGGAGATGAATCTAGTTGGTAGAGAGGGAGGGAGAGTTGTGGGAGAGAAGGATGGTGATGGAGGAAGGAGGAGGAAGATGATGATTTTTTATAGGGGAGTAGGAGGAGGAAGGGGGATGCATCTAATTGTTAGAGAAGTAGGTAGGAAGAGATGTACAAGAGATGGAGGGAGGGAGGGAGAGTTGTGTGTGTGTGTGTGTGTGTGTGTACGGGTGAAGAAAAATAAACAAGAGAAGGAAGAAGAGAAAAAGGAGGGAGGAATAAAAAGTAATAAATAAATAAAAATACGGGTTGTGGGTCGGGTCATAATTATACCACACCGAACCGCTTACACCCCTAATTTCGATTCGGTTCGGTTAATGGTTTTAGCAAAAAGCGCGCCACACGAACCGCTTACACCCCTAATTTCAACCCCATTCTTTAATTTAGCTAATTTCTAACTTCTTCAAAAATACAATATAACCCCAAACTCTATCAAAATTATTAAATTACTTTCTTATAAAATATCGGGGTATTACAGACGCCCTCTCCAGATGTAGTTCCTTCATTTCTTCTGAAAACCCACTTGCAGCAGACTATCTTCCTTCCCGCAAGAAGTTTAACAAGCTCCCAAGTCGAGTTCTTTCTAGGAGACTTCATCTCCTATCCCATCGCGGAAATCCATTGTGCTGACTCAGAACTAGATATAGCGGCCTTGTAGGAGGATGGCTCATCCTCTAACTCTTCCGCTACCTGTAATGGATATCATACCATACCATCATCCCAGTATCTCGCAGGAGGCCTTATGACTCTCCTTGGTCTTCCTTCAGCAATACTTTGATGAATTGGTTCCTCTAGTATAGACGCATCCTCGCTATGAAACTCTACTGCTTCTTCATTTTCTGCTTCAAGCGGCGGTGTAGGGATTTCGGAATCCTTAGGATCAGTAGGATCCAGCTCCCCCTCCACCTTCTTCTCTGCACCTCCAAGCTCCACCTCCACGGAGTTCTTCAACATATGAGTCTCATCAAAGACTACAATCTTGTTTCTGCCCAATCTTGTATCCCTTCACACATGTTCCGAAACCCCTGAATACTCCCTTCTTAGCTCTTGGTTCTAGTTTCCATCATCAACGTGATAACAGACAACATAACCAAAAACTCTCAAATTCAAGTAATCCACTGTTCTACCGGACCAGAATTCCGTAGGAATTTTGCATCCTATACCTGTGTGCGGGCTCCGATTTATGAGATAGCATGTCATGGAAACTGCCTCTCCCCAACAACCTTTAGAAAGACCTGCATTTGAAAGCATGAACCTTTCTTTCACTAAAAGTGTGTGATTCATTCTCTCGGCTACACCGTTATGCTGCTGTGTGTGCCGAACGGTGCGATGGCGTGCTATTCCCTAATCCTTGCAGAATCCATCAAACTCTGATGAACAAAACTCTAAGCCGTTGTCCGTGCGCATCATCTTCACCTTCTTTCCCACCTGATTCTCTACCAGCGTCTTCCACTCCTTGAATCTTGCGAAGGCTTCACTCTTGTTCTTCATCACGAATATCCAAGTCATCCTGGAGTAATTGTATATGATGCTTAGAAAATACCTGTACCCGCCAATCGCCTCGCCTGGAGATGGAACCCATCAATCCGAATGGATATAATCAAGAGTACCTTTCGTCCTATGAATCGCCTTATGGAACTTGCTACACTGTAGCTTCCCATACACGCAGTGCTCACGAAACCCTAGGCTCTTGGTCGCATGCCCGGTGAGATACCATTTCTTAAGGAGTTCCTACATTCCACGTTCACTCATATGAGTGAGCCTCATATGTCACAGCTTAGTTAGATCAGCTTTTCTAATCTCGGCCGAGGCAACTCCGACAGACCCTGTGATAGCTAAACCCTCTAGAAAATGCAAAGTCCCATCCTTGACCCCCTTTAGTAGCACATCCGAGTCCTTTTCGACGCATAATACTCCACCTTCACCCTTGAAACTGGAACCCTTGCTGTCAAGTAGACTCAAATAAATCAGATTCTTTGTGACAAGCGGTACGTGTCTTGCCTCCTTCAATGTGCATGTCTTCTCATCCACAGTCTTGAATGTAACTGATCCTTTTCCTATGACCTTGCAAACAGCTCTGTTTGCCATATGAACGGATCCTCCATCTGCATAATTGTAGCTTGAAAATAGCTCCCTGTTATAACAGATATGAAAAGAAGTCGCGGAGTCAAGAAACCACGCATCGGGTGAATGTGTGACATCATCCGCCAGTAGAACGAGATCATCCTCAGATGAATTCCCTTTCTCTACCACGGCTGTAGAGCCATGCTTTCCCGGTTGTCCTTGTTTAGGGAAATCCCTCTTCTAGTGCCCTTTTTCCTCACAGTAGGCACATACATCCTTTGGTAACTTAGAACCCGAGAATTGATTCTTTTGTTCTTCTTACCCTTCTTTCTTCCCCCTGTCGCTATCAATCCGAAAGCATGGTCCACTGCACCTATGCCTACACGCTTATGGTGCAGTTCCCTAGCATGGAGCGCTGATCTGACCTCCTGTAGGGATAAGTCATCCTTATTCACAGTGAATGACTGAACAAAGTTCTCGTATGATGAAGGTAACGAGATCAATAACAAGAGTGCGGCATCCTCACTCCCTCTCCCCCCCCCACCTTCTCTCCAATATTACGCAAACCTAGAAGAATTATATTCAATTAATCAAGTTGTTTATTGAGATTCGTCCTTCGAGCATCCGCAAAGTGAAGAGCCTCTGCTTTAACATCAACTTGCTAGTGAGATTCTTCGTCATGTAGAAATCATCTAACTTGAGCCAAAGCCCTGCTGCTTGCTTCTGATCTGCGACCTCGATGATCATGTCATCCGATAAGACAGCATAATCGTTGTGTGTTCCCTATCCTCCATCGCCTTCAACTCCGATGTATTGACATCCATTCCTCCCTTGTCCGTGGTCAGAGGTGCCAACAATCTCTGTGACTTAAGCAAGGCCTCCATCTTTATCTTCCACAAACTGAAGATGTTCCCTCCTGTGAACCTGTCAATCTTCATCATCGATTTGGACATCGTTCTTGATGGAGTAATCTTGACCTAAACTCTGATACCAGTTTTTTGTGCAATTCAAACGATCACTCACCTCACGAATAGTCAAAGAAAGATGCAAAACGCAAGTTTAACGTGGTTCGCTAACTCAAATCAAGCTAACTACATCCACGAGGAAGAAAGACATTTATTCAATAAAGAGGAATGATCACAATGTCTTACATACGTTCATAGGGCACCAAATGGTCCTTTTATAGCCTTCAAAACTGTCCCGAACGAAAAAGGAAACAATTCAATCCTTAATATCTTTTTCCCGGACTGTCTTCGTGCGAAGACAAAATGTCTACGTACGAAGACCTTCTTGGATAAGTACTGCAACCGGTTTCAAGAAGACTCTTTTGGCCTTTGGCTGATTTTGGCTAAGTCGTGTCTTCCTACGAAGACAAGTTTTCTTCGCAAAAAGACACTAGGCACATCACTTCTTCGAGCTCCTTTGTTATTTTCTAAGTCTTCAAGGCATTCCCAACACAGTTGAAAGATCATTCTCCGCGAAGAATATTGTGGAGAATAGGTCGAGAATATGATGGGAGAGGTGTGGATGAATGATAATTTAATAGCTTATATCGAGAGGGATGTCTTCAGTGGGATCGATAATGAAGTTATCGTTCAACAGTTCCAAAAAATGAAGCCAAAAAAAATCTATTTGCCATAGTAGTAACATCTTTTGAACTCGATGGATTGAGCTTTGCTAGTACGAAAAATCTCTCTCTATATATATATATATACATATAATAAAATTTTGACGGTTGCATGTGATTTTTTTTTCAATTTGTGCCCCTCCCCACCCATTCCCTACCTAAATCCTGGCTCTGCCACTGCCAATTTGATACGATAAACGTATTGATAATAAAGAATTTGATAGATTTAGAGAAGAATTTAGAGAAGACGAGAGTTAGGAAATTGAGAGTGGGTTTGACCTTTATGGCACTTTCAAGGATAAGTTTTGTCCAGAAGAATTGAATTTGAAAAGTTCCGCTACCAACTAACATAGTAAATACATGTAGGGGTGCAAGTGACAACAATGTTTGGTGGTCATAAGGGGTGTAAGTAAAATTTTCCAAAACTAAAAAGGGTGTTAGTGAATATCTACCAAAATTGAGGGGGTGTAAATGAAAATTACCCTTTATGATAAGAATTTGAGACCCGATCTCGGACACTACAATAGTGAGAACCGTTGCTTACGTTGTAACAATAATACGTGGCTTTTAGGATTTGTCATTGGCTTGGAACGTGTCCTACATGCAAGTCCCATGCATTTTTGTCACAGATCATGCCTATTAATAAATTTCACTCACCATTCACGACAAACGCAGATAAGATTTGTGAAGAAAAGGAGTGAGATAGAGAGACAGATGGCTCAGGCATCTTTAAGCCCGCAAGAAGAACAGACGGACAAATTTACTCTCTTGAGCGGCCACACAATACCGGCCATTGGATTGGGCACTTGGAGGTCCGGAACACAGGCTGGTGATTCGGTTTTCACTGCCATAGTCGAGGTCAGTAGCATCTACTTTCAAGTTTCATGTACTTTAGTGGCTTTATCATTTGAGTCAATTATGAGAAAATATTCGTTGCAACAAAACATGGTTGATTATATCTAGTCGAACTTTTGACAGAAAACTCTTGCAGTATCGTCTCGTTGACACTTAGCTGTCAACAGTATTGATTTTGTCAGAAAATTTTCCTGCATATTCATTTTTAACGACATTGCGCACCATTTTACTAAAACTGCTGCTATCTAAGTGTCGGCAAAACTGAAACTAAGTGGGGTTTATGTTAAAAAATGATGCGCGACTTCGGTAAAAGTGAAACTGCAAGAAGATTTCCTGACCAAAGGAATATTGCTGGTAGCTAGTGTCAACGAGACGATAATTTTCTGTCAAAAGTTCGATATAGTCAATAATTATTAATGTTTTTTTGCTTATATTATGAACACACTAGTCCCAATGTCACTACGTGAACAAAATAAATATATAGATGGACTCTCGGATGTAATTTATGTTTGGAATATAAGAATGTAAATCTTTCGTGTTTGAAATGCCCTAAACATATACGAAAATTATTTTTTCAAGAACTTAGATAAGTCGTGCCCTCGTGACACTACCAAACTAACATCAAATAAATTTTAAATAAAATAATTTGCAACTTTTATCATACTTTTCACCTCTTTTTGGAGGTTATAATTTTGAATTAGTATATTTTGATTATTTTTTCTTGAAATTTGTGGTGTCAGAAGTTGTGGGAACTCTAAATAAATTTGGTCAAAATTTTCGAGCATCGACTTCGAAACGCTCATTACTATCAACTAAGGGCTCATAAAAACAATGAATGGAATAATATTTTCGTTTTAGTATTTAAAAGTATTTCCCACATGTTTCCCCCTAATTTTTTTTCGTAGTTTATTTATATAAGTGAGTCCGATCAAATGGTTAATTTTCATTTGATCTAATGGACTAAAAGTCATTTTAAAGTCAACAATCATAATTTGTTAAAGGGCCGCTATGTTTAACCCTTTTTCTTCATCCTTTAATATCACCTCCTATGTGTCAAGATATGATTGTTGGTAACTATTTATTTTAAGATCTTGCTATAATCAATCACCAATCATAAACATCCACGTAACCAATCATAAACATCCACGTAGGCAATGAAATCAAGGGGTGAAGAAAAAAATTGTGATATTTAGCATTTCCCAATTTGTTATATAGATGGAAAAAATATAATTTGTATAATTAAAATTGCACCTCCTAGAAGGATATTGTACTCCTGTTATAATGAATATTTATGGTAGTTTAGGTTCTATCTTGAGCCTGTGAGAAAATAGCACTAAAACACCAAGCCAATCCACCTCATTTTTTCTCGGGTTGGGAGCCAGTCTTTTTAAGCACGATGGCATTGCAGTTCATGGCCGCCCTTCTTGAGAAAGAACAAATTGCAATTCGAACAAATCTTGATTTTCGATGTTGTCTCTTTGCGTTAGTTACAACTTACACCCATATTTGGAGCAGAACCGCTAGACAAACAGTACTCCCCTTTGGTTCCCCAACGGAGGGAGCATCTCCAAGTTAAGTATCAGAGAGGCATGGTTTATGGGTCAAATTGCAACATTACATTTTCTTTACTATTTTTTGTGGCAGTTTATCAGGTTATTAACGTGGGATTGACAACTCAATTAGGATTTGAGAATGTCTTTGAATTATGTCCTTTGATTAGTGGTGTCACTTTATTCGAAAAGTCGCTTCTAAACTGTGTCACTTCTCACCCCCTACATATAGGTACGGTAAGCATTGCTGCTAAACTGCGTCACTTCTCACCCCTGAATCCGTTAGCTACCTCCACGGTCACAACCAGATATTTTATTGAGAGAAAACCAGAAGTACAACATAAATACACCACACAAGTATACGCCACAACCTATATAGCTATATATAGGCCTAAGGACACATTACTTGCAGCCTAAGACATCCCGAAACCACCAAGGAAACATCCCGAACCGCCACAGACCTGTGCCTGTTTGCACGAATTATTGAGCTGTTCGTGCGAACTCGTGCGAACACAGAGGTGTTTGTGCGAATTCCGGAACTCCCCGAGCTGCTACAATTTTGTCTTCCTCATGCTCCTTTTGAAATGAAAACAAAGTTTGGATCTTCCTCTTGCTCCTTGACTTGTCTCGTCGCCAAATCTTGCTAGTTGCCCGTTTTCCTAATTGATTCAAGGCACAATTCTAACAAAACGATTGAACAAAACACCACTACTCCAAACCTTGGGTTAGAAGTTTCTATTAAGCAATTGACTAAGACACCGCTATTCCGTGATTCGATCATATGGAACAAGAGGTTAAACTTTGTTGACCCTCATTCCCTATGCCACACTACTTATTTGTGAGGAGGTTTGCACCATTATACTTACACGATAATTCCTCCTAAGCTATATTTGTTATTGCATACATAATTAATTATACCTACTGCATCCGTTCTTCAACTTGGATTTTAGACATTGGATTACACTATGCAAAATTTCAACATCGTCACTCAGGGAATTTAAATTGATGTGTTGTTCCCCTTACCTTAGAAGGAGTCTCAATTATGTAGCTGAATTCAGTATAACACATGTTTGTTTTTTTATTTTGTTCTTTGAACGCAGGCTGGTTATCGACACATAGATACTGCAGCGGAGTATGGAGTACAAGAGGAGGTCCATCTTCTTATTGTATCCTTGTAAATGGATATTAAGTGACGTATCACTTTAATGCATTCACATCTTTGTTGTCTCTTTTTAGGTTGGTTTTGGAATTAAGGCAGCCTTGGATTCAGGAGTGGAAAGGAAGGATCTCTTCATTACGTCAAAGTTATGGTAAGATCTATTCAAGTTCATCTCGCATCTTTTCTTTTGCTGAAAGAATTGTGAAATACGAATGAAAGCACTCTCTGAACTTCATTAAGAGTGGAAAGTCTCATAAAAAAATAGATTATATTCGAAACAACTGAGTGGCAGGAAACAAAGTTAACTATGACTGTACACAGGTGTACCGAGTTGTCACCTGAAAGAGTTCGGACAGCGCTGATTAATACTCTCCAAGAATTGCAGACTGAGTACCTTGATCTCTATCTGGTGTGAGAACCTAGCCTCCTTTTAGACAAATTATATCTTGAGGGAGTTCTCTCAAATCATTAGTTTCTAAGTTTGTGTTTGAACTCGTGTTGCGTGGGTGTAGATCCATTGGCCGTTCCGCCTGAAAGATGGCGCTAGTAGGCCTCCAAAGCCAGGGGACATCCTGGACTTCGATATGGAAGGGGTTTGGAGAGAAATGGAGAAGCTCGTCGAGGAAGGACTTATCAGAGACATCGGTGTCTCAAATTTCACCATGAAGAAGCTCAACAAGCTGCTGGATACTGCACAGATAATCCCCGCTGTCTGTCAAGTGAGTCGTCCAATCGCAGCACATTTTCTTAGCTTAGATTCTTACTACAGAATATAAACCTCCTTGTTTACGCAATTTTTGTGGTTATTTTGTTAGATGGAGATGCATCCAGGATGGAGGAACGAAAAAATGTTGGACTTCTGTAAGAAAAATGCAATCCATATTACCGTAAGACCAACACAAAACCCTCTCTTGCAGATGCAAACAGTGTTTTAGCTGTTTAATTAATTGATATATTATTGATGTTGTCAGGCATATTCGCCTCTAGGTTCACAAGAGGGTGGTCGCGATCTTATTCACGACCCCATGGTTGAGAGGATAGCAGCTAAGCTGAACAAGAGCCCCGGACAGGTTCTGGTGAAATGGGCTTTACAGCGCGGGACTAGTGTGATTCCCAAGTCGAGCAACCCCGACCGGATCAAGGAGAACAAACATGTTTTTGGATGGGAAATCCCGGAAGAAGACTTCCATGTCCTATCAAATATTCGAGACCAGGTAAATTCATAACACCTCTGAGTTCCTTAAATGCTCTGAATAACAGGGATTATAAGATAATTATATTATTTTTGGTCGCAGAAACGAGTTATTGATGGGGAAGAGTTGTTCGTGAACGAGGAAGGGCCTTTCAAGAGCGTAGCAGACTTATGGGATCATGAAGACTAATCAATGCATGTTATAGTTTATTTCTACTAATAGTTCGTTATGTGTCGATAAGTCGGTAAAGAATAAAGCTGCTTATGCGAATCAATCCGTGTTATAGTTTGTACTAGTAGTTTGCTATGTGTCGATAAAGAATAAAGCTGCTTATGCGGGTTCTGGTAAGGTTCATGTAAATATTTTAAAAAGTTTGTGTTTATGGTATGAAGGCGATTTCGAATATTTTCACAGGTTAACAGGTTGTCTACACAATGGCACAGGGTCACGACTAGTAGAAAGACAGGGACATATGTAGTATACCAGGAAACAACAAATGATCAGTCAAATAAAGGAATAACATTATTAAAAATAAGCGGTTACAAAATCTTCTTATAAACATTAAACAACATGGTAATTTTCAGAAATTTTTTTCTTTGAAACAATTTTCATATTTACAAATTTTACATTTCCATTCCCTTTTCTCTTTACAAGTTATATTACACAAGTTATTTTACAACCAGGTGCCTCACATTTTTTTTTTGGCACTATCCCCACTCTTTGAGATCCAAAACAGAAGAACATCAACTGATGCTTTGAACTACTATTTGGAACCCTTCCGCGTACGGCGACTCAGTCCGTGGCTGAACGACCGAGGAACAGCCGGAGGAGGCTTTTCATTGACCTCGCAATTCACAACTGTGTCGAGGCCGTCGTCAGTGTTGACGATTTTTGGGTCTTGATGAGAGGCTGGAATCTCTGCTAGGGTTACAGCGAGTCCGCTTGATTCTGAGTTACATTTTGTTATTAGAGGCCGGTTATGGAAGAACAAGCAAACGACTGCACAATCGTCAACTTTGGAACCGGGGTACTTTTGCCTCCACGCTCTTACTGCATGGTCCACTAGCTCTCTAGCTGCTAGCGAGCGCTTCCTAGCCGACGCAACTATATTAATCACCTCATAGTTTGATAGCACATCCCAAACCTGTAATCATTAACATGACCAAGTGATTACAATGTAGCCCCAACCTCAAACTTATGATGTTGCATACAGAGCCTGCCTAACCATAAGACAAGTGGGTAGCCTGCAGGCTGCAGCGGACCCCTTTAGCTGGTAGGGGCCCATTTTTTATGTTTACTTATGGTATAGCACAAGGTGTAATCCTAGCTTATAATAATTTAACTATCTTTTTATAGTATAAACCAAGTTTATGGCCCCATTTTTTAGTTATTGGCTCCTATTTTATGAAAACAATATGGTACAAATAATGGTATGACACATATATAAGTTACTATTTTACGCCGATAAACTTTTAGCTCACGGATTAGTATTTCAGTGATACATAAACTTTTTAATAAAGCATTTTCAGCATTCAGTATAGGGTCCCCGATTTCACACTCGCCGCAGGCCCCAAAACGCCTAGGGCCGGCCCTGGTCATATAAATCCTCAAGATAACAGTGAATGAGAATGAGAATAGGAATGTGAGTCCTTACCCCATCGGTTGCCAAAACCACAAATTCATCTTTATCGCTGATCCTCCTGTAAAATATTTCAGGTGTTGAGATTAGCCCGTAATCTTTCAAGCAAAAATCTCCGAAAGCTCTAGCCATTGCAAGACCAGGGCAATCCTCCTGAGGCATCCACATTCTATACACCTGTGGCTCTTCCTCCATCGCGAAAACTCTTCCCTTACAACTCCTAATTCTTTCAGCTTCACCTGAGAGAAACGTTAGGAGGAACAAGAAGATGTCAGCGACAGGACATCGTGGTGTTTTAAGGGTATGTAGTCGCGACTATCTTAAACATACTTTTAAGGTTTGGTTTCAAGTCGACCGTGAGTTGGATAGGAAGAAGTTGATTAGTGTCTCCCCTAGAGCAAAGAACTGCACGCGAATCCCCTAAGTTTGCAATCACAAGATGCTCGCGCTGAAAATTAAACAAATGATGATCATCTTATAACTAGGCCTATGAAATTGTGCGACATAATTCAACTATGGTGATCGAATAAAATTAATTCAGCTGTTAATCACACAATACCTGTTTGAGTACGGCCACTGACGTTGTACCACTGAAATATGTATCGATGGAAGCATTCTCACAAATATCCTGGTCTACCTCTTCAAAGGACTTGATCAAACTGGTCTTCAATAGAGAAAATAAGGAGTTTCCACCAACATCTCCATTATCTGGTCTTTTCACATTGGGATTTGTTCGATTAGAGAGCGCCCTTTTGTACATTGAACAAACCCTTGGCGGTAGCAAATCGCGTACTTGTTGAGCTACTAGGTGACCCGAGGGTCCATGCCCATCGAATACCGCACAAAAATATGTATCCTTTTCGCCGTTGAAGTTCTGAATCAAGGGTAATAGTTGAGCTATATCAGAAATGTGCATGAACAGTCATTGAAAATTCCCCATATAGTAGCATGGATTTGTCAAAATCACAAAGGTTATTCTCAGAATATATAATGTGACAAAAAAACCAACGGTCCTAACAGGAAAAATTGACACAATCATTCCAGAAAAAGAAAAAGGCCTATTCACATTTCACACACATTGATATGCAGATTTTAATTGAGATTTTTCCAGAAAAATAAGAGTGAAAATTAGGACTTTTTTAGGTTACCTCCCAAACAGTCATGGCATCTTGATTCACCCCTTTTCTGCCTTTTTGGGAGAACATTGATGTATACTTGGACGACCCGTCAAACATGACATGTGTCTCAACAACGTTAGAATCAGCCGCATCATTTTTATTATTGTAATGGCGGCGACGATAATGACCCTCTCCTCTGTCTCTGTCATTGTGTCTCTCCTCCGGCGGGAGCCCTTCATCCCTCTCACCGTAGCTGCTGCTGCTACAACACGCACCCATTTTCCCAAGAAAAAAATCAAATGGAATTGGAATGATTTTCCTGGAAAAAGGGTGGATTTTCTTTGAGGACCCAGAAGGAGGAAATGGGCATACAAAGGAGGGGCCAAAAAGAGGTGAATTTGAGGGAAATTGGTTAGATTTATAGAGATGTCTAACGAACAAAACCAAACGGAGATTAGAAAACCAATGACTATGAAGATTGTTGTAGACTTGGGGAAACATGTTGAGAGGATTTCTCTGAGGACGATAACAGTCGGCTGTGTTAGATGAAAGAAAATCGAACAAAATTGCCCTATTTTAGGATTGTAATACTCTGGTATTTGCTTTATTCAACCATTTATTTTTAACTAGTAAGAGCACGGGCATTGCACGTGAGTAATTAAACCATGAAATAGTAAAAAATTGATTCTCTTGCTCTCATTTCAAATCTACATGAGAATGACATGAATGATCATGAAATTCCATTTACATTCTTCTGTATGTCAACTTAGCAACATCGCAAAAAAACAGAACATTTGAAACATTCCTCATGTTTTTCTTTCACCAAAGAGTTCAGAACTATTATTGTTGGCTTCATATCCTCTGTGCTTATGACTTCTGATTGGGGAGCCACAGCTGTCTGAATTTCGTTGCACAGGCTGCAAACATATATTAACGGATTATCAGTCACCCACTGCAATGCGACTTCTTCCTTTTCTGTATGAGACATATGAAAAGCATAAAAGAAATTACAAGTGAGTTCCTTAATGCATTCTGTTAGTGTGTCTTGAATAGGTTGGAAAAGAAAAGTCAAAAAAAAAAAAAAAAAATTGAAACAATTCAGGTGGTGGTGTGGGTGACAAATTCCACCACCCCCAACTTGTAGCACTAATTAAAAGGGCTTTTTGGTTCTCATTAGACACACACATAGGTACAGAGAGAGCTCGTGCATAGCAACATTGGTTTGCTAGCATGAGAGTTTTCTAATGTGTGGAGTTGGTTGTAATTCGGGTGAGTTTTTCTCAATAAAATCAGGTTTTTTGGGTTGTGGAGGTAGCTAGCTAATAACTAGTGAACCACGTTAATTCTTGTGTTCTTGCTTTATCTATTACATCGTCTTAGCTTGTCATACCCAAGTCATAACAAACTGGTATAAGAGCATGGTTGATTGGTGTTCCAAGATCAAGGTGAAGCTAAGAGTTTCGGTTTTACGAGCCGATAAAAATCAAAGCTACGGTTTCGCGATCAAGGTGGAGCACGCGATTTCGGGGGTGACCGGAGCTGAGAAGACGTTGTCCGGGGGGATGATCAAGATTGATAGGTTTACTGGGAGGAACAGATTCAGTGTCTCGCAGATCAAGACGCGTCTTTGTTGAAACAACAATTCCTTTGGTTTATGTTGGCGGAGGACAAGATGAGAGCAAGTACAACTACCACGGAGTACAAGACAATGGAGGAGAGGGCGCACGCAGCGATCATGTTGTGTCTGTTAGACGATGTGATCATGGAGGTCGCAGATCAAGAGACAGCTGAAGGGCTTTGGTTCAAGTTGGAGAGCCTCTACAAGAAGAAGTCGCTCACCAACAAGTTGATGTTGAAGCATCAGTTGTTTGGTTTACTAATGACGGATGGTACGGATCTAAGAGATCACTTGGATCGCGTTAATACAATTTTACTTGAGTTTCAAAACAATAACGAGACAATAAATGATGAGGATGCAGCTCTGATTTTGTTGGTGTCGCTACCACCATCCTATGAGGGGTTAGTACAGTCTCTTGTCGCAAGGAAAAAAACTGTGACGGTGGAGGAGGTAAGATCAGCTCTTCACACAAGGGAGATGCGGCATAGGGCTGCATATGCGGGTTCAGATTTTCTGGTTTCCGACGCATTGCATGGCGGCCAAGGGATACAAGGGTAAGAAGAAAAAGGGTTCTGAGTTACCAAACAACGTTTGTACATTGTGTAAATAGAAGGTTCACTGGAAGAGAGAGTGTCTGAAGAAGGCAGATGCATATCAGGCTGCAGATGCAACAACTTAGGAGGTTGAATACGTCCTTTAAGCTCCGTTGGGGGAATGGAATCTATGCTCTTGACGAGGAGGCAGGAGTCTCTGACAAGTGACACGGCACGTGTGAGACGTGCAAGAGGGCGTGAATGAGGCGCACAAGGGGGAAATACTGCAGGAATTCAGTGAGCAATTCGCAAAACGTCTCTGAAATTTGGTGAGAATTGGAGCAACGTACTGGGGTTCTATTCTAGGAGCTCAGTGGGAGTT
The DNA here is from genome assembly GCA_023055425.1 of Linanthus parryae. Taxonomy (NCBI): domain Eukaryota; kingdom Viridiplantae; phylum Streptophyta; class Magnoliopsida; order Ericales; family Polemoniaceae; genus Linanthus; species Linanthus parryae. The sequence continues at coordinate 150,162 of JALGPY010000051.1, forward strand.
GGAACAACAAACAGAGGATCCAATCGCAGGAACTCGGATGGGGTTAGAGCATCGATAGGGTTTCAATTGTAGGAACTTGACAAGAGTTGGAGCATCGATGGGGGCACTCGCTGCAGGAACTTGGCGAAGTTGGAGCAACTTGTGACGTGAGGGTTACACATACAGCTGCGAGATATTTGGGGTTGATTACTGGTGAGAAGCATCACTTTTGGTTCTAATTGCTCTGATGGTTCAAGACAATGTACACAGTCTTTTCACATAGTCAACTTTGTCAACTTTCCAGCCAATTTCTGATCAGCTAGGAGAAAATCTTGAGAATCTGCAAATAGAGTTTTGAAGAGTGGAGTTCAAGGTTTCTGGAAGGTATTTCAACCCCCAAACACTCAAATAGGAAACTGTTGCAAGAGTTTTGAAGAATTTCAACACTTGATACATTTTCAAGAGTTTTCACAAGTTGAAGGCACCTACTTCAAACATGATTTCTGAGAAATATTTTAGGAATTGGGAAAATTCCACAAAGAGTGTTTTGCGTTTTGAAGTACTTACAACCAGGTTTCACAAGGAGAAGGCATATTACGATTTCATCAAGTATCGAAAGAGTTAACTGACAGAAGTTGGCTATTTTATCACAATATTCTAATACAAGAATGATTTCACAAGTTCGAGGAAGCTACTTCGAGCTTAATTTTTTCCTTTTTTTTTAATTTGAATAAAATTCATAAAAAATAGAGATGAACAGAAAATCTGGGGCGAGAAGATAAGAAGGAAGTTTAGGGGGGACAGTTCGAGCAGTAGGCCACATGCGCAGAACCAACAAGAAGGTGGCCAAGGCTCATGGTGCGGCTATCACTAGCCTACGAGATGAGCAGCTTTCTACGGCCAGGAGTGTGGGGTTTGAGATTCGGCCCGAGATTACAGTTCCTGAAACCTACTCTAACGATTATGCTACCAGCTGGTCGGCCAATGGCCAGCAGATTCAGCACGCTAGTGGCTCAGTTGAGTACCAGTCATACGCGCATTCCAGCACCCGGTTAGCCTGGTTGTCGAGCTCCCGTTCAAGCCGGTCAGTCGGTAACCAGTCAGAGAACAAAGATAGTGTTTCAAATCCAAACCATGCACCATATCAGTAGTGCCATGAGGACATTTAATTTATAAGTGTGGGGTGGGAGTTGTGTCTCCATCACCATGTCTGCACGTTTTTTCTGATTTTTTTTCTTCAGTATTTTGTTTTATTTTTGAGTCGTCACGTTTTATTTTCTTTGAGTAAACCTAAAAACTCATAGTCTAATTAGAGGCCTTGCATTGTAGATAGAATATTATTAAAAAATCTAAAATATTAACAAAATGGATAAATTGCACCGGAGGTACCCATATTTCGCAAAATCGAGCAAGCGGGAATTTTAAAATCGATCACCACAGGTCCCAAATTTTAGATCTTCGAGCAAGTAGGTACCCTTCCGTTAACATTGAATGAAAAATTATAAAAAGACTTTTTTACCCTTATCTTCACCTCCAACATTTTTTAAAATACAAGTTTTACTAAAAATCTAAAAAAATTAAAAATACATATATAAATTTTAATTTAATAATTTGATATATGTAAGATAATGCAATATATTTTATCAAAATTACATATTTTTACTTCATTTCAAGATATGAAATATGTTTTATTAAAACATATCCGTCAATCTTAAAGTCTTTAATTTTTTTTAAAGTGTTTAAAAAGAATCTCAAATTTCATAATTTCACATGTGTTTTTTGAGAAACAATAACATACAAGTATCTTTGTACATTTTATACAATAGTCTCTTTTATATTTGCATGAAAAATACAAATCATTACAATCAAAACTACTCAAGAATGTCAGGTGTCAACTCTTGTTGTCAGTTGTTAAAATGCACAAAGATACTTGTATGTTATTTTTTTATTAAAAAATTGAAATTATGAAGTTCTGAATTTTTTTCTTAAACTGTTAAAAAAAGTTAAAACTTTAATATTAACGAATATATGTTAATAAAACCATATTTCATATCTTGAAATGATGTAAAAATATGTAAGTTTGATAAAATATATTACGTTATCTTACATATATCAAATTGTTAAATTAAACTTTATTTTTTAAAATTGTTTTAGATTTTTAGTAAACTTGTATTTTAAAAAAAGTTGGAGGTGAAAATAAGGGGTACAAAAGTCCTTTTATAATTTTCCGTCCAATGTTAACGGAAAGTTAACGGAAGGGTACCTACTTGCTTGAAAATCCAAAATTTGGGACATGTGGTGCTCGATTTTAAAGTTTGGGTAACCACTTGTCCGATTTTGCAAAATATGGGTACTTCTGGGGTAATTTAGCCCACAAAAATTAAAAGTTCATGAAAGGTGAAAAATCAGAAAACTTTGAGTAGGGGAAATTAAGATAACTGAAACAGGAGAGAGTTCAATTATAGTCTCCGAAAGATTTGACAAACTGGAGGTGAGAAACGGTGAATCAGAGCGGAATGGTAAAATAAAGTGTTTTGTACTTCAGAAACTGGAAGTAGCTGTCTCGTGAAGAAGAAAATTGACTGGTAACCACAACATCGTCATTTGGGCAGTCGAAAACCTACATCCGGTCGTCATCACGGTCACTGCATCATAGTGGAGTGATTGAATCATATTAGACCCATTGTCCTATTTATTTCCCCTATGTCCAATTAGTAATCTCATTAGAATATGTTTACCCATTTTATTCATCGGTACTGTATCCTGGGATGCCTTATTTGTCACTTCCATCACTTGAGTTGTTGGCTAATTCTACGCGTTATAACAGAGGGAGTGAGCTAGGGAGGATTTTGATGGGCGAGAACACATTGCACTTCTTGTTTGACAACTTAATTTACATCTGATTAGAGGGACAATGTGAGTTAGTGACGACATCACTAAGTTGTAGAGGTGATTTACTACATTACACAGTGATCACAAGAGGAGATTGTTTGCAGTGACTGCAATATGCAGCACACACTGGGGTTCGGGGTTGTTATGGGTTTAATTGGTGTTCGTGCTAGTATTTCTCATTTTGGGAGTTGAAGAGGTTCGGTTGGACTAAGCACGGCTTATCTTTTAACTACATGGAATTATGCTTCATGATTAATGTGGGGTTGTTGTTACACATTTGTATATTTCGCTCGCAGACCATGACTTGGATTCTTTCTACCACTCATGTTCAGTTATTTTTATTTTGTTTTTTATTGTATTATTGTTGAAATGTATTAAAAAGGAAAACAAAAAGTGAAAAAAATATGAGGAAAAAAGAAGAGTAAAAAAGAGAAAAAGAAAAATGGCCATGTGCTAGTTTCAAGTTTTTAGTTATTTATCTATTTTAGAGGATGAGTAGGTGACACTGTTTCGAAAATCACGACACTTCACATTTGTGGCCGCGAAGTACTCCGAGGGATTGGGAATTGGGTGTGCTGAAATTTAGGTGTTTCGGATCAGTCTTTGGGAACTTGGTGAGGGCTTGTGAGTTAAGGGAATCAGTGAGAATGTTATAAGAAATAGGATTACGCTTTTCACTGATATATTTCTATCATACATGTTAGATTTTATATTCATATTGGAATAAAAGCTCGGAAGGTAGGTGCTAGGAATTTTTCATAATTGCATGTAAAAATAACAGTATGACGACCAATACGTGTTTAAATTCCAATTCAATGGCCATAATTGCCGATCGTTTTTATTTATAGAAATTATAGACGACTGAGTGAGAAATGAAGGACATGCCAGTCTAGGTTATGGAGATTGTCCGATCTCACCAAAAAATTGAACTTATATTGTTGTTGTATAATTCGTTGAGTCAGTTGAGTCAGCTGAGTCAACTGAGTCGGGTCTAGTCTATGCTAGTTGAGTCATTTGTTTAGTGATCACTGTTCGACGAAAAATAATCCCAAGTATAGGAAGTAATAAAATCCGGTAAGTCCGGAGTCGAATCCACAAGGAGAGGAGGTTTAGACAATGACTTACTATCACTAGAGTAACGCAACTAAGGAACTAGCTAAAGCAAGTAATGTAAATTCTCATAGGCTTTAAAGCTTGCCAAGCTATCAAATCCACCAAAATCAATTGATGGAGCAAGTTGAGGTTTTAGTTTAAGAACAAAGTAAACGATTACTAGAGCTACGATTCAAGAAACTAAGTGAAGTGACAAGTAGAGAGGGGCTAGGGATCATCGGTTTGTCTAGTGACCAATCCTCTTATTACATTCAAGGCCGGTTCTCACATTGCATGTGTCAATCCACAAGGCAAGTATCTCAAGAAGTGATTGCTCATGCAATCCAACTCGCGACAAGAGAAGTGTGTAAATCCAACACGCTAATCAAGCACTAAAGAGGCTATTCAAATGAGATTCCCCAAATTTCAAGTGTTTCAAGCATCAAGCATGTGTAAACACACATAGGTGTTTCCACATGAAAGATCAAGCAACAAATGAGAGTTGTAAATTCTCACTCAAATCACCTAACTAGAACTCGATTTCTCAAAGTTAGGATTGACGAGTTTCTCTCACTCAATTGCAACTTTAGATCAAACAAGTCGAGAGTATTTGCACATCTACCTATTCAATGCATCAAATACTTCAACTAGAGAAATCCAAACATTGCATTAAGCATTCAAGTGAACCCAATTCAACCCATTCATCCTTGAAGTTCAACTTGTATCAATAGGAGGATTGGGGCACTACATAGTCCCAAATCACCCAAGCAATTGAATTAGCTAGACATAATAGAAAATTCAAGAGAGATTGAGAGAAATTTAACTTTCAATAATCAAAACTTGAATTCATACTTGATAGCACCAATACACTTTTCATTTATTCAATCCCAAACTTTTGATTCAAATTACAAATCCTATAGCAAAATAGCCCTAAACTCAAGCTAAACTATAGACTAATGAATAACAATCCCCAACAAGCTACTGCTGCTGCTGTTGCAGTACAAATAATAGCAAGAACAGCAGCAGAACATAGCACAACCAGCAGCTGAAGAACAGTCTGTAAGAACCCAGAAATTGGACTGAAACTTGTTCAATTCGTTACTCCTCTCTCCCTATCTTCCTCTTTCTACATTATAGCTCAAGAACAACCCAAATCTTAGCGAAATCGGAGAAAGAGAGAGAGAGGAGAAACAGAGACCCAAAAACAGAGCACTGTGAACGCGATTGTGTGTAGCCGAATAACCCCCTTTCCATTCTTTCTTCTTCGTTTATATAGACATCAAGACTTGCTTTCGTAGCCCCCAAGTATTCATCTCCACCATTCAATTCATCCGATTTATCATCAACCGTCGATTTTCAGAAGCTTCCCATGAACCCTAGAGATTGGGTTTTCTTGATTGGATCATTCTTGGGCCGAATTAAGGGATGTAGTAGAAAGTGCTTGGGATGGGCATCATTTTGGGGTCGAATTTGAGCGAAGAGATGACGACTTGGTGCTGGGTTGAAGCTTCGGAGAAGCACTTTTTTGCGTCCATGGCAGAGCCTTCTGGTGCGTTGTGAGGGAGAAGACAGCGACGCTCTGTGCTGAGCTGTTTCGGAAGAATTTCACTTCGGCCCCCTCTAGTTTGCTGGGGGCTTTAAAAGGCTCCCAGGTCCTTTTAAAATGTTTGGAAAATTGCTATTATACCCCAAATTCGTTAAGAAGTCTACATTGCAGTCCCTAAAACGTTTAGAATCTTTCAATTTAGCCCCAAGTCCGTTATAATCTTGTCTATAATGCCCTTGACTTCACTTTTGACTTGCAATTTAGCCTTTAACTTGTATTTTTCTTCAATTTTGGCATCTTTTTCACTTGGTCTCTTCAATATAAGTCCATCTAAATCCTTCTTCACTTCTCTTGGCCCCTCCAAAGCCTCTCAATTCCTCATTCAAGCTCTCCCAACTAGCCTCTTGCGTTCTAAATCACGTCTTTGCCTACAAAATAAGATAAAAACAACCAAAACTACAAAGACATGCATAAGTCTAGAAAGAGAGATAAAATAGCTAAATTATACATATTAGCAAGTTATGAAGAGTTCATTAACATATTAAAATATGCAATTATAAGTCATTAACACCCACCCCCCCCCCCCCAACTAGCCTTTTGCTCGTCCTCGGGAAAAGAGAGCGATTTGAGTAGAAATTTAGTGAAAAACCAATCATGAGAGACACACACTCACTAGACAAGGCTTGACTCAATTCTAAACTAGACTCAAATATTTACAAACACACACACACATTATCTATCCTAAGTGAGAACTCAAAGAAATAAAATACTAAGAGTTACTAGCTAATTTTAATTTTTTTGGTGGGGGAAAAAGAAGAATACACAAATGTCTCCTCAAATAAATTCTCAAAGTCCAAAAAGAATGAGAAAAGAAGCCTATTGACGTCTAAGCATATACTCATACAAATGTGGGCGGTGTTTGGTAGAAGGTGACTCAAGTGATCCACAAAACTTGTTAATTAAGTCCAATTCGCAAGAAAGTATGCCTTCTAAAATAAGGATCACATGAAACTAGTCATTCTCATACTTATTCAAAAGCACCCATGTAGGGTGGACCTCCAAAGCTTTGAACAAAAATTTTTAAGAAGGGGGATGTGGATGTGGTCTTGTATGATCCTTTTGTGAATTTTTGGGGGATGGTGCGATTTATCATAAAATTTTTTTTCGAGATTTATAGCATTAACATTTTTTTTTTCACCTCCAATCCAAGGCTCTCCAAGACCCACAACAAAATAGAGGAATATACAACCGAGTGGGATTTTTAAGCTAAACCAAGGGAGCTATCTAGGTGGTGACGTAACATTATCCCCGGACACCCCTCTATTTCTTAGACATCACATGGGTGTCATTGGTAACCACCACTCCAATGGGCTACAAGTTTCCACCGCAAAAAAGATTAGAATTAAATCATTTTTGTAGAGTTAAAATAGCTTTAGAAATGCACCCTTTATCAAAAGTAGTAAGACGTCGAAGTTTATGTGATCAACTAAGCTTGAAGGACTTTAACATGAAACGTAAATTTAGTGTGTCGCTTTGTGAGAACGCATGATATCGCGGAATGTGGAATATTAGTGTAGATGTATTGAGTATAAGCAAATAATTCCTTATTAAAATAAGAATAAAAAGAACATGGACTAAGAGATTTCATTCTTTGAAAACATCTAGTTTCTTAAAATTCCCGCTTTTCACTTTCTCTCATTTTTTTCATTTTTTCTTCTTTTCTTTTTTTTCAAATAAGTGACTCAGTTACGACTTTCTAAGACTCAATAAATCTATAAAAGAAGAAAATAAAATCTAGACTCAAGACAAAAGGTTAAAATAAATAAAACTACCAAAGAAAGAAGAAAAATCTATGGTTTGACGCGGGGAAAGAGTGATGCTTCTCATGAAAGGTTCACACATATTTTCAAAAATTTTGATTTTTTTCATTTTTTTATGAATTTTTTCAAATTTTTAATCTTTTTGTATTTTTCATGTAATCACTAATGAAAGAAAAATCATGCTATAGACCATTTAAACCAAGTAATATATCTACTTCCCACCCCCCAACTAAAATGTCACATTGTCTTCAATGTGTGAGAACAATGGAAAAGCATACAAATTTTAGCAAGAGTTAAGGGATAGAAGAGACCTCATTTTAGCTTTCTTGGCCACCAAGCACAAGTCCTCCTCCAAGAGCAACCTACAAAATTGCAATAGAAAAAAAAATGCAAGAAATAGAGATAAACTAATTTATTTATTTACAACTAGGGACGTGGAACAAAGAAATGATGCTATCCCACCCCCAATCTTGGAAATTTCTTTCCATGCCATGCCCCTACTTCATTCTTAGAAAGTACTTCTCCCTAAAAAAGTTTGATTCATCAATTAGAATAGATAGGAGAAGTAGAGGCAAGGCACACAATATGAATAAGAGATGCATGCAAAATCTAACAATAAAGTTAGAGCAAGTAGTTATGTCATGCACCATCTTTAGAAAAGGGTTTGAAATCTTCAAATGAATTGAATCATAGAATGGGTCTTCATAAGTTGCCAAATTTTTACTTGAAATAACAACTTGAGAGATGGCGGCAACTTGTGAATCCTCAATTTCATCACTTTTTTACCTAGCACACGGATTTAGGGATGTGGCCTCACAAGAGAGAGGTAAAATCATTTGAGAACATAAAACCACATCCAAACCCTTAGGCTCATGATTTGGATCATTGACTTGGTCAAGTTGAGCCAATAGTCTCTCCTCTCCATCAAAGTTAATTGCATCTTCCATGAGAAGAGATGAGTAGGAAGCTTCACTATCATACAAAAATATATTTCCTCCCAATAAGCTCATCTAATTCTTTAGAAGATTTAGTAAAAGAGTCTATATGAATCCGAGTATCAACACATGAACCCCCCAAATTACTTGAAAGTTCTTCCACAATTTCTAGTGGAGGGGATTCTCCTAGAGTATCCTCTAAGTCATCACAAAAGAAGTGATGCTCATGATCATTGGAACTCCGGTGAGTAATAGGCTCTTCATGAGCACTAGACAAGACAACATTTCCTTCATGATTGTTAGCATCCAATTTGACTTCTAAATCATCACATGAGTGATTTCCATTTTGTGAATCCTCCTCACATGTGTCACTTTGTGAGTCATTCAAAATGGCTTCACTCATGTCATGCGTTGAAGAGTCATCATCAAAAATATCAATCTCACTACCAATATCACTATCACATGCTTCTTTAGAATGTGCAAATGAGAAATGAATACAATCACCTATCCTAGTAGCAACAAATCCATCATCAAACACATCATCCAAAATTTGATCTTGAGCAAGCTCGTGATGTGTGTGAATAGGAACTTGAGACTCATGTGATGGCGAGTCTTGGGAAGAGTAACAACTATATGCAAGAGACTCATCATCATGCGATTGTGAATATGAGGATTCCAATCTATCAATCAAGTGACAAAACGATCCTTCTACTTCTCTAAATGATGCTTCAAGTTCACTTTGTGATTCTCTTAGTTCTCTTAGTGAATCTCTTAGTTCTTTTGCGCTTTGGATATATTTTTGCATTGTCTCCTCAAGTGAACTACTTATAGGCCTCTCTAGTTCCTCATTCACATAAGCATCCCTCTCCAAATGATTAACTCCTCTTGATTCACACATCATATCATTATATTGATAAGTGCAAGAATCATGAGAGTTCAAAAACATGTAAGTGTTTAAGGGAGGTGATTGTGCACAAGAAGCATGAGATGTGTAATCTAGAGTCTTACTACCATGCCAAGAATAATCATTCTTAAGAAAATAATCACCAATATTGTAAGCACGCTCACGTATGGAACACATTGATTCCTTAGAATGATTTTCATGACTAGTAAATGCATAGTAGTAAGGAACGTTAGGCCTCACACCAAGTCCAAAATGTTCATGAGACATATTTTTTTTTCTAGCAAGTAGATGAGAGGTACTTGATGAATTTCACAAGCCCTCTTGATCTCACAAGCTTAAGTAACCACAAGCAACTAGAGAAAATGTCAAGAAAAATACTAAGAAAGTAAAGTGAATCAAATCTAAAGCCTAGCCTCTCCCCGACAACGGCGCCAAAACCTTGTTCGAAGAAAAATAATCCCAAGTATAGGATATCGTCTCAAGTAATAAAATCCGGTAAGTCCGGAGTTGAATCCACAAGGATAGGAGGTTTAGACAATGACATACTATCACTAGAGTAACGCAACTAAGGAACTAACTAAGGCAAGTAATGTAAATTCTCATAGGCTTTAAAGCTTGACAATCTATCAAATCCACCAAAATCAATTGATGGAGCAAGTTGAGGTTTTAGTTTAAGAACAAAGTAAACGATTACTAGAGCTGCGATTCAAGAAACTAAGTGAAATGACAAGTAGAGAGGGGCTAGAGATGATCGGTTTCTCTAGTGACCAATTCTCTTATTACATTCAAGCCCGGTTCTCACATTGCATGTGTCAATCCACATGACAAGTATCTCAAGAAGTGATTTCTCATGCAATCCAACTCGTGACAAGAGAAGTGTGTAGATCCAACACGCTAATCAAGCACTAAAGAGGCTATTCAAATGAGATTCCCCAAATTTCAAGTGTTTCAAGCATCAAGCATATGTAAACACACATAGGTGTTTCCACATGAAAGATCATGCAAAAAATGAGAGATGTAAATTCTCACTCAAATCACCTAACTAGAACTCGATTTCTCAAAGTTAGGATTGTCGAGTTTCTGTCACTCAAGTGAAACTTTAAATCAAACAATTCGAGAGTATTCGCACATCTACCTATTCAATGCATCAAATACTTCAATAAGAGAAATCGAAACATTGCATTCAGCATTCAAGTGAACCCAATCAACCCATTCATTTTTGAACTTCAACTTGTATCAATAGGAAGATTTGGACACTATATAGTCCCAAATCACCCAAGCAATTGAATTAGCTAGACAAAATAGAAAATTCAAGAGAGATTGAGAGAAATTTAACTTTCAATAATCAAAACTTGAATTCATACTTGATAGCACCAATACACTTTTCATTAATTCAATCCCAAACACTTGATTCAAACTACAAATCCTATAGCAAAACAGCCCTTAACTCAAGCTAAACTATCAACTAATGAAGAACAATCCCCAACAAGCTACATCTGCTGCTGTTGCAGTACCAATAATAGCAAGAACGGCAGCAGAACAGAGCACAACCAGCAGCTGAAGAACAGTCTGTAAGAACCCAGAAATTGGACTGAAACTTGTAGAGCCTTCTGGTACGTCGTAAGGGAGAAGACAGCGACGCTCTATGCTGAGCTGTTTCGGAAGAATTTCACTTTGGCCCCCTCTAGTTTGCTGGGGGCTTTAAAAGGCCCCCAGCTCCTTTTAAAATGTTTAGAAAATTTCTATTATACCCCAAATCCGTTAAGAAGTCTACATTGCAGTCCCTAAAATGTTTAGAATCTTGCACTTTAGCCCCAAGTCCGTTATAATCTTGTCTATAATGCCTTTGACTTCACTTTTGAGTTGCAATTTAGCCTTTAACTTGTATTTTTCTTCAATTTTGGCATCTTTTCACTTGATCTCTTCAATATAAGCCCATCTAAATCCTTCTTCACTTTTCTTGGCCCCTCCAAAGCCTCTCAATTCCTCATTCAAGCTCTCCCAACTAGCCTCTTGCGTTCTAAATCACGTGTTTGCCTACAAAATAAGATAAAAACAACCAAAACTACAAAGACAAGCATAAGTCTAGAAAGAGAGATAAAATAGCTAAATTACACATATTAGAAAATTATGAAGATTTCATTAACATACTACAACATGCAATTCTAAGTCATTAAAAATCACCTGGCTGTAAGTCTGGATCAACTTGGTTCGTATACAATGATAGTAGTATGCAGCGGTATTGTATGCAAGGAGGTTTAGTATGCAAATTCAGTGTGGAGGGTATTTTAAATCCTAACTAGGAGTTATTATTGAGCTTATTTGATAAGAAGAGTACTAAGTTTTTGGGTTTTTAGCCAATTTTAGCCGTTTTAGCCGAAGAGCATGTTATGATTTGTTTAGAGCTTCACTTAGAATTCAAGTGTTATCTTATGTATTTTTTGATATAATCACGGGGGTTGTTCATGTTGTCTATGAAGGAACATGGCTTGTGAAGGAGTGAAGATTACATAGGAAGGCTCGGGAGAATACCAACTCAGGCTAAGGAAGGAAACAGAGAAGAAAAATGTTGTTGTCTGCAAAACTACGCATACCTATGCATACACAAAATACAGAAAAATGGCTAAGGAACAGAAAATAAGGTACGGTATGCGTAGCTACGCATGCCTACGCAGAGAGAGAGGAAGAAATGAGAAGAATAAGCTCATGAAGAACAAGTCCACTTTCTTCATAGCTACGTACAGCTATGCAGATCTACGCAACTTTATATGGAGACAGGAGCAACACAGTGAAGATAGAAGACACTGTCTTGGTAGATACGCAAGCTAATATGCAGACATGGGAAAATCATAGACTTTTCAGGAAGCCAGAATGTTTAGCTACGCACAACTACACACTTCTACACAAACAGAACCAACTTTTTAGTCGGTTTAGTCAGGGGTAATGGAGTAGTTTCCAAACAACTTTTTGGCAATTTTGAGTAGTATATAAAGACACGTCCATCCGTCGTTTGAGAGGCATAATCAAGAGCTCTACTCATCCTTGGAAGGAACGGAAGCACGTATTGATCATAAACACTCAAGACACTCATTTGATTCTCATCCTCTCTGTAGCTTATGTGTAGTAACCGCATAATTATGTTGCATGTTTATGTGTTAAGCGATATTATTATCTTCTAAATATGTGTGTTAATGTTAATATTTTACTAAGTATGCTAGACTTTAAAGAAAATATTTGCAAGAATGTTATGTTTGTGCCAACTTGTTAGTTAATATTAAACTTCTAGTTTGCCCCATAACTTTATGTAAATTTGAATTGTTTTCCAAACTTTATGTTTTTATGCATTAACCTCTCAATTATTGAATTTGCATCATTTACCCAAATAGCATGTCCTCCAATTAAGTTTTCATCTCAAACCTTCTTCCACTAAACTAGTCAAATATAATAATTTATTAAGCTCTCATTACATGTATAGATTTTTATGCCCCATGTTCCATCATGTCACTCTCTAGTACTCTCCTTACCTCTCAAACTCACTCTCACTCTCTTCCACACTCAAAGTTTCTCTCAAGAACACAATTCCCGGATTTGAGGGTTCACCCTCATAAAACACCCCCAAAACTCCATTTTCTACCTCTCATATCATGAAAAACTCAAGCCTAAGGTTATACTATGCATTTGGGGAGTCTTTTCTTTCATCTTCCTCAAAATTCCAAGCTTCTCCAACCTCCATGAACCCAAGATCAATCTCTAGTTCCTCTCAATGTTCATATGTAAGCACTCCTTCTTTGTTTGCTCAATTTGTTCATGATTCATGTTCTTGGCATGAAGTTGCTTGATCTTGAGTTGCATGTGTTATTTGATCTTTGATTTGTAAGTTTTAAACTTGATCTTCCTCATCTCCAAGCATGATTCATCTTATTCATTGATAGATCATCATATTGGTACTTGAATGTTGCATATTTCATAAAACCCACATTTGAACATACATGCATGTCATCAAAATCAAGTTTGTTGTTAGAATCATGTAAGAAAATGATGTGGGTAGTGATATGTGTGTTATTTAGACCTTGTAGTAATTCAATTTCAGATTTTGATGGAATGGTCCTTGCATGCAACAAGTTTTTGAAGTATAGAAAACCATAAAGTTCATGTTTGAACCTATTTTTACAAAATTTGGAAAAATACCTAAACTTTTTATAAAAATATGAAAACTTTACAGTTTGTGTATTTGTATGTGATATTTGTACAGCAAAAATTTCAGAGCCATTGGACTTGTATTTAATTTTTAATCGGCTAAAAACTTGGGTTGTTTTTACAATCTATCCAACCCAGACCAGAGAAGTTTTTTATTGATTTCATGTACTTATTCTACTCCAATAGTTACAAAATTTGGATATGTTGTCCACAGAGGTGTTCTTTACCTACAGTTAAAATTTCATAATTTTCGGAATTACTATGAATATTTTATGAATTTATTATCAAGACCGCTTTTCAGCCTCTGTTTTATACCTAAACAGCTCTGAAAGTTAATGTTTAAGAATACTTAGAAGTTTTCATAATTTTTGATAATTTTATATGTTAAGTGTAAACTCTTTATCTATGTTATCTAAAAATTTGAGGTCCCAAATAATTATTTTGAGTCACCTATGAATTTTGTACTAGCGATGGTTACACTTATCTTATAAGCATGATTTAGAAGTTTATCAAGTTATTAAAGCTAGTTTATGCAAGTTACCTTTTAGTTCATTATATGTTATATTGCTCTTATGTGCTGCATTTTACATTGCATATGCATCTAATAATATGTTTAATACAATACTAGTATATGGATGTGTGAGAAATTTGTTTATCTTGCATTGATAAGACTAGTATCATTTTGCTAAGTGATTTAGGCATATCTATGTTTGGAATAATTTCATGCTAAATAATTATGTGCTATGTTTGGAATAATTTCATGCTAAGTGCTTATGTGCTATGTTTGGAATGACTTCATGCTAAGTGATTATGTGCTATGTTTTGAATGATTTTGTGCTAAGTGGTTATATGTATGATTTGTAGCGTTCTTTGCTATTTACGTGACAACGGATTTGATGACCGTGTGCTTAAAGATGAATGAATTTGGAATAAGGAATGTTAAATAAATGGATTAAGCTCGCAAGGTGAGTTACCCTACCTCCCGAAGTTTGTACCTACCCTCAAGTTTCTTACAAGTTTATGTATGTTCATGTTGTCCCTACTATTATGTATGTATGTTTTTACTCAAGTAAAATGTTTATTCCCCATGGATGCTAATAAAGAAAATAAATAAACCTTTCATAAGATAAAACACGCTTTCAGAAAGGCCACGGTTACCGTAGTGAAACCCCCTGTCGGGTACAGGCAGGCTACGACCCTTTTGCCTGTGCAATATAAGCAGGCAACGCGTCGCCTCACGAGCCGTCGCGATGGACATGTCCCTACGTTATGTTAAGGCACGAAGGTAACACGGGGCATAAGATAAGAAAATAAGCAAGCATGTTCAAGTATGTTAAGGTCTCCACGTGAGACAAAGCAAGGTTCCTACTTGGAACATTACGATTTCACACAACTCAAGTTATGCTTTACGTTACGCTTTCTTTACGATACACGTTATGCTTTATGAATGTCATGCTCTTTCAAGCTTCACAAGTATATGTATGTATGACTATGCCTTATGTTCATGTCGCTCCATGGGAAAGTTAGTCTCTTTTGGTTTTTCAAACCTACGGAGGGGCGTAGATGTAACTCACTGAGCTAGTTGAGCTCACTCTTTCAATTTTAATTTTTTTTCAGGTTTTAATAACATGTAAGAAGCATGAAGTAGCATGGAGTTAAGTTCATATGTGATTATGTGCTGATGATGATTATGTGCTTAGATGCCGAGTATACGCTAGCCCACTTGGAGTTACTATGAAATACATGTTGTTGTTTTTATTGGTTTAAGAATGTATAAGTTATGTAATTATGTATATAAGACTTTGTATGGGCCTTTTATGATACCTAGAACCTCTCCCGAGTTATGCTTTGTTACGATACGAGTCGAGATGGCTAAATGACATTGACTTTTTATGTTCCAACTTTATGGCTAAATGACATTAAATTTTTATGTTCCAACTTTCTTTTCTTACAATTCAAATTGTTTATCAAGACGACCCCAAGTTATTTGTTATTTACGCTTCCGCAAAGTTATTTTTTTTAGAAACTTTTATCATGACTTTTATAAATTACTTATTTAGCCTCTCGACGAGTCAAGGCCGCACCGGCATGTCGCGCCCTCCTCCCGTTAACGCAAAGTTTTAATATTCGCTAATCGGGGTCGGCGGGAGGGGGATGCGACATTTTGTGGTATCAGAGCAATAGGTTATAGATACTTAAGATTAGTAAACCTTAGGAACCCATTATGTCCTTACTTATGTGAAAGTTTATGTGTGTGTATGTGGTGTGTATCCATGTTAGTATGACGCTAGTATGTATATGTTCTAAGAAATATAAGTTAGATTCCATGATAATATAGATTTGTATGTTACTTATGTACCTAAGTGTCTATTTAAATGCTTTAGTGAATTATGGTTAAGTAGTCGTGCAAGATCATGGTCGAAGTTAACTTGATTTCTTTTAGATACTTGAATATGTCTTATGCATGAGAGTGGTTTTACTTTTTAGTCATGACTAAGATAAGAAAAATGAATGTAAGTTTCAGGAGAATGGTTAAGCTAAGAGCATGTCTCATATGACCAAGATAAGGAATACGTTTAGGCTAAGGGTTCGTAGATAAGTATAGTTACATGGTTTATCATTCCTTAAATGTTTGCCTAAGTAATGTGATAAGCGGATATTTGAAAGGTTATGTCATGAAATTTTATTGTATGATAAGTGTGTTTATGTGATCCATATGCTATCATGACTCTTTCATGTATGCAAGGTGTTATATGTGTAAATACATGTACATGTTATGTCAGGATTATTGACATTAAGTATGATATGTTTCACGATTAAGCATGATGTTTGTACAAAACAAAAAGGTGAAAAATTTAGAAAAAAAAAATATTCCAAGCTTTGAAATATATTGTTGGTTGTTCTAATTGAAGGGCTTATATGCGACAAGTGTGTTTTTTTTATGTCCAAAATAAATTTCTACAAAAACGATTTGTTATGTTAAGTCATGCCATTACACGTTATGTTATGTTTATGATATATGCTTGAACTATGCTTTTGTTTATATCATTTGAGCATATAAATTATGGATGTATTACGTGTAGATTATGCATGTCATGTATGTTCCAGCTATTGGTAAGTTATTTCCATGTATATATGCATGTTAGTAAGTAAATTAATTGTAATATGAGCATGTCGAAATTTCAACCGATGTGCGAATATCAAGTGTTTGGGCCGCTAATGTGCAAGTTGGAAGAGCAGCTATATCATCATTACGATGTTATAAGTTATTCCCACTATGATCTACGGTCCAACAGGGACTTCTAACACAATTACGAGCTTGCTGGAGCGGTACAAAGTGTGACGACACGATGTATTGTTCCCTCTCGTAAGTGTGAAAGACAGGACCTATGGAACAATTACGAGCTTGCTGGAGCGGTACAAAGTGTGACGACACTGCGTATTGTTCCCTCTCGTGAGCGTGAAGGGATTGATGTATTTGCCAACCCGAGTTCAATGGTAAGATAACCTATAAGGCTAGGTTGTCCAGTGAATTCATGTTAGTTAGAATTTTATATGATTTCATTCATGTTAGAAGTTCTTTAAGCGAATTCGAGGACGAATTCCTTATAAGGTGGGTAGAATGTAGTAACCCGCATAATTATGTTGCATGTTTATGTGTTAAGCGATATTATTATCTTCTAAATATGTGTGTTAATGTTAATATTTTACTAAGTATGCTAGACTTTAAAGAAAATATTTGCAAGAATGTTATGTTTGTGCCAACTTGTTAGTTAATATTAAACTTCTAGTTTGCCCCATAACTTTATGTAAATTTGAATTGTTTTCCAAACTTTATGTTTTTATACATTAACCTCTCAATTATTGAATTTGCATCATTTACCCAAATAGCATGTCTTCCAATTAAGTTTTCATCTCAAACCTTCTTCCACTAAACTAGTCAAATATAATATTTTATTAAGCTCTCATTACATGTATAGATTTTTATGCCCCATGTTCCATCATGTCACTCTCTAGTACTCTCCTTACCTCTCAAACTCTCTCTCACTCTCTTCCACACTCAAAGTTTCTCTCAAGAACACAATTCCCGGATTTGGGGGTTCACCCTCACAAAACAGCCCCAAAACTCCATTTTCTACCTCTCATATCATGAAAAACTCAAGCCTAAGGTTATACTATGCATTGGGGGAGTCTTTTATTTCATCTTCCTCAAGATTCCAAGCTTCTCCAACCTCCATGAACCCAAGATCAATCTCTAGTTCCTCTCAATGTTCATATGTAAGCACTCCTTCTTTGTTTGCTCAATTTGTTCATGATTCATGTTCTTGGCATGAAGTTGCTTGATCTTGAGTTGCATGTGTTATTTGATCTTTGATTTGTAAGTTTTAAACTTGATCTTCCTCATCTCCAAGCATGATTCATCTTATTCATGACTAGATCATCATATTGGTACTTGAATGTTGCATATTTCATAAAACCCACATTTGAACATACATGCATGTCATCAAAATCAAGTTTGTTGTTAGAATCATGTAAGAAAATGATGTGGGTAGTGATATTTGTGTTATTTAGACCTTGTAGTAGTTCAATTTCAGATTTTGATGGAATGGTCCTTGCATGCAACAAGTTTTTGAAGTATAGAAAACCATAAAATTCATGTTTGAGCCTATTTTCACAAAATTTGGAAAAATACCTAAACGTTTGAGAAAATATGAAAAATTTACAGTTTGTGTATTTGTATGTGATATTTGTACAGCAAAAATTTCAGAGCCATTGGACATGTATTTAGTTTTTAATCGGCTAAAAACTTGGGTTGTTTTTACAATCTGTCCAACCGAGACCAGAGAAGTTTTTTATTGATTTCATGTACTTATTCTACTCCAATAGTTACAAAATTTGGATATGTTGTTCAAAGAGGTGTTCTTTACCTTCAGTTAAAATTTCATAATTTTTGGAATTACTATGAATATTTTATGAATTTATTATCAAGACCGCTTTTCAGCCTCTGTTTTATACCTAAACAGCTCTGAAAGTTAATGTTTAAGAATACTTAGAAGTTTTCATAATTTTTGATAATTTTATATGTTAAGTGTAAACTCTTTATCTATGTTATGTCAAAATTTGAGGTCCCAAATAATTATTTTGAGTCACCTATGAATTTTGTACTAGCGATGGTAACACTTATCTTATAAGCATGATTTAGAAGTTTATCAAGTTATTAAAGCTAGTTTATGCAAGTTACCTTTTAGTTCATTATATGTTAGATTGCTCTTATGTGCTGCATTTTACATTGCATATGCATCTAATAATATGTTTAATACAATACTAGTATATGGATGTGTGAGAAATTTGTTTATCTTGCATTGATAAGACTGGTATCATTTTGCTAAGTGATTTAGGCATGTCTATGTTTGGAATAATTTCATGCTAAATAATTATGTGCTATGTTTGGAATAAATTCATGCTAAGTGCTTATGTGCTATGTTTGGAATGACTTCATGCTAAGTGATTATGTGCTATGTTTTGAATGATTTTGTGCTAAGTGGTTATATGTATGATTTGTAGCGTTCTTTGCTATTTACGTGACAACGGAGTTGATGACCGTGTGCTTAAAGATGAATGAATTTGGAATAAGGAATGTTAAATAAATGGATTAAGCTCGTAAGGTGAGTTACCCTACCTCCCGAAGTTTGTACCTACCCTCAAGTTTCTTACAAGTTTATGTATGTTCATGTTGTCCCTACTATTATGTATGTATGTTTTTACTCAAGTAAAATGTTTATTCCCCATGGATGCTAATAAAGAAAAGAAATAAACCTTTCATAAGATAGAACACGCTTTCAGAAAGGCCACGGTTACCGTAGTGAAACCCCCTGTCGGGTATAGGCAGGCTACGGCCCTTTTGCCGGGACAATATAAGCAGGCAACGCGTCGCCTCACGAGCCGTTGCGATGGACATGTCTGTACGTTATGTTAAGTCACGAAGGTTACACGGGCCATAAGATAAGAAAATAAGCAAGCATGTTCAAGTATGTTAAGGTCTCCACGTGAGACAAAGCAAGGTTCCTACTTGGAACAATACGATTTCACACGACTCAAGTTATGCTTTACATTACGCTTTCTTTACGATACACGTTATGCTTTATGAATGGCATGCTCTTTCAAGCTTCACAAGTATATGTATGTATGACTATGCCTTATGTTCATGTCGCTCCATGGGAAAGTTAGCCTCTTTTGGTTTTTCAAACCTACGGAGGGGCGTAGATGTAACTCACTGAGCTAGTTGAGCTCACTCTTTCAATTTTAATTTTTTTTCAGGTTTTAATAACATGTAAGAAGCATGAAGTAGCATGGAGTTAAGTTCATATGTGATTATGTGCTGATGATGATTATGTGCTTAGATGCCGAGTATACGCTAGCCCACTTGGAGTTACTATGAAATACATGTTGTTGTTTTTATTGGTTTAAGAATGTATAAGTTATGTAATTATGTATATAAGACTTTGTATGGGCCTTTTATGATACCTAGAACCTCTCCCGAGTTATGCTTTGTTACGATACGAGTCGAGATGGCTAAATGACATTGACTTTTTATGTTCCAACTTTATGGCTAAATGACATTAAATTTTTATGTTCCAACTTTCTTTTCTTACAATTCAAATTGTTTATCAAGACGACCCCAAGTTATTTGTTATTTACGCTTCCGCAAAGTTATTTTTTTTAGAAACTTTTATCATGACTTTTATAAATTACTTATTTAGCCTCTCGACGAGTCAAGGCCGCACCGGCATGTCGCGCCCTCCTCCCGTTAACGCAAAGTTTTAATATTCGCTAATCGGGGTCGGCGGGAGGGGGATGCGACATTTTGTGGTATCAGAGCAATAGGTTATAGATACTTAAGATTAGTAAACCTTAGGAACCCATTATGTCCTTACTTATGTGAAAGTTTATGTGTGTGTATGTGGTGTGTATCCATGTTAGTATGACGCTAGTATGTATAAGTTCTAAGAAATATAAGTTAGATTCCATGATAATATAGATTTGTATGTTACTTATGTACCTAAGTGTCTATTTAAATGCTTTAGTGAATTATGGTTAAGTAGTCGTGCAAGATCATGGTCGAAGTTAACTTGATTTCTTTTAGATACATGAATATGTCTTATGCATGAGAGTGGTTTTACTTTTTAGTCATGACTAAGATAAGAAAAATGAATGTAAGTTTCAGGAGAATGGTTAAGCTAAGAGCATGTCTCATATGACCAAGATAAGGAATACGTTTAGGCTAAGGGTTCGTAGATAAGTATAGTTACATGGTTTATCATTCCTTAAATGTTTGCCTAAGTAATGTGATAAGCGGATATTTGAAAGGTTATGTCATGAAATTTTATTGTATGATAAGTGTGTTTATGTGATCCATATGCTATCATGACTCTTTCATGTATGCAAGGTGTTATATGTGTAAATACATGTACATGTTATGTGAGGATTATTGACATTAAGTATGATATGTTTCACGATTAAGCATGATGTTTGTACAAAACAAAAAGGTGAAAAATTTAGAAAAAAAAAATATTCCAAGCTTTGAAATATATTGTTGGTTGTTCTAATTGAAGGGCTTATATGCGACAAGTGTGTTTTTTTTATGTCCAAAATAAATTTCTACAAAAACGATTTGTTATGTTAAGTCATGCCATTACACGTTATGTTATGTTTATGATATATGCTTGAACTATGCTTTTGTTTATATCATTTGAGCATATAAATTATGGATGTATTACGTGTAGATTATGCATGTCATGTATGTTCCAGCTATTGGTAAGTTATTTCCATGTATATATGCATGTTAGTAAGTAAATTAATTGTAATATGAGCATGTCGAAATTTCAACCGATGTGCGAATATCAAGTGTTTGGGCCGCTAATGTGCAAGTTGGAAGAGCAGCTATATCATCATTACGATGTTATAAGTTATTCCCACTATGATCTACGGTCCAACAGGGACTTCTAACACAATTACGAGCTTGCTGGAGCGGTACAAAGTGTGACGACACGATGTATTGTTCCCTCTCGTAAGTGTGAAAGACAGGACCTATGGAACAATTACGAGCTTGCTAGAGCGGTACAAAGTGTGACGACACTGCGTATTGTTCCCTCTCGTGAGCGTGAAGGGATTGATGTATTTGCCAACCCGAGTTCAATGGTAAGATAACCTATAAGGCTAGGTTGTCCAGTGAATTCATGTTAGTTAGAATTTTATATGATTTCATTCATGTTAGAAGTTCTTTAAGCGAATTCGAGGACGAATTCCTTATAAGGTGGGTAGAATGTAGTAACCCGCATAATTATGTTGCATGTTTATGTGTTAAGCGATATTATTATCTTCTAAATATGTGTGTTAATGTTAATATTTTACTAAGTATGCTAGACTTTAAAGAAAATATTTGCAAGAATGTTATGTTTGTGCCAACTTGTTAGTTAATATTAAACTTCTAGTTTGCCCCATAACTTTATGTAAATTTGAATTGTTTTCCAAACTTTATGTTTTTATGCATTAACCTCTCAATTATTGAATTTGCATCATTTACCCAAATAGCATGTCTTCCAATTAAGTTTTCATCTCAAACCTTCTTCCACTAAACTAGTCAAATATAATATTTTATTAAGCTCTCATTACATGTATAGATTTTTATGCCCCATGTTCCATCATGTCACTCTCTAGTACTCTCCTTACCTCTCAAACTCTCTCTCACTCTCTTCCACACTCAAAGTTTCTCTCAAGAACACAATTCCCGGATTTGGGGGTTCACCCTCACAAAACAGCCCCAAAACTCCATTTTCTACCTCTCATAACATGAAAAACTCAAGCCTAAGGTTATACTATGCATTGGGGGAGTCTTTTCTTTCATCTTCCTCAAGATTCCAAGCTTCTCCAACCTCCATGAACCCAAGATCAATCTCTAGTTCCTCTCAATGTTCATATGTAAGCACTCCTTCTTTGTTTGCTCAATTTGTTCATGATTCATGTTCTTGGCATGAAGTTGCTTGATCTTGAGTTGCATGTGTTATTTGATCTTTGATTTGTAAGTTTTAAACTTGATCTTCCTCATCTCCAAGCATGATTCATCTTATTCATGACTAGATCATCATATTGGTACTTGAATGTTGCATATTTCATAAAACCCACATTTGAACATACATGCATGTCATCAAAATCAAGTTTGTTGTTAGAATCATGTAAGAAAATGATGTGGGTAGTGATATTTGTGTTATTTAGACCTTGTAGTAGTTCAATTTCAGATTTTGATGGAATGGTCCTTGCATGCAACAAGTTTTTGAAGTATAGAAAACCATAAAATTCATGTTTGAGCCTATTTTCACAAAATTTGGAAAAATACCTAAACGTTTGAGAAAATATGAAAAATTTACAGTTTGTGTATTTGTATGTGATATTTGTACAGCAAAAATTTCAGAGCCATTGGACATGTATTTAGTTTTTAATCGGCTAAAAACTTGGGTTGTTTTTACAATCTGTCCAACCGAGACCAGAGAAGTTTTTTATTGATTTCATGTACTTATTCTACTCCAATAGTTACAAAATTTGGATATGTTGTTCAAAGAGGTGTTCTTTACCTTCAGTTAAAATTTCATAATTTTTGGAATTACTATGAATATTTTATGAATTTATTATCAAGACCGCTTTTCAGCCTCTGTTTTATACCTAAACAGCTATGAAAGTTAATGTTTAAGAATACTTAGAAGTTTTCATAATTTTTGATAATTTTATATGTTAAGTGTAAACTCTTTATCTATGTTATGTCAAAATTTGAGGTCCCAAATAATTATTTTGAGTCACCTATGAATTTTGTACTAGCGATGGTAACACTTATCTTATAAGCATGATTTAGAAGTTTATCAAGTTATTAAAGCTAGTTTATGCAAGTTACCTTTTAGTTCATTATATGTTATATTGCTCTTATGTGCTGCATTTTACATTGCATATGCATCTAATAATATGTTTAATACAATACTAGTATATGGATGTGTGAGAAATTTGTTTATCTTGCATTGATAAGACTGGTATCATTTTGCTAAGTGATTTAGGCATGTCTATGTTTGGAATAATTTCATGCTAAATAATTATGTGCTATGTTTGGAATAAATTCATGCTAAGTGCTTATGTGCTATGTTTGGAATGACTTCATGCTAAGTGATTATGTGCTATGTTTTGAATGATTTTGTGCTAAGTGGTTATATGTATGATTTGTAGCGTTCTTTGCTATTTACGTGACAACGGAGTTGATGACCGTGTGCTTAAAGATGAATGAATTTGGAATAAGGAATGTTAAATAAATGGATTAAGCACGTAAGGTGAGTTACCCTACCTCCCGAAGTTTGTACCTACCCTCAAGTTTCTTACAAGTTTATGTATGTTCATGTTGTCCCTACTATTATGTATGTATGTTTTTACTCAAGTAAAATGTTTATTCCCCATGGATGCTAATAAAGAAAAGAAATAAACCTTTCATAAGATAGAACACGCTTTCAGAAAGGCCACGGTTACCGTAGTGAAACCCCCTGTCGGGTATAGGCAGGCTACGGCCCTTTTGCCGGGACAATATAAGCAGGCAACGCGTCGCCTCACGAGCCGTTGCGATGGACATGTCTGTACGTTATGTTAAGTCACGAAGGTTACACGGGCCATAAGATAAGAAAATAAGCAAGCATGTTCAAGTATGTTAAGGTCTCCACGTGAGACAAAGCAAGGTTCCTACTTGGAACAATACGATTTCACACGACTCAAGTTATGCTTTACATTACGCTTTCTTTACCAAACACGTTATGCTTTATGAATGGCATGCTCTTTCAAGCTTCACAAGTATATGTATGTATGACTATGCCTTATGTTCATGTCGCTCCATGGGAAAGTTAGCCTCTTTTGGTTTTTCAAACCTACGGAGGGGCGTAGATGTAACTCACTGAGCTAGTTGAGCTCACTCTTTCAATTTTAATTTTTTTTCAGGTTTTAATAACATGTAAGAAGCATGAAGTAGCATGGAGTTAAGTTCATATGTGATTATGTGCTGATGATGATTATGTGCTTAGATGCCGAGTATACGCTAGCCCACTTGGAGTTACTATGAAATACATGTTGTTGTTTTTATTGGTTTAAGAATGTATAAGTTATGTAATTATGTATATAAGACTTTGTATGGGCCTTTTATGATACCTAGAACCTCTCCCGAGTTATGCTTTGTTACGATACGAGTCGAGATGGCTAAATGACATTGACTTTTTATGTTCCAACTTTATGGCTAAATGACATTAAATTTTTATGTTCCAACTTTCTTTTCTTACAATTCAAATTGTTTATCAAGACGACCCCAAGTTATTTGTTATTTACGCTTCCGCAAAGTTATTTTTTTTAGAAACTTTTATCATGACTTTTATAAATTACTTATTTAGCCTCTCGACGAGTCAAGGCCGCACCGGCATGTCGCGCCCTCCTCCCGTTAACGCAAAGTTTTAATATTCGCTAATCGGGGTCGGCGGGAGGGGGATGCGACATTTTGTGGTATCAGAGCAATAGGTTATAGATACTTAAGATTAGTAAACCTTAGGAACCCATTATGTCCTTACTTATGTGAAAGTTTATGTGTGTGTATGTGGTGTGTATCCATGTTAGTATGACGCTAGTATGTATAAGTTCTAAGAAATATAAGTTAGATTCCATGATAATATAGATTTGTATGTTACTTATGTACCTAAGTGTCTATTTAAATGCTTTAGTGAATTATGGTTAAGTAGTCGTGCAAGATCATGGTCGAAGTTAACTTGATTTCTTTTAGATACATGAATATGTCTTATGCATGAGAGTGGTTTTACTTTTTAGTCATGACTAAGATAAGAAAAATGAATGTAAGTTTCAGGAGAATGGTTAAGCTAAGAGCATGTCTCATATGACCAAGATAAGGAATACGTTTAGGCTAAGGGTTCGTAGATAAGTATAGTTACATGGTTTATCATTCCTTAAATGTTTGCCTAAGTAATGTGATAAGCGGATATTTGAAAGGTTATGTCATGAAATTTTATTGTATGATAAGTGTGTTTATGTGATCCATATGCTATCATGACTCTTTCATGTATGCAAGGTGTTATATGTGTAAATACATGTACATGTTATGTGAGGATTATTGACATTAAGTATGATATGTTTCACGATTAAGCATGATGTTTGTACAAAACAAAAAGGTGAAAAATTTAGAAAAAAAAAAATATTCCAAGCTTTGAAATATATTGTTGGTTGTTCTAATTGAAGGGCTTATATGCGACAAGTGTGTTTTTTTTATGTCCAAAATAAATTTCTACAAAAACGATTTGTTATGTTAAGTCATGCCATTACACGTTATGTTATGTTTATGATATATGCTTGAACTATGCTTTTGTTTATATCATTTGAGCATATAAATTATGGATGTATTACGTGTAGATTATGCATGTCATGTATGTTCCAGCTATTGGTAAGTTATTTCCATGTATATATGCATGTTAGTAAGTAAATTAATTGTAATATGAGCATGTCGAAATTTCAACCGATGTGCGAATATCAAGTGTTTGGGCCGCTAATGTGCAAGTTGGAAGAGCAGCTATATCATCATTACGATGTTATAAGTTATTCCCACTATGATCTACGGTCCAACAGGGACTTCTAACACAATTACGAGCTTGCTGGAGCGGTACAAAGTGTGACGACACGATGTATTGTTCCCTCTCGTAAGTGTGAAAGACAGGACCTATGGAACAATTACGAGCTTGCTGGAGCGGTACAAAGTGTGACGACACTGCGTATTGTTCCCTCTCGTGAGCGTGAAGGGATTGATGTATTTGCCAACCCGAGTTCAATGGTAAGATAACCTATAAGGCTAGGTTGTCCAGTGAATTCATGTTAGTTAGAATTTTATATGATTTCATTCATGTTAGAAGTTCTTTAAGCGAATTCGAGGACGAATTCCTTATAAGGTGGGTAGAATGTAGTAACCCGCATAATTATGTTGCATGTTTATGTGTTAAGCGATATTATTATCTTCTAAATATGTGTGTTAATGTTAATATTTTACTAAGTATGCTAGACTTTAAAGAAAATATTTGCAAGAATGTTATGTTTGTGCCAACTTGTTAGTTAATATTAAACTTCTAGTTTGCCCCATAACTTTATGTAAATTTGAATTGTTTTCCAAACTTTATGTTTTTATGCATTAACCTCTCAATTATTGAATTTGCATCATTTACCCAAATAGCATGTCTTCCAATTAAGTTTTCATCTCAAACCTTCTTCCACTAAACTAGTCAAATATAATATTTTATTAAGCTCTCATTACATGTATAGATTTTTATGCCCCATGTTCCATCATGTCACTCTCTAGTACTCTCCTTACCTCTCAAACTCTCTCTCACTCTCTTCCACACTCAAAGTTTCTCTCAAGAACACAATTCCCGGATTTGGGGGTTCACCCTCACAAAACAGCCCCAAAACTCCATTTTCTACCTCTCATAACATGAAAAACTCAAGCCTAAGGTTATACTATGCATTGGGGGAGTCTTTTCTTTCATCTTCCTCAAGATTCCAAGCTTCTCCAACCTCCATGAACCCAAGATCAATCTCTAGTTCCTCTCAATGTTCATATGTAAGCACTCCTTCTTTGTTTGCTCAATTTGTTCATGATTCATGTTCTTGGCATGAAGTTGCTTGATCTTGAGTTGCATGTGTTATTTGATCTTTGATTTGTAAGTTTTAAACTTGATCTTCCTCATCTCCAAGCATGATTCATCTTATTCATGACTAGATCATCATATTGGTACTTGAATGTTGCATATTTCATAAAACCCACATTTGAACATACATGCATGTCATCAAAATCAAGTTTGTTGTTAGAATCATGTAAGAAAATGATGTGGGTAGTGATATTTGTGTTATTTAGACCTTGTAGTAGTTCAATTTCAGATTTTGATGGAATGGTCCTTGCATGCAACAAGTTTTTGAAGTATAGAAAACCATAAAATTCATGTTTGAGCCTATTTTCACAAAATTTGGAAAAATACCTAAACGTTTGAGAAAATATGAAAAATTTACAGTTTGTGTATTTGTATGTGATATTTGTACAGCAAAAATTTCAGAGCCATTGGACATGTATTTAGTTTTTAATCGGCTAAAAACTTGGGTTGTTTTTACAATCTGTCCAACCGAGACCAGAGAAGTTTTTTATTGATTTCATGTACTTATTCTACTCCAATAGTTACAAAATTTGGATATGTTGTTCAAAGAGGTGTTCTTTACCTTCAGTTAAAATTTCATAATTTTTGGAATTACTATGAATATTTTATGAATTTATTATCAAGACCGCTTTTCAGCCTCTGTTTTATACCTAAACAGCTCTGAAAGTTAATGTTTAAGAATACTTAGAAGTTTTCATAATTTTTGATAATTTTATATGTTAAGTGTAAACTCTTTATCTATGTTATGTCAAAATTTGAGGTCCTAAATAATTATTTTGAGTCACCTATGAATTTTGTACTAGCGATGGTAACACTTATCTTATAAGCATGATTTAGAAGTTTATCAAGTTATTAAAGCTAGTTTATGCAAGTTACCTTTTAGTTCATTATATGTTATATTGCTCTTATGTGCTGCATTTTACATTGCATATGCATCTAATAATATGTTTAATACAATACTAGTATATGGATGTGTGAGAAATTTGTTTATCTTGCATTGATAAGACTGGTATCATTTTGCTAAGTGATTTAGGCATGTCTATGTTTGGAATAATTTCATGCTAAATAATTATGTGCTATGTTTGGAATAAATTCATGCTAAGTGCTTATGTGCTATGTTTGGAATGACTTCATGCTAAGTGATTATGTGCTATGTTTTGAATGATTTTGTGCTAAGTGGTTATATGTATGATTTGTAGCGTTCTTTGCTATTTACGTGACAACGGAGTTGATGACCGTGTGCTTAAAGATGAATGAATTTGGAATAAGGAATGTTAAATAAATGGATTAAGCTCGTAAGGTGAGTTACCCTACCTCCCGAAGTTTGTACCTACCCTCAAGTTTCTTACAAGTTTATGTATGTTCATGTTGTCCCTACTATTATGTATGTATGTTTTTACTCAAGTAAAATGTTTATTCCCCATGGATGCTAATAAAGAAAAGAAATAAACCTTTCATAAGATAGAACACGCTTTCAGAAAGGCCACGGTTACCGTAGTGAAACCCCCTGTCGGGTATAGGCAGGCTACGGCCCTTTTGCCGGGACAATATAAGCAGGCAACGCGTCGCCTCACGAGCCGTTGCGATGGACATGTCTGTACGTTATGTTAAGTCACGAAGGTTACACGGGCCATAAGATAAGAAAATAAGCAAGCATGTTCAAGTATGTTAAGGTCTCCACGTGAGACAAAGCAAGGTTCCTACTTGGAACAATACGATTTCACACGACTCAAGTTATGCTTTACATTACGCTTTCTTTACGATACACGTTATGCTTTATGAATGGCATGCTCTTTCAAGCTTCACAAGTATATGTATGTATGACTATGCCTTATGTTCATGTCGCTCCATGGGAAAGTTAGCCTCTTTTGGTTTTTCAAACCTACGGAGGGGCGTAGATGTAACTCACTGAGCTAGTTGAGCTCACTCTTTCAATTTTAATTTTTTTTCAGGTTTTAATAACATGTAAGAAGCATGAAGTAGCATGGAGTTAAGTTCATATGTGATTATGTGCTGATGATGATTATGTGCTTAGATGCCGAGTATACGCTAGCCCACTTGGAGTTACTATGAAATACATGTTGTTGTTTTTATTGGTTTAAGAATGTATAAGTTATGTAATTATGTATATAAGACTTTGTATGGGCCTTTTATGATACCTAGAACCTCTCCCGAGTTATGCTTTGTTACGATACGAGTCGAGATGGCTAAATGACATTGACTTTTTATGTTCCAACTTTATGGCTAAATGACATTAAATTTTTATGTTCCAACTTTCTTTTCTTACAATTCAAATTGTTTATCAAGACGACCCCAAGTTATTTGTTATTTACGCTTCCGCAAAGTTATTTTTTTTTAGAAACTTTTATCACGACTTTTATAAATTACTTATTTAGCCTCTCGACGAGTCAAGGCCGCACCGGCATGTCGCGCCCTCTTCCCATTAACGCAAAGTTTTAATATTCGCTAATCGGGGTCGGCGGGAGGGGGATGCGACATTATGAACTTTTTATGTAGTGTAATAATGTCAACTTCTAGCTAAATTTTCTACCTATGTTCTCCGTAAACCTACAATTTATTATCCAATACTAATTCCCATTGACTATGAATTCATGATCCTCGGATCTTAATACAACACCGTTTATTTATTATTCTTGTCAACAATTTTATCTTTTATGCATGAACGTAGTGATCAATCTGAATTGCTACGGACCTGACCAAGTGCGCGAGAGTGACGAGTTAGGGTTAAGATGAGAAGACAGAATTTAGCTCCTTATCATGATAGACCAAGAGGTGAAAGGACTTTTGGACTAGCCAAAAACATTTGACCAATTGTTATAGGTTGTGATTGAGACTGAAAAGATATATCAAAACCTTATAAGTCTTAGAACGGAACTGCGTATCTTGGAGGAACGAAAGGATCGACAATCTGCAGAACCGTGAAAGTGTGTGGAAGACCGAAAGGAAAGTACACCAACGGTAGAGCGAAATTGATAAAACATGTTGCATGTGCATTTTCATATAAGAAGATGAAAACTAGAGAAATCATGGCGGATCCTGGAATCTAGTTCTTTAAACAGTAGTAGTACAACTCAAGATATTCTGAGAAAACTTAATCAAATTTATTTTTCAGCTTTTACATTCTACTTAATTATTAATCATGAAATCAATGAACTGCTCCTTCTTTTTACCTTTTGCCAATTGTGAGTATCGAAAGAAAACCTAAACCTGTCCATGTGGGTTCGATATCCCAAGTTTGTAATACTCGATCTTAACCACTTGTCTGTACACTTGCGTAATAGCACGTAAGAATTTGTTTCAAGTGTGCACACGCCTACTGGATCATCATTCCAGAGAGTAGTATTAGTTGCTTATAGTCGAGTATAGAAAATACGCAGGCTTAACCATTGCATGTAGATCACGCTTAGATGTCCAAAGAGAAGCATATGATATCCAATGCCTGTAGCCACGGACCAGGCGTCCGAAGACAATAGTAACCATTAAGATGTCCCAAAATATTCATAATCATATAACTCATATACAGGAGCCAATATGGCTATTAGCTTTAGAAAGTGTAGTAGTAGCATAAGCATACACATGCTTACCTAATCTATACGACGGTGGCGGTTAGACCATGGAGGCTCTGGCGGCGGCGACCGAGGTCTAGCCATGGAGAACGAAGGGTTTTATCCGGTGGAGATCTACTCTCTCTCTCTCTCTCTCTCTCTCTCTCTCTCTCTCTCTCTCTCTCTCTCTCTCATTCTTCTTTCTTCTTCTCTCGCATAAAGAGGTGGCGGTGGTGAGGTGGCTGTCCGGATCTACTACGATCTGTTCGGATCTACTTCGATTCTTTTCCTCTTTTCTTCTTCATTTCGTAATTTTTTTGAGTGAAATTTTATCCATAATTTTTTTATTGGTTTAATACTCGTTTTATTGGTTGAGTTTATTTTTGTGTGGTGGTGATGGACTGGATGTGTTTTTGCTGCTGTAAACCAAAGTGAGGGTGAGAGAGGGTTAATGCAATGTAGGGGGGACAACGAGGGAAATTTAGTGGAAGGGCGGGGACAAAACAGTCAAAGGAACACTTTATTTAATCCCCGTGCAACTCTTCTAAGGGGAGAAAGAAGAGGAACATAGTGGTATGACATATAAAATATTTTGTTGCACAAATTAACATATGGTTCATGGTCACTTGTTTTTTGATGAGAAAATTGAAACGAATAAATCATACATCAATCTTTATGTCCTTTTTTTTTGAGAAATGATGCTTTTATAAAGGCCCCTAAGGGGGAAGAGGAAAAAATACATTAATGTTAGGTGAAGCTAGCTGAACTAACCAACTGGGAAAATTAGCTACTCACTCCACATCATTTATCTATATCCTTTTGTGCTTTACTAATCGGTGGGATACATTGTTCGTCGCCTTCCTTGAGAAATTGGCATTGCCATGTGCTATCTTCTTGAATTCCAAAACAGCTCTGTTCACCACATCTTCCACTTCCGTAAAGTTCAACGGGAGATCGCCGTGAGTTCTGCGATTGAATTCCTGGATGGTAGCTTTCGAATCCCCTTCAAACCAACAATGAGTTAACCCCAACTTGATAGCTAAGTCGATTGCCACATTTAGAGACCTGGCCTCTGAGGTTTTCGCCGACAACGCCACTTCTCTTTCGCTAGCTCCGGCTGTGATAATTTGGCCCATGTGATCTCTGGCGACTACTCCGGCCGCTTTACGTATTATAATTGACTAAATGGAAGACTTATTTTTACAATTTAATATACAAGCAAAGTGTTGACTTATTTTTGGAAGAACAAATGATTGAAAATAGTTCAAGAAGAATATTGAAATAAGTGAAAAATCATAAATCATCAGTCAGCGCATATTATATTCTAAATTTTTTCTGTAATACATATGCAGGACACATAATTATATTGGGACAAAATTGGGATAAAAATTAGCTTCTTTGTCCTTATGTGAGGTATCATGGAACATACAACCTAGAATCTACAGTCAATAATCTTAAATATTTATAGTGAAAAGTGCTTACCTTTTTTTTTAAACTGGAAACTGCAGCCATTCATTAAATCAGCAAAGGAAAAAGCCATCACGGCCAAATACAACGTCCTCTAAACCAAGAGGAAGAGAACAGAATCAACACCCTAAACTCAGAACATTCCTAGCTAGGACATGAGCATTCGAGTTCCAAGTTCTGGGCTTAAAATAAAAATTACAAGAGATAAACTTTGAGGCTAAAAACCAGCAATCTTCCACAATTGAGCCAATATACCTCATGTATGCATTGCTGCACTTGTTTAGGCAGTTAACCACCATCTTACTATCTGAAATGACTTTCACACTGATAAAACCTTCTTTCAAACTCCATAGCAGGGCCTCTCTAATCGCTAAACACTCCAAAATAGATGCATCCGTGATACCCTGAAACACCTGCTGTGTGTATTTTATAGCCCTGCCTTCATCATCTAGATTAACTGCTGCTATGCCACCCAAATTTTTGAACCTGTCAACCGCTGCATCAGTGGCTACACAAACTCCCGAGTCCCTTACATCCTCATTTAGCCTCAGAAAATTCTTAGAGTGCTTGACCTCTGAACAAGCAAACAAAAACTCATTATGGGCTGCCACAGCTTTGTTTACCACCTGAATTGGAGACCACTTCACACTTTGAAAACACCAATCGTTTCTAGCCTTCCACAAGTGCCAGCAAATAGACAAGCATAAGCCCATGACAAAATCACCATGATCAGAGGGGTTAGCAAGATTCACAATAACCTCCCAAAAATCCATCATGTTCAGGCAATTCAAAACATCCAAGTTAAGTCTCAGGGGAGATAACTTCCAGACTAATTTTGCGAAACTGAATTTTGTAAATAAGTGAGGGGCATCCTCCACTTCCTCCCCACATAAAATGCAAATATTATCTTTAATAACTCCCTTGGCAAACAAAGAAGCATTAATAGGCAATGAATCACTCAAAACTTTCCAGAAAATTTTTTTTACCTTTGGCTGAGCCTGAACTTTCCACAAACTCCTCCAAAGTGGAAATTTACTAGTAGAAGCCCCATTATTTCCTGAATTTGCACTTTCAGCTACTTTATAGGCAGACTTGACATTTAGCTCCCCATCACTTGTAAAGTTCCAGATTTTCTTGTCATGACAGTGCAGCCCAGCTACGGGAATAGACAGAATAAGTCTTGCTTCATTGTCATCAAAGACCTTTTCCACAATATCTCTCCTCCAGCTCCTGTGCTCATGATCAATTAAGTCAGCTACCATCTCCAAATTGCTATCCACTGGTTTGATAGAAGAAATTTTTGTAAGCTTGTCCCCAGGCAGCCAAAAGTCATCCCAAATTCTTACTTTTTGTCCATTGCCAATTCTCCATCTAGTTCCTTTCATCAACAAGTCTCTTCCTGCACATAAGCTTCTCCAAATCCAAGAGCTGCCACTCTTCAGGCTTGCTTGCCAAAAAGAAGAGTTATTGTAATATTTTCCCTTAAAAAATGACTTAAAGAGGGAAGAAGAGCCACTGACAAGCCTAGCAGCTTGTTTAGAAAGCAAAGCCAGGTTGTAATTTTGGAGGTTTTTGAAGCCCAGACCTCCTTCCTTCTTATCTTTGCAAAGCACACTCCAGCTCCTCCAGTGAACCTTCCTCTTCTCATTTTTGTTATCATTCCACCAGAAATCCGCTATTAATTTAGTGATCTCCTCACATGTCTTCTTTGGAAATAAAAAATTCGACATTGCATATGCTGGTAAAGCTGCAAGTGTTGACTTGATAAGCACCTCTTTTCCAGCTTGGTTGAGAAACTTTGCCTTCCAAGAAGAAATTATGTTCTTTATGTTCTCAATTACAAACTTCAACACCTGGGTTTTGGATCTTCCAACCAAGGAAGGAAGCCCCAAGTATTTACAGTCCTTGAAGCTTTTTGAGATCCCCATGTAAAAGTGGATGAAACTTTTAAGGAGGCCACCAGTGTTGGGACTGAAATGCAATTGAGACTTCTCTCTGTTGACTGCTTGACCAGAAGCTCTCCCATATAATCTCAAAACTGCATTCACAGCACTACAATCAGTTAATGTTGCATTACAGAACAATATAGAGTCATCCGCGAATAGTAAGTGGCTAATAGGAGGACATTGATTTGCAACTTTAATCCCTTTTATCCACCCCTCATTTTCAAAGTGCTGCAATAAGGAAGACAGCCCCTCAGCACACAAAACAAAAATCAGAGGTGAAAGAGGATCACCTTGTCTGATTCCTCTAGAGGGGGTGATAAAATCACCAACCTTGCCATTTACTACCAACCTGAAAGAAACAGTTTTGATGCAGCTCATAATCCAACAAATCCATTTCTTGGAGAATCCCAATTTTTTTATAATGGCTTCAACATATTCCCACCTTACTCTATCAAACGCTTTGAGCATGTCAAGTTTCAAAGCCATTACACCTTTAGACCCCCCTCTTCTATTTTTAATATAATGCAATATCTCATGTGCTATCATGATATTATCGTTAATTAATCTCCCCTTCACAAAAGCTGATTGAAAATGTGAAATAATTTGATCCAGAACTTTGCTGAGCCTATTAGCCAAAGTTTTTGACAAAATTGTGTACATCACAGTACAAAGGCTAATAGGCCTGTAATCTTTGACAGTAACTGGATTTTTTATTTTTGGCAGCAGCACAATATGTGTGAGATTAGCGCATTTTAGCATTTTCCCAGAAGAGAAAAAACTTTTGATGGCTTTACAAACATCCCCTCCAATGATATGCCAATAAGTTTGAAAAAATTTACCCGTGAAGCCATCATAACCTGGGGCTTTTTCCGGGTCTATGTCAAAGCACGCATCCATAATCTCCATGTCAGTCACAGGGGCTGTTAGAAACCGATTCATTTGTGGTGTGACCTTCCTCTTCACTGTTGAGAGAACTGGATCCATATCAACCTCCTCCTCTGCTGTAAAAAGGTCAGAGTAGAAGGTGTTGAATTCATTCATAATATCCTCCTCATTGTTGCACCATTTACCATTTTTTGCCACAATGCCTGAGATCACATTTTGCTTTCTTCTTTGCCTGACTGAAGCTTGAAAGAAGCTGGTGTTTCTGTCTCCAGCCTTCAACCAGCTGACTCTAGCTTTGTCCTTCCACATTCTCTCCTCTTCAACCACAAGCCTTCAAGCTCCATTTCAATCCTCTGTAACTCCTCCATATTAGCATTTAGGCCATCTTCTCTAATTGATGCAGCAGCAGCTTCTTTCTCTTTGACTTTTGCAGACAGTCCTCTATCATGAAGCTTACTCCATTTCCTCAACTCCTGCCTACATAGTTTAAGTTTTGATTTCAAGACAAACATTGGACATCCAGCCACTTTTTGATTCCAGGTGCTGTTAACAATGCCATCCACTTCAGCACATTGCACCCATCTTGATTCAAATCTGAAAAGGTAGTCCCTCTTAGCTGCAATAACTGGAAAAGAGTCTAACAAGAGCACGCAATGATCTGATCCAGGGACATAAACATGATTTAGCACTGACTTTCCCCAACATCCTAGCCATTCAGAAGTAACAAGGCATCTATCGATCCTCTCTTCAATGATGTGGCCACTCTTCCTTCTATTCCACCACGTAAATGGATATCCTTTGAAGCCAATATCTACCAACCCATTACGGAGAATGAATTGATTGAAGATAGCACAAGAATTAACACTTCTCAGATTTCCTCCTCTCTTCTCATTAGGGTTGGTGATATCATTGAAATCACCCCAAATGA
Source organism: Linanthus parryae (assembly GCA_023055425.1). Lineage (NCBI taxonomy): Eukaryota > Viridiplantae > Streptophyta > Magnoliopsida > Ericales > Polemoniaceae > Linanthus > Linanthus parryae. The sequence continues at coordinate 186,088 of JALGPY010000051.1, forward strand.
GGCTTCTGCTGGTGCAGTTTTGAAGATAGCTGGTCAACTGATTAAGCTGACATTTCTATAGGAGTCATCAGTACTCAAATAGACAAACACAACATCACAAAGCCCTTTATCATCAAGCTCCAACTGAATATGGATGAAGAAAGCACATAGCTTTTTCAAAGAAACTTTTGCATCATTGCTCCAAATCACCCCCAAACCTCCAGGTTTTCCAGTAGCATCAACCCAAACACTGTTGCACAATCTACTATTACAATAATTTCTACTCATAAAGCTAGCCTTCTGTTTCGTTTCACTAATAAAGCATACCTCTGGGGAGTGAAGGTTTGACACCTTCTTGAATTGTTGAATTGTCAGGGGTCGCCCCGCACCCTGACAATTCCACGCAAGAAGCTTCATTGGTCAAATTGGGACCATTTTGGGCTGGCTGCCTCCACCCTTTCAGAAACGCAATCAGTGTCAGAAATTGACAATTTCATCTTCTTTCCCTCAACTGAAACAGTCTGCACTTCGTCGTCCACTTCCATGAAATCCCCATCTCTCTTCTTCAGATGCTTCATGGCTTCGTTTACTTGAGTGGTCATCGATCTCCCCTGCTCCCGAGCCAATCTTTTCCATCTCTTCCCTCCCTTTCCCTCAGCCGCGTTGCCCCTTTTTTCTGCAGTTAGGGTTTTTTCATCTGTAGCCAAGATTCATCAGTTGTATCTGAAGTTTCAGGTGCCCCAGAATTACTAAAACACCCTTCATGTATTCACTAATGGGCTTCGATGTCATTTGGGCTTCAGTAACTTCAGTGGCTTGACATTCTTGCATGGTAGGCTGTAAATTTTCTATTGATGATTGGGCTTCTCGCGGCCCAATTTTATTAGCCCAATCACCAGAATTCGACCCGGTTGAGGGATCCGCTTGCTTCTCCGTACCCGGGTTGAATTTCGTATTATCAGCATTAATAAAAACTTTTAACTTCTCACATCCCGCCAACAGGTCCTTCTGGAATTCAAATTCCAGAGCTCTTTTTTCCATGTTTCCACCATTTTCCGAGGACGCACGCTGCTCCTCGTTCGAGGCCACATCATCTCGACTCTTCGTTTCCCCCCTCGACGGCGACTCTTCAACTTCTCCGGCCGTCTTGAGGAGGAGCTCCGGTGCTCTGCTTTTCGTTAGCGTTTTCAGACTTGCCGAAGGAAGAAAAACAGAGCTTAAGCATTCCTTTGTATTTCTTCTAGCATTCAGAGCTATGTGAGAATCCATGTCTGACGAGGACTCCCATAGCTCCGCTGGACTTCTGGCTCTCAGCCATGATCCGAACTTTGCTACGCTGCTGCCTCCATCCTCTGCTTTGCAAGTAATTTGCTCGTGGTCAAGAATTCCGCAGAATTCACATATGTGTGGAAGACGCTCATACCTGAATTCGACCTTTGTAATACTTTCACCTTTAAGCTTCAGGTTCGCGTCCTTCTGCAGAGGTTTAGTAACATCCAACATGACTTTGAGTCGGACAAACCTTCCATCATCAGTAGCTTTCTCCGGTACTTTGATGCTCAATAATTCCCCAAACTTGCTACCAATCTTCTTGAACGTTTTCTCCGTGAAGAATATACCTGGCAATTTCCAGACTTGAACCCAGAATGGAGACAATTTGAAGTCTTCATCTTCCAGCTTCATCTCCATGCTCCATTTGCGGAGGATTATCAGGTTCCCTTTGAAAAACCAAGGGCTGCCATCCAAGATTCTATCCCTGTCTTTATCTTCCTTGAAGATGAAGTGAAAGAAATTTCCTCTAATGTGCTCTATCTTCAGCCCTGGTGGCTTTCCCCATATACTGGCCATCGTTCTTCTCAAACCTGTGAGGTTCTGAGATTTCTGAGCCAGTATCTTGCCTACCAAACTCTTGTTATACTCCTCAACTCTAACTTCCTCTTCCTCATCGCTCAAATCGATTTCAAAGTCTTCATCGTCCGATTTTAACTCTACTTGATTCAGGCCTCTGACGAGAGATAGCTCCTCCTCCGTGCTCATAATTGTTCTTTCAAACTCACACATGTGAAACACAGGACTCACCTTGCTACATCAAGAATTTTCTCTCTCTAGACTCTAGAGAGAACTATGTCTCTCATCTCATTCATTCCACAAGTCAAAGTGTAAAAAAAAAGTGCTTACCTTTTTTAAGATGATTTGAATGCCTCCCACTAAATGATCTAAATAAACTGAAGTTATATAATGGATTGTGCTTTAAAGACATGAAGGCTACATTTCAATTGATTTTCTTCCAGAAAGGTATTCTCTGAACACATGTGAATTTAAAAGATTAATAAGAAATAAGATAAAATAATAATTACGATTTAATAGTGCAAATGAAAGTGTCACAATGGCAGCTAATGTATATTCGTAAGAAGTCAGTAACCGTTGGTCGAGTGCCGAGTGAGCATGTCAAATGTCGTTCTTAAGAGAAAATTTTAATGACAAATGGTGAGTTTGAATTTAACGTTAACACTTTCTTGCTTATATATATATATATATATATATAGAGAGAGAGAGAGAGAGAGAGAGAGAGAGAGATTAGCAAATGATCCGTGCCCGTAAGGCCCTTATAAAATATATTTCTTGAGATACCCGTCACTTGACTTACCTGTGTTGTAGGCCAGTTATAAAATATATTATTTGACTTATAATTTATTTCTTGAAATGAATTTAGATAATGAATTTATATAGATTTAGTGTGTTTATGTTAACAGATAATCAATAAAAAGTACATCAAATAACTAATGAGATAAAGACATGAATTTTTAGATTTCAAAAAAGAAAATCCAAGATAAGATAGGATTTTAAAATAATTAGTTAGATAACAGAGAGATTCTTAAGATATAATTATATATTATCATTTATTCGGTTTAACTTAGTTGTATTTTTAATAACTCAAGTGTAATAAAAAAGAATTGAAAATCAACCGATCAAAATTGTCTTGAGACATTTTAATATGGAATGACTAGGATGTTCTCTTGACTTTTTTTTATGGAGGAAAACACCTAGTTGATTTATTATATAAATAAAATAGATTATGAAGGAGTAAGATAATGGTTGCTCTAGAAAAACCAAGTTCAAGTTGAGGTTTCAAAGGCTCAAGGTTCTAATAGTAGAAACCTCAACTTCAAATTTAAAGAGTTCTAAAACAACCATATTTTGGTGTTTTGTTTCCATACAAACATCCACAATTTGGTATGTTTTCCATGATCTAACATCCACATTTTGACTCCTTGTTGCCAACAACTCCACAGTTAGAAACCACCAACTTCACACAAACAGAAGCTGTTTCTTGAAGCAGCTTCCACAACCAAACCCAGAAGTTTCTTGAAGTTTTTCCAGAGAAAAGTTGTCTATGATTAGATGTCTCCAGACTCATCAAGGATCTGCAATTATATTTAAGAACATAATTATAGAGGCTCTAATGCTACACCCTTTTTCTACAAACACAATAATAGCTCTGTACTAAAATAATTCTTGGCTTGTTAGCAAAAGAAGTTGTACTTTTTTTTTCAATCCTCCCAACCTGCATGTGCTACTTCCAATGTTGGAGTAGAAATATAATAAAACCAAATTTTCTATAACACTTGTCAGGGCAAAGAAGCTTCTGAATCCCACAAACACATTAGGTGGAAATCATGCAACTAAAGAGTAGTCAACTACTCTAATGTTTGTCAGAAAGCTACATGTGGCAGAATGTTAACATATCAAAGGAACCCTCCAATGAGTTGGCCTATTGGTAATAACCTCAGCCAGAGGAGCCAATTAAACGGACCGTATTTGAGGGCATGTGGAATAAGTTAAGGCGCACACAAGTTGACCAGTACATATGATATCATATGATTATAAAAAATATGTAGATGGAAAGAACTCCCAAATATGTCATTGTTGCCCTTAGATGCATTGATTATGGGAAATCCAAGTTCCAACCAATATCAGCAGCTCTTGCATGATGCCTCATTTGTCAAATTTTTCAGTACAAGAGCAAACAAGGAGCTATGTCCCTATGAGCTCAAACTCCTTACAAAGAGAATACAAGGGTTTGTAAATCAAGAAAATGACATTATTCATGACTATAAGACTCAAAGCGATTACTTACATACCCAAATGAAGATTTGTCTCGTCGCATGAGCGCGGATTCTGGGAGATTGGATGAAGTTTCAAATCAGTGGAATAGAGTAAAGAGTAAAGAGTCTAAAAAAAACAAGTATCTGAATCTTGCTCCGTCTATTCAGTTGATAAAGTTTCATTGAAGATTATACTACAAAATTTGAAGAACTAGAATGGTTTCACTGTAAAGAACATATGATCATCTGTTGGTAAAACTGGAAGAAGAAAAAGGGATGAAACAGAAAGAATGAATTCAGCATTACCACCATTGATGAACAAGAACTCCACTTTGTCTGAGAGAACTAAACAAATCTAAACATTGGTCATAAGTTTTCTCATATTTCGCGGATCTCTTGCCCGGGCAGCATCTCTGCCATCTATTGTAATGGCACTCAAGAAAGATTTCATCAATCAAACAGATAGCTCCTGTCTCAAACAACCTTGGTATCAAGTCGAATTCTGTCCCTTCCACATCCATCTTCATCACCACAAAATCCTTCTCAGACACTGTGTTCTTCAGCCAATCAGCGAAATCAAATCCTTGAATCTCACTCCCATCACCAACCAAACCGTCCGATGAATTAACAGACTTGATCCTTCCCATTCCTTTCCCTTTCTCTTTTTCCTCCTCGCGGCTCGCGCCATGATTGACCTCAAAGAACAATGTCTCATTCCTAACCCAAGCTGCATACGGCATGAGTTTAACCCCTTTCTTGTACTTGTACTCCTCATGGAAAGCTTTGTCCGCCTCAATCGCGTATATCTCAAACGTCTTGTTTTGTTTCGGGTATTGTTTCTTGAACCAGCTAACAATGCTGGAGCCATAGCTGCGAGCTCCAACATCAACATACACATATCTTCTCTTGAAACTAATGTCAACCATTGATGGGAGGTACTTTATCTTCTGTGCATTTCTCTTCAGAGTAATCCATGGTTTTAGAGGCTCCTCTGTAATCAATGGCTCAGCATTGGTGACCAGCTCCCGTTTGTACCCCGGAACAGAGCAATTATTCGCAGCATCTCTATCACCATCGTCATCAACGATCTCGTTTTCTTTCTTTAAGACAATTTCACGAACAGGTGGTGTTGACGAATCAATGCCAACAATGTCACGAGTTCGGATTAATTTACAGGAACTGAACAAATCAATGAATGAATTGAGACTATACGTATCTTTGGATGTTGTGAGGACGACTAGAAACCCACCTGGCTTAAGCGTCCTGGTGACCTCGGATGCAAATTCAGCCGGGTTCGGAATCTTATCGACGGCGCCGGAGAAGATGAAATCGAATGTGTTGTCATCGAACGGGTGACGACCCGCCTGGCCGGAAACGACCAACGGCTTCGAACCCTTCTTGTGAATGCCGATCGAGTCCGAGACCCCAATCTTTTTTAGGGCAGAAACTTCAACACCGTTTGGGGTTTCGACGCAGAGAGACTTCGAAGTCGGAGAGAGATAGCCGTCGGATATTAGATCCTGAAAAACGGCGGAATAGTACTGGACAGCGTTTCTCCAGCTGTCAGTGAGCGAGAGATCACGTGGGTTGGATTCCGCCGGAGTGGATCGAATAGGGTCGTCGTCGACGGTGACGGCGGAGGAGGTTTGTTGGGGTACGCCGGTGACGAAATTGAGATTTTCCGGTAAAGAGAAGAAACAGAAGTCACCAATGTCGCAGGATTCGCCTCTTATGGTGACGACATAAGCGAATCGAACGCCGATTACGACGACACAGACGAGGAAAACTCGTATCAGAACATTGCTGAGTATATTGGGCTTGGGCTCCATTATTCTGGGTGTATTTGTATGTATTCTGTATCTAACTTGATTTGGGTGCGTTTATGTATTTGCAGATGTATGGATGGAAAAACCAGAGAGAGAGAGAGAGGGAAGGAGAGATTTGGGTATTTGGTTTTTATCTAGAGCAGAAGCGAGCAGAGGTGTGATTAGCGCCGACGAGGGTCCGGTGGGAATGATGGCAGAAGATTAGAAAATTGAGTGAATCTGGAGGGGCAAAACAGTCACACATGTTTTAGACTAGGAATTCCTGTAAGGCGGCGATTTGATTGCTCCAAATGATTGTTGAGGCCTTGAGGGTTTTCTTCTACGAATAGGAATGGCGAAGGAAGGGAGAGATTGCTATGCCTGTGTATGGGCTGAAGGAGAAGGCGACGCGGAAGGGTAACCGGAACAGGCGGTGACAGCAACGCCGTGTTTTAGTAAAAGTGTAAGAGAGCCGCTTTTAATGATAATGAAAAAAGACACATACTGCACCTACATTTAGGGTGAAAGTCGCCTTTACACCTTTGGTATGGAAAAAGACAATAACAACCCTTACGGAATAATATGAAACTACCGTTTAACTAGGGATGGCCATTCGGGTTTGAAAAGTCGGGCTAGCCTGCTTAGCACAGTGCACCAGACACTATTCACACACCCTTGAAGCTGTGTATGGGCCAGCCCGAACGAAATTGTGAATTGGGCTTAAAGAGGAGTCGGGCATGTACGGGTGAGTGCAGGGTTTGCATAAGAAAAACCCGCACCCACTGACTCTGTCTTCTTCAATATCCACTGCTGCTCCTCTCTCTCTCTCTATTCGACCTCACAAAGTGGAATCTTTGTCTCTCCTGTGCTCACAGCAAAATTCTGAGCAAGATCCTCTCCCTCCCTCCCCCCTCCTCTCTCTCTCTCCACCCAGATCTGTTCGCGCGTGATCGCAATGTCCATCTCCATCTTTTTTCCGCTTAGACCTGCATTCAATTGAGGCCATCAACCATCTCTGTTGCGGTTTGTACTGATGCTATCTGTATTTTTTAGAGAAATTATTTGGAAAACTGGAGCAGCAATGTATGTCATTGGGTTCAAGAAAATGGGTTCACGTAATTTTTTCACAACCATCAAACTTTGGTGTAAAAGTCTCTGCTTGAACACCACATTACTTGACCTGGTGAATTAGTCAGTGGGTTTGCGAAGACGGGGATCAATTGTTACTTTATTGGTGAATTATGTTTGTTGAACAGTGTGTTCTTGCGGGATGAAGCTTATGTGATGTATTTCTTAGCTGGTCAGTAATTAATTACATTCAAATTTGTGTCCTTTTAAACTAGAAGCGGGTTAAATAGGGTCGGGTATGTGTTCGGGCCGAATCGGGTTGAATGCAACCGGGTGCGGGCCAGTATGTAGTAGCTAACACAACGGGTTTTTGTGCGGGCTAGCAGGAATTTGGGCACTATAGCGGGTCGGGTTTAGCAAATTCTGGCACGGCCCGACCCGATTGCCATCCCTACGTTTAACCCCCTTTTGCACACTGTAATTTACAATCAACTACCTCTGTTTCTTATGGTTCGCCTGAGAGAAAATGTGACAGGTTTAATAAACTTGTGCCTTTTACAAATTCACCCTTACCTTTCCATCTAATTACATCCCTACTTCCCTCCCTCCCACAGTCAACACCAACACCACCACCACAGCATCACCACCACAACTACCAGCAGCAACAATAGAATAGTATATACCAATTTACATATCAATATTGGCAGTTAACATTTCTAAACCAAAAACACAAATATGTCAACAACAAAAAACAAATATGGTGATTTTCTTACTAGAGTAAAAAGAACCAAAACATACAAGGAATTTTTTTTTACAAAAAATAAAAAAAAAATAAAAAAAAATAAACAGAGAATAGAAGGTGAAGAAGAAGAAGCAGAACTAGCGGAAGATAACTGATGCCGCCTTGAAACCGCACCGCCGAGGGAAGAAGAAGAAGAAGAAGAAGAAGAAGAAGAAGAAGAAGAAGAAGAAGAAGAAGAAGAAGAAGAAGAAGAAGAAGAAGAAGAAGAAGAAGAAGAAGAAGAAGAAGAAGAAGAAGAAGAAGAAGAAGAAGAAGAAGAAGAAGAAGCAGGAGAAGAAGAAGGAGGAGAAGAAGGAGGAGGGGAAGCAGGAGGAGAAGAAGGAGGAGGAGGAGGAGGAGGAGGAGAAGAAGAAGAAGAAGAAGAAGAAGAAGAAGAAGAAGAAGAAGAAGAAGAAGAAGAAGAAGAAGAAGAAGAAGAAGAAGAAGAAGAAGGAGGAGAAGGAGGAGGAGAAGGAGGAGGAGAAGGAGGAGGAGAAGAAGAAGGAGAAGGAGAAGAAAAAGAAGAAGAAGAAGAAGAAGAAGAAGAAGAAGAAGAAGAAGAAGAAGAAGAAGAAGAAGAAGAAGAAGAAGAAGAAGAAGAAGAAGAAGAAGAAGAAGAAGAAGAAGAAGAAGAAGAAGAAGAAGAGGAAGCCTCACCGCCGACGGAACAACGAAACCACCGTCAATCTGCTCGCGCCAACGGGGATCACCGCATCCGAAACCTAAAACCGCCTCCCAATCTTCATTCTTCCTCATTTCACCTTCATCCCTTCTATTTTTCCTCGCCACAGTTGCCGCCTCCAAATCCTGAAATCGGTGAAAAAATTCAAAACATATGTAACCTTTGTCTTGATCTGAAGAGGAAGATGATCCAAGATAGAAAATAAACATTAGAAATCATACAAATCAATTACTGCGGGTAGATCTTGGTTGGAAGTTCTCCACAGGAAGGGGGAGGTTATCTTTCTCTCTCTTTCTCTCTCGCTCTATCTGTCACCGCGTGTAATGGGAGTGGGGGTATTTGAGTGAGTTAGGTGATAAGGATAGTTTAGTCTTTTTGCATCAAAACATTACTTAAAGAGGAAAGTATGATGAAAGAGAAAAAACTTCCCGTTTAGGGAAGTAGGATGAAAGAGAATAAACAGAGGTAGTACTAGTCACATGCATTGATCGCACACTAACCTTCTTAGGGCATGTTTGGTACCGGATAAAAATATAAATAATCGGCTAAAAATAACAAAGAAAATAAGTTGGCTAGAAAATTAAAGTAGATACAAATTCTTAAGATGATTGCTATGAACTAAAAAATATGCAGAATGTAAGAGAATCTGTAAACTTGAACTAAAATGGTCAATTTGATGAAGATCGGTCAAAACATGGTTTCCCAAACATGCAATTGGAGCTCAGAAATGTGGTTTAAGTTGCGGCCAAAGAGACACGGCCGGCGTGTAGGCCCATCAAAGATCAAGTAGAATCATAAGAATGAGATGAAGAATAATATAGAGCAATTAAATACAATTAACTGAATGTCGAGCAGTCAAATCCAAGAAGACGACGAGCAAGTCCTTACAAGGTCGAGAAAATGATGGTGTATGTTGGATTAGATTCCCGAGAGGCACTATATATTTAGTATGAACATTTTTTTTACTAGAATATTCAATCATTATTTATGGAGATATTTAATATAATGGAGTCCTTAGATTATCATTTGTTATTTATCTTAAATATTCTCTAGTCCAATATCTTGATTAATAGGACGATCACTATAGACTAGTATGTGGATAGATTGATATGGAGATATCAAGTCTAACACATGGGTATGCATTAGGAGTAATGACATACTGAATTGACCTACCACGAGAAGACTACATATAAATTATGTTAGCGTCACAAGTGCTTCTCTTAAGTGACAGTGGTATTGTAATCCTTTAACTTGAAGTCACTAGATACTCTACTTGTCAAATATCATTTGATATTATCAAATATTACACCCTAACTAGGTAACTATAAAGATAGTAATCGGGCATGATAGGAAGCAAGTTAAGAAATGGTAGTGATGTAGACTGGATTTCTCCCTCCTACATAATGGGAGTAAATATCCACAGCCACTCAAGGTTTAGTGCTTATGGAATCTCTGAAAAGACTCAGATAAATCAATATGGGATATTGATTTATCTGTACAGATAAGCCTATTCCCAGGATCAAGAAACTATGGATTGGATATACGAGTGTGACATTTATGTCTCGTGTCCAATCTGGATATAGAGACAAAGGGATAATGCAATACGGTAACATTGGGCACTACGTTTGTCGGATCACTGACTATTTCTATTAGTTGGGTGGCATAGATGTGTTGCTAGACACCGCTCTATGTATTAATTGTTTCTACCAACTAAGTAGAAACATATGGGGTCACACACCTTATGGATTAAACTGGATATGGGAATTATTTAGTTGTACTAATTAAGCAAGAGGATCAAAAAGCAACCACAAGCAAAGTTTAGTAGGACTAATTTGCAAGGTGGACTAATCCGTGTATGGACAAGGTTACTATTGGGGCAAATATGTAGTTAATAAGGAGTTATTAACTATATAAAGGCACACCTAGATTATTATTTTCATAAGAGTCGTTATTGTGTGAAAATAACAAAGCAAGGAGAGACAGACAAGGGATGCCGAACCCTACCCCGTCCGTCCCCTAGGTCGTCGGCCATTAGAGGCGCACGACCTTCGGTACCTCGTTTTGCGTGATCTTCTTCTGCCTCCTTCTTCTCTTATCTAGCACAAAGACGTGAAGGGTATTCTAGAACAATTCTAGCTGTGGATACTCGTATAGACATGGAAATCATTCTGCGCACGTGATCTTTCAGACAAACAAGGTACACCACTGTTTATCCCTTATCACGTTATGAATGCTTCCCTGCGATCTGTGGAGAGGTTTGATCAGGAATCTATTTATTGTTATTCCACAGCGCTACTTGCATCAAAACCTTACAGTGATATCATAGCCACAGGTCCTAGCCCATAACGTGATTTATGTGTTAATGTTTTATCACTTCTTACACCATATCGTTATTTTTCGTGAAACACTAATATTGGCATAATGATGCAAACTGAATATGATTCAGTAGAGAATGAGCCAATTTTACATATATTTATAAAGTTTGGCAAAATTCTTTCACATATGATGTGAGTTTTTGGGTTCTGAAAAGGTAGGGTTTGGGAACAATTGGGGAAATTGTGTTTTTGCCTACAATCGGGGATCCGCCCACAAGGTGAAGGGAAAAAGGTTTGGAAATTTTCCATGTAGGGTTCGGCCAAGCCAACCCGCCCCTCACCTTGGTGCGCGGACCAATGCCAGCTGACCCACTGGACTCGCCCAGCCACCGGTCTGACCGTATGGACTGGTCTAGCCATTGTTGGTCCGGTTTGGCATGTCCAAACATTTCGAACAATAAGGATTGGCACGTCCGTTTGACCATTTTAACCTTAGAAAATCTCAAATTCAACTAAAATTGACCAAGCAAAAATTATATTTTAACCGTACTATGTGATTTATCACATGGTAATTGGATGTGGCCTTAGATGTGGATGATGTTTAATTTTTGTGGTTTGGTTTTATTGTAATTAATGTAATTAATTAATTCTTACGGTCTACGTGTCGTCGTCTTCCTCACATGTGAGGTCTCTCTATTTAGTATAGATACTAGCTAGTATTATATAGATAAGCTTTAGTCAAGGCATGGAGAAGAAGATCAAAGACTGAAGAAATCACAATATGGCGTTAAAGCAAGGACGCATTGACTAAATATGGAAGAACATGGAAATGAGCTTGCTGTATTTAGGGATTATTGATATTCTCATTGGCTTGGGAATATCGTAGTTTTAGGAGGCCACATCCACATCGCATTTTATTTATTTATTTAGTTGTTATTTATTTTTGATGTATGGTTGATGCATGCAAAACGTAACAAGATAATAATTAAAATGTTGGATCTTTTACTTGGGATTGCCCAATCCAAATAAGAAGATCAGTTGATAGGATTAACAAAAAAATTAAAATTGACAAGGAAATCCCGCAACGATAAATATTGCTTATTGCTTTCTCTTACTTAACACTCTTCAAAATCATAATGTATTGAATTCATGTTTGCCAAAGCGAGGTGATTTGATTCATCATGAGATGGCGCGATGGCACAAACTAGTAATGTGAAATTGCTGAAGCAAGAGGTTGAACACAACTAAGCTACTTCAATAGGATTGAAAGCTTAGAGACAAGGCAATCGGGTTTATCTATGAGATAGATAAATAAGGAGTTATTTGCCCAATTGAACCAAGAATTGCATAGGATGCAATTGGAAAGTGTTCCTACCTAAATAACTAATCTTTGGGTGACTTGCCAAATCAAGCTCAAGAAGAAGAAAAATACGGATCTTGGCCCACTAGATAATATATGATATTTTCCGCATTAATGGTGAGGGCTATTAATCCGAGAAAAATAGTGGGAGCTATATTTAATAATCTAGCAACTGTTAAATGTAATTAATTGTTCAAAAATACTAAAACTTGTATATTTCTCATTTTGTAGAATTCCAATGGCAAACAATCAACCAAAAACATCGACTTCATCCCTGCGATCTGTCCTTGAGAGGGAAAAACTTTCTGGAATCAATTTTCTAGACGGGTACATAAAGTTGAGAATTGTTCTCAAGAAAGAAAAGAAGGTGTACACTCTAGAGCAGCATGTTCTAGAGGCATGACCTGCTAATGCTACTACTGCCGAAAGGAAAGCACATCAGAAGATCTTTAATGACTCTACTGATGTGACTTGCCTTATGCTTTGCACCATGAACTATGAGCTTTAGAAGCAACATGAGAACATGGAATAGTATGATATGATCATACATTTGAGACATCTCATCCAAGAGTAAGCAAGGCATGAGCGGTCTGAAGTATCTAAAGCACTGCTCAAGTGTCATCTTCCAGAGGGGAACTCAGTCGGGCCTCATGTACTCCGCATGATCGAGTATATAGAGAGTCTCGAGAGATTAGGCTTCCCATTCAGCCACGAGTTGGCTACTGATCTCATCCTGCAATTGTTGCAGGATAGTTATAGCCAGTTCATCATGAACTATAACATAAATGAGATCAACAAGACTCTGCCAGATTTGCTCAATATGTTGAGGACTGCCAAACGGAACATTAACAAAGGCAAATGCGAGGCCATAATGATGGTAAATAAAGGAAAGAGCACGAGAGTTGCTTCGACCTCCAAATGGAAGAGCAAGGGAGTTGCGAAACCCAAAGAAGTTGCCTTAAAGCCTGCTGGTGGCGTGTCTAAGGGCGTCTGTCACTATTGCAGTCAGACTAGCCACTGGAAAAGGAACTGCCCAAAGTATCTAGAAGATAGGAGGCTTGGAATAGTGATTCCACCACTACCAGGTACTTTTGTTATAGATGCCAATCTATTTATCTCTTCATCTTGGGTATTGGATACTGGATGTGGATCTCACATTTGTCGAAATGTGCAGGATCTAAAGAGAAGCAGACGACTAGCTAAAGGGGAGATAGACTTGCAAATAGGGAATGGAGCAAGATTTTTTGCATTATCCGTAGGCGTTTATGAGTTATCTTTTCCTTCAGGACTTACTTAGAATTAGAAAAATTTTATTTTGTGCCTGCTATGAGCAGAAATATTATTTCTATTTCTCGTTTGGACAAGAAAGATCTTGGTCCATTTATTTTGATGGTTTGCATTATTGTAATGCTCTTTTGTCTAATGAATTATATATCCTTGATCAAGATAATTCCGCCTATAACACAAATATCAAAAAGATTAAGACTAACGATGTAAATCCTATTTATCTATGGCATTGTAGTTTAGGCCACATAAATGAAAATCGCATCTCAAGACTCCATAAGGATGGGTTCATAGACTCATTTGATTATGAATCATATGAGACATGTGAGGCTTGTTTATTTGAAAAAATGAATAAGTCTCCTTTCAGGAAGAAAGGTGAGAGGATTAGTGAGCACTTAGCACGCATACATACTGATGGTTGTGGGCCATTTTTCACGCCTGCCAGAGGTGGTTATCTTTATTTCAATAAATTAATGATGACTTCAGTAGATATGGATTTTTGTACCTTATGAAGGCCAAATATTAATCCTCTGAAAAGTTCGAATAATTCAAGAATGAAGTAGATAAGCAACTTGGCAAGAGTATCAAGGCTATACGATCGGATCGTGGAGGAGAATATTTAAGCCAATATTTTGGCGACTATCTTAAAGAGTGTGGAATCTTGTCCAAACTCACTCCACCCGGAACGCCACAATAGAATGGCGTGTTCGAGAGGAGGAATCGAACACTGTTGGACATGGTTTGATCTATGATGTGTCAGAATGATCTTAGGGACACGCTATATTTACTGCAGCTTTTACCCTTACCGTGTTCCATCAAAATCAGTCATGAAGAATCCATATGAGATATGGAATCGGAGGCGTCCCATACTGTAACACCCCCGATTTACAGAGGAACCGGAGATCGTGGAAGTGTCTCCGTCTGTGGAATTACTCTTTCGTACAAGGATTAGTAGTAACAAGCCGTGAAAAAAAAACATTCAAACTACTGATTAATATTACAAAAGTCAATAGTGTTCGCGACAGAGTCCAAGTTGGACAACAAGTCTAATAAAAGATATTTTACAACAAAAGAGGTCTCTCTAGTTAATTACTAAGCATTACAATTTACATGTGAGAACGAGCTCGTGAATCTCGCGCGTTACCCTAAGCAAACTAGTCATATACCTGCGGGGGAAATAAAAGGAACAAAGACCGCAGTTTTTCGAGTATCAGTAAAAACTGAGTGAATAAACAACTTAGCATGTAAAACAGAGTGGCTAAGAAAGGTTACGGGGTTGTATTTGGAAAGTTTAAACAGTGACGGAGTATAAGTATAAATATCAGAGTTTGCAGTATAAATAAGATTCCCAAATGTTCGGTGTTTCCATTACAAATATCTTACCTCAAGTGGCGTGTCTATGCAGAACACGGCTTATAAATAACTGTTTCCATATTTAGAGATAAAGATGTCAAATTAATAATTCGCAGTAACCAAGGGAGACTAGGATAAATAGTAACATGTGATACTGATGTATATGGGGGTGTTGAAGACGCAGCCTCTCTACCAAGCGTTATGTATCGGATCCCCCGTCCCGCTAGTCATCATACAAGTAGCCAACTAGACCTTAAGTGTCGACACCCCCTTAAGATTGTAAGTCAGAAGAGTAGTACTAGATGCTAGACTCTAGCCTATGGCGATAAGAGTCGGGGCACTCGGAGTCCCAAATTAGTAATGGGTCCAAGACTCCAATAGGTAGTCAAGGGAAGCTGTCGAATCGATACTTCCGGCCGGAGCCAACATAGTAACAGTCCACTGGTTCCAGTACATGCGATTCTTTCACTTTACGTTGTTAATGGATTCTGACTTAGTGACATTTGAATAAAGAGTTTTCTCAATTCGAATACAAGTTGTAAAATGGCGGTTTAAAATTAGAACGACATGTTTACTAATTTCAGAATAAAACACGACAGTTATTTTGAAATAAACAAGTAGATCACATGAAAGAACTAGGCAGGCAAAACTAAGAAAGTAAACTCACATGTATATTTTGAGACTGAACATAAATCATGTTTTGACACGAAGGAAGACAAGTACGCAACACTAATCATGTATACTCACGCGAGGAAAGAATATGGCATACTAGATTAAGCATGAATACTCAAAGATATATTTTGAAACAAGACATAAATCACGTTTTGACACGAAGGAATACAAGTACGCAACACTAAGCATGTATACTCACCGAGAGAGCCAAAAGTGCCAGCTAAACCGCTACTCGTAAACAACGTCCAACTCTACTCCATCGTTGAAATCAGGATCTACAATCATACACATAAATTCCTAATCACAACAAGGTCCGTGTCACAAATAGAGAATACATATGTCCTACGTGAGATGCAAATGACATCCAAGAGTAAATATAACACCCGATTTATTTTTAGATAATTGAAGTCTCAATGGCTAGTGAATCAGAAATCTCTAAAATGATATTAGGAAATTACATAATAATTTTAAGACTATAAACCTATTTAATACTATAATTACCGTTATAGTAAATTATAAGAAAAGTCAGATTATAGTTAAAAAAATAAAAGATAACAATTCTCAAAATTATAAAAGAGTTATATCTAGTTTTTTTTTTTTTTTTTTTTTTTTTTTTTTTTTTTTTTTTGCGGAGCAAAAAGAACTTCATTAAAAGTATATCTAGTTAAGGAAATGATTTCGTAATATCTCACAATTAGTATATTTTTTCTAACTAATTTATTTTACGATAAAAACAACAATAGTTAATTAAACGAATTTTAATTGTTCATTAAAAAGATAACATTTGTATTTATAATTATTTGGCAACTCACAATTTATTTAGATAAGCGAAATCAGCATTTATTAAATGATCAAAATATTACTATATAACCAATATGTAATTAAACTTCTATAAATAATTCATTCTTATTAACTTATTTTTCAAGAACTAATTATAAACATTTAATTGTACCTAATTTCTAATTCATATAAATTTCATCTTTTAACTAACATTACAATATTATTTATTTTTATTTATTTATTCTAGTATATAAATTAACAAAATTTAAATAAAGGTTTATATTAACTAAATAGAAATAGTAAATACATGTATATATATATATAATGCAGTTTAGAGGTAATGACAGCAAGTACCCCCCCCCACCCCAATTACAAGTAACAGTTTCTAAACATGACAAAACATGCCCTTTAAGTCTCAGATTTCACAAGAATACCCCCTGTAACCAATTTCTTTTCAAAATTGCCATCTTCTCCAACATTCACCCACGGGAAACTTAACACCCACCCACAAATCAAATATCCCCACTCACACACATATGCAGCAAGAACAAAAACCCACAAAATTATTTCTTAACGGATCACGAAAAGGTTTCGTGTTTACCGGAAAGTTTCGACGACGAAGAAAAGGAAAATCGGCGGCAATGGTGGTCGCGGGGCTGAGTTCATTTCACTCCGGTGGATGGGCTTGTCTAGGCGAAACAGAGACAAGGAGAGAGTGGGACAGAGGTGGATGAAATGAGGCGGAGGAGGAGCTTGGCGGTGGTTGCGTCGGGAACGGCCCAGAGCTTCACCGTCGCTGCTACTGCCGCAGCTCTTGCTGCTGCTATTTGTTTGCTCCTGGTGCGATTCCAATGTAACGGGGAGGGAGGAGTGAGCTCGAGGAAGAGAGGAGGAGATGGATGGTGCAGTGGGTTGTGGCGGTGATGGAGTTTACCGCCGGTGATGGAGGTAATTGGTTTCTGGGTTTTCTTCAAGTAAAACAGGGGATATATAGAAATAGGGGTGCAGGTCGTGGTGGTGAGAGAGGGAGGTACATGTGGCGGTGATGGCTGGTGGTAATGGTGATGGTGGTCGTGGGTCTGTGTTGCCGAGGAAGAAATGAAAGAAGAAGAGAAGTTGGTGATGTTATATACAGTGGGTAAAAAAAATGAAATAAAAAGAAGTGTGAGGTGAAGGCATGACGCAAGGGTTTCAAAATATGTTGACATTTTTTTATTATTATTTATTTTTTTCTTTCAAAGAGTTATTGGGTAAGGTAGAAGTATCAGTTTAGGTGGTGATTCGGACGCGCGAGGACGTAACTACGCGACTAACTATGGGGCACACGACTAAAATTTAATACGCGACAATAATAAAAATTATACTTCAAATTCGGTTAACATTTTTAAAAAATGTGAAACACAAATTTTTAGACAACGAAATTTATTAAACTAAGTAATCGTAATTTAATTGCAACAATTAAAAGTTACAACGCGCGTTGAATTACTTAACGACTCTAGCTAAAAATTACGGGTATTACACATAGGGTCTTTTATGGGGTTGTGATGTCTATGTAAAGCGTTTACAAACAGACAAGCTCGGACCCAAGTCGGATAAGTGTAAGTTTATGGGATATTCTAAGGAAACGAAAGTATATTATTTTTACAATCCAATCGAGAACAGAGTGTTTGTTGCTCGGACCGGTGTGTTTCTATAAAGAGAGTTTGTCTCTAAAGAATCCAGTGGGAGGAATGTATAACTTGAAGATGTTCAAGAACCACAAACCACTGATCCTACAATGGAAAATGAGAAGGAACCATAAGATGTTGTGGAGCATTATTCTCAAGTAACACAAGAACTTCGTAGGTCCAGTAGGGTACGTCATGAGCCAGATAGGTATGGAATTCTCGTGACTGAGCCTGGTGACGTATTACTCATGGATGATGAGCCTACTACCTATGGAGAGGCCATGAAAGGACAGACTCTCAAAAGTGGCCATGAGATCTGAAATGGAATCCATGTATACCAAAAAAGTATGGACTTTGGTGGAACAACCCCAAGAGGCTCGGCCCATAGGGTGAAAGTGGGTATTAAACAAGAATAACCATATGGATGGCAATGCGATTGCCTATAAGTGCTGATAGGTGGCAAAGGATTCAGACATATTCATGATATTGACTATGATGAAACTTTTCTCCAATCGCAATGACCAAATCTATTCGCATCTTACTTGCTATTTCAACTTATCACGATTATGAGATTTGGCAGATGGATATCAAAACGACGTTTCTGTATCCAAACCTCCTTGAGGATGTGTACATGACACAACTTGAGGGTTTTGAAGATCCGTAGCATGCCCATAAAGTGTATAAGTTGCAGCGATCTATTTATGGATTGAAGCAAGCATCTAGGAGTTGGAATCTGTATTTTGATGATGCAGTCAAAGAGTTTGACTTCATCAAGAAAGAAGATGAACCTTGTGTTCACAAGAAGGTTAGTGGGAGCTCTGTTGTGTTTCTGGTCTTGTATGTGGATGACATACTACTCACTGGAAACAATGTCCCTACCTTGCAATCTGTTAAAGATTGGCTAGGGAAGTGTTTCTCAATGAAATACTTAGGGGATGCAGCTTATATACTTGTTATCAAGATTTATAGGGTTAGATCAAGGAATTTTCTCGGCCTAATACAAAGTACATATATAAAGAAGGTGTTGAAATAGTTCAACATGCAAGAATCAAGGAAAATATTCTTGCCCATTTTGCATGGAGTCACCCTTTCGAAGGCTGACTGTCCTTCCAATGATATTGAGAAGAACCGTATGAGTAAGATCCCATATGTGTCGGCTATAGGATCTATCATGTACACCATGCTATGTACTAGACCGGATGTGTCATACGCGTTGAGTATGGCAAGCAGATACCATTCTAAACCGGGTGAGAGTCACTGGATTGCTGTCAAGAATATCCTTAAGTACTTGAGAAGGACTAAGTATGTATTCTTAATATATGGAGTGTAGGAAGAGCTAAGTGTAAGGTGTTACACTGATGCGAGCTTCCAAATCGGAAAGGATGATTTCATATCGCAGTCGGGGTTTGTGTTTTGCCTAAATGGAGGAGCTGTGAGATGGAAGAGTTCCAAGCAAGAGAAGGTTGCTGATTCTAAAACTGAGGCCGAGTATTGCCACGTCTGGCGCAACAAAGGAATCTGTTTGGATTAGGAAGTTCATTACTGAGCTGGGTGTGGTTCCTAATATTGTTGATCAAATTGAGTTGTATTGTGACAACACTGGGGCGATCGCACAATCCAAGGAACCCAGGTCACACAAGAAATCCAAGCACGTACTCAGGAAGTTCCATCTTATTGGAGAGATCATCGATATAGGAGATGTGAAGATATGCAAGATTCCAACAGACGATAATCTTTTAGATCCACTTACAAAGTCGCTTGTTCAGCGAAAGCATGAAGGAAACACTAGATCTATACGCATACGAGATGCACCAGATTGGAGTGCAAGTGGGAGCCTATTGCATTAAATTCCCTAGAGGCAATCTATATTTAGTATGAACATTTTTTTTCGGCTAGAATATTCATTTATTATTTATGGATATATTTAATATAATGGAGTCCTTAGATTACAATTTGTTGTTTATCTTAAATACTCCCTAGTCCATTATATTGATTAATAGGACGATCACTATAGACTAGTATGTTGGTAGATTGATATGGAGATATCAAGTCTAGCCCATGGGTATGCATTAGGAGTAATGGCATACTGGATTGACCCACCACGAGAAGACTACATATAAATTATGTTAATGTCACAAGTGCTTCTCGTAAGTGACAATGGTATTGTACTCTTTAGAATTGAAGTCACTAGATACTCTAGTTGTGAAATATCATGTTTTGATATTATCAAATGTTACATCGTAACTGGGTAACCATAAAGATAATAATCGGGCATGATAGGAAGCAAGCTGAGAAATGGCAGTGATGTACAAAGGATTTTTCCCTTTGACATAATGGGAGTAAATATCCACGGCCACTCGAGGGGTAGTGCTTATGGAATGTCTGGCCAGACTAAGATAAATTAATATGAGTTATTGATGTTATCTGTACAAGTTGGCCTACTCCCAGGATCGAGAAACTATGGACTGGATATACGAGTGTGACAGTTATCTCTCGTGTCCAATCCGGATATAAAGACAAAGGGATATTGCAATACGATAACATTCAGCACAAGTTTTGTCGGATCACTGACTATTTCAATTAGTTGGGTGGCATAGATGTGTTTCTAGACACCTCTCTATGTTAGTTATTTTTACTACCAACAAAGTAGAAAACCTATGGGGTGACACACCTTATAGATTAAATTGAATTTGGACATTAATTAGTTGGACTAACTAAGAAAAATGATCAAAATGCAACCACAAGCAAAATTAGTAGGACTAATTTGCAAGTTGATTAATCCGTGTATGGACATGATTAGTATTGGGGCAAATATGTAGTTAATAAAGAGTTATTAACCATATAAAGGCACTCCTAATTTATTTTTTTCGTAAGAGTCATCATGGTGTGAAAATAACAAAGCAAGGAGAGATAGGAAAGGGAGGCCGGACCCTACCCCGTCCACCCCCTAGTGCCGTGGGCCATCATAGGAGCAAGGGCTGCGAGGCTCTTGGTGCCTCTTTTGCGTGATCTTCTTCTGCCTCCTTCTTCGCATAGCTAGCACAAAGACGTGAAGGAGATTCCAGCACAATCCTGTGTGTGGATACTTGTAGAGACGTGGACATGATTCTGCGTATCATGATCATTCAGACAAACAAGGTACGCAACTGTTTATCCATTTATAACGTTATTGATGCTTCCATGCGATCCGTGGAGGGGTTTGATTAGAAATCTATTTATTTTTATTCCGCTGCGTTACTTTCATCAAAACCCTACAGTGTATGCCCGAGACGCAATATTACTAGCAACATTTGGGGACAATGGGGATATGACACCTAACGGATTGACTATTTACTAAGCTAATTCTTATTTATATACTAAAATTCACGATTCAACTATAGTGAAATACTAAATTACTAAAATACTCTTAGAAAAGGTCGGGTTATTTCAAGGTGTGTGACAGCACACCATGAAGGAGGCACAAAGTATCTAAGTGGAGGTACTATGATGGGCGATGGTGGATGATTGTGGCGGATGTAGCGAAGATGACAACAAATGGGAGTTGGCTAAAGAAAATTTCTTACACCTGAAGAGTATATGTCGATTTTGAGTTTGTTGAGTATGTCTGAAATTCAATAAACGAAGATGTTATGAATTGGGTGATCCAACCCCTAGCGTTGGAATTGGCAAAACAACGAGCAAGAAGGCAAATGTAAAAGACTGCAACATTTGGGTACTGTAGCAGGTCGTGCGACCTACTTCGGGGCTGGAAATTTTCAGGGTTGTTTCCTATCGGTTTTGTTAACTTTTAAGCGCTATTTTGGGCACGAGTCTGTAGTTTAGGCCTATATATGAGTGTAGGTTGTGGCTATTAGCGTGTTTGTGGTAGTGTGGTTAATTTTAATTGGATTCTCATTAATAAATTGAATTTGTTTTATCGTGGACATAGCTACTCTCAAAGCTAGCGAACTATGTCAAATCTTTGTGTGATTTTCTTCATTTTGTTCTTCGTATCATCATTCTTCTTGTTTTGCATTCATTTTATACCAAGTGGTATCAGATCCTGAGTTTTGGGTTAGGGTAAACTTTTATATAAACATTGAGGAGCGAGATAACATATGATAAATTGTACAATAGTCTTATACTTTACTCAGAGGAGAAATATGAGAGCACATATATAACATACTTGGTCTGTTTCTTATGAATTATCCTACTTTGACTTTTCAACCCGTAACTTAGTCACTTTGACTCGATGATTTAGATAACAAAACGATAAACTTTTTTAAGTTTTTTTCCATTATGTTGTAGATAAACGATGTAGTTCACAATGAGTTGTTTGAGAATTTAAGAATGTAGCTGGCATCCTTCTGGTGTTAGTTCTAGTGTATAGCATCTGCGATGAAATCGTTAGTGGTCCGGTGTGCTGAGAAATTTAAATTGGTGAACATGTTTTCTGTTCACGATTTTCTCTTGTAACAATGAAAAATAATGGTTTTTTCCTTTAATTTTATGGGAATAGCAGAGGAACAAATTACAAATCAACAGAATCAAATAAAAACTCAACACCAAATAGCATTCTTCATATTTCGATCTAGATAAATTGGAGAATCATAAGCAGACTCTTACTAACATGAATCAAAATAAAAAGGGGTTTTTTTTTTCTCAGATCGAACACATCAGAAAAAGACAATTAATCCAACAATGTCCAACAAAAGAAAAATCTCTTTTCAAGAGAGGGATTTAGAAGTGACTGGGTGGTTTTCCCACTTCCAATTTCAGTAAGATTAGGGTTCGATTAGCCATGAAGTCTTCTTTCTGGTGCAAAACAACGAATCAGAAACGGCTAAACGGATTGATTGACGGGAAATTAAAGGGAACAGAAAGCCCTAAGAGAATCTGAAGCTCTGCACTGAAACAGACGATTCTTCGCAACACAGAAAGGGAAAACTGACCTGTTCTACTTCAGCCGCTCCTTCCCTGCAACAGACGATCGATAGATGAAGTGGAAGAAGCTCCTCCACTTCTGTAGAGACCGTATCGCGACTGAGGCTGAGCGATAGCAACACAATCGCCCGATTGACCTAGACTTAGAAGGGATTGGAATGAGAACTGAAAAGATTGTGTTTATGTTTATCTACTCACTTTTAGATAAACACGAGGTTTTTAGTGTTAATAATTTTATTCCTGCTTTGTTTTACTTTTGAGGCTGTTAAAAACTATTAAAGAGGCGGTTCTTATTTTTTAGCCAAAAATACTATCTTTTTATGGCTCTTTTCGTAACCACCACAAAAAGATCAGCTACAAATACCCCCTTTTCTAGTAGTGAATAAAGTTTACTCTACAAGCCCATACAAAGATTACCAAATATTTGTATCGTTTTGCTAATCAAATCATCGGATCAAAGTGATCCAGTGAATAGTGACAAAAAGTGAAGTAGGCTGAAAGAAAAGAAACAAATGCAGTATCCTTTTTCTTTCCCCAAACTAGGCCATAATTGATTCTAAAAATAAAAAAATAGAATAAAAAATTATATCATAATTTATCATTATAAATATGGTTTGGCTGACATAATTGTAATACGTCGGTTGACTTACTCTCTGTTAGTCAAGGGAGTCTACAGTCCACCATTTAGGACAAAATAAGGGTTGTCACCGTTGTTTCCCAAACCACAGCGGTAGAGAGTGTCTTTTATTGTAAATATAGGGGCATATTCTATCATTTCCTTTTCATTAGGGTAACAATCTGAGTGGCCTTTGTTTGGTAGGTACTGGACAAAAATAGGAATATTGCTTTGTACGACTTCCTTAAACTGGACTATTTTCAGGGGGCAAGCAATACTGTAGTAAATTAATTACAGAAAGTCTGAAATTCCCATTTGTCTCCTCGGTTGCTTTCACGGTAGCTCATTTTGCCTCTCTCTTTCCTAAATTCCTAAATATGACATTTACATCAAATATATTAATTTTGAGCGAATGGATGCTTAGCATGATTTCATAGTGTTTGTTATGGTAAAAAATGTTTGTTGTTTGTACGAAACCAACTACATTGATCTCCGTTGAAAATATGTCACATCAATGAGCTTGCCTTCAGAGATAGAGGTGTAAATAGGACTACCTGAACGAAATACTACCTGGCTCGGCTTTATTCGTTGGAAAAAAAGATTTAAGTTGAACTCTAATTGGGCTCCAAAAAGATTTTTCCCTGGTCGAGCTCCGGATGAATTCGATCATAATATAGCCGATAAGCTTGACAACTCGTCCAAAAACTCTCTCAATGCTAACTAATAATTTCTACTCGATTTTTGTAGTGTAATGCTGGAACAAGATTTTTTTTTACCTTTCAACTTTTCATGTCAAGGAACAAGCAAGATATCCATTTTTCCACTTCTAATGTCCCTGAGAACCAACCACACCACGCAGAAAAAAATCAGAAAGAGAATCATAGTGAGTCGAACTACCTGTCTAATTCTTTCATTTTTCTTTTATTGATTGGAGGCTCTGGCCCTGCTTTATGCTAAAGGTTATAATTTATTTGGCTTGTTTTTGTTAAATTCACTCTTTTCCTCTTCTTGCATCTTCTTTCTTTTCCCGCTTAAGCAATGTCATCATTGATCGAGAGGGAATATATGTTCACTGTTTCCTCCTTTCAAAGAGAGATGCCAAAATCACAAGTCTTGTTGTAAATAAGAATAACCATTAATTAAGTAAGCATACAACATTATCTTAAATGTGTTGGAAGTGTTAGGTGTATGTTCTGAGTGCATGTTTGGCATCCCTGTTTTTAATCAACTTTGATTAAAAACAGGGTTGTTTTTTTAAACGCATTTGTTATGTTTGTTTTTCTGCATTTTTAAAAACAAAAACATGTTGAAAAACAGCTGTTTAAAAAAAACAGCAAATGTGGTGTTTTTTTTGGTGTTTTTTTCATACTATTGAAGTTTAAAGACATTTCAACTATGATTAGATGCAATAAATATCAAATATATGTCGGTATTGTACGTAAAAATGATTTTCAAGCAAATTAACATTGAAATTTGGTAATGTTGCCAAACGCGTTTTTGATTTTAAACACTGTTTTTAAACGGATACCAAACAGTTTTTTGATTCTGTTTTTAAACGTGTTTTTTCGGTACGTTTTTTTTCCACTGTTTTTCTTGTTTTTAAACGGATACCAAACAAGCTCTGAGACTGTATAGCACTTCAAGCTATAGTTTGTAGTAATTGCTTATTTTTCAATTTGACTTTTGATTATCTATTTCGCCAAAACATCTTGAACTGCTAAAGGCTTACATTTTTTAATATTTTATTCCGTTTATATATCTGCAAATAATTAATTTATGTGGTCCGTGTCAATTAGCTAGCGTACCATTCACGTTATAGAAATGGATAAGTGCATGGCATCAGCCAATTCAAAACTTTCCTCACTGTGTATAAAAATAGTTTGGAGTAGGTAGGTAGGTTTGCCAACTTTGTTTTCTTCTCTATCAAGATCAAGAACTTCATATAATAAACTTACTAATCAGTACTACACTATTTTTCGAAAACTCTTAATAGTCAAGCCGTGCTTACATAAATTGTAGAATCATCAGAAGTGCTCTGATACGGGTCAATCATATGATCCGGATCAACAATATAATTATTATTAGTTAATCAGATACTTAGTATTATTTATATAATTACTTAATTAATTATTAGTTAGTTGATTTATTTATTTAATCAATTTAATTAAATATCCATTTAATTAGTTAATAGAATAGGCCGGCCCCATTAGTTCAAATCGTCCAGATTAGGATTAATAATCTATTTATACATTGTTAGTCTTATTTCTTCTTGCATGACTTTAGGGGTCATTTTGACCGAATAATTTAGCTACGATCGATAGTGAGAGAGGGCGTAAGTCCGAAAGCCTTCGCTTCGATGCAAAGACCGGCCGGTTTGGGAATGTCTGTTGTTGATGTTTCATTAGTGCACTTTTAAAAATGCAAATTAGCAAAATGAAAGCTGCTAACAGTCTTTCTTCGGAATTATACTGAACGGCTCAACCTATTCCATCTTATTAGATAGAAAGTCAATTCTGACACATTCCCGGTGTTGGAAGGTCGAAAGACGATATGACACAAATATGTGTTAACCGTTTCATAACACTGGACGTCTTCCTTTAATACATCGCAAGTAGATATGACATTAATGGGATGGATAACTTCTGTGGTTAAATGGGTGACATAATAAGAGGCTAATAACTCATTCTCATAAGAATCACAAGTCTCGTGTTCGAGGCCCATCTTGACTTAGAAAAGGAAACATTTCTTTGCCAACTGGATGCTAATGAGTAATTACGCTGCATATACTGTGATGTACCAGTCTGTCCCAGCTCTTTCTTCTCATTTGACTTTTTTGACTCGTATTTGAGTCACTTTGACTGGGTGATTTGGATAACAAAATAATACGATTTTTTGATAATTTTTTTATCATATTACAAAGCAACTTTTACTCTACAACACTATGAAAAAATTATCAAACAATTATATCGGTTCGCAATTCAAATCACCGAGTCAAAGTGACCCTGTAAATAGTGACAAAAGTTAAATTGGGATGAAAGAGCTAGGCCAGACTGATACTCCTCTATTTAACTAAACAACCATATAACTAAACTAACATAAATGATCATTAAATAGATTCTCCAGCACCCACATGAATCATCAAATATAGAATTAATTAAAGTTGCGATAAAGTTCACACCAATAAATGTCAATGTACAATATTTTATTAAAGGGTTCCTTATTTATGTATATGAAGTTGTAAGATACACGCATGTCATTGGGAGAAGCCAGTAACCTGCTCGAACTCCAAATTGTCATTATTAATGGTCTCATTAATTGTACTACATGTCATAAGCGTCCCTAAACTATGCCCTCTATCCCATACCTAACGCTGACTCACACATGTTTCAATCATAAATCGTCTCTCAAGTCTAATCTTGATTATGCACCCAATGCTAACTCACATGGTATGTTGCATTAGTGGCTGAGAATGTAGAGATTTTAGGAGTCAGATCCTACTGCATTTGATAATAGGGATCCCTCTGTTTGGTCACTCACGATTGTGTTGTAAAATGGTTTTGCGACATGCTTTTGTTACCCAATTTCGATCAAGTTCAAATGAAGAACTTGGAACAACTTTAAAAAATCCTTAAACTAGGTAACAAGGGCATAGATTCAAGATCTCAAACGTCAAAAACCATTAACGGGTGAATGAGAAATTAAGTGTTGAAGTTGGCCACTTCATTAAAGAGTGAATAAGAAGAGTAGTTCATATATTGAAAGGTTGGCTATTAAGGGCAACCCCTTAGGGCGAAGCACATTTTATGCAGGATGGAGGACATAGCTATGGTCCGAACCACCACACACGCGCACGCGCCGCCGCCGTGCGTCCCGACGCGGTCTCGGGTTCGGTCCGCGGTGCGTGGTGGTTGGTTGGACTTTATCTTTTTGGGCCAGAAACTAACTATTAATCCAGCCCACTAGTGAATTAATTAAACTGAAAGTCCAACCCGAAATAATCCCAACAGCTGTAACTTCTACAATAGTTACAACCGGTGCTGTTCAAACTTGAACAAACACGGACCGTTTTGTAACCGCTCTTCTCCCATCTCAACAGTTGTAACTTCCACAACAGTTACAACCGTTGCTGTTCAAAATTTGAACATACACGAACGGTTTTGTAACCGCTCTTCTCACTGCCTATAAAAACAGCCTCCCTCTCTCAGTTTTCCCATCCGAACTCCAACTGCAATCCTCTCACTTACTAACAGATTCTCTCAAAAAAAGTTCGGTTTTCCGGTTGCTGCAGATTGTGCTTTCGTCTGCTGTAGTGAAGACTTTCATCATGGGGAGTAATTTGCCTGTGACTATAGATAAATAAGACGAAGTACAACCAACTGTCCATCTTACTTCAGCGTTCGGCAGACTAACTATCTTTAAGTTTTAACGTTTCTGTAGTTTTCATCTTTCTATTAATTTTTGTTTTCTTACTTTGTTTCAGATTCTAGTTAATACATCTTTAATCTTTCCAACATATTGCTCTCACCTCACGAATAGACAAGAAACAATGCAATCCCACAAGATTTACGTGGTTCGCTGGCACAAAGTATGCTAACTACGTCCACAGACAAGAAAGACCTTTGTTCTATGAGGAGAAACGTTCTACACACTACTAGAAAAGTAGTCTGTTACGGCAGTTTTTGATACGGCGGAAGTAAAAACCGCCGTTTACGAGTCCAATTACGGCGGTTTTGACTGAAGTGACGTATATTTTGTAATTAACGCCGGTTTATTAAAACCGCCTTATATTTAATCCCATTTACGGCGGTAAATGGTAAACTGCCTTAATGTTTCGGCGATTATTTCTTGTGCGCCATTAAATACACGGCGGTTCTTTAGTTTCCGCCGTTAGTAGTGCGGTGTTTTTCCAAAACCGCCTTAAAGTGTTTTTTTTTTCTTATATAAATTTTAATGTATTTTTTTAAATGAATTTTAATGTATAGTATAGTATAGTGTATATATATATATATATATATATATATATATATATATATATAATTACAAGATTTAATCTGGACCGTAGGTTAGAATCCCACCCAGAACTAATCTGAACCGTTCATTATCAACCCTACCTTTATAACCCACACACCTCTCTCATCCTCTCATTCTCCAGTGCCTCCACCTACAAACTCGTCTCTTTCTCTTCCACCTCCAGGCTCGTCTCTCTCCCTCTCGATCTCTTCCATGTCTCTCTCTTTCCAGCCATCTTCGGCACAATAATGGAGAACCACCAACACCAAATCGGCCACAATAATGGAGAACCACCAACAACACCAACGCAAAACGACGTCCTCGATCTCTTTCTCCCCGACCAGTATCTCGTCGCTCTTCTCTTCTTTCTTCGACCGCACAAGGAGCGGATATCAGCGCCTGAACCCTTCCGCCGCTGCAACCTATCTTTTCCGGCGACAACCACATACCCATCTGGAACGGACATCGCCGGAGGAACGGACATCTCTCTCTCTCTATATGCTTCCTCGATCAGATCCCCCTACCCCTCGATCTAATATACACTTCACTTGATAGTTCTTCAAATAGATCGTTGAGATCTGGATACGGACTTATTTTTTAGGATATCGTTCCTTTTGTTCTTCAATTCTAGTTGAAGAAGTGTTTTTCATTTCCAAAAAAAAGTTGAATTTAGAGATTAAAATATCAACTGAATATAAAAACAATCAGTATATAAATATAATGAATAAAAAAGCCAATAAAAAAATTAATTAATATACAAATTGTATTTCTTTAAGGCGGTTTAAATGAAACTGACGTTTGGCTTATGGTTTAAGGCGGTTTTTAAAAATTGCCGAAAAAAAATTGACGTCGGTTTTTTTCCGCCTTTTCATGTTAACGACGGCGTTGTTGACGTCACATGAGAAACCGCCACGAAAACCGCCGTTTTAACATTTAAGGCGGTTTTTGGTTAACTTTAAGGCTGTTTTAAACCGCCGTTTCAAGCTGTATTTCTAGTAGTGACAATGCTTACATATAATTCTCAAACTCCAAAGGATCGTTTTATACCCCCATAGAACGCCCCGAAACAACCCTTAGGAAACGATTTATTTCTTATTTGCCACCTCCCAGATTCTCTTCATGAAAAGACATGAAGTCTTCATGCGAAGACCTTCGTGCGAAGGTGTGTACAAGGAAATCCCAGGAGAAGATACAAGTGTACACTTCTAACAAAGAATAAGAACAGGAGTAGAAAGCACAGAGAGATTGTAGGTGAGCGTAGGGGAAGAGTAAGCACTTGTTAACTGTTCTTGAGATAGAGACAGTATAACGACTACAAAAAGATCCGAGAGTTACCATAGAAGGCTAACGTTCCAATATATAGTAGGGAAGTGACCGTTAAGAGAAGTTAATGCGCCCATGAATGGCGGCTAGATATCCGCCTCGTAACGGCACGTTCGACCATATATATAGGGCACGTTACACGATTGTCCGCATATGTAGGGACCGTTACACGATCGACTGTATTTATGGGATACATGGTCATTAAATCTCTCAGACAGTTACCAAGGGCCGCGCGCAAGCGTGGTTGTTTCTCTCGCGCGACGTTCCTTACTCTAACCTCCAAGCCACTGAGTCCCTACAACTCCCGCGCGGTTAGTATCGCGGGCGACCCTGTCTCACAGCCCCCATATAATAAGCTCGAGTATAGATATACGCGAATCATAGATATAATTATAGGGTGCGTATGGAGTACCATAAGATACGCTCGATGACCGCCACGTGGATGATGATCAGTTTGCTCAGTATGCACTATCTACATTAGCCCCTTCTGCGCGTATACGACGCGCGTCATTGCGTAAACGCGCAAAACCTGCCGTGCGTGGCTCCGCACAGATTCTCATATCAATTCGAAATCTCTAGCCCCCAAAAGTATCCATGATTACCTAGGTCTCTGTAACGCCGTGTAGCCTCTAATGTGGCGTGGGCATGATGTAGATTGCGTGGATTGCGACGATATCCACATAGTTCCGCCAATTACCGAGGCGACGATTGATCAGAAAAGATTTCGAACGGTCGTGAATCTTCAGAAGGCTCTCTATATAAACCCTTTTGCCTCAATAATTATAACTTTTCACACCATTATCGTACCAGTGCTGCTGACGAGGTTTATGAGCAAAGGAGAAACTCTTCGCCAACAGATCCAAGCCTTTAATCAGCTTTTCGACTCTGCTAATCAAGCGTTTCAAGTAATCCATCAACAAGGTTAGTGGATGTTCCTTCTTTAGCAACACAATTCTTCATATTTTGAAAATTTAGACCAAATATGCATGTAGATCTGGGTTAAGTGTTCTTCATACTGTTCTTCGTACATGAACACAACATTTATTTTGGACATCTTGTTTTGCATGTGTTACTTGGTTCACAGAAATGGCTCCCAAGTAATCCCTGAAGGAAGCAATCGACTTGCCTGAGATCTCAAAGGATTTGTGGTGGAAATCCCCCTACCTGAGTGGAGAAGATTTTTATTTACCGACCGTAAAAGGGACTACTCTCCAGAAATCTCATTTGAGAGATGCCCTGCAGTTAGTGTCTGAACCGGAGAGGGACGACTGGGATCTGGTTGGTGTTCAGGACCTGAAATTACT
Organism: Linanthus parryae; assembly: GCA_023055425.1. Classification (NCBI taxonomy): domain Eukaryota; kingdom Viridiplantae; phylum Streptophyta; class Magnoliopsida; order Ericales; family Polemoniaceae; genus Linanthus; species Linanthus parryae. Next base: position 217,116 of record JALGPY010000051.1, read on the forward strand.
CGTCCTCGAGGCTGGGTTATATCCTTTCACCGATGTTATTCTTCAGTCTTTCATGGAGAAGCTTGATTGGATGGAGGAATGGACGGAGTTCATCCTCGACAATTATGAGGAAGAGCTGACAAATGCTGGGATATACAACGCCGTGCGCACGACAAAAGGACTCAGCCTCAGACTCGATCATGACATGTTGAGACCCCTGTTCTCCAGGTAATCGAATAAAACCCACACTTTTCTTGTTTCTACCATTGAAGCCGTGCCAACTCTCGAAGACACAGAGATACTGCTGGAACTCCCAAGTATGGGATCAATATATCCCTTTGCTCCTCTAGCTTCTGATGAGGAGATTACGCTCTTTGAGCAAATGAAAGAATGCATCGCGGAGGTGAATAAGAATGCTACAAGATGGAACTCGACTACCTATTGCGAGACGTACATGTCTGTAGAATCAGTCGCAAAGAATCTCCGGTCAAATTGGATCACCTATTTCTTCATAGACTTCGCAAAGCCAAAAAACCTCCCTCGAGGGGAAAGGTGCTGATTGGACCCTCTGTGGCTTCCTCTGTGTTTGGCTGTCACGCTATCTCATAGACGGTCATCCTCGCGATAGAGTATTCTGCCATGTTCTCCCACTTGCCGTCAAACTCTTTCTTGGCCAGAAGGTAGCTTTGGGGTCTCTGGTTCTGGGTTCCCTCTATCATCGTTTGGACTTGGTTGTGATGCATGTCGAGCAGTCACAAGGCAGGTTCGATGTTGTCTCTTTTGTCAATATCGCGTTCCTGACAATGTGGGTTTTTGAGAAATGGCCCTTGTATGCTCCATCCAGTCATATGTCAGGCTGTGGGACGCGCCTAATGCCACCAATGAACTCCTTAGTCCTCGATCATGGCGTTGGTTTAAGACTAAGGGAGTTCAGCGCTTTTTTTCTCTGTTGTGCGATGACATTCATTGAGGCCAGGCCCTATGTCACTGCTTTGGAGAACATTGTTTTCCATGAAAGCATGTATCCATAGGTTGATATTAAAGTTTTTATTCTTAATATCATTAAAGTTTTCCATGAAAGCGTGTATCGAGAGGTTGATGTTAAGGTATTTATTCTTAATATCATTCAAGTCATCATTCAAGTCATCATGCTCCCGGGACGCGACGCATTATGGTTTTTATTCTTTATCGGATAAAGATCATCACTTGTGTGCTGACGTGATCCTTCAGGAAAATATTGTTGTGCTGAGGATGAACTCCTTTAATGCGAGGAAGACATATGCAGATGACTTTAACAAGGTATGCTCTACCATGTTTTTTTTTTTTTTTTTTTTTTTTTTTTGTTTTTTTTTTCTTGTGTTTTCAACATGTCGTCTAACAAGCTTTCGCATATCAGTGCTATTTGAGGCGATTCGCGTCCGGGGATCGCAGCACAATCTTTGTTGACCTACTGCGCTCGCAGAAGAAACCCGGCGTCCCTATCACCACAAATATGAGGATGGAACAGGGAGTTCAAGACGTGATCTCAAATGCGTTTGAAGCCTTTCTTTACCCTCTTATCAAATAGTCCAAGAAGAAGAAAGCTTCGTACGAGCTTGCACCAGATGCGACAACCATCATAACAATCCGGCAGCTAAAGCACCCAAGAGGCAATCCTGCTCCTAAGAAGAATGTTGCGCCCCCAGAAAAGAGTCAAGTTCAGACTTCGGCTGCCAAGAAGACAGCAAGGGCGAGACAAAGTAACATTGAAGACCTTATGGAGTTCAATCCAGACACTGCAGACGCCACGTTCGTTCCAATAGAAGGTACTCAAATTACATATTTGCTAGAATTATGATGACCCGTTTTGTCTTAACACTTCCTCATCTTCATTGCAGATAGCGATGGTTCAGTTCAGGAACCGGCAAGCCTTACTGAAGAGGGGGCAATCGCAGAGTCCTTATCCATGGCCCAACAATAAGAATTGAACGTGAAACTACGAGAGGAGCGGGACGTTGAGTTGGCCATGAAGAAGAGTCTGGAGAAGCAGGCTCAGCATTCACAATCTGTCGTCGGTTAGCTGGAGCGCACCCAGCAAAGCTTTCAGGAGATTATCGGTGATGAAGACGAGGAAGGTACTATATACCTATTTTCCTTATCTCGTCAAGATATTATATTTGAAGCTTTGAACCTGGAGTATCTAAGAGCGACATTCGCCGTTGGTTAGTGGACCAATGTGACGAAGCGTCAGGTAAACAATTATCTCAGAATTTCAATAGTCAATTGCATCGTTTTCGGATAATAATGATAACAAACTTCGCGCATGACCAGGTCACGCAATGTTAACAGGAATTGGTGATAATTCTTCACGTAATAGTTACCCAGATATCCCATGTGATTATAGAGGCGCGATTCCATATGAATGTGGAGGTTTTTACCATAGGCCCTCCAATTTTGAGTAGTACAATTTTTTGAACTTAGATTGACCTTGAATCATGCATTCGTATAGATCCAGAGCCATTGTCAAGAAGACCCCGCAGGCTTCGGAGTGCTTTACTTCGCATCTCTGAAACTCCTGACGCGACAACAGAAGAGCCAACTAGGTGATCATCTGGGAGACTCGGCCGGTCGAGGATGACGCTGGTGTCGAGGAGGAATGGCTCGAATTCATTGTAGAGGAAGAGCAAGAGCAAGAGGAAGAGGACCTTCAGCAAGAGCAAGAGCAGATATAAGCTGCAAATGCTGAACAAGTCGCAATTGAACAAGGGGGAATTACTTCGCCTCCCAAAGATGGTTCGCGTATCCCTGTTGGAACTTCTGATCAAGCTGAAACTCAAAGGGAAACGAATTTTATTCTTGAGGTTCCATCACCCGTTGCTCTCGCAGGGACCCCTCTTAGAGAAAATGAGAGACTGAAGCTCAACAAGGAACTGGAACTGAAGGGGAAGCAGCTGCCATTCCTGAGGTGCCATCAAGCGTTTCTCCCGAGGGGGACCCCCCTTAGAGAAACTAAACGAATTGAGACTAATCGAGGAACTACTGCGACTTCTGCAGCCCAAGTCATGCCAGAGGTTCTGGGAACTCAACTTTATGTCTCGGCTGAACATGCTACAGTGTCCAATGAGAGAAGGATCGAGCATGCATCAAATGCAAGCAGCGGTGTGCGGGATCAGGACATAGAAGCTGCTTAGCCCCCAACTGTAATATCCCTGATTTTGGAAAGCATGAAATACTTAAATTTACTGTAAATATGTGTTTTGACATAACCTGTTAGCATGCTTAATTGCTATTGTATGCAGTGTAGTGGTTGTATTTCTGAAGCTTATATTACTTAAGTGAATTTTATGTTATTTAGTATCCTGATAGATGAACTCATAATTGTGAAACTCTAATAGTTAAGCTCGTCCAGAAATACACCAGAATTATTAATATCTTCTTTAATCGCTAGCTTAAGGATAAAATATTTAGGAAATAATTATCACTAATCACACGTTTAAGTGTTAATTAGCTTATAATCATGATTAGTGCATAATGACGGGTATTATAGAGTGTGTATAGCTTGTATGGGTGTAAGTGTGTACCAGGAGACACGTAGGGTGACACGTGCCACTGTCTTAGCCCATGTTCCAGATGCTTGACACATGCCCCTACTGCGTGTTGTCGTGTGGGAGCTTTCGTCACATGCGCGACACGTGTCCTAGTGCAAGTCAGCTGCTTCTGACACATAACCCTCCCGTGTGCCACCGCCATAGCCTCCTGCTCTGCATGCGTGACACCTATGCGACATGTGTCGCGAATCTGGCCTCTGAACCCTACATGGATGCCACGTGTCCCTATCACACATCGGTAACTGATTGGTCGATCACTTCTATAAATTGGTACATGTGCATTAGTTATTTCTCATTCCAGACTCGATTTAGTTATTGATAAGTAAGAGAGAGATGGTGGGTTATTCTATTCTTGGAGCTGATGTTATTATCTCAAAGTCGTTATCTGCTGACACTATTGAGGTAGGGGGTTATGCACTTTACAATATTGTTATCGCTTACGGTTTATGAGCATACTTGGTGTTATATATATACGTCGATTCTTATATTGTTGTTATTATAGATTCGCATGCTATTCGGTGCTATGTGATTATTACGTGATATGTGATATTACGTGTAACCTGCTATAATTATATTGTTTATTGCATTTCACCCTACTGTTGCGGTGAACGACCTACTGGGCGCGAGCTCACCCCCTAACAGTGTTTGCAGGTTACGACGGACGGATCAAACGGTAGAATTGAAGTGATAGCTTTATTAGTTTAGATTAAAGCTTGTTATTTGGTTTATTGTATCAGATTATTTGTAAACACATTCCTTTATAAAATTACTATTTTCAATCGTGAATCACGTACCACTCTATCGTCTTTAATGAAATAAATGAATATGCGTTTACTGAAATACGATAATCTATTTGGTACCTGAGCTGGTGGCTCAGACGGTACCTGTTTGGCAGACGAGTCCTTGTTTTGGTACCCGCGGTGGTGATCCGCAGGTGGTGCCGGTTGGATCGTCGTGCCGGTTCTGTTTATTATTTCCTAAAATAAGACCCTGGGTTTTCGGTCGTTACAATTGGTATCAGAGCACGGTAACACTCTGTTTTGGGACGACGGGATAATATGAGTTTATCTACGCTGTGTTTTCTAAACTGATTTTTGAGTTACAGATTCGATGATAGAGCTTTACCAAAGTGGGAAATGGTGTGGACTCAGTGCTTAGTTGTGCCTGTTGAGTCGTGGACTCGATTTATTGCTGATTGTGATATCAGCTGATTAGTGATTAGGGTATTGGGCAACTAAGGCTGTATGTGACTCATTCCCCAAGTTGGTACGAGTTCGTCAGAGGTGATGACTCAGGTACGTGACCGATTTGCAAATAAAATATTTGGGTCTTATTTTAAATTTCGGGACGAAATTTATTTAAGTGGGGTAGATTGTAATATCCCTGATTTTGGAAAGCATGAAATACTTAAATTTACTGTAAATATGTGTTTTGACATAACCTGTTAGCATGCTTAATTGCTATTGTATGCAGTGTAGTGGTTGTATTTCTGAAGCTTATATTACTTAAGTGAATTTTATGTTATTTAGTATCCTGATAGATGAACTCATAATTGTGAAACTCTAATAGTTAAGCTCGTCCAGAAATACACCAGAATTATTAATATCTTCTTTAATCGCTAGATTAAGGATAAAAATATTTAGGAAATAATTAGCACTAATCACACGTTTAAGTGTTAATTAGCTTATAATCATGATTAGTGCATAATGACGGGTATTATAGAGTGTGTATAGCTTGTATGGGTGTAAGTGTGTACCAGGAGACACGTAGGGTGACACGTGCCACTGTCTTAGCCCATGTTCCAGATGCTTGACACATGCCCCTACTGCGTGTTGTCGTGTGGGAGCTTTCGTCACATGCGCGACACGTGTCCTAGTGCAAGTCAGCTGCTTCTGACACATAACCCTCCCGTGTGCCACCGCCATAGCCTCCTGCTCTGCATGCGTGACACCTATGCGACATGTGTCGCGAATCTGGCCTCTGAACCCTACATGGATGCCACGTGTCCCTATGACACATCAGTAACTGATTGGTCGATCACTTCTATAAATTGGTACATGTGCTTTAGTTATTTCTCATTCCAGACTCGATTTAGTTATTGATAAGTGAGATAGAGATGGTGGGTTATTCTATTCTTGGAGCTGATGTTACTATCTCAAAGTCGTTATCTGGTGACACTATTGAGGTAGGGGGTTATGCACTTTACAATATTGTTATCGCTTACGGTTTATGAGCATACTTGGTGTTATATATATACGTCGATTCTTATATTGTTGTTATTATCGATTCGCATGCTATTCGGTGCTATGTGATTATTACGTGATATGTGATATTACGTGTAACCTGCTATAATTATATTGTTTATTGCATTTCACCCTACTGTTGCGGTGAAAGACCTACTGGGCGCGAGCTCACCCCCTAACAGTGTTTGCAGGTTACGACGGACGGATCAAACGGTAGAATTGAAGTGATAGCTTTATTAGTTTAGATTAAATCTTGTTATTTGGTTTATTGTATCAGATTATTTGTAAACACATTCCTTTATAAAATTACTATTTTCAATCGTGAATCACGTACCACTCTATCGTCTTTAATGAAATAAATGAATATGCGTTTACTGAAATACGATAATCTATTTGGTACCTGAGCTGGTGGCTCAGACGGTACCTGTTTGGCAGACGAGTCCTTGTTGGTACCCGCGGTGGTGATCCGCAGGTGGTGCCGGTTGGATCGTCGTGTCGGTTTTGTTTCTTATTATCCTAAAAAAAAGCCCCTGGGTTTCGGGACTTTACACCAACAGCTTGAGAGACTCACATTGCTTTGGCTCCTGGAACAAAACCTAATGTCGCACCTGAAAATGTGCTAGAAATTCCAGAGTCCGTTCCAAGTTTGCCTGAGGCAGGAAATGAAAGGAGTGGGGATGCATTCATGGATGAACGTCCTCATGATGCAACTTCGAAGAAAAACACTCCAGTGGCCGTGACTGCGATGCTAGAAGGAATTACTCCAGGGTCTTAGTGAGAATTTTTCACTTTTGGTATGGTTGCTGAGGAATCTCATGATGGGGATGGATCATCTGATCCTGATCAGAAGCACTCCTTGCTCAGAATACTTGGAGAGACTAGTCCACTTCATCTCTTGAGGCCATCAAGGCAGAAGAAAAATGTGTTATCCCAGAGGGATAATTTACGCAAGAAGCCGTTGCGGATCAGTGATTAGCTGAGGCCGAAGCTTCCAACAGTTCTCAAGTAGCGACCCCATTACTTCCTTGCGCGAAATAGTTGGGGGCACTGGTAATGTTTTTTTACTTTTAATAAGTATGCAATTATAACAATGCATGTACCTTCGTTTATTTTGGAAATTCACACGCGCCTTTTGAAAATGCAGGCATCAAGCATGTTGGGTTTTGACATAGGTTACGCAGCAGAATAACAAAAATTTAATTCCTACTCAAAGCCATCCAAGGATCACAGGAAGAGAAACTCATAACATGATGAAGGACATAGAAGATGTGTACCTTTTGGTTTGGGAGATCACACGAAGAATAATGTCCTCGTCCCTACGTTTGATCCACGTCTAGAGGTGAGATCTTGATTCTTCCTTCTCCTAGTGCTAGCTTGGACCGGAGGAAGGGGGAAGAACGAATCAAGCAACGAGGAAAAGAGAGGGGTTCGTCCCTCTCTTGTGGACGAAGGGTGGGGGACGGCTAGGGTGGCCTTTGTACTCCTTAGATTGTCTCTTGCTCTCTCTTTTGCTCTCTCTCTCACTCACTTATGTTATGAGCATTAGTTGTGGGAAGGAAGCTAGAGCATCCTTTATATGGTCCAACAACTCCTTGTTAACTACATAAAGGCCCTTACTAGTTCTACAGGAACTTGGATTAGTCCTTTCCTTGCAAATTAGTCCTACTAAGATTACAAGGTGTTGCAAAGTGATCCTTCTCATTAATTAATCATATTAATTAATCCTAAATCTAGTTCAACTCTATTTGACGTGTGACCCCATAGGTTTCTACTTAGTTGGTAGTAACTTATTACTAACATCGAGCGGTGTCTAGCAACACATCCATGCACCCAACTAATAGAAATAAGTCAGTGATCCCGACAAACCTCTTGTGCCCAATATCACATATTGCACTATCCCTTTGTCTCCGTATACGGATTGGACACGAGACATAAATAGTCACACTCGTATATCTAATCCATAGTTCCTCGATCCTGGGAATATGCTTATGCAAGCAGATAACATCAATATCTCCATATTGATTTATCTGAGTCTGGCCAGACATTCAATAAGCCTCATCCCTCGAGTGGCCGTGGATATTTGCTCCCATTATGTGGGAATGACAAATCCTCTCTGCATCACTACGATCTTTAAGCTTGCTTCCTATCATGCCCGATAACTACCTTTATGATTACCCAGTTACAGTGTAACGTTTGATAACATCAAAGCACGATATTTCACAACTAGAGTATCTAGTGACTTCAAGTATAAGGATTGCAATTATATTAGCACTACGAGAAGCGGTTGTGACTTTAACATAATCTAATGTATCCTTCTCTTTGTGGGTCAATCCTGTATGCCATTACTCCTAATGCATACCCATGTGTTGGATCGTGATATTTCCATATGAATCCAACTCCATACTAGTCTATAGATGATTGTCCCATTAATCATTATAATTGTCTAGGGATTTTTAAGAATATAACACTTATTTTCTAAGGACTTCATTCATGTTAACATATCTCCATATCGATAACATAATGAATCGTAAATTCACATATTTGTCATAATAATTGATTGCCTCTAGGGCACAATTCCTACAGTCTTCCACTTGCACTAGAGTCAATCTCCTGCATCATATGTCTATTGATCTAGCGCGGCCCTCATGCTTTCACTGCGCGAGGTAAGAGAGACATCTACTTGATACTTTGCAAATATTCGCATCTCCTATATCAACAATTTGATTGAGATTTAATATTCTGAGTAAGTGCACCCTATGCATTAATATACTCAGTCCTCTGTGTTAGAATCGGCAACTGAATCTTGCCTGGAACCTTTCCAGCTCACAGTCCCTCCCACTAGTGCAAGACATAAAACTTGACTAACGTCTGAAATCTTCTTTGTTAGATTAGAAGTTCTCATCACTGTAACTCCTTACAGTAAAATCTTCCTATCCTTCATATATCAAGAATTCATCATTTATTTCTTTTCAAGTACTTAAGGATAATCTCGATAATTATCCAGTGACTATCACCCGGATTTGACTGGTATCTTTGTTTCATACCATATGACATATATGGCCTAGTACATAACATGGCGTATCTCGTGAATCTCATTCACACGGTCCCTTTCCCAATCTAATTGGAAAGACAATTAGTCTTCCAAAGACTAATTCCGTGTGACATAGGTAGAATCCATATTCTATACATGTTGAACCATTTAAACACCTTTGTCAATTCATGTGCTATGACCTAAGCCTCACAACCATCTTGATCTATCTCCATGTATCTTCATAGGTCGCTTTTCCTAAGTCTATCATTGAAGATTAATTCCCTAGTCAATCTACGTAAGATTGCCAAGTAGGGCCATCATTCCCAATGATTAGTATGTCTCCACATACAAGACCAGAAACATAGATGTGCTCCCACTAACCTTCTTGTAAACACAAGTCTCATCTTCAATTTTGATGGAACCAAACTCTTTTGATTGCATCATCAATTCGAAGAATCCAACTCCAAGAAGCTTGAATCAATCTATAGACATATTGCTGCAAGCAATATGCGAATGGATTTAAGCATCATAACTGGGGAAAGATTTCGTCATAGTCTATACTATGAACTCACATGAAACCCCTTTCCAACCAATTTTCCCTTAAAAGTAATCATATTACTATCCATGTTGGTTTCCCCATAACCGCTTGCACCCTATGGGTTCTACCCTTTCAGGTGGTTCCACCAAAGTCCATACTTTGTTGGTATACATGGATTCCATATCGTATCTTATGGCTCCACGCCATTTCTGAGAGTATGGCCCACACGTGGCCATATCATAGGTTGTAGGCTCATCTCGATGAGTAATATATCATGGGTTATGAGAAATACTTATTTCTCTAGTCCCTTGACAGATCCTACCTAACCTACGAGGTTCTTGTGTTTTCTGAGTAGTTTGCTCCACAACACCTTGTGATCCTGCTCATGTTCCATCAAAAGGATCAATGTTCTGTTGTGGTTCTTGAACTCCTTCAAGTTCTACTGTCCTCCTACTATTTCTTTTAGAGACAATCTCTATCTAGAAACACTTTGGTTCGAGCAATAAACAATTTGTTCTCGATTGGATTATGGAAATAATATCCCTTTCAGGATATCCCACAAACTTTTATCCGACTTGGCTCCAAGTTTATCTTTAAATTTTTTACATAAACTTCATAACACAAAATCTTTATGAACGACCTACTAGGACACTTCCTAGTCCATATCGCATATGGTGTTTTTCATAATTTATATGGATGGAACAAGGTTAAGGGCGAAATTTGCTGTAATTAGAACATAACCCCTAATAGTAAACTGGAAGTTATTGTTTGAAACATCATGGACTGAAACGTGTCCAACAATGTCCGAACTCTCCTCTTAGACACGCCAAACCCATGTGGCGTGCTAGGTGGAGCGAGTTTGGATAATATCCAATACTCCCATAGATGCTTGTCAAACTCTTGGCTCAAGTACTCTCCTCTACGATCCAATCGTAGAGCCCTAATACTTTTTCTAAGCTCGCTCTGTACTTCATTCTTGAATTCTTTGAACAACTCAAAGGATTCTGAGTTGTTTCTTCATAAGATGAACAAATCCATAGTTCTCTGATCCTATCAGTAAATATGATGAAGTACTGAAAACCATCTTTAGCATTTGTGTTAGCGGCTTTCATACATCAATATGTATGATTCCCAAAAGATCGTATCTTTGTCTAATAAATAAGTCTTACATATTTCATATGATTCAATAATCAAATGAGTTCTATAAATCCATCTATATGGAGTTCTAGATATGTATCTCTTATTCATGTGGCCTAAACAACAATGCAAAAGATAAGTGAGGTTCATATCATTATATGCAAACCTCTTGGTATTAATGTTATTGATGAAATTATCAAGATCAAAGATATACAATCCACTTAGACAAAAGTGCATTACAATAATGCATTTTTATCAAAATAAATGGAACAAAATTTGTCCATTATTTTAATAAAAGACTTTTCTTGTCAAAACAAGAAACTGTGATAATGGCCCTACTCAAAGTAGTGACATAATCGGTTTTGTCTAATTCACGGATAATTCCAAAAAGGTATAAATAATTCCCTACGGCTAATTCAGAAACCTTTTGCTTCATTGCCCCACGTGTGGGTTGATTTTTCCTTATCCAATTGTCTACATCTCATGAGATCCTCCACGTTTCTATAAATGTGAGATCCTCATCTAGTATCATAAACTCATGGTGATAAGATAGACATATTTGACTTCTATAACAAAATACCCAAACGGGAATTCATAATTTTTCTATTACTTACTTCCAGGTACTTTGGGCAATCTCTCTTCCTTTACACTACCTATTGGACTTTAAGGCAAACTTGGTTTTAGCAACAAGCTTGCTTTATACCCATGGGGTCGGCGCAATCATTTTCCCTTACCCATGCTGTTAACCATTAACAGTTTTAGCATATGCCCTTTCGTTAGTGCTTTGTTTAGTAATCTTCAATCATATTGAGTAGATCAACTTTAAAACAAAACTATAATTGCATCCAATGCAATTCTTGGTCCATTTGGGGGAATAACTATTTATTCTCTATCTATCTCATAGATAAATCCCAGTCTCTAAGTCTTCAATCCTATTGAAGTAGCTTAGTTGTGCTTCACCTCTTGCTTAAGAAGTCACGCATTACTAGCTTGTGTCGTCGCGTCATATCTCGATGAATTAAGTCGCCTTGCTTTGGCAAGCCCGAATTTATTCCATCTTGATCAAGACGAGTGCTAAGCAAGAGAGTGCAAAGTGGAGCAACACTTCAAACCTTTTCATGTCCAGCTCGCTCCTTCAAAGAGCTTCTTTTAATGCATGATCACATTATACGCCTCCATATTTCTCATCTTCCTTCTAAAGCTCAGAGTTCATGGGAGATGACATGAGACAAGTTACATCCAAAGAATAATTCTTTGATGTTTCTCAGGCTTTTAGTGTGTCTTGGTAGTTGGTGGGAAGAGAACTTTATGATCTACAATGTACAACATTTTTCCTTTATTTTAGAACAATTCTCAATTTTATACCAGTCTAAAATTAGATTCTAGACAGCCTGTTCTTTTAAGGACATGAAGTCACGGTTGTTTAATGCCATGGGTATTCAACACAATAAGATTTATGCCAAGCAATGTGACGTTTTAACTATATTTAATCAAGGACTTAAATTGTTAAATATAGCTCCCACTATTTTTCTCGGATTAATAGCCCTCACCATTAATGCGGAAAATATCATAATATTTTCTAGTGGGTCCAAGATTCCTTTTTCACTTCTTCTTGAGCTTGATTTGGAAAGTCACCCAAGAATTGGTTATTTAGGTAGGAACCATTCCAATTGCATCATATGCAACTCTTGGTCCAACTAGGTGAATAACTCATTATTCTTTATCCTTTAGATAACGCCTAATTGTCATGCCTCTAGCTTCATCAATCCAATTGATTCTTACCTAGTTGCGTCCAACCTCTTGATTCAAAATACACACATTACTAGCTTGTGTCGTCCGCAACACACCATGGTAAATTAAAATCGCCTTGCTTTGGCAAGCCTGAATTTTAATAAACCCTGATCATGAAGGGTGTTTAGGCAAGAGAAGAAAAAACACAATATTCTATTTGAGGGATTTAATTCTCATTAATTGTTTGATTGATCACATCAACATGATCTACTTATTTGGATTGGGCAATCCATAATAAAATATCAACTTTTTTTTATTATTATCTTGTTAACGTTTTGCATGCATCAACCATACATCAAAATAAATAACAAGACATAAATAATAAACATCCACAAAAAGAAAAATAACGTGGCATGGATATGACCCCTAGACTAAGATATTATCAAGCCAATGATAATATCTATATGCCCTAAAGTGACAAGCTCATGTCCATGTGCTCCACCATAGCCGCACGCCTAGGGTAGGGAATCTCCATTGTCTTTTGGCTTCTTGGTTCTTCGGTCTTTTTATCCATGCTTCTTGGCTATCATCTAGATACTTATAATTCTATCCTAACATCTAGAATAAATAAATAAATAAAAGTCTCACATGTCGAGGAGAAAAACGACTTGCATGCTGTAAAACCTAATTAATTATTACATTAATTTGATCAGCTCGCAGGCGGCAAACCAAACCACAATACATAAAACATTCACAATCTAGGCCATATCCATCCACCATGCAACAAAGCACATAATACAGTTAAAACCAATTTTCAACGCGCTTGTTCAATTTTAGTTGTTTTGGACATACTAGGGTCAAAACGCTCCAAGAGATTTAGCAAGAGAATGGCCAAAATCAACCAAGGAACTGCCACACTAAGCCCTGGCCGGCCGGCCCCTTTCCCACACGGCTAGGCCGTGCGCTAGGGTGCGTCGGCCCCTTTGGGCCGTGTGTTACTTGGGCGGCAAGGAGAGATGGGCTGTCCCCATGGGGCCACACCTCCTCTTGGAATTGTTTCCAAAAATAATTCCTTCCTTGTTGGGTTGTTTCCAAAACACCCTTATTCCTTCCTTGTTGGGTTGTTTCCAGAATACCATTTTGCCTTGATGCCCAAGTTTAATTGTTTTCATACTTGGAAAACCCCTTTTCCAAGCATGTGCCCAAACCCTCGTTCTTGATCCAAAAATATTCACATCCTATGTGATCAAACTCACCAATTTACACATCCAATGTTAAATTAGATCTTGTTTATTGCATCTACTTTGCCAATTAAATTCAGTTTCGCGTAATATGAACTAAAACGGTGTAAAACTAAAATCGTAACACATAAAATCATGTTATGCACTACGAACTGTGGCTCTGATACCACTGTTGAGCTTTGACGTAGGTTACGCAGCGGAATAACTAAAATTTTAATTCCTACTCAAAGCCCACCAAGGATCACAGGAAGAGACACTCACATGATGAAGGACATAGAAGATGTGTACCTTTTGGTTTGGGAGATCACACGAAGAATAGTGTTCTTGTCTCTACTGTTGATCCACGTCTAGAGTTGAGATCTAGATTCTTCCTTCTCCTAGTGCTAGCTTGGACCGGAGGAAGAGGGAAGAACGAATCAAGCAACGAGGACAAGAGAGGGGTTCGGCCCTCTCTTGTGGCCGACGGGTAGGGGACGGCTAGGGTTGCCTTCGGCCTCCTTAGCTTGTATCTTGCTCTCTCTCCCACTCACTTATGTTATGAGCATTAGTTGTGGGAAGGAAGCTAGAGCATCCTTTATATAGTCCAACAACTTCTTGTTAATTACATAAAGTCCCTTCCTAGTTCTACATGAACTTGAATCAGTCCCTTCCTTGCAAATTAGTCCTACTAAGTTTGCAAGGTTTTGCAAAGTGATCCTTCTCATTAATTAATCATATTAATTAATCCTAAATCTATTTCAACTCTATTTGACGTGTGACCCCATAGGTTTCTACTTAGTTGGTAGTAACTTATTACTAACATGGAGCGGTGTCTAGCAACACATCCATGCACCCAACTAATAGAAATAAGTCAGTAATCCCGACAAACCTCTTGTGCCCAATATCACATATTGCACTATCCCTTTGTCTCCGTATACGGATTGGACACGAGACATAAATAGTCACACTCGTATATCCAATCCATAGTTCCTCGATCCTAGGAATATGCTTATGCAAGCAGATAACATCAATATCTCCATATTGATTTATCTGAGTCTGGCCAGACATTCAATAAGCCTCATCCCTCGAGTGGCCGTGGATATTTGCTCCCATTATGTCGGAGGGACAAATCCTCTCTACATCACTACGATCTCTAAGCGTGCTTCCTGTCATGCCCGATAACTACCTTTATGATTTCCCAGTTAAGCTGTAATGTTTGATAACATCAAAGCACGATATTTCAGAACTAGAGTATCTAGTGACTTCAAGTTTAAGGATTGCAATTATATTAGCACTACGAGAAGCGATTGTGACTTTAACATAATCTAATGTATCCTTCTCGTTTTGGGTCAATCCAGTATGCCATTACTCCTAATGCATACCCATGTGTTGGATCGTGATATCTCCATATCAATCCAACCCCATTCTAGTCTATAGATGATTGTCCCATTAATCATTATAATTGACTAGGGATTTTTAAGAATATAACACTTATTTTCTAAGGGCTTCATTCATGTTAACATATCTCCATATCGATAACATAATGAATCGTAAATCCACATATTAGTCACAATTAATTGATTGCCTCTAGGGCACAATTCCAACAAAGCAGTCGTCTCTGAAGGGGCTCATGAAAATGCGCGTCTCATATCCCGAGACTTTTTCCAAAGCGATGGAACTGCCTGCTAAGAATATAAAAGTTCTCCTCACTGAGGTATCAGATGTTATGGAAAAGATAAGCAAGACCACGCCAGCCACTATTTCCCTCACAAATGCGCATCATGTCTTTACGAGTGTGCAAGGCGTTCTGCACGTTTCGCAAAACCGACTCAACTTTGATTTTCTCATCCAGAGATTGAAGAGAATCAGCAACTCTATCAAGCTGCGCTTTGGTTTTGAAAATTATCACTTGGAAAGTGCCCAACTTCGCACCCAAAGAGAAGCAATTGAGAAGGCTATAGCGAAGTATGAGGAAGCAAAAATGAAACATGAAGAGCATAGAAAGCAACTCGATCTGTGGGTTGGCAACTCTATTAAGCTACCAGCTCAAGACTCACTTTTCAAGGGTCTATTTGGGGAAAATGAGTAGCACCATTTAGTATTCTTGAGCTGTAAATTTTTAACACCTTGCTTCGTTCTGCTATCTTGTAATTCGAACACCTTTTGAAATACAAACGTATGTGATTGAATCTTGCTTTATGAAAAATGTTTGTTTTGGCTCTATGGATATTGAGCATCCTTTCTGCTTTCTTAGACAAGATTGTACATCTAAACACATGTGTCTAAATATTTCTATTGTTTAGATAGGATTTTGATTGTGTTATTTATATTTAGAGATGAGCTTAATCAAATGATTTCTATCTTAAACAGATAGGTTCAGGTTCGCGCGTCGGCGCTCTGTAAGCAGATAGTCTTTAGCCAGGAAAATTGCTGTCCATACAGATAAGCTTAACTCTTGCGTCTAAAGGGGTAAGTTGAGTTTCGTTGCTATCTCGACAGATAGGCTCTAATTCACTTGTTGCCGCTGTCTACTCAGATAGGCTTTAGTTTGTCTCTATCTAAACAGATAGGCTTATGTTCGCGTCTTGCTGCTATCTAGACAGATAGGCTTTAGTTTTGCTGCTATCTAAACAGATAGGATTATATTCGCGTATTGCTGCTATCTAGACAGATAGGCTTTATTTTTGCTGCTATCTAAACATATAGGCTTATGTTTGCGTATTGCTGCTATCTAGACAGATAGGCTTTAGTTTTGTCGCTATCTAAACAGATAGGCTTATATTCGCGTAGTAATTGACTATAATTCTTAATAAGTAATGCAATAATAAAGTGAGACTAGCAGTTTGTCAAAAGATCTCTCATATGGGAGAGTCATTATCATTAACCGAATCCTCATATGGGAGGATGTGAGCAAAATACAAGGCAAGGAAAGAAGAAAGAGACAAATTTAAGGATAGTACTTCTTAAGAAATCGCATATTGACTGGATTGGGAGTCGTGGCAGTCCCATGGCAACCGCTGTCAAAGACTTCTTTGACTTCAAATAGTCCTTCCCAGTTGGCAGCGAACTTGGAATGAGCTGCTTCGCGCATGCAGTGATTAGAAGCTCGTAGGACCACATGTCCAACAGTAAAGTCTCGGTGCTGAACAGTTTTTTGTAGGATCGAGAGATTCTTTCCTTGTACTTCGCATTCTTTCTCTTGGCTTGCTCGTGCTTCTCCTCCAGTAAAATAAGATCGTGGTCGCGTTGGTTCTCGTATAGAGCGCTGAATACCAACCTTGCATAGTTGACTTTGACGTCAGCAAACAACTGCCTCAGCTTCATAACAAAGCAAAAATGGCGACATTCGATTAACTCGTCTTCGCACAAATTCTTTATAAAGGATGGGGTTGTTTTGATTTCAATTCTGGACATTTATCTGAGCTGATCTTCAAACCTAAAGTGGCCTGAGCGTCCGCATGCCGATTGTCGGATCTTGGATTGTTCTCATACTTGATGGAATCAAAATTTTGAACTAGCTTCTGCACGATCGACCAATAACTCCGTAAGTTGGATTCTTTCAATCCGTATTCGCCCGAGGCTTGTTTAACAATCAGCTTGGAATCTCCCATTACTATCAGGTTCTGCACTTCCAAAGCCTTGGCCGTGAGAAGACCAGCAATTAAAGTTTCATACTCACCTTTGTTGTTAGTTACTTCAAAGTCAAGCTTGTTTGATATTTGGAAGACTTCCCCATCGAGCTTGGTCAGGACAATTCCAGTTCCTCCTCCTTCCCTTGTCGATGATCCGTCGAAGTGCAGCTTCCAGTATAGTGACTCCAACACATATACTTATGGCCCTTCAAACTCCTCTTCTATCATCGGTTCATAGCTTTCATCTGGAAATTGTGCTAACTAATCTGCCACTGCTTGGGACTTTATGGCTTTCGGGCGCGAGCACGTGATGTCGAATAGTAATATGGTCATGTACCATTTCGCCAATCTCCCACAGGGAACAGAGTGCCCCAACAAATGACGTACGACTTTGTGGGAAGCGAAATAATGCTTCAATTTTCCAATAACGAAAAATAGATCTAGGAAATAACGTTCGATGTCTGTGTACCGGGATTCCGCGGACTAGACTATGCGCGAGATATAGTAAATAGTTCGTTCATATCCTTCGAAATCTTGAGCCAGCAATGCCCCAATATATTTCTTGGTTGATATGAGATATAGGAGCAAAGGGGATCCCAGTTGGGGTGCGATCATTACTCGTGGAGATAATAATAGCTCCTTCAGTTTCTTGAACGTGGTTTGGTGCTCTTCTATCCAAGCGTACGTCGCAATCTTCTTTGGAAGTTTGCCAAAATAGGATGTCAGCTCTGCAATTTCCAGTATGAACCTTCGCACATACGAGAGCTTTCCCAAAAGTGTCTTCAAAGCAATTTGAGTATGAGGTGCTGGTAAGCTAGTAATGGCTGAAACCTTCGTGGGATCAGGTTCGATTCCATGTAGGTGGATCACACATCCCAAGAATTTCCCTGAGGTCACCCCAAACACGCACTTCATAGGTTTCATTTTCAATTGGAAGCTTCTGCATCTTTCAAACACCTTCCTTAGATCCTTCAGGTGATTTTCCTTTTGCTTTGACTTAATGACCAGATCGTCCACATAGAATTCCACCTCCCGATGCATCATGTCATGAAAAAGTGCCATCATCGCGCGTTGGTAAGTTGCGCCAGCATTCTTCAGGCAAAAAGGCATGACTGTGTAGTGGAATACTCCCACAGGTGTGATGAATGCCGTTTTCCTCGCATCTTCAGGATCCATCTTGATCTGATTGTAGCCACTAAATTCATCCATGAAGCTAAACATCTGGTGGCCTGTAATCAGCAAGTCTATGTTTGGCAGAGGAAAGTCATCCTTGGGATAAAATCGGTTCAGATCTCTGAAGTCGACACAAAATTGAAGTTGTCCATTCTTCTTCAGAACTGACACAATGTTGGCAAGCCATGTGGGATGGTGCTTAGGCTTGATGAATTTTGCGTTTAACAACTTCACAATCTTCTATTTTATCTTTACATTGACCTCTGGGCGAAAACTCATTATGCTTTGATTAGCTGGTTTAGTTCCTTGGATGACGTCGAATCTGTGCATGATGACTTCTGTTTCCTGCCCAGGCATTTCATCATACTCACATGCGAACACGTCCTTGTATTCTATTAATAGTCTCAACATGCCCTTTTTTTCTACAGCACCAAGATCCGCGCTCATGAAGATTGGTCTTTTCTTCCCTTATGTTGGTCTCAGGAGTACCTCCTTCAATTCCTGCATTTGTGGCTTTGGCTTTTCTTCCATGCATTCGGGCGCCTCTTTCAACTTCTCCATCGTTTTCCCACTTTTGTCTTCATTTGGAAATTTCTTTTCAATCTCATTAATTTGCTCAGGGGCATCTTCGATAGGTGGGGTCAAAGATGACCCCGCGCACCTTCAGATGCGATAGCACTTCTTTCCGTTTTCATAGATGTTGCTTATCTCCTTGCCCTCGTTATTTTGTTAGACAAACCTTTTGAGGGTGTAAACGTTCTTCTTCTGCTATACTATCTTCGACACCACTTCCTGCGAAGGCTGCTCCTTATGAGCCTCTCTCATCACCATTACTCCTGCAGGTGATTGATGTTTGATGTCCTCCCATTTGGGTAGAGGAGTTGGCTTGAATGGTGCTGGCATCTCTTCATCCGCCATTTATGTGAACCAAACTGCCTCGGTAGGTGCGCTTCATTAAGGTTGAATGGATTACCGAAGCTGGTATTTCCACCACCCTGTCTTTCCAAATGGCCTTCATCATTTAATGAGCTATGGATGGCACAAAATCAAAGTGGTGAATCCATGCTCGACCAATGATCATATGGTAGGTGGTGTTGGCATCGATAACATGAAACTTAGCAGAGCATTTGATTTGGCCAATCTGGATCCCTAGTCGAATCCATCCAACAATCATCCGCGAGTCGCTCCCGAAGCCCATCAAAGGTGACGATCGCTTGAAAATCTTGCTTTCCGAGATATCAGCCAACTCAAGAGTGCTTGGTGGTATCACATTTACTGCTGCTCCTCTGTCGACGAAGGACCTCTTGAACTCGACCCCATTGACTACTGCTGTCACATACATCGGTCTTTGGTGGTTAGCATCCGTCTTCTTATCTGCTTGCGCGAAGGTCATTTCTAACCCAGTCAATCGCGTGGCTCTGATAACCTCTCCATTCGAGACCAACAATTCCTCCTTGAAGTCTTCAGAAACCCTTAGGATTTCCTTTGTCATTTCTTGGCGGAACCCGTTTGAGAAGTTCAATTCATCAAAGAATTTCTCAAATTTGTCCGAGCCTTTCATCCGTTCAGCTTGAGAATCCTCTGTGTGCAAGGAATAGTCCTCGTCTTCACAGATCTCAGCTATAACTAGGATGCCCTCATCCGCAACTTCTTCATAATCACAGATTGAAATCATCGCCACCTCCTTTACCTTAGGCTCCTGTTGGGAGTGAGAGGGAAATGGATTGTTGCGCACATCCTTGATTGGCTCATCAATGACTAGTTGTTGTCCTTCCTTGATCTTCCTGTCCACCTGCCACCTCAGTTTCCTGCATTCTTTTGTTGGGTGCATGACCTGACCATGGCACTCACACCATCTGGGATCTCGCAACTGTTCTCCTGTTGGGTTATGCTCCAATAAAGGTAGGACCCCGTCTTTCCTCCACTGCTTACCTAGGCCTGTGACTTCTCCGATCGAGCACGGGAGCGGAGGTGGCTCCTTTGGTGGTCCTCACAGTTGCTTTGGAGTCGATAATGCATTAACATCAAGCTCGCGCCCTCGCTTGTAGCTGAGCCTCCCAACCTTGAAACCAGATCTCGCTGGTTCCTGGTCGTGCGAGTATCTCTTCATCTGCTTCTCAACTATAGGCTCGATGTTCCTGGTACAATCAATTAACTTGGATAAAGTAGGCATCTGCAAGTTAATGAGCATACCTTTGTACTCGTCTCACATGCTCTGAAGACAAATTTCAACCAAGCGACCTTCAAGAACTTCATCCACGCATTCCAACGACTTGGTTCTAAACTTCTTGATAAATGCGGCGCCTTCCTCGTCGTGCTTCTGGTACATGCGCAACAGGTGAATCGTCGTGACCTTCTCCTCTACTTGGAAGAATTTGGTGTAGAACTTGTTGACCATATTCTTCCAGGTACGCGACTGTTCCAAAAGACTTTGGGAATTCACGCATTAGCAGCCTCGTGTCGATCTCATGCGGACCCATCAGCTCAACGAACCTCATCACATGCTCGTGAAAGTTCCCGCTAATTTCGTCGAACTTCTCCCAATTGGGTGCCTTATACCCAGCAGGGTTAGGCATCAAGTATATATCGCGCAGGATTGGTGGCGCGCTGTTAACCTTCACAATGACAGTGTCGGCGAAGCATTGGTTGGCGATAAGACTGTCTAGACGTTGCTCCAGGGCCATCACGTTGAAGGGTGCACTTCCTCCTGGGGTAGACAATGGGGTCGCCGCGATCCCAGGTATGTAAGGCATGATAGGATCATAGGGAGGAGGAGGTGTGTAGCTGGCTTGGACTACATTCACTTATGAGGGTGCTACTGGGTATGAGGTTGGATTCCCAGTAGTCGCACGTTCTGGCTGATAACCAGACGCAAGATGAGGTTCTGATGGCAACCTTGGCTGTTGATGCGCAGACCCTTGCGGAAGAGGCGGCTGGATCGAAGACGATGGGTTCAATTGGTTAGGATTGTGCGGCGTAGGTTCCGTGGTTACCACAGGGGCTGAGACCCCTGGGATGGCGTTTTGTGCAAGTCCTTCCAGAATCGCCATGATCCGGACTGTCTGGGCATATTAGTCTTGCATAGCCCTGGCTTGGCTCTAAATTTTGGCATTCAGCATCTCCAAAGAAGGATTATTCCCAGAAGCTGTTTGGGTCTGGACCTTGGTGTTGGTAATGACATTGAGGGGGTTCTCCTCTCTTAAGACTTCTTCCCTTAAAGGGGACTGATTGCCTTCACGAGTATTGGTTTCCTGAGACATAATTAAAGAGGTGCTGGAAGTTTTGAAGGTGGGTTCACGTCAGGTTCACCAAATGTGTACAAGGAAATCCCAGAAGATCCAAGTGTACACCTCTAACTGAGAATAAGAACAGGAGTAGAAAGCACAGAGAGATTGTAGGTGAGCGCAGGGAAAGAGTAAGCAGTTGTTAACTTTTCTTTAGAGAGAGAGACAGTATAACGACTAGCAAAAGATCCGAGATTTTCCATAGAAGGCTAACATTCCTATATA
The DNA here is from genome assembly GCA_023055425.1 of Linanthus parryae. Classification (NCBI taxonomy): domain Eukaryota; kingdom Viridiplantae; phylum Streptophyta; class Magnoliopsida; order Ericales; family Polemoniaceae; genus Linanthus; species Linanthus parryae. The sequence goes on from JALGPY010000051.1 coordinate 238,896, forward strand.
TAGTAGGGAAGTGACCGTTACGAGGGGTTAATGCGCCCATGAATGGCGGCTAGATATCCACCTCGTAACGGCACGTTCTACCATATATATAGGGCACGTTACACGATTTTCCGCATATGTAGGGACCGTTACACGATCGATTGTATTTATGGGACTCATGGTCATTAAATCTCTCAGACAGTTACCAAGGGCCGCGCGCGAGCGTGGTTGTTGCTCTCGCGCGACGTTCCTTACTCTAACCTCCAAGCCACTGAGTCCCTACAATTCCCGTGCGGTTAGTATCGCGGGCGACCCTTTCTCACAACCCCCATATAGATAAGCTCGAGTATAGATACACGCGAATCATAGAGATAATGATAGGGTGCGTATGGAGTACCATAAGATACGCTCGATGACCGCCACGTGGATGATGATCAGTCTGCTCAATATGCACTATCTACAGAAGGCTTCATGTGTACTTCGTGCCAAGTACTTCTTTCTTTGCGACAACATTTCTTCCCACGAACACTTTCTTGCTTCCTGGATTTCGGGATGTCTTCGTGCGAAGAGATCTTGTCTTTGTGCGAAGAACCCCCTAAGCTTCACTCTTTATTGCTCCTTGGAGTCTCTTCTTCTTCAAGGAATTATTCCCAACACCCTTGATAGTACTTGTATTTGATATGAGTAGTCCTTCTTAACTTCGTATGGAAATTTTTTTAGAGGCATTCATTAGTGAAAGACGTCAAAGTCCAACATTTAAACAATGGCAGCAGATTCTTACACATCAATCAAATAATGATGCTTACATAGCCACATATTATTCTTGTGCTCTTAGATTTATCCTTCGGGTAAAAGACAAAAACCACCCCTCGAGTATGGGTGATATACAAAAACACCCCTCGTGTTTGGGGATATACAAAAACCACCCTCGTCGAGACAAAAACCACCCCTGTCAGTGGATGGACGTTAGACGAAAAACACCCTTCTGTTACTATCAGTAAGTATAAGGGTGCAATCTGTCTATTTTATGTCAATTTTGCCCCTATTTGTATTTTTTATTTTTATTTTATTTTGTTTATGTTCTTGGTGTTCTTGACCACCACATCCCCACCACCACCACCACCACCACCACCACCACCACATCCCCACCAACAACACCCACACCCAGACTTCTCCAATTCGAAGAAAACTCGTATCCACCATTTCATTGAGATAGAGAGAGAGGATGATTTTGTTTTGTTACCACCATAGCAATTCGAACACCACCACCAGCAACACCCAACACCCATCACCATCCATGTCTTTCCTCAAGGGCTTTGGCTTCTTCTCTCTCTGCTGCTTATGGTTTTTCAGAAAAACCTCACCCACTACCACAACATCATCAGAGTAGTCGGAATCTTTATCTTTCTCCTTCACCTCCACCTCAAGAAGCTCCGATAATCAATCTAAATTATCAAAATTGCCACCTTCACGACTCTTATCTGCGACTCCATTGATTTTCTCTCTCTTCGTCTGAACTTATATCGAAACCACCAGCTCCGAATCCATCACAATCTAACCGCCTTCAACTAGTCCATGTGTCCTCACTCGCACAAAAGTCATTATTGAATTGGGTAAGAACCTTGAGAATAAGCATCTCACAATTGAGATCTAATTTGGAGAAGAAGAATAGTCTAGACTTGAAGATTTGCCCTATATTTATAACTCTGCAGTAGAAGAATGAGGATCAGCACTTACTTAGAAGAAGATTGTAAAAGGGCGGAGAAAATTTGAGAGCAAAATTTTTCAGAATTGGACTTTTGTCTGTGCGAGAGCTTACCGGAAATTCGATTTCTTTCTCCGTTGCCGGTCACATGGCAGCCTCCTCAGACAGATTTGTTGTAATCGGAACTCAGATGCTCGAGAAGATTCAATACCAATGGCTAATTGAATTAGTCTTCCGATATTGGATTGGAGTGGTGGTGGTGATGGTGAGGAAGCTTGAAGAAAGGCAGGCAATTGAAGATCGCAAAGCCCACCATTGAAAAAAAGTGTGGAATCAGACACCATTCCCCTCGACCATAACCTCAATCAACTCATTTCCCCAAGCCTGCAAACAGACCTGCTACCAGCCATCACCAGTCCCTGCGAAACTGAAGCTCCCTCTGCCTTCGTTCTCATAGCGACCCAGATCCGATCGAAACCCAGTCCGACCCAGATTCGATCGGAAGAGACACCATCCAAGCCGCAATACCCAAATCGAAGGGGAGACACCACCAACGCCGGATCTGAGCAATTGGGTCGTTGGTGAAGGAGAGAGATGGAGCAACGATGGTTGGTGAAGGAATTGGGTCGTTGGTGAAGGAGAGAGAGGTAGCAGGTGGTTGGTGAAGGAGAGAGAGGTAGCAGCGGTGATGCTGCATCTCGTCTGTGTAGGATTCATGGTTTTGAGAGGAATTCGAAAAAGCAGTGGTGGTGGGGGTGGGTTATGTCGAGAGAGAGACAGTGAGGTACCGTCTGGGTTCGGGTGTTGCAAAGGATTGAAGAAGGGGGAGAGAGAGAGGTAGAGATAACGTTTGGTGGCTAGGGTTAGAAAATGAGGATGAGAAGGAAGGAAATAGTTTTATAGTGAGGTAATTTCTTTAAATCTCATGGGAATTTTTGACTTTTCCGTCCTCCGTTAGTGCACCGTTATGTCTTAACTCTGACAGGGGTGGTCTCTGTATATCCCCAAACACGAGGGGTGTTTTTGTATATCACCCATACTCAAGGGGTGGTTTTTGTCATTTACCCTTATCCTTATTTTATTTATGTTTCTCAATTTTGCCATCATTGCAATGTGTTTTCGAACCCGCCCCTCAATACTAAAGACGCATGAAAACAGTGGCTTGTTTTGAGGAGGGAACCCAAGTCCAAAATATGTTATGGAGGGCTCGCTACAATGGCGGTGGTATGCTTCTGTGAGATCCCAATATGCAAGCCCCAGACAAGCCTTGAAGAAGGTAATGTCGAGCAGTGTTGTTCACATCTTTTACAATCGCTCTCTCCACAAAATTTGGAATAAAATGATATATGAAAAATGACCGTAAACTTACAAGCATGCACATTGCATTTTGTAACACTAAAACTTCAATAATTTGAATTTACATGTAACCACGTGCGGTTTTCTAGTCATGGCCAATAGCCTCAAATCATGGAGGGCAAAACTTGATGATAACTGAACAAGGGTTAAAAATGGTAGTCCCCCTATCTCTTGCTAAGTATGGTGTTGGTTATGTTCTTCAATCTCGCCGGATATCTCTCTTTTTCCTTCTCAATCTTTCCCCATGCCTTTGTCTCTAACCTCGATTTCTCTATCTCATTTCTGAGTATGTCTGCCATCCTTTCTCTCGGTCTTTCTTTCCAATTTTGTGGTTTCGAGAATGGGGACTGTTTTTCTCTTAGAGAAAGGCAACCATACCAAAGGCTAAGGCAGAGGTTCCATAGGAGAATCGTACAGCCTCATAAGGGGAGGAACCGCTCAAATTAAATATAATTCTTCCCATAATCTGGGGAGCATTTATCAACCAACAACAACTAGCATAGTTTGTTCCAAAAGGGAGATAACATGAAACACAAAAGAAGGTGGAGAAGAGCTTGAAGCATGTCTAGAAAGAGCATCTGCATCAACATTTTTCTCGCTATACTCCATCAGGACCTTGAAGCGCTGCACTTCACTGGCCAACAATATGCATTTATCTATAATTGGTTGCGCAATGTGATAGATTATATCATCATTAAATAGGTTAAGAAACTCCAAATAACCACTACTAGCAATGACGTTGTGATAACCAAGTTCTCTAATCATAGTGATGCTAGTAAGCAAGGCCATAACTTTAGCAACAATGCGGGAGGTAGCAAGGGAAATCCTACTAAAGCCTACAATCAAGTACCCACCTCTATCTATGACCAAGCCCCCAATGCCAATTCTGTTTGGGTTCCAAGCTCCATCAAGCTTGAGCTTTAGCCAATTATGAGGAGGGATGTCACGATCTTTTACGTGTTACCGAAAGTGAATGGTTCAAGTAATATAGGGTGATATTTCAACCCAAGTTGTCCGTAAAACAAGGAGAATCCAAAGATTATTTAGCTAAAATATTAATATAGAGTGAAGTACTCGGAAGGAAGTTGGTTGATTTAAGAAGTTGCTACCTCCAAACAAGTGGCTGAATTAAAATAACAAAAAGACGATATTTTTGTATTTTCGTAATTAAACAAATGTTAAACGAACTACGGTGAAGGATTAGGCAATCTATGGATCACCTAAGGTTGTAGAAATTTTCGGATATTGTATGAAACACATAATATTGAATATGCCCTTGATAACGTTTACCTACTTACACTCTCCTCGTGGTCTCATGTAAGCCTACGCTAGAATCAATAGTCGTCATCTGTCGATCAATAAACTACATCTCCTAACATGCATGAAGAATAATCCTACATTATGATCTAATTAAACCCTAACAATTCACCTTCCGGTCCATCATGATACGGGGTTAAATAGTAGTCCTATGTTCAGAAGTTAACAATCTCAACCTGTCGGTCCATCAATCGGTCACCATCTCAAAACTCTAGTTCCTGACGCCAAAGTTAACTAGCAAGCACGTATTGAAACATATCAATATTGAAACATATCAATATTACTAGAAAAAACAAATTCAATATTACTTTAAGCTAAGGTACATGACCTGTATTGAAACATATCATATGATCGTTCATAGACTAACAAGCACGTGTCAATAGTGCGAGTTCTATAATCCAACAAACAAGATAGAAATCAATCCATTACATGAACGCACACTCGTGAATCAAACCAGTATATCCAAAAACGGTGTCTAAGAAAACCCTAGGCTCTCGGGTGAGGATTTATCTACTCATGAAATAAGTAAAAAAACTAAGTTCCTCCATAGATAATCAAAGAGAAGAGATAGAATAATCAAACGGGGAAAGCTTTGCTCCAACGATGATTCCTAGCGATATCCATAGCTCTAAGCTGCCTTGAGTCTTCGTGCTGCGCTTTTTGTGCGTGAATGGTAGATTTTCAGTCCCCTAGGTCGTTCTTGAGACCACTTAGTCCGAAGAAATGTACCACATGAAACAAACTCAACACAAAGCTCCACCCCAGATTCCTAGAGACCACAAGGTTCCACTTGAAAACATAATATTCAACTACTATAAGATCTAATCCTCTTAGCACAATAAAGGAATCAAATGTATGCCCTAATGTGTCAAACTTTCCACAATTTCCCATTGATTTCCACGACATCATTTTGTGAAACGATGCACATAATACTATGAACAAAGTATTCCTACTATGGTGCTTCCTACTCTCAAAAACTCATTCATTGAACTCTTTTTGGTTTCTAGTTCATAGATTGTGCATTTTTCTCAAATTTTCAATTTATAGGATTTTTTATTTTCTCATTTTTTGGAGACTCTAAATGCAATGTTCAAATCGATTAACGACTCGATACAATTGGTGGTGGGTAGACTCAATAACATAAAAGTGCAATCAATGTAGAATTATAGAAACGTGCACATGCAATTTAACGACATACTAACCGAGTGACACCCTAACCGAAAACTATATGCACGACTGACATGCTGTACTACATGCAACAAGGATATGCAAGACACAGACAAGCTAGCAAATAGCGAAAATCCCCCCATACTTAAGCGCTTTGTTGTCCTCAATGAACTTAGATATGAAACGACCCGGGATCTCGGTTCAGGGTTAACGCGACAATCGATAACCAAAAGTAGATTATTAACTATTAAATTTACATTTCGGTTAAAGTACATAACAAAATTTCGATATTAAGTACAATCTAAAACAAATCGTGTGTGATCTACTAAGTGATCTGACTTAAGCTAAACTTCTTCATCTCGATCCGCGTTCCCATCCCTCACTTTGTTTGACGACCTGCGGTTTTAAAATAGCAACAACCGACGCAGTTTTGAAGAGAATGATCAGTAAAAACTGAGTAAATACATACTACGACATGTAAAGCAACGAGTGGCACGGAAGCATGAGTTGAAAAAAATAAAGAGATTTTAAAATCAATGAGCAAAAGAGTTGGAACAATTCGGAACATTTATGAGTGAGAACCATCATATTTAAAACATTTATAAACCACAAGTAGTCAACATATTCTTAAACAAGTAGAATATCAACAGTAAACAAGTCCATTTGACCTGATAATGATATTAAATCACAAGTAGACAAAGATTTTCTAATCATTTGATTAGATTAGGCAATCAAGAGCCACAAACAACATTAACAAGTAGTCAATTTATAACTTTGACTTCAATCAACAGTTTAATTTTGCTGAGGCGTGTCAAGAGCCACCAGCAGGATCGATGTAAACAGAGGGATCACGAAATAATCACTAAGGGTTCCTTCTAGGGTCTATCAAACCCTATTTCACCCGAGCGTTAAGGGAGCCCATTCGTCAACCCCGCTCACAACATTAGCTAAAAGGCCTTAAGTGTCGACACCCCTATACCGTAGTGACCCTTACAAGTATAAGTAGCACTCTATAGCTCTATAAACCCCTTGACCTCAATATCTTGATACATTTTGGCTCATCGGGGGCGGATTTTTGAACATTGACGTTCTATCCAATAATAAGAAGCATTGCTTCAATGGTCTTAGCCATAAGAAAACGGAGGATCGCTTGACGCCTCCCATTAATAACAGTACTCTGTACATCGTCCTAATTCTATTAGAGGTATTTTATTTCTTCTCTTTCACATAACCAGAATCAGAATATCAACATTTCACAAGTAATTTCCGAGAGTTCTCAAAGGAGATGAATAAAATAGTTTAACACATTCGAGTGGAAAACATGCATTCTCATTCTTTTTCATATAACAAGCATTCATTTGAAACATCAAACACATGCGCACATTTTGATATGAAAAGGCCGTACATATGTACTTACCACTGAGATGAAGAACAATCAAAATCAAGAAACTAAGCTTAGCACTCCGACGACAACCGCTCTCTCCTACGGGGTCGATGTCTACAATCACACGTATGACGTACTCGTTATAACCAATTTACACATGCATAATAAAAATGAAAACCTACATGTCACATAGTCCTAAATTTCACTATTGCACATATAATGATGTTTAATTATCAAAACAAGTCCAACAAAATACCTAGAAGTTCAAAAATTTAAGTTTTCTAAAAAATGTGAAACTACAATTCTGGACAGAATTGTAGCTCTGACTTTGGAGCCATATTTACCATATTAAATTATCTCCTAAAATTTTGAAATTAATTTATGATGAACCTATACGTGTCTACTTTCAGAAACATCAAGAAAATCATGCATAGCTATTATAAAACTCAAGTTACAAAAATAACAAACACTGCTATGCAGAGACAAGTTTGGAAGAAAGTTTCAATTTTTAAGAACAATTACTACTACTTGGAGAATAGGAAAAATGCCCATATTCTCTAGAATTAATCCCTTATGTGTCTAGTTTCATCACAAGAAAGATTTGGTGCCATAGGTTTCTGGAAATGAGATTTTTAACAAAAATGGTAAAACTTGTCCAAAAACAGAGTTTCAGAAAACTTGCAACTTAGAATGAGCATATCTCCCTAACCAAAAAGGCTATGGAGTTGAATTTTCTTTCAAATGGACCCTCTATGAGTCTAGTTTCAGAATATAAATGATTTAAAAATTCTACTGAGACAAAATTTAGAGATAATCTATGTTTTTCACAAACTGGTCAGATTGTATAAACATGCATTTTTTTCAAAAATCAACAAGAATGGTTCTAGTAGTACATGCAAGTTAAGAAGACTTAATTTTCACCCAAATAGCACCATTTTAATCATAAAAATAACATTTTTACATTCTCTTGACACAAATTATCAAAAATCTATTGAGTTACTAGTGAAAAGAATATGACATTCACAACATGCATGTGGGTTCTAATGTGGGTTTCATGAAATAATCTAAAATTTGAGGTCAAACACATGATCTAACCATGGAGATGAAGAACTAAGCATGGAATTGAAGAAATCAAAGATGAAATTTCATCAATCAAAGGTAAAGATGGACATGCAAGCATCAATTAAAGACTAGAAGAAACTTTACCCCAAGATTCAAGAAGATGATGAGGAAAAGAATGCATTTGGCCTTCAATCCCTTAGAATAATTGTGTAAGAACATCCCTCCATGATGATAGTAAGGTTGGACTCAAGATTTTCACAATTTAAAGCCAAGAAATTTGAGTTTTGATGAAGTTTTGTGGAGGTCAACCTCCAAAAACGGGTTTGAAGTTTGGAGAGAAGGAAGAAGAAGCTTGCATGAGTGTTCTTGAGGGAAATGATGGAAAGAAATGAAATGATGGAGAAGGGGTAGGATGGACTTGATGGAGATGGTAGTGTTGGTGGTTCATTGAGTGTAATGAGGATGTAGTGGTGTTATTTTAATAGGAGTATAAATGAAAATGAATTATTTTATTGGTGTTGGCCAAAGTGATGGAGGGGGTAGTTGGTTGTAATTATAAAAAAAAAATAGAAGAGTTGTAGATGGGGCTAAAGAATTGATAGCCAAAAATTAAGGGGTAAAAGAAATGCAATTAAAAAGTCTCCCAACACCATAGTTGGGGTAGAAATTGGATTACCAAGAGAATGAGGGTTGACATGCAAATACAAGAAATTTAAGATAACTACAAAATTCCATATGCAAGAGGGGTATAAATGAGAAGTGCCAAAGGTGAAAAGATAATTTTCAATTAATAGCTCACACATATAAGTTAATTTTCATAAATAATAAATTTTCCAGAAAATTTCAAATACACCACTTTGTATATAAATGTTAAAATCAAATTTTAGAAAACTACAAGTATATCTCAAGTATACAAATAAGTTTCGTATAGTATCATCCAAGTTTCAAAAACTACAAAATAACCCCAAATTAAAAATTGATATCATCATAGATGTCAATTAACACCATTATACTTTAAAATTAAGAAAAGTCATTGATATGTTTGAAATACTAATTTCTCTAAATTTTCACATATTTTTCCGAAATGACCAAATAACCCCTTACTTAAATACGGGGTATTACAAGATATAACACAGAGGACTCAGCACTTGAATGAAAGGGGCGGGGGAGAAAATTAGAGATTTTGACGTCGTGCAATGTGATACATGTGTGTATCTTTGAGAAAATGTTCACACATCCTATCAAGATTTACAGATCAATTAGGCAATATCCTCGCAAAACACATATCCAGGGTCTTTTCAATATCAAATTTCTGACAAGTATTATATTAGAGACGAGAGAGGAAGGAGTACCAAGGTGCCCGTAGTACCGTTATTACGGGAAACATTTCTGTGAAGCTTTCACAAGAAAGGGTTAAATTGACTGTCGAGAATTTCTGGAGAAAGAATTAACCATGCTCGGTTGTTTGGACTCCCCTAGACCAAAAGGGTGGTCGTTTCACACGAATGAATGCTGTTTACCTTATAATTTTTTTACTCTTTCTTCATTCGGCCTCTGTTTTGGATGAAATATGCACCTATGGACTCCTTTAATTGTATGGAGTCCACTTTGGATGGAAAATTACCAAAATTCATAGAATTTTCCATCTTTAGCATTCCTTGGCGTCGTGTGCCCAAAAACATATTTTTTGTCATTTCGGCCATTTTCCTCGCGTCCGGATTCAGATGCAGGCAATATTTATGTCACCGTGAAGCTTGTGTAGCGTAGATGCTGATCATGATAAAATCAAACCTCCAGGGATTTTTTATTTAGACTTTTTGAGCATCCATGCATAGTTGTTTTCTCGGCTTTAATACATTTTTCATCGGTGCGCATCAAGAAAGAGAATATGACGCGTTCATGTAGACAGTGAAAAATTACACCTCTATTAAATTTTGCGTGGACCCATCAGCTTCTTACAGGTGTCCGCACCTTGGTGTTCCAAAGCACCCGATTGGGGGTCCCATTGTTTTCAAAAATACCCTTAATCAATCTCAATAATTCCCAAACTGGAGCACTTTCGCATATATCTGGCTCCTTATTTTAGTGTAAAAGGCTTTCTGGTTTTGATGAAGACGCTGGATTTTATTCTAAGACAGTAGAATATTTCGCTAAACACATTGACAAAACCCTAAGTCATATTCTCTCCTCCGATACCAAGACCATATTTACATATGGAGGAACAGACCATGATATGAGGGCCCATGATATAAGTTACCTAGCGCCTAACATTCACCAAATGATTTGGGGGTTCTAGTTGTATGGACGCTAGAATAAGGATTTTTTCCATATGCTCCCCGTTCCATAGGCGACCCATGTTGTGCTCTGAAACTTAATTGTTCTACAGTTTTCGTTTATGTTAGGTTTGACGTCATTCGTGACATTCCTCTAGGGATTTAGGGTCTGCCGCCATCATAGTTGTGGATTAGTGCATACCACATGTCTCCCATTGGTTGCCCTAGGCTACTAGTATAAATAGTGTTATCCTTTCTACCATCTTGTACACAGTTGCCACAGACTCACACTTTGATTATTCTCTGTATCTTACACACACAGAGTACACTATACCAAATAGTGTACCCCTTTACTAGTAGATTATTCTCTGTATCTTACACACACAGAATTGTTGCTTACAAGATGTCTCTCTCCTTCGACGAGTAAATTATTGCTCATTTCCACCCCTTTACTCTACATCTCCCTTCTCTCCGATCAATCTGGATTTCTCACTATAAGAGTGTTGACTATGATTTTCTATAATTCGAACACAGTCTCATAGTCTACAGCACGCCCTCTCCATTTCCACACAAATATTTTGGTGAAACTGACATGAAAGAGATTTAACCAATCACACAGTGAAATGAGCCCATACCAGATCGGATCTCATGGCTACTGATAGCGCCGATAACCTTAACCCTAACGTTACTCCTTCCTAGATCCTCTCCAGCTCTCAACAGTTGGAAGTGAAAGACCATCAAAGTATCCAAACCCTTCTCTTACAAGCCTACCAAACCCTTAAGACTAAGACTGCAACTCGGGCGGGCTGGACGGGTTGGCATCTCTGTCCAAGCCCGAGTTCTGTCGTGGCTGCCCAAGGCCAGCCCAGCCCGAGTTAAGAGCATGGTCAGCCCGTCCGAGCCCAAATTCGTATAAAACAATTTGGGTTCGGGCTCAATTCGGGCTAGTACATTAAACTTAATATCTATTTAAAAACACAAGAGAGTAATAAATTTTTGGTGAAAAAACAAATCAACTATGTCAAGAACAAAATAATAATAAAAAAAATCGCTAATAATCAAAATAAAATATAATATTCATATTAGATATGCTACATAATTCCTTTAAAATATAATATTTATAGGTAGTGACCATGCAATCGGGCCATTTGGGTTAGCTCGGCGTTTGATTTTTGTTCCCAAGCGCGACCCTAATTGAAATTCGGGAGATAATTTTTGTCCAACCCCGTCCAAATTATCAAAACTGTGTGTCGAGACCCTATTTTAGTTCGGGATGGGCCTCAGTTTGGTCGGGTTCAACACGTCCAAGTGGCACCCGTACTTAAGACCGACCAGATGGACCATATAGTTCAGCTGAAAAAGTCCATGGACGAGGCCACTCTAATCAGTGCCCAGAAGAAAGACAGCTCGCCCGCGAGCTCTCAACCATACAAGATTTAATAGGAGTACCTGTAATGATCGTTTTTTGTGAAGCTTATAGTACTTCAGTCAATTTCATGTTTAAGCACTTAGCATATTGATGTATCTATATCTGCCAAAATATAATAGTTAAGCTCGCTCAGAAATACACCAGAAGTCCTAATATCTTCTTTAATTTCTAAATTAAAGATAAAAATATTTAAGGAATAATTAGTACTAATCACATGTTTAAGTGTTGATTAGCTTACTTAATCATGATTGACATATAATGGAAGGTATTACACAATGTGTTAGTTTGTATACATATTAATTGCATGCGTGACACGTAGCAGGACACATGTCATGCTACTGGGCCTCCTCTTTACATAACTCACACGCAGATGGAGACGTGTCATTGTCTGGTGCATTGCTATGCATGAGTGACACATCGGGGGGGGGGGGGGGTGTCGCGATTTGGTGACCTTCTTTCCATTCATCACACGTAGACACGTGTCAGCGTGCGGCAGTTCTTGCGCTGCATGAACTACTAGGGATATTCGGAGATATTATATTTGGAGCTACTCTCATCATTTCAAAGATGTTGTTTTGATGCTAATATTGAGGTAGGGTAATAATCGCTTTTCATGTATATTTGAATTTAAGATTATACGTGATATTGTATGGGTTTGAATGTTATTCTGGAGCTGATATATTTTGGTGGTGTATGACTATATATGGGTCCTTATATTGTATCTATTTGAATTAGGGTATCAAGTCTATATCTGTTGCATTGTAATTGGATACTTTGCGGCTACGCGATCCATACTGGGCTTTTGGCTCACTCTTTTGTTTTTCAGGATTCAGACTGGATGATTTCATGATGGTAGAGAAGCTAGATTTATAGAAATTTGGAGATGTTTGCCAATATGTCTGTATCCATTTTGTATCAGAATATTGGTCATGATAGAAATTATTGATTTTCAAATTAACAGTCACGTACCACTCTATCAACTTTTATGAAGTAAATGAATAAGTGTTTATTGAAATTCGATGTTCTATTTGGTACCTGAGCTGGTGGCTCAGACGGTACCTATTTCCAGACGAGTCTTTATTTTGGTACCCGCGGTGAGTCGCAGGTGGTGTCTGTTTGATCGTCGTACCGGTTTATATTTGTCACTATTTTATCCTAAAATTGACCCCTGGGTCCCGCGACGTCACATTACCCACCTCTGATTCCGCCTTTCATCTGCTGTCTCCGCTCCCGGGGGTTGGCGCGTCCTCTGGAAACCCTCAAGAACAGCTAACTCTGGTCAAAAGGCGACTGTTCGAATCATCCACTCGCTGTGAGCACGGAACTCCCATGGTCGCGAACATAGAGAGGCAAGAATTTCTGCCATACCATCCCTCTAACGCATACATTGGAGATTTAGCCGCTCAAAGAACAAGAGGGAACCCCGCAAGAGAACTCCCTGTAGGCATGTCCGCGCAAACAATAGCCGCACTAGAGCAAAAGTTTAGCCAACTTCATAGCTATCCAAAACCCTAACCTCTCCACGATCCCAAATATCGAATGCCCGCCTCCAATTTCCAAAGAGATCTATGAAATTCCCAACCATGTAGGGTACAAAGTACCTACGTTCGAGAAATTAAATGAAGATACTGGTAACGCGCACGAACACGTCATACGATTCATCGACCTGCTGGGACATTACGGAGTAGAAAAAAACGTCAGAATGCGCGATTCATGAAAATCCTGGGGAAAGTCGCTTACAAATGGTACATGCTCCTGGAGTCAAGTTCCATAATGACATGGGATGACATGGTTCAAAATTTCTACACCAAATTCATCCATGTGAAGAAAAAGTTCACGACGATTAACCTGTCGCGGATGACCCATAAGGACCACGAAGATGGCAATACTTTCATAGGGAACTTCCACCCGAAATCCTTGGAATGTGTCTAGGGCGCGAGAACAATGGCTTGTGGAAATCTGCCTGCAAGGATTCGCCCTGATTACAAGAAATTGCTCATAGCATATGATCTCCCCAGGTTTTCCAGGCTCTTTGAGAGCACCAGAAACATCGAACCCATTATGGAAAACTAGAGGAAGAAAATTATGCAGGCTAGTCAATCCTTCGGGAAAAATTCACAATAGTAAACCCCTCGAACTTGACATATCCCGGTGCATTCCTTTTCAACAGGCTGGTTTTGTGGTTTGTCTTAGGTTTATTTCAAATGGTTTACATTTCTATCCATAAGTATGAAACAAATATCCATCCTGTAAAGGTTTCTTTTCATAAATGATATGTTAGTTTATTAATTACATGATATATGTCTAGGTGAATTCATATCCTCATGCAGTTATATTTTCCTCATAAATATGTATAAATTCGTAAATTATAGTAGATAGTGTGTACAATATTGAGACATGGTTGGCATGCTAAGGATATGTCAGTTTGAATATAATCAACAATGTGAATTCTCCTCCAAAAACAATTGAGGATTATAGTGTTGTATTTGGGCTACAAGTTCCTCCAAATAACATTTCAACCTTCCAGATAAATATGATAAAATGCCAGATCAAATTTCAAAAACGGTGCACACAAAGGTGAATGCATCCCTTACAAAGGAGTTTGACCTCAATGAGCCTCCTAGAAATGCAAATTTTTCCAATGTCATCCACCATAAAGATGTAGTGCAAGGTAAGATAGATTATTTGATGTTTTTCAGATAGAATTCTATATTAACTATTTACTTACAAATGTGCTTGTTAATTCATATGGATCACTATCTAAAGAACAAATCATGGAGAAGACGTTTAACATCAAAGAGTACCTTACATATGCATTTATAAATGGATTCGTCTTTCGGAGGGATAACCGCAGGTCTGACGCAATACGGTCCACAAATCAAGTCAAGAATCTTCGTATGTGTCTGACAAGATCTTCGATCAGAGAACTGCTATATAAGGCCCAACAGGAAGAGAGATTGAAAGTTTGTAATGTAGACTAAATACAGGACCAAAATAATCTAGAAGGGGGGGGGGGGTGAATAGAGTATGGAAACTTTTTTCCAAACACAAATTTTAACTAAGTAACTATGTGAGAAACTCAAATCTCAAGGCCTTGAGATTTTAGAAAACTAGTCAGAAACTTTCTAAGGCAAAACAGAAAGCTTCAAGGCCTTGAACTATAACAAGTTATGAACAGTTTATAAACCCTAGTTTGATTTGAGTTGTTTGCAACAGAAAATAGCAAAACTGTAAAGTAAAGAACACAAGGTAATTTACAGAGTTCAGTCCCAATGGACCTAATCTCTGCCTGAGGGATCTAATCCCACCAGTATTGGGAAAACACTTCTTATTACTCATACAGAAACAGCCCTAGATCTCCAAGCCTAAGTGAATTCCCTTACACCTATACAACTTGTGGTTCCAAACCTATCTAGTACCAGCTACTAACTGTTGAGCTAACAAGAACCTCTTGTTGTTCACTTGAAAAACCAACCACTAGGTTTATTGGGCTTTTAGATATACAAAAGATAAGCAGATTACAAAACAGAAAAAGAACACAGCAGAAGAATAAGCTTGTGAAGGCCTGGATGTGTTCTTTAGGAAACTGGAATGGTTGATCTTCTGAAAGCTGTAATTGATGCCTGAATGTTTGTGTGTTTGAATGTCTGATCTCCCACGAATTTTCCACAATTCTCTCAGTTCTCTGCGAGCTTCTTTTTCTTCAAAATTCAAACCAGTCTTTTATCCACTCTCTGCAACTGAATGAGAGATTTTAGGATCTCAGTTCATGCAAATCCTCATCCTTTCCAACTACAATTCAAACAGCTTTGAGTAGATATACGTTGGAGTTTGTTGAGATTGCACTTGCACGTTTAACAAACCTGCAACAACATTAAAACACAACAATAAAATTCAGAAATATAACAGCACTAAGTCTGTTTGGATTTCCAGTTTCAGAATAAAAACTGGATGAGTGAATAAAACAATAATCTGATTAACTTCTGAAACATATAACTCATGATAAACTAGTTGAATACTTTTAAAATTCATTAAAAAATCATAATAATAAAGATCAAACCCTGCAAGAAAGAATCAAATTAACTCTGTAAATTTGTCAGCAGCTCAAGGCACATCTCAAGGCCTTGAAGCTCTGAACATACTTCATAGTCTTTCAATAGTAAGATTATAAAACTTTGATTCTCTCTGATAAGGACATCTACAATTGTGTTAGATATATAAATAACATACAACATAAGTATTTGCAGCAAATCTCTGATCTTAATTATCAGATATACAACCTGCAACACAAGATTGTTAGAGCATTCAACATGATAAAACTACTCTCAAGGCTTTGAAGCTCTGATCAGTATCTCAATGCCTTGGAGCCACATAAATACTTTGTCTTTGTCTTTCATCACTCAAAACAGTTACTTCGCAAAACACACTTAAAGGTCTTTAAGTCAACAATCCCCCCCTCCCCCTTGATGAAAGACAAAACCCATAATCTTGTGTAAATATCCCTGCAACTCCTTGTAAGAACTAGATATCAACATTTTGCAGAGACAATAAACAGTAATACCAGTCTAACCACATTAACACAACTGATTAACATACAAATTCCAAAATATTATTTATTAACTAAACTTATTATCCAAACACTGAAGATAACACAAAAACCACATAATTTCTCCCCTTTTTTGACTTTCATCAAATAAAGGTGAAGAAATGTTGGATCATTACTCAGAGTCTTTAAAAAAAAACCTACTGAATGTCAAGGCCTTGAGAATAGAAAAGAAGAAAAGTAAAAGATAGAAAGTAAGGATCAAGGCTTTGGTCTTCTCAGATCTTCACTTCTTCTTTGATGTTTGGCCTTTCTCTGATTCTTCTCCAACTTCTTCATCACTATCAGCATCTCCAGCAGACTGATTCTCTTCTTGTTCAACATCCACCTCAGCAACAAATTTCTCAATGATCTAATTCACCTTCTTGTTCTTAATTTGCACTGAATCACCCTCTGTAGCTGCATCAACACCCGTGTCTTCACCTGCTTCTTCTTCATCAGTTTGCTCATACAGATCCTTTGAAGTGAGCACCACTAGAATATGCTTCTTCTTCTTCAAGAAATCACCTAGCCTTTCATCTAAATCAACACTGGTGTCATGACTAGTAGCAGAAGGGATCTTCTCAAAGTTCAAACATTTGATGACAACATCCAGTTTGCCATTCATCACATTCATCAAACCCTTGAACTGATTAAATTTAGAAGACAGATCAAATAGCCTTTGTCTGAGGTCATCAATCTCAACCTGCTGATCTTCAAACTTCTAAACCAACAAAGAGTAATCCTCGTTTGCTTGTCCTTTTGCTGTTGTATCCCCCTTAGTTTTAACAAAATCTTTCTCTTCAAGCTCAGCTTTGGACAATTCTGAATAGAACTTCCAATGACCTTTTCCTGTCTGAACCACTCCAATCCTCTGTAAAGCAGTCTCATCAATTAACCCAAAACCACCAGTTATCTTTTCCTCTCCTTTCACAGGTACCTCAAAATGCTCAAAGAAAAGAGGTAATAGGTTGGCATAGGGAAGAGGATGGTTTCTAGTTCTAGTAGCACTGCAGATCATATGCTCCATAACCACTGTTGGCAAGTCAATCTCAAACCCTTGACATATCAGGTACATCAGGATGAGAAATTTGTCAGTAACCAAATCCAGAAATATAACAGCACTAAGTCTGTTTGGATTTCCAGTTTCTGAATAAAAACTGGATGAGTGAATAAAACAATAATCTGATTAACTTCTGAAACATATAACTCATGATAAACTTGTTTAAGACTTTTAAAAGTCATTAAACAATCATAATAATAAAGATCAAACCCTGCAAGAAAGAATCAAATTAACTCTGTAAAGCTGTCAGCAGCTCAAGGCACATCTCAAGGCCTTGAAGCTCTGAACATGCTTCACAGTCTTTCAATATTAAGATAAAAAACTTTGATTCTCTCTGATCAGGATATCTGCAATTGTGTTAGATATATAAAGAACATATAAAATAAGTATTTGCAGCAAATCTCTGATCTGAATTATCAATATACAACTTGCAACACTTGATTGTTAGAGCATTCAGCATAATAAAACTACTCTCAAGGATTTGAAGCTCTGATCAGTATCTCAAGGCCTTGGAGCCTCATAAATACTTTGTCTTTGTCTTTCATCACTCAAAACAATTACTTCTCAAAACACACTTAAGGGTATTTGAGTCAACAGAGATCATATGAATGACATTGTACGTGGCTATCCAACACGAATTCGTATTACTCGATCTACCCCGGCAAAAAAGTTTCGTGTTAATCAAGTCATTCATGATCACTCACACAAAATTGCAAACCCTAAGGTGTCATAGAAAGGTCACACAATATGATTTGGAACAAGTCATTTCTCTGAAAGAAGTGGCTTACTCATACTATGGAGATGGCCAACTGGCCTTGCAATACATTGACACCCTTGAGCATACCCCGGGGGGTTTTCAAAATGTATTATCCGTATAAGATCTCTAGAGTTCTCTCTATATGCGTTGTGTTTCTATCTGAACAATAGACAGATATATCTATCATTTCACATTTGCAGTCCTTTATTTTTATGTTTGTTCATAACATTTTTCTGGATGTTAATAATTTTTATCCATATTGCTAACGCAACTATCCTTTTTTCCACTCGATGTCTCAAATTTCAGCTAGATGAAAATTATCAGTTACAAAGCATATTCTGGAGTGACAAGAGATGTCAGCGTTCTTTTGAAAGATTCGGGAATGTATTGGTGTTTGACTCCACCTACGAAACTAACATGTACCTAAAGCCTCTTGGCACACTCTCCGTTGTTAACAACCACTTCTATACATGCATTTTTTCATTTTCCATTCGATAAGACGAGACCACATAATCATACAAATGGGTCCTAAATTGCTTCCTAGATGCAATGGATAACAAGGTACCCATTCTGGTTATAAACAACAGATACTTAACAATGAATGTTGCGATTGGAAATGTTCTTCCACAAGCGAAATACCATTTCTGTGCATGGAATATATGTAGTAATGATGAAGGAACCCTAAAGGTTGGATCCGAATTTAAGAAGGAATTCGGAAAATTATTGAGGAAGAGATTCGATGTTAACCAATGGAACGATGATTGAAAATAAATTGTCGACAAATGGGTATTGCGCACAAGCGGTGGGTAACGGGTGCCTACATGACGCGCGACTTATGGGCATATGCTTTTCTCAAGGACACTTCTTTCGATGGTTAAACAACTACACAATGGTGTGAGAGTATTAACAAAATTTTCAAAGAATATTTGTACTACAATAACAATCTTGTTAATTTTTTCCAGGGATTCATGCGGGGTTTCCTGAAGCTCCATGATAACGAGCATGGTCAAATTGTATATATTACCTACCAAATCATGTTCTAACAAGCCAGTTTAAGGAACTAGAAGAGCATGCGACCACTACACTAGGACTGTGTATTTGAAGTTCATGGAGCAAGCATTGAAAGCAAGTCACTACAAAGTTGTTGATATTCAATAGCTACCACAATATGAAATTGATGCAATCTATGTCATACAATACACTGTTTGTTGTTCTTTCTTTAAAGAGTTCTCTAGTTGTTTAAAGTTTATGTCCACTACTGCAATTATATGCTGCCCTTTATTTACTGTGCAGTACTTTCCAACCCTTGTTTAGTGTTTATAATGTTCAATTATTTTATCTGACTTATCCAATGAAATATCTGTCTTACTTGAACATTGTTCTCTCAGCACATTGTTCTATATCAACGAGAAAATAGCATGCTCCCCTATTCATGCACGAGGTTTGAGTCATCACAAAAGATTTGTGGCCATATTATTTTTGTGCTCTTCCATAAAGGAGTTCAATTCATTCCGGAAAGGTTGATATCGAAACGATAGAAAATACAGAGAGTGAATTCTACAAGAATGATCCATGCATAAAGGAAACGAAGGGAAGAATGGAGTTTATTAGTGACTTGCGTGGAACATCACAAGAGACTTACGACTATTAGAGAGATTATTTTGACTTGATGATAGGGATCTTCAGAAAATTAGTTTTAAGAAAGAAATGAGAAAACCTGGGGTTAATGTCAACTCACAAGAGTACGCTCACGTAAGGCCTCCACCCGAACTGGACAAAAAACCTAAATGGAGCTCCAAAAATGTTTTAAATAAGTGCAGGAGGTGTCAACAATATGGGCACAATCGAACTACATGCCTGAATCCTCCAGTGATGTTTCCGGTCAAGATGTCGGCCAACCGGAATCGCAATAACAAGTCCTATCCTAATCAACACAACAAACAATGATTTGCAACATACAATACAAGTGGTATCATGGAATCATTGACCAATACTCTTTCAGGGGTGTTGAGATTACCGGTTTGAGTTATTTCAAGGACTAGATTAAATTTGTTCATGTTTAGTTAACTACCTTAACGTTTTTATCTGTTTTTTGTGTATTTTGTATGTTGTTAATGTATGTTATTTGTTTTTGTGCGTGTTTATCTACTTTATGAAATTTTGATAATTTATGAAGCATATTATTAGCACTTTTATCTGTTAGCTGCGCTGTTTTATCACTTGGGGTGGTGACCAGCTAGAACCAGTCAGCTTTCCATTTTTTTTCGTGTCTTTTTTTGTCTTTTATGGGTGGGGCCAACTACTATTTTATTTTCACCCAAAGGGCTGGACCTACCATAGACACATCCTATTTTTTTAAAGCGTGCAAGATATCATTAGATAAAAGATTAGAGCCAGCATACAAAAGAGACAACCACCCTAGAGCGCGCTACATACTAAATTGTACATCCCCTCCAGAAAAGAAGCACTACATACTATATACAACATGTACAACTACAAAACAACCCCAACAAACATAAAAGACTAGGGGAAACACCGCACATCGCTTTTGTAGCAAGACAATGCGCAGAAGCAACGTCAGCTCGGGGAACCTTCCGAATATGGAAAAAAGAAAGCTTGTCTTATTATATATATATATATATACATATACATACATATATAAGGGAAGCTACTGGCTCGTCTCCATATGCAAAGCTCTCACGTATCTGTAATTGAACAAGAGCAGTGATACAATCAGTATCTATAGTAATATGAGTGTAATGCAACACAAATGCAGTAGAAAGGACAAGTAAAATAGCGAGAAATTCCGCTTGCAACGGAGAGCCTGCACCCCGCCAGAAATCGAGAGAGAGAGAGAGTAATTCCCTGATCATCGTGCAAGAAGATACCATGCCTTCCCCTGGTAAGTGTGGCTTCCAAGCTCCGTCAACCTGTAATGAATATTTGTGAATTGGGGTGGTGGTGGGAAGTTGCTGATGAAGAAGGAAATAAGTGGAAGGGGGCATAGACGAAGGCACCATGGGCTGAGACGAAGCTCCGGAGGAGGCGTGAAGGAATTCTTGATAGTGCTGTCGGTGGAGAAAATGTATAGGGAGCACATTCCAATGTTGATTTTTGAAGACAACCATGTTCCGCACCTTCCAAATGGCCCATAAGAAGGCAGAAAGATGCCAAAGCCTCTCATGTTGATGAGCTAACCGTAGAAGAGTGTCGCGAAGCCAGGTAGAATGGTAATGTTGCCTATAAAGTTAAAAATCTCTGGAATTGGGGGAAAAGACTGGTGCCAAGTGTACCGACGGGACAAGTAATAAAATATGATGAGCCGATTCCGTGTTAGCATGACATAGAGGACAAAGATGACTAAGCATGGGAAGGAAAGATGCCCTCCGTTCATTAACAGGCAGACCATTATGGAGCAGCGTCCAGAAAAATATGATAACCTTCGGAAGTGGTGCAAGGCTCCAAATAGTGCCCCAGATGGGATCCTTAGTCATGGAATCCGATGTACAAAAATAACCGACCAGAAAGTAGACCTGGCTAGATAAGCTCTGAATGTATTTGTATCCTGATTTGATCATATAGACACCGGTTCTCTTGTAAGGCCAATTCCATCGATCGTTCTGCTCACTAGGGAAAAGCTGAATAGTTGAAATCATGTGAACCAGAAAAAGCCGGTAGAATGCGACTTAGCTTACATATGTCCCAAGCTTGGAAATTACTAGAAGAAATAATGAAGTGGACAACACGAAGCTGACAAAGATCGTGCCTTCTCAGGGAATCTGAAAGAGGCACCCTTAACGAAGAAATCCATCTGTGGGAACGAAAGTTAATATCTTATCCGTCACCAATTTTCCAGATACCGCTTTCCGAAGAAAGCTCGCTGCAGGAGAGATACTCTTCCAGGCCCTCTAAGAGATTTGCTTATGAGATATGGCGTATGATGAGAAGGCGCCGGATACCCATATTTAGTTAGGAGGATTCAGAAAGCTAGCAGGGTCTGACTGGAGAAGAGATGCCGACACTTTTTTTTGAAAATCAGAGATGCCAACACTTAGCTGCATGCCAAGCAGTGTTAAACCAGGAGGAATTTTTCAACCCTAAACCGCCATCAGACTTGGGTGTCTAGAGCATAGAGGTCAGGATAAACCACATGGGGCGAGGGGATGTAGGATTCTGCCAGATTTGCGAGATGGAGCTGTTGATATCCTGATAAACTATTTGTGGGATTCGGAGAACCACCCGAGTAAAAGTCGGGTACGAAGAAAGTACCGACTTAGCCAGCGTCATAGGCCAGAAGCATTGAGGAATTATGATTTCCAATTAGCAATTTGGTGATGAATTTTCTCTATGATAGCGAAACAAGCTCGGCATTTATTCCTTTCCATGCCTACAGGAAGACCAATGTACGTGGTTTGAAGTGGTGAATGTCTAATCTGAAAACGGCTGCTGAAATGATCACGAAGATCGGGCAGTGAGGATGGGCTAAAATGGAGGGTAGATTTAGCAGGGTTTAGATGTTGAACAGACACCCTACTGAAGCCATCTAGAACATTAGCAAGTCTATCACAAGAGGCAAGGGAAGGTTAAAAAAATAAGAGGCGGTCGTCGGCGAAGAATAATTGGGAGAAGAAGTGGTAGAGTGACATATCCGAATCCCAGGAACTTCGCCAGATACATCTAGATGATGTAACTTATGAGAAAGTGCCTCAAGATAGATGATGAAGAAATAGAATGATAAAGGATCACCTTGGAGTAAATCCGCGTGAGGGCGGAAGGAGTCACTCTCCACTCAATTAACGAGATAAGAGCACGAGAGCGTGGTGAAACATTGTGTATGAAGAGTGATCCAGAAAGGTGGAAATCCCATGTGAGATAGGCAGCGAACAAGGACGTTCCAATTTATCATATCAAAAGCCTTACTCATATCTAGCTTTAAAGCCGCTAGGTGAGTGCTAGACCGTTGACTCTGACATCTTTTTGTTATATGTGATACTTTTTTTAGAGAATGTAATAGTGTGATTAGACAAATGATATTGAGGGAAGTAAAAAAAAGTAAGTAATTATTTTGTAGTATGTCACTAATTTTGGAATATTCATTCTAAAAAGAAAGACACCTAAATTGACATAGGAAGTAGTACCTCTGTTTCTTCTCTTTCAATGGAGTTGACTTTTTTTATCCGTAACTGGGACACTTTGACTCAATGATTTGGATAGTGAAACGATGTAATTTTTTGGCAATTTTTTCATAGTATTGTAGAGTAAAGTTTACTCTACAAGATCATGAAAAAGTTACCAAATTCGTGTATCGTTTTGCTAATCAAATTTTCGGGTCAAAGTGACCCAGTGAATAGTGTCAAAAAGTGAAGTAAGTTGAAAGAGAAGAAACAGAGGTAGTATACATTATTTCCTCAGACTAGGTCGGGCCTAAGTGAGTTTGGCCACAAATAACCCAAAACAACACGTTATTTACTCCGGCTCATTTGGTTGGCCCATGATGGGTCTAGAATTCCTAACTCAAACTCAATCAATATCGAGTTGGGTTGGACGAATATGTTGGGAAACTTAGACTGATGGCCAGCCCTAATTGCACGTGATTCTATTTACTCAATTTCTTGTTATTCTTAAAAATATTAAATTTATGGGTTATAACTAACGAAAGTTTGCAGTTTGCACTGCCTCAGTTTGAGTTGTGTTTAGCAAATTAGATACTTCCTCCGTTCTTCTCGAATGTCAATACTTTGACTTTTTAACCCGTAACTGGCTCACTTTGACTCGGTGATTTAGATAGCAAAATTATACTATTTTTCAGAAAAAAAAATTCATAGTGTTGCAGAGTAAAGTTTACTCTACAAGGCCATGCAAAGATTACCAAATTTTTATATCGTATTGCTAATCAAACTATCGGGTAAAAGTGAAGGCTGAAAGAGAAGAAATATAGGTAGTACTCATTATAGATGTTTGAATTTGCAATCCATCAATACCTTATTTTGCTTTGTTTAGCAAATTAGATACTCATTATAGATATATTGGTTCCTTTTTTTTTCTAATTATACCTAATTTTAGGTTTTTTTAAGGTTAAAAACTATTGCTAACTTTGAAGTTGTTACTTTTTTTTTTTACAAATAATTTCTAGTTCGGCGGTACAACATTTGAAACCCCTGCTTGAGATCCCGGATTCGAACCCTGTTACATGATTTAATCCTCAAAAAAAAAGTTGGTACAATCCCGGATTCGAACCCGGCTATATGGTTTAATTTTTTAAAAAAGTTATTACCTTTTTTAAGTTAGACTATTCTCGTACCACCCTGTCTCTGCTCTTTGTTCCCATCCAGACTTTTATCACTATTTAATGTTCACTTTGACATTATAATTTGGATAGCAAAATAATATATTTTTTTGATAATCTTTTCATGGTGTTGTAGAGTAAAATTTTCTCCATAATACGGTGAAAAGAATATCAAAAAATCGCATCGTTTTGCTATCCAAATCACCCAGCCAAAATGATCCAGATACGAGCTAAAAAGTCAGGATGAGAATTAAGAGCAGAGTTGGAGTGCTATCTCCTAAAAAGTAGATTATTACAATAAAGGGAAGAAATGTCGAAGTTAGAAAAAAAATAGAATTCATAAAAAAAATGCAACGTCTTCTCCTTTTTCCCCCGACTTTTCATTGTGCCTTAAATACACCTCAATAGAACCAACATTTAGTACTCTCCCTTGAACAAGTAAATATAATGAAAACTGACATTTTTTTTGCCCATTTAAGTGCAAACGAAAGTAAATCAGTTTTATCATTTCTTTCAAAAAAAAAAAAAGAATTTAGGCGCTTTGTATCCCGCAGGGTTCGGCATCAGATAAACATCCCGCGGAATGGGAGGTGCGCTGTCTACCTTGGGGATGACAGTCTCTGCGAAACTCTGGTTGGCGATGATATTGTCAATCCTTTAATCGAGAGCCGCCATACTAGCGAGTGTTCCTCCGTAAGATGGAGCTGTTGGCCCGAAGCCCAGAATGTAACGCATACTGGGGTTGTAAGGAGGCGGAGGTGGAGGCCCATGGCTTCCTAGGGCTCCTCTTGCATATAGAGATGACGTAGGATATGCGGTAGGGTTCCCTGCCGTCATCAGGGACGAGCCCGATGAGAATGATGGGGTCTTACTCGTAGGAGCCTGGGCAGCAGAGACATGCACTATCGAGGTGCTCATTGAGGTGGACACCATCCCTGGTGGGGGCAGTGAAGTTGTCAGTAATGAGGCAGAAGCCCCTAGGACAATGTTCTAGGTCACTTTCCCCAGAATCGCCATGATCTGAGCAATTTGCTCAAATTGAGCTTCTGTGGCTCGGGATTGCGTATGTATCTTGGCTTGGAGAGACTCCAAGGAGGGTTCTCCCTCAACGACAACCAGAGCCCGAGTGTTGGGAGTGGTGTTGAGCAGTCCGTCCTCTCCTGAGGTCTCCTCATGGGAGGGAGACTGGTCTCCGTGACGAATGGCTTGGTCTGAAGACATTATGGGCAGATTTTAGGTTGTTGAAGGTGGGTGTTTCACGTCGGGTTCACCAAAATGTGTACAAGGAAATCCGTAAGAGATCTCCAAGTGTACACCTAAAGTAGGGAATAAGAGCACGAAGAGTTATAGGGTGTATGTAGGGAGAGAGTAAGCACTGGTAACTGCTTGTGAGAGAGAGACACTAAGCTATGGCACTGGACCAATGTGTCTTAAGAGTCTTGTTGTGTTGCAACGGGGAGCTAACGATCCTATATATAGTGGGGCAGTGACCGTTGGGGGGTTTAGTGCAACATAAATGGCGGCTTAATGATAGAATCCCCAACGGCACGTTCGACCGTGTATATAGGAACCGTTACGCATCTGTCCGCAAGTATCGGAGACCGTTATGAGATCAGCCGCTTTAATGGGACACGTAAGCCTAGGATCTCTCAGTCAGTTACCAGAGGTCGCGCGCAAGCTTGATTATGCGCATGACGGACCTTACCCTAGCCTCCAAACCAATAAGTCCCTACAAGTCCCGTGTTATGGTGCGTGGGGGCCCTGTCTCGTAGCCCCCACGTGTATCAGCACGGGTGGTAATCCGGTGTGGATGGAGCACAGCTAGGTGTGCTGGATGGCTGCCACATGGCGACGATCTGTCTGTCTGGAAAGCAGAATCTACAACCGTGTAACTATAAAGATAGTTATCATGCATGATAGCAAGAAAGCTTAGAGATCGTGGTGACATAGAGAGGATTTGTGCCTCCCACATAATGGGAAAATATCCATGGGCCACTCGAGGGATGGTGCTTATAGAAACGTCTGGTCAGACTCAGATAAATCAATATGGAGATATCGATGTTATCTGCTCACATAAGCATATTCCCAAGATCGAGAACTATGGATTGGATATACGAGTGTGGCTATTATATCTCGTGTCCAATCCGGATATGGAGACAAATGGATAACACAATACATGAACATTGGGCACAAGGTTTATCGGGATCACTTACTTATTTCTATTAGTTGGGTGGCATGGATGTGTTGCTAGACACCACTCCATGTTAGTAAGTAGTTAATACCAACTAAGTAAAAACCTATGGGGTCACACACCGGATGGATTAAATTGGATATATGTATTAATTAGTTGGACTAATTAATAGAAGGATCATAACGCAACCACAAGCAAACTTAGTAGGACTAATTGGCAAGTGGGCTAATCCATGTAAGGACGTGATTAGTAT
Source organism: Linanthus parryae (assembly GCA_023055425.1). Classification (NCBI taxonomy): domain Eukaryota; kingdom Viridiplantae; phylum Streptophyta; class Magnoliopsida; order Ericales; family Polemoniaceae; genus Linanthus; species Linanthus parryae. The sequence goes on from JALGPY010000051.1 coordinate 265,700, forward strand.
TGGGGCCTTTATTTAGTTAATAAAGAGTTATTACTATATAAAGGAACTCTAGCTTGTTAATTCTCTACACTAGTCATTATTGAGAGAACATAACAAAGCAAGAGAGAGTGAGACAAGGAAGAGGCATCCGCCCCAACCCGTCCGCCCCCTTACCGTCGGCCTCCTTGAGGCATTGGCTTGGTGCCTCATTTTGCGTAATCCATTCCTCCTTCTTCCGTTGCTAGAACATCGCGGTGAGAAGGAATCCTACCAAGAATCCAAGGTGTGGATATTCATAGAGACGAAGACACTATTCTTCGTGTGATCTCCCAAACTAAGGTACACATCTTCTATGCCCTTATCTTGTTATGATGGCTTGCATGTGATCCTTGGTGGAATTTGGGCAGGATTAATTTTATTATTCAGCTATGTAACCTGCATCAGAGCCACATGTCGTAGCGCATAACATGATCTTATGTGTTACATTTTTTCAGTTTATACACTCTATTGTTTATATTACGCGAAAATTGAAATTAATTGGCATGTTAGATGCAAAATGAATTTGATTCAAGACAATAAAGACTTAATTTAACATTAGATGTGAAGATTAGTGAGTTTGATCACATATGATGTGATAAATTGGGTTCTTGAAAATTAGGGTTCTTGGGCCCATAATTGGAAAAGGAATTTTTCAAATTATAGAAACAACTTTATGGAAACAACCAAACTTGGGCAACAAGGAAGGAAGGGGAAGGAAGCTAGGTCCAAAACCCGAGCCATCGCCCCTCATCTTCCTTGTGCACCAAGCAAGGCCGCGACCACCTAGGGGCAGCCGGCCTAGGTCCGGGCCGGCCCGGTGGCGTGCGGCGGTCTATGGGGTTCGGCCTAGGTCTACGTTGGACCTCTTGTACCGTTGTGAACCTAATTACCGAATTTCAACTAAAATTGAACAAGAGCGTTAAAAATTGATTTTAACTGTATTATGTGCTTAGTTGCATGGTCGATGGATATGCCCTAGGTTGTTGATGTTTATTTTTGTGGTTTGGTTTACGGTCTGCGAGCTGACTAAATTAATATAATAGTTAGTTAATTTTACGGCCTACGAGCTGATCATCTTCTCAACATGTGAGGTTATATTTATTTATTTATTCTAGATGTTAGGCTAGAATTAGAATATTTAGATGATAGCCAAGAGCATGGAGAAGAAGACCGGAGGACCAAAAAGCCACAAAGGTGATGAGGACTCCCATCCTAGGCGCGCGACTATGGTGGAGCACACGGAGATGAGCTTGTCACTTTAGGGCATATAGATGTTATCATTCGCTTAGTAATATCTTAGTCTAGGGGCCTTTTCCATGCCACATAATTTTTCTTTTGTGGATGTTTATTATTTATGTCACTACTAGAAATATTAGCAAAAGCGTCATTAGATTAATGCAGTTTTTGCTAAATTTAATGTTGTATTTAGCAAAAACAGCATTAATTGCAGCATTAAGGCTAATGCTGCATTAGCCAGTGCTGTTTTTTCTATTGTAGCATTAAGCTTATGCTGCAATGAAAAACAACATTAGCTTGCAGCATTAACTAATGCTGCATAGTTCTAGTCACAATTTGCAGCATTTATACTTTAATGCTGCATTATGGAATGAAATTGCAGCATTATTGAACATTAATGCTGCATTTTTACATATAATTTTGCAGCATTATTATGCAATAATGTTGCATTTTACATATTATTTTTGCAGCATTAGAGAGATTAATGCTGCAATTTAAGTGCATTTTTGCAGCATTATCTGAGACTAATGCTGTTTTTTTTTTAACTTCTTTGCAACATTAGACTAATGCTGCAAATTATTAATTAACACACCACATATTATATGCCTAAAATTCATATAGACCCTGTACTTTGCAAGCAACAAAACATAACACGAATACAAATTTCACTTGAAATCAATTCACCACACACATTTCACTTGCTAAATCAAAAAAATTCATTACAAATTAATAAATAAGTTAGATTACATTAGCGTCAAAGTACCGTGTTGCACTACTGCTAACATGTACAAAAAATCGGTATACCAAGTCTTACAACATTACAAACTTGACTTTGTTTACCCGAGCGATCAAAATACCAAGTGCACGATCATGATTTCACACTTTCCACATGCCAAAACGCTCCAGCTTGCTATCTTATCTCCTCCGCCAACTGCACGTTGCTTTCGAGCGATCAACGCCAGCTAGTTCTTCTTATGAACCACCTCTAAGAACAAAAAAAAAATATCCCAGAACTCTTGTGAAGGATTAGAATTCTGTAAAGTACGAATTCTTAAGGAACTATAAGCAAAGTGGAATCAACAGAATAGATGATTATGTAAATGTCCTACACCATATTACAGGCGAGTTGAAAATTAGATGCCACTGATATTGTAGAAAAAACATAAGAACTTATTACCTTCTGGAAACCATCTGAAATAATTATACATTACAAAGTAGCAATTAGAGTCTTCCCAAGTCTTGTTGGCAATGTTACCATAGTGTTTGAAAAAAGAGCTGTCCTGGTTATGAATAGTTGATAATCACGGAGAGGAATATTTACTGCGAGCAAACCAAACAACAAGAGATGTAATCTTTTTGTTACCCATTGTAAAAGATCTATAACTAGAAGATAGCTGGTACAAATAAGTCAAGACTTTCAGCGAAATAAATTATTTCCTTGTTTTATCCAAAACCATAAAAACCCATAGATGGAATCACCGATTAAAGGAAATCAACTAAATAGAAATGCACAAACCTGGGTACATCCAAAATTTTGAAGCCTCGACATCAATCTTGATGCTGCTAAGCTCTTCAATTTACTCAGTCTTATCTTGAACGGTGTCCTCGGTTGTCCAATAATCCAATTTAACACTGGAGGTAGAACCATGTAGAGAAAGCTTGATAATGAAAAGGACGTTGATAATTGATGATTATAATAAAACATGTACAGATTTCTGTGAAATCCTTGGCTTCCCTTGCAAAGTGTTCTGGTGGACCTTCAGCTGCAACTCTCATAGCCGAAGTTGAAGGGGCACCAGGTTCAGAAGCATTTTCACCTGATTCTCTTGTAAACATTCGTGGTGGGTGGTTGATGAAAACAAAAAATTAACCAATCTAATACTAAAAAAACAGAATTAACAATAGGAATGATCATATCGTAACGAATCAGTGTTATTTTTTGTGTGTGTATGGGTGATACAAGCAAAACGTTAACAAGATAATTTAAACAAGTTTGATCTTTTATTGTTGATTGCCCAATCCAAATAAGTAGATCATGTTGATGGGATCAACCAAACAATTAGATAATGACTATTAAATCCCTCAATGGAAATATTGGGTTTTGCCTTCTCTTGCGTAAACACCCTTCATGATCAAGGTCTATTAAATTCGGGCTTGACAAAGCAAGACGTTTTAATTCACCTTGGTGTGTTGCGGGCGACACAAGCAAGTAATGTGTGATTGTTGAAGCAAGAGGTTGGACGCAACTGGGTAATATCAATGGGATTGATGAACCTAGAGGCATGATAATTGGGTGTTATCTAAAGGATAATGAATAAGAAATTATTCGCCTAGTTGTACCAAGAGTTGCATGGGATGCAATTGGAAGGTTCCTACCCAAATAAGCAATTCTTGGGTGACTTGCCAAAGCAAGCTCAAGAAAAAGTGAAATATGGATCTCGGACTCACTAGAAAATATATATGATATTTTCCGCATTAATAGTGAGGGCTATTAATCCGAGTAAAATAGTGGGAGCTATATTTAATGATCTAGCCATTATTGAATATAGTTAAGCTGTTCAAAATACTAAAATTGCACATTTCTCGTTTTTGTAGAATTCCAATGACAAACAATCACAAATCGACTTTATCCCTGCGATCTGTCCTTGAGAATGATAAGTTGCCTAAAACAAATTTCCTTGACTGGTACAAAATCTTAAGGATCGTCCTTAAGCAAGAAAAGAAACTGTACGTCTTAGACAATCCTATTCCCGAACCACCTTAGGATGAGTCTGTTCTAGCTTCCTTGAGAGCACATCAGAAACATGTGGATGATTCTAATGACGTGACTTGTCTCATGCTTTGCACCATGACCTCTGAGCTTCAGAAGCAACACGAGAACATGGAAGCCTACGATATGATTGAACACTTGAAACATTTGTTTCAAGAACAAGAAATGCATGAGTGGTATGAGGTATTCAAAGCACTGTTCAAGAGAAATATCGCAGAAGGGAACCCGGTAGGGCCTCATGTACTCCGAATGCTCGGATACATAGAGAACCTCACGAGGCTGGGGTTCCCACTCGGCCAAGAGTTGGCAACTGATCTTGTTTTGCAATCGTTGCCTGATAGTTATAACAAGTTCATCATGAACTTTAACATGAATGAGATCAGTAAAGCTCTGCCGGGCTTGCTGAACATGCTAAGGACAGCGAACAAAGCATCAATAAAGGCAAGAGCAAGGCCATAATTATGGTGAATAAGAAGAAGGGTAAGGGAGTTGCCTCTACTTGTAAAGGAAAGCGCAAGAAAGTTGTAAAGTCCAAGGAAGCCCTGAAGCCTAGTGGGGGCGTGGCAAAAGGTGATTGTCACTACTGTAGCCAGCCGGGTCACTGGAGGAGGAATTGCCCCAAGTATTTGGAGGATAAAAATCTTGGAATAGTGATTCCACCACCATGAGGTATTTTTGTTATAGACTTCAATCTATCTATTTATTCATCTTGGGTATTGGATACTGGATGTGGATCTCACATTTGTCGAAATGTGCAAGATTTGAAAGAAGTAGAAGATTGGCTAAAGGGGAGATAGGTTTGCGCGTCAGAAATGGAGCAAGAGTTGCTCCATTAGCTATAGGCGTGTATGAGCTATCTTTTCCTACTGGACTTATTTTAGAATTAGACAATTGCTATTATGTTCCTGATATGAGCAGAAACATTATTTCCGTTTCTTGTTTGGACGAGAAGGGTTTTTCTATTTCAATAAAGGACAAATGTTGCTCCATTTATTTTGATAGTATGCACTATTGTAGTGCGCTTTTTGATAACTCAGTATTGGAGTTATATTTCTTCTACGTTTGTGTACGATTTTGTGTGAATTCCGGGTAGATTATATTAGAAATACACCATGAACTTGAGGAAATTGAATAACTTTAGCTTTGAGCAATTAATTTTTAATCCGGGCGTTTCTCGCCCTATTTGAGCTTATTTTATCACGTTTGATCCCACGGGTGTGTTTCGTGTTGTTTGAAAGAAAACGCTGCTTGAGAGATTAAGCGAAGAGGAGAAGCGAACTTCGGAAACGATTCAAAGCGAGGAAAAATTGGACGATAACGAATGGGAACAATCTGCTGCTGCTATTAGCCATAACCAATGCACCATCTCCTTACATCACCACAATCCATTGCTAAACCTGCAACTACCTCATACACTAGCAGATTGTAGACAAAACCCCATAGCCTAATCCACTAATATCACCATGAACTACCTAAGCAAACTACCATTACACCTACTCCAATTCCTAAACAAACAACCTACTGCTACAAGCATCAAACCCAACTTACCATTCAACCTACAACTTGTTATCAACCAATGTCCATTACTCCAAATACAACATGACTTAACCAAATAAACTATCACCTAGCCACTACTTCATTCTCCAATGAAACCACCACAATCAGACCCATAACTAACTCCAAAACAAACCCACCTGCAATCACAAAATACCCAGTACACTCAACCCATATTACCACCAACTCCTCAACCATTTCACCATCCTTCACAACCAAGCAGTATACCAATTTCAACCACAACCACCTACAAAATACCATTGCTACCTCCATTAGCCAAAACCACTATTTTCACCATCATCCTTATCACCCATCAAACCATACAATCACCCTTACATAACCAGCCTTGTACTCTGCCCACACAAACCACCTATCACCAACACCAAAATTACCTACCTTTACCACCAGTTCTCTTCACCAATTCACCTAACATCCCCCTTCGGCATAAACATTCACCATCACCGCCAACATTACAAGCCTGCAACTCAATCTCCTAACAATACCATCACCAGACCACAATCACCATAGCCAACAACCCAACACATTAACCACCATAGAACACCAATACAAAGAAGCCTTGAACTCCTCCCACACAACCATTACACCCTGCCAATTAATCACCTAAACTCCTAACAAACCCACTGCTCAGTATTCAAATCCACAGCCAACACCCAATTCAACCATCCCCGATCAAAACCAGAAACCCACCATCCAATTCAACCACCTGAAACGCAAGCAAATCAGACCCAACAAAAGCGCATACGAAACAAACTGAAGAAACAGATGAGAGCAGAACAGAGGCTGATTCACGAATCCCTCTGATCAATACCGCGACCTGAAGACAAACCCACCTGCAATTGAGGACCATCCGCAAGAAAACCCAGCAGGGGCAGCGCATTCACCACCACAACGCAGAAGAAAAGAAGAAGAAGAGAAGGGTCGCAAGAGAGAGACCCACAGCAGGTCGCACGAAGAGAAGAAGGGAGGATAAAGAAGCAAAGCAGAGCAAGAAAGGAGAAAAAATAGAGGAAGAAACGATGGAGAAAAACAAGCCCAACAGATCGTACGATCAGAATTTCTGGTCGTGCGATCAGAACCAGTTACTTAGAAAAATTTCAGAGAAGCAAACATGAGAACCTACTGTAAGTCACGACCAGAAGTCTGATTGTGCGATCACAACCACCACCATCTCCTGATCGCACGACCACAGAGGGTGGTCGCATGACCTCCTGGTGCGTGAAAAACAACACGGACGAAGAAGAAAAAAAGGCCAGGGCATGATCTCATCGAAAATACGTAGTTTTGGTCTTACTTATTTCCTAAACCTAGGTTAGGGAATAATTAATAGACAACTACTTTTAATTAGAGGATTCATTATTCTACAACTATACGAACGTGAGAAGGAAAAAGGAGACGACGACGGGGAAGACAAAGCTTCACCATTGAAGCTTCTTTGCGTTTGATTTCATCTGCTCTTCTTATTAATTTTAATGTAGAAACTCTTTTTTATTTCATATTTAGTTATGAGTAGCTAAGCAACTTCTGCTAGGCATCTCGATTTGAGAGCCTAGGGTTCATGTAAACGATGAATATTTTCCGAATTTGATATTTGCTTCATGATTTCTTGATTTCATCTTTAGAAACAATTCTACTTTCTTGTCTATGTTAGTAATCCTACTCGAGTGACACGATTAGGAGATAAACTATTATTCAAGAACTAGGGTTTATTCAATACTTGATTCATGCTTAAAGTTAGCTTATTCTAATTTAATTGTTCTAGTACTGTGCTTAATACTCAGTACCCGTTGTTATGCATGTCGTTAGCCTACTAGAACTGACCGGTAGACACAAGAGACCGATAGGAGATTGTAGTCTACCGTGAAATAGATGACTTGAGACCTACAGGAGATAGTCAGTGCGGTTACGCGACTTAGTTAGTATGTAGTTAACGTGTTGCTCAGATAATCCGGACATTGTTTACAACCCTAGGTGATCAACGAGATTACCTAATTCTCTCCATTTATTGATTAAGAACTCTTCTTAATTTTAGTTTACGATTATTTCTGTCTTTACTATAGCCACTTGTTTGGGGGTGACAACACCACAAATCAACACTTTTTACTCCGGTTACCTAGTGAACTATTCTAAATTGTTAAGTATAAATTTTTTGCGAGCTTTTACTCGAGGGATCGACAACCCGAGTACCGAAAATACTCACTCTTTACTAGTTGACCGTCGCTTGCGTAATACGCGCTAGTAATCCGCGTCACTTTTGTCTAATTGATTGTATATACTTGATCTAAATAATTCCATCTATAGCATAAATACTAAAACGATTAATACTAATGATTTAAATCCTTCATATCTATGGCACTGTCGTTAAGGCCATATAAACGAGAAACGCATATCCAGACTCCATAAGGATGGATTTTCAGACTCATTTGATTTGGAATCATATGAGACATGCCAGTCTTGTTTATTGGGAAAAATGACAAAGTCTCCTTTCAATAAGAAAGGTGAGAAGACTAGTGAGTTACTTGCACTCATACATACTGATGTATGCAGGCCGTTTCCCACGCTTGCCAGAGGTGGTTACACCTACATCATTACGTATACTGATGACTTCAGTAGATATGGATTTGTATACCTTATGAAGGCCAAATCCGAATCCTTTGAATTGTTCAAAGAATTCAAGAACGATGTAGAGAAGCAACTTGGTAAAAGTATTAAGGCTTTGCGATCGGATCGTGGAGGAGAATACTTAAGCCAAGAGTTTGACGAATATCATAGGGAGTCTGGGATAGTACCCAACTCACTCCACCCAGAATGCCACTGTGGAATGGCGTGTCCGAGAGGAGGAATCGCACACTATTAGATATGGTGCGATCTATGATGTGTCAAACGGATCTTCCAATATCATTTTGGGGACATGCTCTAATGAATGCATCTCTCACCATTAACCATGTTCCATCCAAATCAGTCATGAAGACACTATATGAGATATGGACAGGGAAGCGTCCCATAGTGTCAATTATGAAGATTGGGATTGCGATGTCTGTGTAAAGCGTTTACAAACAGACAAGCTTGGACCCAAAGAGAATAAGTGTAAGTTTGTGGGATATCCTAAGGAAACGAAAGGATATTATTTCTACAATCCAACTGAGAACAAAGTGTTTGTAGCTCGGACCACTGTGTTTCTATAAAGAGATTTTGTCTCTAAAGAAGCAAGTAGGAGGACTTTAGCACTTGAAGAAATTCAAGAACCACAAACCACTGAACCGATGATGGAACATGAACAGGAACCGCAAGTTGTTTTGGAAGAACCTGTTCAGGTAACACAGGAACTCTGTAGGTCAGGTAGGGTACGTCATGAGCCAGAGTTGTATGGACTTATCGTGACTGAGCCCGATGATATACCGCTCATGAATACCAACAAAAGGAGATTGGTGGCTAAAGGTTATAGACAAATTCATGGTATTGACTATGATGAGACCTTTTCACCAGTCGCCATGACTAAATACATTCGAATCCTACTTGCTATTGCAACTTACTATGACTATGAGATTTCGCAGATGGATGTCAAAACAGCGTTCCTGTATGGTAACCTCCTCGAGGATGTGTACATGACACAACCGGAGGGTTTTGAGGATCCATAGAATGCTAATAAAGTCTGTAAGCTGCAACAATCCAATTATGGATAAAAGCAAGATTCTAGGGGTTGGAATTGACGTTTTGATGATGTGGTCAAAGATTTTGACTTTATAAAGAATGAAGATGAGCCCTGTGTTTACAAGAAGGTTAGTGGGAGTGTGTTTCTATTATTGTTTGTCGATGATATACTACTCCTTGGAAATGACATTCCTACTTTGCAATCTGTTAAAGATTGGCTAGGAAAGTGTTTCGCAATGAAGGACTTATGAGATGTAGCTTATATACTTCGTATTAAGATCTATAGGGATAGATCTAGAAAGCTGCTCGGCCTAAGACAGAGTACATATATGGACAAGGTGTTGTAACTATTCAACAAGAAAAATTCCAAGAAGGGATTCTTGCCCATGTCGCATGGAGTCATTCTCTCTAAGACTGACTGTCCTCTTAATGAGATTGAGAAGGACCGCATGAGTAGGATACCCTATGCTTGGGATATAGGACCCATCATGTACGCTATGTTGTGTATGAGACCAGACGTATCATTCGCGTTGAGTATGGTAAAAATATATCAGTCTAATCCACGTGAGAGTCACTGTATAGCTGTCAAGAACATCCTAAAGTACTTGAGAGGAATTAAGGATGCGTTCTTGATATTTGGAGGTGAGGAAGAACTCAATGTAAATGGTTACACTGACGCGAGATTCCAAACCGACAAGGATGATTACAGATCGCAGTCGGGATATGTGTTCTGCCTAAATGGAGGAGCTGTGAGCAAGAAGAGTTCCAAGCAAGAGACAGTTGCTGATTCTACAGCCGAAGTTGAGTACATTGCTGCTGCGGAAGAATCAAAAGAGGCACAGCTCGGTGTGGTCCCTAGCTGTTGTAATAGGTTCCCTACAGGCAATCTATAATTGGTATGAATGATGTAATGGCTGGAATATTCATTTATTAATTATTGCTATATTTAATATAATGAAGTCCTTAGATACAATGTGTTGTTTATCTTAAATGTCCCTAGTCCATTATATTGATTAATAGGACGATCAAATATAGACTAGTATGTGTGTAGATTGATATCGAGATATCAAGTCTAACACATAGGTATGCATTAGGAGGAATGACATACTTGATAGACCCACAACGAGAATGATTCATTAGATTATGTCAAAGATACAATCTCTTCTCGTAGTGCTAATAATATTGTAATCCTTAGACTTGAAGTCACTAGATCCTCTAGATGTGAAATATTATGCTTTGATGTTATCCAACATTGTGCCTTAACCAGGCAACTATAAAGATAGCTGTCGGGCATGATAGGAAGCAACCTTAGAGATCCTAGTGATGTAGAGAGGATTTGTACCTCCCACATAATGGGGGAAAATATCTATGCCCACTCGAGGGACGAGGCTTATTGAATGTCTGGCCAGACTCGGATAAATCAATATTGAGATATTGATGTTATCTGCTTGCATACGCATATTCCCAGGATCGAGAAACTATGGATTGGATATATGAGTGTGACTATTATGTCCCTTGTCCAATCCGGATATGGAGACAAAGGGATATTATAATTTGAGATATTGAGCACAAAGGTTTGTCGGGATCACTGACTAGATCTATTAGTTGTGTTGCATGGATGTGTTGCTAGACACCGCTCCATGTTAGTAATGAGTCACTACTAATTAAGTAGAAACCTATGGGGTCACACGTCAAAAGAGTTGAACTAGATTTGGGATTAATTAATATGATTAATTAAATAGAAGGTTCACTTTGCAACACCTTTCAAACTTAGTAGGACTAATTTGCAAGGAAGGGACTAATCCAAGTTCATGTAGAACTAGGAGGGGCCTTTATGTAAACTAACAAAGTGTTGTTGGTCTATATAAAGGAGGCTCTAGCTTCCTTCCCACTTAATGTTTATTCTCATAACATAAGTGAGTGGGAGAGAAAGCAAGAGAGCAAGAGACAAGCCAAAGGAGGCTGAAGCCCCCTTTAGCCGCCCCTACCCGTCGACCACCAGAAAGGAGGCCGATCCTCTCTTGTTCCTTGTTGCGTGATTCATTCTTCCCTCTTCCTCCGGTCTATGCTAGCACTAGGAGAAGGAAGAATCTAGATCTCACCTCTAGACGTGGATCAACCGTAGAGACGAGGACAATATTCTTCGTGTGATCTCCCATATCAAAAAGGTACACATCTTCTATGTCCCTTATCAAGTTATGATGTCTCTTCCTGTGATCCTTGGTGGGCTTTGAGTAGGGATACATATTTGTTATTTTGCTGCGTTACCTAGGTCAAAACCCAACAGTGGTATCAGATCCACGGGTCGTAGTGCATAACATGAGTTTTTGTGTTACGATTTCAGTTCTACACCGTTTTATTCATATTACGCAAAATTGAAATTAATTGGCATAGTAGATGCAATAAACAAGACCTAATATAACATTGGATGTCTAAATTAGTGAGTTTGATTGTATTGGATGTGTAGAATTTTGGATCAAGAACTATGGTTTGGGCACATTCCTGGAAAAGGGGTTTTTCAAGTATAAAAACAATTAAACTTCGGCATCAAGGCAACGGGTGTTTTGGAAACAACCCAATAAGAAAGGAATTATTTTTGGAAACAATTCCATGGGAAGGTGCGGCCCCACAAGGGAACCGCCCCTCCCTTGTTGTCGCCCAAGACACACGGCTAAGGGGGACGGCGCACTTTAGTGCACGGCCTAGCCGTGTGGGCTAGGGGCCGGCCCGCCCAGGCCTAGTGCGGCGGTTCCTTGGTTGATTTTGGACATTCTTTTGGTAAATCTCTTGGACCGTTTTGACCCTAGTATGTCGAAAATAACTAAAAATTGAACAAGCGCGTTAAAATTGATTTTAACTGTTATTATGTGCTTTGTTGCATGGTGGATGGATATGGCATAGGTTGTGTATATTTTATGTTTTGTGGTTTGGTTTACGGCTTGCGAGCTGATCAAATTAATATAATAATTAATTAGGTTTTACGGCCTGTGAGTCGTTTTTCCTTCTCGACATGTGAGACTTTTATTTATTTTATTTATTCTACATGTTAGGCTAGAATTAGAAATATTTAGATAATAGCCAAGTGCATGGAGAAGAAGACCGGAGAACCAAGAAGCCAAAAGACGATGAAGTCTCCCTATCCTAGGCGTGCGGATGTGGTGGAGCACATGGAGATGAGCTTGTCACTTTATGGCATATAGATATTATCATTGCCTTGATAATATCTTAGTCTAGGGTCTATATCCATGCCACGTTGTTTTTCTTTTTGTGGATGTTTATTATTTATGTCTTGTTATTTATTTTGATGTTTGGGTGATGCATGCAAAACGTTAACAAGATAATAATAAACAAAGTTGGTCTTTTATTATGGATTGCCCAATCCAAATATGTAGATCATGTTGATGGGATCAACCAAACAATTAATGATAATTAAATCCCTCAAATAGAATATTGCGTTTTGCCTTCTCTTGCCTAAACACCCTTCATGGTCCTGGTCTATTAAATTCGGGCTTGCCAAAGCAAGGCGATTTAATTCATCTTGGTGTGTTGCAGCGACACAAGCAAGTAATGTGTGACTGTTGAAGCAAGAGGTTGGACGCAACTAGGTGAAATCAATTGGATTGATGAGCCTAGAGGCATGACAATTAGGAGTTATCTAAACAATAAAGAATAATGGGTTATTCACCTAATTGGACCAAGATTTGCATGGGATGCAATTGGAATGGTTCCTACCTAAATAACCAATTCTTGGGTGACTTGCCAAATCAAGCTCAAGAAGAAGTGAAATATGGATCTTGGACTCACTAGAAAATATACAAGATATTTTCCGCATTAATGGAGAGGGCTATTAATCCGAGAAAAATAGTGGGAGCTATATTTGATAAATTAGCCGTTGTTGAATATAGTTAAAACGTTCAAAATACTAAACTTGCATATTTCTCGTTTTGTAGAATTCCAAATGGCAAAAAATCACGCATTGAATTCATCCCTGCGATCTGTCTTTGAGAAGGACAAACTGTCTGGAAAAAACTTCCTTGATTGGTACAGAAACTTAAGAATTTTTCTTAAGCAAGAAAAGAAGCTGTATGTCTTGAACAATCGTATTCCTGACCCACCCGTTGATGAGTCTGTTCTAGCGGACGTAAGGGCGCGTCAGAAACATATAGATGATTCAAATGAAGTGACTTGCCTCATGATGTGCACTATGACTCCTGTGCTACAGAAGCAACACGAGAATATGCAAGCCCATGATATGATCATACACTTGAAACAACTGTTTCAGGAGTAGACAAGGCATGAATGGTATGAGGTGTCTAAAGCACTGTTTAAGAGCAGTCTTGCAGAAGGGAATCCAGTCGAGCCTCATGTACTGTGAATGATCGGGTATATAGAGAATCTCGCGAGTCTGGGATTCCCACTGGGCCAAGATTTGGCAACTGATCTGGTCCTGAAATCGTTGCCTGACAGTTATAAGCAGTTCATCATGAACTATAACATGAACGAGATCAGTAAGCCTCTGCCAGACTTGATAAACATGCTAAAGACAGCTAAACAGAGCGTCAACAAAGTCAAGGGCAAAGCCATATTGATGGTGAATAAGAAGAAGGGCAAGGGAGTTGCCTCTACTTCTAAAGGAAAGCGCAAGAAAGTTGCAAAATCCAAGGGAGCTCTTAAGCCCAGTCGGGGCGTGGCTAAAGGTGATTGTCACTACTATAGCCAACCGGGTCACTGGAGTAGAAATTGTCCCAAGTATCTGGAGGATAAGAAGCTTGGAATAGTGATTCCAAAAACCACAAGTTATTTTTGTTATAGACGTCAATCAATCTATTTCTTCATCTTGGGTATTGGATACTGGATGTGGATCTCACATTTTTCGAAATGTGCAGGATTTGAAAAGATGTAGAAGATTGGCTAAAGGAGAGATAGATCTGCACATTGGGAATGGAGCAAGAGTTGCTGCATTAGCTATAGGAGTTTATGAACTATCTTTGCCTTCTGGACTTATTTTAGAATTAGACAATTGCTATTATGTGCCTGCTATGAGCAGAAACATTATTTTCGTTTCTTGTTTGGACGAGAAGGGTTTTTCTATTTCAATAAAGGACAAGTGTTGCTCAATTTATTTTGATAGTATGCACTATTGTAGTGCGCATTTGTCTAATGGATTGTATATCCTTGATCTAAATAATTCCATCTATAACATAAATACTAAAAGGATTAAAATAAATGATTTAAATCCTACATATCTATGGCATTGTCGTTAAGGCCATATAAAGGAGAAACGCATATCTAGACTCCATAAGGATGGACTTCTAGACTCATTTGATTTAGAATCATATGAGACATGCGAATCTTATTTATTAGGAAAAATGACAAAGTCCCCTTTCAATAAGAAAGGTGAGAGAAGTAGTGAGTTATTGGCACTCACACATACCGATGTGTGTGGGCCGTATCCCACGCCTGCCGGAGGTGGTTACACTTACTTCATTACATTCACTGATGATTTTAGTATATATGAATTTGTTTACCTCATGAAGGCTAAATCCGAATTTTTTGAATTATTCAAAGAATTTAAGAATGAAGTAGAGAAGCAACTTGGTAAAAGTATTAAAGATTTGCGATCGGATCGTGGAGGAGAATACTTGAGCCAAGAATTTGACGAACATCTTAGAGAGTGTGGGTTAGTATCCCAAATCACGCCACCCGGAACACCACAATGAAATGGTGTATCCGAGAGGAGGAATCGCACACTATTGGATATTGTGTGATCTATGATGTGTCAAACCGATCTTCGAATTTCATGTTGAGGACATGCTCTATTGACTGCAGATTTTACCATTAACCGTGTTCCAACTAAATCAGTCATGAAGACACCATATGAGTTATGGACTGGGAAGCGTCCCATAGTGTCGTTTATGAAGATTTGGGGTTGCGACGTCTATGTAAAACGTTCACAATCAGACAAGCTCGGGCCCAAAGCGGTTAAGTGTAAATTCTTGGGATATCCTAAGGAAACGAAAGGATATTATTTCTAGAATCCAACCGAGAACAAAGTGTTTGTAGCTCGGTCCGACGTGTATGTAGAAAGAGAGCTAGTCTCGAAAGAAGCAAGTGGGAGGACTGTAGAGCTCGACGAAATTTAAGAACCAAAAAACACTGAACCGATAATGGAACATGACCAAGAACCGCAAGTAGTTGTGGAAGAACCTGTTCAAGTAACACAGGAACTCCGTAGGTCAGGAAGGGTACGTCATGAGCCAGAGAGGTACGGACTTCTCGTGACTGAGCCCGATGACATACCGCTCATGGATGATGAGCCTACAACCTACGGAGAGGTCGTGAAAATCCCAGACTTCAAGAAGTGGCTAGAAGTCATGAGATCCGAAATGGATTCCATGTACACCAACAAAGTATGGACTTTGATGCAACCACCTATAAGGGGCTCGGCCCGTAGGGTGTAAGTGGGTCTTCAAGAAGAAGACCGACATTGATGGCAAGGTAGTTGCCTATAAGGGGCGATTGGTAGCCAAAGGGTATAGACACATTCATGGTATTGACTATGATGAGACCTTTACACAAGTCGCCATGACTAAATCAATTCGAATCCTACTTGCCATTGCAGCATACTACGACTACGAGACTTGGCAAATGGATGTCAAAACAGCATTTCTTTATGGGAATCTTCTCAAGGATGTGTACATGACACAACCTGAGGGTTTTGAGGATCCAGAGAATGCCAATAAAGTCTGTAAGCTGCAAAGATCCATTTATGGATTAAAGCAAGCTTGTAGGAGTTGGAATCAACGTTTATGAACTATCTTTTCCTTCAAGACTTATTTTAGAATTAGACAATTGCTATTATGTGCTTGCTATGAGCAGAAACATTATTTTCGTTTCTTATTTGGACGAGAAGAGTTTTTCTATTTCAATAAAGGACAAGTGTTGCTCAATTTATTTTGATAGTATGCACTATTGTAGTGCGCATTTGTCTAATGGATTGTATATCCTTGATCTAAATAATTCCATCTATAACATAAATAATAAAAGGATTAAAATTAATGATTTAAATCCTACATATCTATGGCTTTGTCGTTTAGGCCATATAAACGAGAAACGCATATCTAGACTCCATAAGGATGGACTTCTAGACTCATTTGATTTAGAATCGTATGAGACATGCGAATATTATTTATTAGGAAAAATGACAAATTCCCCTTTCAATAAGAAAGGTGAGAGGACTAGTGAGTTATTGGCACTCATACATACTGATGTATGTGGGCCGTTTCCCACGCCTGCCATAGGTGGTTACACCTACTTCATTACGTTCACTGATGATTTCAGTAGATATGGATTTGTATACCTTATGAAGGCCAAATCTGAATCCTTTGAATTGTTCAAGGAATTCAAGAATGAAGTAGAGAAGCAGCTTGGTAAAAGTATTAAGGCTCTACGATTGGATCGTGGAGGAGAATACCTAAGCCAAGAGTTTGATGAGTATCTTAGAGAGTGTGGGATAGTATCCCACCTCACTACACCCGGAACGCCACAATGGAATGGCGTGTCCGAGAGGAGGAATCGCACAATATTAAATATGGTGCAATCTATGATGTCTCAAACAGATCTTCCGATATCATTTTGGGGACATGATCTAATGACGACAGCTTTTACCATTAACCGTGTTCCATCCAAATCAGTAATGAAGACACCATATGAGATATGGTCTGGGAAGTGTCTCATAGTGTCGTTTATGAGGATTTGGGGCTGCGACGTCTATGTAAAGCGTTTACAAATAGACAAGCTCGGGCCCAAAGCAGATAAGTGTAAATTTGTGGGATATCCTAAGGAAACTAAAGGATATTATTTCTAAAATCCCACCGAGAATAAAGTGTTTGTTGCTCGAACCGGCATGTTTCTAGAAATAGAGTTTGTCTCTAAAGAAGCAAGTGGGAGGACTGTTGAACTTGAAGAGATTCAAGAACCACAAATCACTGAACCAATGATAGAACATGAGAAGGAACCGCAAGTTGTTGTGGAAGAACCTGTTCAGGTAACACAGGAACTCCGCAGATCAGGGAGAGTGCGTCATGAGCCAGAGTGGTACGGACTTGTCGTGACTGAGCCCGATGACGTACCACTCATGGATGATGAGCCTGCATCCTACAGGGAGGCAATTAAAGGCCCATATTCCAAGAATTGACTAGAAGCCATGAGATCCGAAATGAATTCCATATACACCAACAAAGTATGGAATTTGGTGAAACCACCCGAAGGGGCTCGGCCCATAGTGTACAAATGGGTCTTCAAAAGAAAACCGACATGGATGGCAAGATAGTTGCTTATAAGGGGAAATTGGTAGCCAAAGGGTATAGACAGATTCACGGTATTGACTATGATGAGACCTTTTCATCAGTCGCCATGACAAAATCCATTCGAATCCTTGCTATTGCAGCATACTACGACTATGAGATTTGGCAGATGGATGTCAAAACAGCGTTCCTTTATGGGAACCTCGTCGAGGATGTGTACACGACACAATCAGAGGGTTTTGTGGTCTAGAGAATGCCAATAAAGTTTGTAAGCTGCAAAGATCCATTTTTGGATTGAAGCAGGCTTCTAGGAGCTGGAATCGACGTTTTGATGGCGCGGTCAAAGAGTTTGGCTTCATCAAGAACGAAGATGAGCCCTGTGTTTACAAGAAAGTTAGTGGGAGCTCTGTAGTGTTTCTGGTCTTGTATGTGGATGACATACTACTTATTGGAATTGGCATTCCTACTTTGCAATATGTTAAAGATTGGCTAGGAAAGTGTTTTGCAATGAAAGACTTGGGAGATGCAGCCTATATACTTGGTATAAGATCTATAGGGATAGATCTAGAAGGCTGATAGGCTTAAGTCAAAGTACATATATAGACAAGGTGTTGAAGAGGTTCAACATGCAAGATTCCAAGAATGAATTCTTGCCCATGTCGCATGGAGTCACTCTTTCTAAGAATGATTGTCCTTCCAATGAGATTGAGAAGGACCGCATGAGTAGGATACCCTATGCTTCAGCCATATGATCTATCATGTACGCCATGTTGTGTACTAGACCAGACGTATCATACGCGTTGAGTATGGTAAGTAGATATCAATC
The DNA here is from genome assembly GCA_023055425.1 of Linanthus parryae. Lineage (NCBI taxonomy): Eukaryota > Viridiplantae > Streptophyta > Magnoliopsida > Ericales > Polemoniaceae > Linanthus > Linanthus parryae. The sequence continues at coordinate 284,079 of JALGPY010000051.1, forward strand.
CAATCCGGGTGAGATTCACTGGATTGCTGTTAAGAACATCCTAAAGTACTTGAGAAGAACTAAGGATGCGTTCTTGATATTTGGAGGAAAGTAAGAGTTGAGTGTAATTGGTTACACTGATGCAAGCTTCCAAACCGACAAAGATGATTACAGATCGCACTCTAGATATGTGTTTTGCCTGAATGGAGGAGCTGTGAGCTGGAAAAGTTCCAAGCAAGGGACATTTGCTAATTCTACAACTGAAGCTGAGTACATAGCTGCTGCGAAAGCAGCAAAGGAGGCAGTTTGGATAAAGAAGTTTATCACTGAGCTCGGTGTGGTCCCTAGCATCGTGTATCCCATGGAGTTGTATTGTGACAACTCTAAGGCAATCGCACAAGCCAAGGAACCGAGATCACACCAGAAATCAAAGCATGTACTTAGGAGATTCCATCTTATGCGTGATATGATCGATCGAGGGGATGTGAAGATGTGCAAGATTCCAAAGGATGACAATCTTTCAGATCCGCTCACAAAGCCGCTCGCGCAGCGTAAGCATGATGGGAACACTAGATCTAAAGTCATACGAGATGCACCAGATTGGCTCTAGTGCAAGTGGGAGACTGTTGGAATAGGTGCCCTAGAGGAAATCTATATTTGGTATGACTGATGTAATGGTTAGCATATTCATTTATCAATTATTGCGATATTTAATATAATGAAGTCCTTAGATACAATGTGTTGTTTCTCTTAAATGTCCCTAGTCCATTATATTGATTAATCGGACGATCAAATATAGACTAGTATGTATGTAGATTGATATGGAGATATCAAGTCTAACACATGGGTATGCATTAGGAGTAATGGCATATTGGATAGACCCACAACGAGAATGATACATTAGATTATGTCAAAGTCACAATCGCTTCTCGTAGTGCTAATAATATTGTAATCCTTAGACTTGAAGTCACTAGATACTCTAGTTGTGAAATATTATGCTTTGATGTTATCCAACGTTGTGCCTTAACCGGGAAACTATAAAGTTAGCTATTGCGCAAGATAGGAAGCAAACTTAGATATCATAGTGATGTAGAGAGGATTTGTCCCTCCCACATAATGGGAGAAAATATCCATGCCCACTCGAGGGATGAATCTTATTGAATGTCTGGCCAGCCTCGGATAAATCAATATGGAGATATTGATGTTATCTGCTTGCATAAGCATATTCCCAGGATCGAGAAACTATGGATTGGATATACGAGTGTGACTATTATGTCTCGTGTCCAATCCGGATATGGAGACAAAGGGATAATACAATATGAGATATTGGGCTCCAAGGTTTGTAGGGATCACTGACTATTTCTATTAGTTGGGTTGCATGGATGTGTTGCTAGAAACGGCTCCATGTTAGCAATGGGTTACTACCAATTAAGTAGAAACCTACGGGGTCACACGTCAAAAGAGTTGAAATAGATTTGGTATTAATTAATATGATTAATTAAATAGAAGGATCACTTTGCAACACCTTGCAAACTTAGTAGGTCTAATTTGCAAGGAAGAGACTAATCCAAGTTCATGTAGAACTAGGAGGGGCCTTTATGTAAACTAACAAAGTGTTGTTGGTCTATATAAAGGAGGCTCTAGCTTCCTTCCCACTTAATGTTAATTCTCATAACATAAGTGAGTGGGAGAGAAAGCAAGAGAGCAAGAGACAAGCCAAAGGAGTCCGAAGCCCCCTTTAGCCTCCCCTACCCGTCGGCCACAAGAGAGGAGGCCGATCCTCTCTTGTTCCTTGTTGCGTGATTCATTATTACCTCTTCCTCCGGTCTAAGCTAGCACTAGGAAAAAGAAGAATCTAGATATCACCTCTAGATGTGGATCAACCGTAGAGACAAGGACAATATTCTTCGTGTGATCTCCCAAATCACAAAGGTACACATCTTCTATGTCCCTTATTATGTTATGATGTCTCTTCCTGTGATCCTTGGTGGGCTTTGAGTGGGGATACATTTTTGTTATTTCGTTGCGCTACCTACGTCAAAACCCAACACTAGCATTGTGGATCCTATGACGTTGTACTGTGACAACTCTGGAGCGATTACACAAGCCAAGGAACCAAGATCACACCAAAAATCAAAGCATGTACTTTGGAAATTCCATCTTATTCGTGATATGATCGATAGAGGAGATGTGAAGATGTGCATGATTCCAAGGGATGAAAATCTTTCAGATCCGCTCACAAAGCCCTTGCGCAGCGAAAGCATGAAAGGAACACTAGACCTATAGGCCTACGAGATGACCAGGTTGGCTATATGCAAGTGGGAGACTGTTGGAATAGGTGCCCTAGAGGCAATCTATATTTAGTATGAATAATTTTTTGCCTAGTAAATTCATTTATTATTTATTGTGATATTTAATATAATGAAGTCCTTAGATACAATGTGTTGTTTATCTTAAATATCCCTAGTCCATTATATTGATTAATCGGACGATCAACTATATACTAGTGTGTGGGTAGATTGATATGAAGATATCATGTCTAACACATGGGTATGCATTAGGAGTAATGGCATACTGGATTGACTAACAACGAGAAGGATTAATTAGATTATGTCAAAGTCACAATCGCGTCTCGTAGTGCTAATGATATTGTATTCCTAAGACTTGAAGTCACTAGATACTCTACTTGTGGAACGTCATGCTTTGATATTATCAAACGTTGCGCCTTAACCGGGTAACTATAAAGGTAGTTATCGGGCATGATAGGAAGCAGGCTTAAAGACCGTAGTGACGTAGAGAGGATTTGTTCCTCTCACATAATGGGAGCAAATATCCATGCGTCACTAGAGGGATGGTGCTTATAAGAATGTCTTCCCAGACTCAGATAAATCAATATGGAGATATTGATGTTATCTGCTCACATAAGCATATTCCCAGGATCGAGAAACTATGGATTGGATATAAGAGTGTGACTTTTATGTCTCGTGTCCAATCCGGATATGGAGACAAAGGGATAACACAATACATGAACATTGGGCACAAGGTTTGTCGGGATCACTGACTTATTTCTATTAGTTGGTTGGCATGGATTTTTTGCTAGACACTGCTCCATGTTAGTAAGTAGTTACTACCAACTACGTAGAAACCTATGGGGTCACACACCGGATGGATTAAATTGGAAATAGGTATTAATTAGTTTAAATAATTAATAAAAGGATCATAACGCAACCACAAGCAAACTTAGTAGGCCTAATTTGCAAGTGGGCTAATCCATGTAAGGACATGATTAGTATTGTAATCTAAGGAATTCATTATATTAAATATCTCCATAAATAAAAAATGATTATTCTAGCCTAAAAATGTTCATACTAAGTATGGATTACCTCAAGGGCATGTACTTCAACAGTCTCCCACTTGCACTAGAGCCAATCTGGTGCAACTCGTATACCCGTATATCTTGTGTGCCCTTCATGCTTGCGCTGAACAAGCGGCTTTGTCAGTGGATCTGAAAGATTATTGTCTGTTGGAATCTTGCATATCTTCACATCTCCTCTATCGATGATCTCTCGAATAATATGGAATCTCCTAATTACATGTTTGGATTTCTGGTGTTACATGGGTTCCTTGGCTTATGCGTTCGCCCCAGTGTTGTTACAGTACAACGCAATGGGATCCACGATGCTAGGAACTACACCAAGCTCAGTGATGAAATTCTTAATCCAAACAACTTCCTTTTCTCCCCCAGCCGCATTAATGTACTCAGCTTCAGTTGTAGAATCAGCAACTGTCTCTTGCTTGGAACTCTTGCTGCTAACAGCTCCTCCTTTCAGGCAAAACGCATAGCCCAACTGGGATCTGTAGTCGTCCTTGTCGTTTTGGAAGCTCGCGTCAGTGTAACCAATTGCACTGAGCTCTTCCTCACCTTCAAATATCAAGAACGCATCCTTAGTTCTTCTCAAGTACTTAAAGGATGTTCTTGACAGCAATCCAGTGACTCTCATCCGAATTGGACTGGTATTTGCTTGCCATACTCAACGCGTATGGCACATCAGGTCTAGTACACAGCATGGCGTACATGATAGATCCTATAACCGAAGCGTATGGGATCTTAATCATGCGTTCTTTCTCAATCTCATTAGAGGGACAATCAACCTTCGAAAGGGTGACTCCATGCGACATGGGCAAGAATCCTTTCTTTAATTCTTGCATGTTGAATCATCTCAACACCTTGTCTATATATGGACTTTGGCATAGGCCGAGCAGCTTCTTAGACTATCACTATAGGTCTTAATACCAAGTATATAAGTTGCGTCCCCTAAGTCCTTCATTGCAAACACTTCCCTAGCAAATCTTTAACAGATTGCAAGGTAGAATTTCCGTTTCCAATGAGTAGTATGTCATCCACTTACAAGACCAAAAACACAACAGAACTCCCACTAACCTTCTTCTAATTACAAGGGTCATCTTCGTTCTTGATGAACCCAAACTCTTTGACCGCGTCATAAGAGAGTCGATTCCAACTCCTAAAAGCTTGCTTCAATCCATGAATGGATCGTTGTAGCTTACAGACTTTGTTGGCATGCTCTAGATACTCAAAACCCTCTGACTGTGTCATGTACACATCCTTAAGGGGTTTCCGTACAAAAACAATGTTTTGACATCCATCTCCCAAATTTCATAGTCGTGATAAGCTGCAATAGCAAGTAAGATTCGAATGGATTTGGTCATCGCGACTGGGGAAAAGGATTCATCATAGTCAATACCATGAATCTGTTCGAACTTTTTTTGCCACCAATCAACCCTTGTAGGCAATCACATTGCCATCCATGTCGGTCTTCTTCTTGAAGACCACTTGCACCCTATAGGGCGAGCCCCTTTGGGTGGTTCCACCAAAGTCCACACTTGGTTGGTATACATGGATTCCATTTCGAATCTCAGGGCTTCGAGCCACTTCTTATTTCTAGCCTTTTTATGGCCTCTCCATAGGTAGTAAGCTCATCATACATGAGTGGTACGTCACCGGGCTCAGTTACGAGAAGTCCATACCTCTCTGGCTCCTCACGTACCCTACTCGACCTACGGAGTTCTTGTGTTACTTGAACAGGTTGCTCCACAACAACTTGTGGTTCATGTTCATGTTCCATTGTAGGATCAGTGTTCTGTGGTTCTCTAATTTTTCAAGCTCTACAGTCCTCCCACTGGCTTCTTTAGAGACAAATTCTCTTTCTAGAAACACACCATTTCGAGCAAAAAACACTTTGCTCTCGATTGGGTTGTAGAAATAATATCTTTCGTTTCCTTGCGGTATCCCACAAACTTACACTTATCCGACTTGGGTCCGAGCTTGTCTGTTTGTAAACGCTTTACATAGACGTCGCAACCCCAAATACTCATAAACGACACTATGGGACGCCTCCCTGTCCATATCTCATATGGTGTCTTCATGAACGATTTGGATGGAACTATGTTAATGGTAAAATCTGCAGTCTATAGAGCGTGTCCCCAAAACGACATTGAAAGATCTGCTTGACACATCATAGACCGCACCATATCTAATAGGGTGAGATTCCTCCTCTCGGACATGCCTTTCCACTTTGGAGTTCCGGGTGGAGTGAGGTTGGACAAGATCCCATACTTTCTAAGATAGTCGTCAAAATCCTGACTCAAGTATTCTCCTCCACCATCCGATCGTAGAGCCTTAATACTCTTGCTAAGTTGCTTCTCTACTTTGTTCTAGAATTCTTTGAACATTTCAAATGATTCTGATTCGGCGTTCATATGGTATACAAATCCATATCTGCATAAGTAATTAGTAAATGTAATGAAATAAAGATAAACACCTCTGAAAGGCGTGGGAAACGGCCCACACACATCAGTATGTATGGGTGCCAATAACTGACTAGTCCTCTCACCTTTCTTATTGAAAGGGGAATTTTTCATTTTTCCTAATAAACAAGACTCACATGTCTCATATGATTCATATTCAAATGAGTCTAGAAATCCATCCGTATGAAGTCTAGAGATGTGTTTCTCATTTATATGGCCTAAACGACAGTTCCATAGATAAGTAGAATTTAAATCATTACGAAAGACAGTATGTAGACAGCTTATATATGATTAATACTCTAGAAGGGGGGGTGAATAGAGTATGGCAAATTTTGCCAAAAGAGAGGTTTCAAACAAGTTTGATAAAAACAAGTAGTATTTCAAGGCCTTGAAATAAGTTTCAAGCCCTTGGAATCAAAACAGACAGTGAAGAAAAAGCTGATAGTTTTCAAGGCCTTGAAATGCCTTTCAAGGCTTTGAATAAAAAACTTGTTTTGAGCAGTTAGCTTAGGCAATCAAGAAACTGAAATGTTAAGAGCAATGGACACATAGATTTTACAGAGTTCGGTCCTCAATGACCTACGTTTATGCCAGAGGGATCTAATCCCTGCAGGATTTGCAACTAACTTCTTATTAATCAAAAGATAGGCCCTAGATCTTAAGCACAAAGAAGTCCCTTATTCTGATACAGCTTGTGGTTCTCACTAACCTATCTAGTACCTTCTCTAGCTAACTGGTCTAATAAGAATATCTTGTTGTTCCTCTTGAACAACACCACAAGATTGAAATATGAAGAATTATAATAGAGATGATAGACAAATTAAGAACAAGTGAAGAACATTGTGAAACAGTTAAGGAGTAAAGCTTGAAGTGCTCTTCTTGAGATTGGATTGTTTGAATTGATCTTCCTCAATGATGCGTCATAATCCTTAAGAGTATTTGAGTTCCTGTGATTCTCTGTGTACGATTTTTCTCTCAACAGTCATCTCAGTTAGCTTGTTTGAAATGCAGAATAGGATCTTCATAACAAAAGTTCCTGAAAATGAGGAGCATATTTTTTAATTTGTAACAGCTCAATTCCAACGGCTTGTTGCTTGATGTCTTCAAAGATAATGATATGATCTTTCCTCTGCTGATATTAGGGAAGGTCCAGACATAATTCCATTAGCGCATAATCAATCTGCAAGATGTATTTACCTATCTGTAGTTAGATAGATAAGGCAACAATTCTGCAAAATAGGTAGCCAATAATGCCTTCAAAAACTTGGTCAAACAATGAGATTAAATTATATATTAACATCAGATTAGTTTGTCTTTCATCATAAAGTAAGGCATAATCAAACTTATGGGATTAAAAATCAAATCAGAATGATGAAATTCCCCCTGAGTTCATGTTGTGGACTGCAGTGTAACTTCAAGGCTTTGAAATCAGTTTCAAGGCCTTGAAACAATACAGTTTCAAGCCCTTGACTTCTGGTTCAATGATTCGAAACAAACTGTGAAATTACAATCTCACCTTGATGAAAGACAAAACCACTAATCTGTTAGAGCCGAGTCTATGCAAATAAATAAAGCATAAACCTAACTTGTCCTAAAACTTCCTAATCTTCTCCCCCTTTTTGACTTTCATCTTAAAAGTGAGAAAAAAATGTTGGATCAAAGTTTGAAAAACTAAAATAAATTTTTTTGAAGATAGGAGGGATAATGCCAATTTTGAAAAGAGGATCAATGCCTCAAAAAGAAAGAAAATGCCATAATCAGGGTTTTGGGTCTTCCTCTCCCTTAGGCTCAGCAACTTTCTCCTGATCACTTTGTTCTCCATCTTCCTCATCATCTTGTTGTTCTTCTTCTTGATCACCTTCAATAATAGGTTTGTCAACACCCACAGTATCTTCACCTCCTTCAAAGATTTCTTTTGAAGTGACAACTGCTGGAGCTCTAGCTTTCTGTTTCTTCACCTTCAAGGTCTTGAGCAATACCCCTGATTCCACACTCTCCGCATTTCCAGGTTCTTTACCTGCCTTTTCCTCAGCTTCTGTTTCCCTACCAGCTTCATCCTTAGTACTGTGTTCATAAAAAAAAACTAGCAGTAGATCCTTTCGGCTTTCGTTCTTCTGCAACTTGTGAAGTTTCTTCCGCAACATGAATCAAGTTGATGCTCTTGAACACACCTTCCACCATATACCTCAACTATTTGAACTCACCACTCATCTCATACTGAATCTGCTTTAACTCATCTAATTCATTCTCAATAAAATCTAACCTTTGAAGAACCAGAGTTTCGTCTTGAGACTGATAGTTTTGGGATGAGGGTGAGTTTAAGGACTTAGGCTTGAGAAACTTCTTGGCTTGTAGCTCTTCAACAGACATATCGGAATAGAGTTTCCAAGATCCTTCCTTGGTTTTCACAACTCCAATCCTTTGAAAATCTTTCTCATCAAGCATTCCAAAACCTTTGGCAATAGTTTCTTCCCTGTCAACTAGAATTTCAAAGTGCTGAAAGAATAGTGAAACAAGATTGGAATAGGGTTAAGGGTGCTTCCCTTTTTTGGTAAAAGTGAAAAGCATGTGCTCCATCACAATGCTTGGTAGATCAATCTCATAACCATGCATAATCGGATACATCAAGTATAAGACCTCATCAGACATCAACTCCTTGAAATTTTCCTTACGTACTACACACCACATAAGAATTGTGAACAATATCTTTGCTTCAACAGTTAACACAGAGTGTGTGAACTGCTTTGAGGTGGTAGAAAAATTAGGCAAAAATAATTCCCCCTTAGCCAATTTCAAAGCATGAATCTTACTGGGTTGATTGTCTTTGTTATACCTCTTGGGACAATCCAAAACATTAGAAATCTCTCAGTGATCTAATTCAATCACATTGCCAGCAACCTTAGATGAAATAGCTAAACTCAAGGTCTTGAGATCTTTCATGTTCAAATAGAGCAATCTGGTAAGCCTAGGGTAAGAAACTTTTGAAGGGTTTAGAAGTTTCCAAAGAGATCTTTGCTTCAGTCACTTAATTCATTCCAAGTTCATTCCACTCAGCATAGTATATACTTATACTAATCACACTGCAGTAAGAAACTCGAGCTGATGCAAACCCATCTAACCATAAACCTCTTGCTGCATGGCTGATAAACCACTTACTAGACAGAGTTTTCTTAGTAGGAGATTTCTGATATGATAAAATCTGTAACTCCTTCCCAGTGTCCTTATCTTTTTCTTGAAGCTCCAATCTAATAACCTTCTATTTTCCCTTGTCTTATTTCTGAGGCTTCTTCTTTACTTTCTTAGGGCTTCCAATCTGAATGCCTCTCTGTTTCTTAGCACCAATTGTTGGATCTGACTTCTTCTTCTTACTGGAAGTAGCAGCCTGTTCTTACTTGTCCTTATTTCTCTTTTTCTTTTGAGGAGGATAGAATCTTGGTGGACTAGGATCTTAGGAACTAGATCAATCACTGATGGCTTGAACCTCATCTTCAGTATTCTTTCTCTTCTGGCATGTGCTTTTCTTTGATCCTTCAGCCATCGTGATTCTTTCAGAGACTCTGCTTGTGCTCATTAGGGTTTGTGAGGTTTTATAAGAGAGAGGTAAGAGTAAATAATACATAAGATAAGAGAGAAGATAAATACAAAAGAGTTTGAGTTTGAAGAGAAAAACAAGATATTCTGAGATATTTGAGGAAGGTAAGGTTGTGTAAATTTCAAAGTGTGTGACGTTTAAAAGGAAATGAAATAATTCTATTTTGAGAAAGATTTGATTAACAAGTAAAAAAACAATATTAGACAATTCTAGAAAGATAACATCCAATATTGAAGATCCATTCGTTGACTATAGTATACATGTTTATTTTCAAAGCTTTGAAAAGATTTTCAAGACCTTGAAATACTGTAATACTGCACAAATAAATTGTCAAGGCTTTGATAAGCTTTCTAAAACTTTGAAACACACATTACTTACCTGATAGTCCCCCTAAACCGAAGCTTCCCGATTTAACATGCCCAGATTCAGTCTCAGGGCTGTGAATCTATATTATGGCAATGTCTTAGTGAAGATATCTTCAAATTGCATGTTAGTAGGCACAAAGGTTAGAGATACATCACCCTTGTCTGCATGATTTCTGATAAAATGATATCTGACATCTATGTGTTTGGTCCTTGAGTGCTAAACTGGATTCTTTGTAATTTTAATACCACTTGTGTTGTCACACTTGATTGGAATCTCTTTTAAGTCATAACCCAAGTCTCTCATCTGTTGAGAGTAATAAGCTCCAACTGCAATATATTCAGCTTCTGCAGTTGGTAGGCCACTGAATTTTGCTTCTTTGAGTGCCAACTTATCAGGGATGATTCAAGGAATTGGCAACACCCTGAAGTGCTCTTTCTATCGACCTTATAACCTGCAAAGTCAGCATCTAAATATCCACACAAAGAGAAGCTAGACTCTTTAGGATACCAAAGCCCCAAGTCCTTGGTACCATGGAGATATCTTAAGATTCTTTTGACAAGTGTGATTCTTTAGGATCAGCTTGAAACCTAGCACAAATATAGACACTAAACATAATATCTGACCTACTTGCAGTAAGATTGAGTAGTGAACCAATCATACCTCTGAACTCTTTCTGTTTCACACTCTTACCATTTTGATCTTTGCCTAAAGACAATGTTGATCTCATTGGGGTCTTAGCAGCCTTGGGCTGAGACATATTGTATTTTTTCAACAAGACCATGGTATACTTTTTCTGATGCAGAATATTCCTTTCTTCATTTTATGTACATGAAGTCCAATAAATAAATTTAACTCCCCCCATCAAGCTCATCTCAAACTCCCTGCTCATGATACTTGAGAAATCTTTGGATAGTGAATCATCAGTAGCACCAAAACAATATCATCAACATATAATTGTACTATTAGAATATCTTTATCATGAGTCATTATGAAAAGGGTTTTCTCAACAAGTCCACTTTTGAAACCATTTTCAAGCAGAAATTTAGACAATTTCATACAAGCCCTTGGAGCTTGTTTAAGGCCATAAAGAGCTTTGTCTAGTTTGTAAACATGATCTGGAAACTCATCACTTTCGAAACTAGGGGGTTGAGAAACATAAACCTCTTCTTGCAAATAGGCATTTAAAAAAGCAGATTTGACATCCATTTTAAAAAGTTTGATATGATTATGAGATGAAAATGCAAACAGTATTCTAATTGCTTCCAGCCTGGCTACAGGAGAAAAAGTCTCCTCATAGTCTATACCTTCTTCCTGGTTATAGCCTTTAGATACCAGTCTTGATTTATTTCTGAACACCTTACCATTTCATCCAACTTGTTTCTGAACACCCACCTTGTTCCAATCACAGACTGATTTTTGGGAGGAGGAACTAGACTCCAAACCTTGTTCCTCTCAAACTCATTCATCCCACTTGCAAAGAAATAATCCAGTCTACTTATTGTAATGCTTCCTTCACTGTTTTAGGTATCTGAGATGATGTTTTCAGGTGGATGAGATGATAGATATCTAAATTTCTTCCTTGGTGTCCAGGGTTCTGGATCTCCAGGAATCTTTTCAAGCCCTTGGGATCTAGAAGTTGTGTCTTGACCACTCTATGTGTCCGAGTTTCTGTTTCAAGGATTTGAAAAACACTTTCAAGGCTTCAAAAATTCTTTTTGTTTTCTAGAAAGATATTTTTGGAACCATTGTCTTGACCTGGCTCATCTTCTGACTCATGCTTGTTTAGATTCAAGTCTGAAAAACCATTACTTAAAGAACCATCATACCTTCATAAAAAATAACATGTATACTTTCTTCATCAAGCTTGGTTCTTTTATTGTAAACACTATAGGCTTTGCTAGTCAGTGAGTAACCAAGAAAGATACCTTCATCACTCATGGCATAAAACTTTCCATGATTGTCCTTATCATTGTTGTGAACATAACAAGTACAACCAAAATGTTTGAAGTATGAAATATTGAGCTTCCTTCCTTTGAAAATCTCATAAGGAGTCTTCTTTAGAATATGTCTAATCAGGAACTTGTTCAAGATATAGTTTGTAGTGTTTACTGCTTCTGCTCAGAAGGATTTTGGCAACTTTTTCTTCAAGAGCATTGTCCTAGGCATATCCTCAAGTGTCATGTTCTTTCTTTCAACAACATCATTCAGATACCAAATTTAGCACAAAAAGAGTCAAACTCAAGTTGATCAAATCCTATTCCATGATCAATTATGATATAAGAAATAGGTAGGTTTTCCAGGCTTTGAAGTTCTTTACAAAGCTTTGAAAATTTAAATAAAGCTTCAGATTTTTCTTTGAGAAACATGACCCAAGTATATCTAGAATAATCATCTACAATAACAAGCATGTACATCTTACCCTTTGGAGTTGGAACTCTCATAGGTCCACATAAGTCCATGTGCAGTAACTCAATAGGTATAGTTGTACTTACAAATTTCTTGGGCTTTAATGAGCTTCTTGTCTGCTTACCCTGAGCATAAGCTTTGCATATCTCTTCATCTTTAAACTTCGTTGAAGGAAAATTTCTTACCATGCCTTTGGAAAATAGCTTGTTCAAAGTATGCAATGTCCAAGATTTCTGTACCAAAGCTTTGAATCCTCTTTCAAGGCCTTGAGACACTTCAAGTTTTATCCTGCAACTTTGTTAGTACTTAGAAAATAAACATTGTTTGATCTAGGAGCAGTGAGTACGCAACTACCTGATTTCTCATCTTGTAAAACACATTTCTACTTGTCAAAGATGACCTTATTACCTTTATCACAAATCTGAGATACACTAAGCAAGTTAAATTTAAGATAATTAATTAAATATACATCAGAAATTGAATTCTCAGAACCATTACCAACTATTCCAATGCCTATGATGTTGCACTTGCCTTTGTCACCAATTTTGATTGTTATTCTTGATTGTTCTTTGAGTTCTGAGAACAAAGAACTCTTAGAACTCTTACCACTCATGTGTCTGAAGCAACCACTATCCATAATCCTTTTCTGCTCTTTGCTCTTGGTGACAACCTGCAACCACAATTCGCTGCCTTACCCAGCTGTTAGACCAAGTGTAAAATTTAGATTCATACTCAGGTGCAACCATGTTAAGTGGTCTAACCCCTTTACGAACCCAAATCTGTCTCACTTGTACCTTGAGTTGAACTGGAAAGTGTTCCTCATTATGTGAGGGTCTCTTCTTCTGAAGGGGTAAGTCATCTTAACATGACCAATTTTGCAACATGAATGGCATTTTGGAGAATATCTGCTACTAGCTTTCACAAATCTAGGATTTTTTTTCCTTGGAAAATTTGGATTGTATCCAATACCAGTATTATGAACAGACTGTAGACTTCCTCCACGAATTAGGTTTAGATTGTGTTCTGAGCCAGCAAGCTTTGTCAAAACATTTTGAGAGTCTTGAAGTTTCTCAGTCAAAAGAATTTTTTTTCCTCCAATTCATCGTGCTGATGTTTTAGAGAAACTAAGTTATCACTTAGAACTGAGTTTTTCAGTGAAAACTTCTTTGCCTTGAGTTTTCAAGGCCTTGAAGCTAGTTTCCAGGGCTTTGAAATCTCTGTCAGACTTAGACTAAGAAATTTCAAGATTCTTATTAGGTAAAACAAGTTTTAAATTTTTCTTTTGCTTGCTCATGAACCTTTTCTTTCAAAGACCTGATTTCATTTAAGTAATCTTCTTCATTTGAAAGCATTGTTCTAAGATATTTAGAAAGAACATCTACAGGTTTTGAAATTAAACAATTCACCATTACCTCAATGTTCTTTTCTGAACTTTCATCATTCTTAGCGATAAGGCAAATGTTGGCTTGTTCTTCTTCAGAATGATTCACTTGAGGAGTCTGAATCACTCCATGAAGCTACCATATCATTCTTTCTTCTTTCATGGTCTTTCTTCTGAAAGTGTTTGCTTTTCTTGTGTGGAAAGTCTCTAATCAAGTGTCCTGCATTACCACACTCAAAAAAAATCATAACTTCAGATTTATGTGAAGAAGATTTACCCTTGTAGTCCTTGCTACTAGAGGATCTGAACGTGTCTCTGTTGAATTCCTTGTTTCCAAAGTTCTTCTTCATTTTGATAATGGTCAAGACTTTGAAAATGAGAGCAAAGGGATCTTCATCATCATCTTTTTATTTTTCAAGGCTTTGTGGCTGTTCAATCTCTTTAGCCTTCAGTTCCAGATTCTTGACATTCTCTGAAAGTTCTCCATCAACTTCATTCATGGAGATCTTTCATTAAGAACATGTGAAGAACACTGTAAAACAGTTAAGAAGTAAAGCCTCAAGTGTTCTACTTTAGATTGGATTGGTTGAATTGATCTTCCTCAATGATGCTTCACAATCCTTGAGAGTATTTGAGTTTCTGTGATGTTCTGTGTACGATTTTTCTCTCAACAGTATTCTAAGTTTGCTTCTTTGTAAATGCAAAATTTATAGGATCTTCATAATAGAAGTTCCTGAAAATAAGGAGCAGATCTTTGTCTCTATAACATCTAAATTCCAACGGCTAGTTTATTGCATATCTTCAAAGATAATGATCTGATCTTTCTTTTGTATATCCTTCACTACAGTCAGATAAATAAGGCAACAATCCTGCAAAATATCCCATTTTGCCTGCAAAAACTAGGTCAAACAATGAGATTAAGTTATATAAAATCATATTAGTTTGTCTTACATCATTAAATAAGACATAATCAAACATAGGGATTAAAAATCAAATCAGAAAGAAGAAATCCCCCCTGAGTTTATGCTGTAAGCTGCAGTGTAACTTCAAGTCTGTGAAATCAGTTTCAAGGCCTTGAAACAATACAGTTTCAAGCCCTTGCTTTCTGGTTCAATTCTTTGAAGCAAACCATGAACTTACACATTAGCTTTAATCCTGTTGGTATTTATGTTATAGACGAAATTATTTAGATCAAGGATATACACTCCATTAGACAAAAGAGCTCTACTATAGTGCATACTATCAAAATAAATAAGGCAACAATTGTCCTTTATTCTAATAGAAAAACATTTCTCGTCCAAACAAGAAATAGAAATAATGTTTCTGCTCATAGCACGCACATAATAGCAATTGTCTAATTCTAACGTAAGTCCAGAAGGCAAAGATAACTCATAAACGCCTACAGACAATGCATCAACTCTTGCTCCATTCCCCATGCGCAAGTCTATCTCCCCTTTAGCCAGTTGTCTACTTCTCTTGAGATCCTACAAATTTCGACAAATGTGAGATCCACATCCAGTATCCAATACCCAAGATGAAGAGTGTGACAAATTGACATCTATAAAAAAAATACCTGGTGGTGGTGGAATCACTATTTCAAGCCTTTTATCCACCAGATAGTTTGGGTAGTTCCTCTTCTAGTGGTCTGTCTGAATACAATAGTGACATCCTCCCTTAGAGACGCCACCAGCAGGCTTTAAGGTAGCTTCTCGGATTTTGAAACTTTCTTGGTCAATTTTAATTGAATTAGAATTTTCTAGGGGCGAAACTGACCAAGGGGCCCACCAACAATTTGGCCGAACCCCTAGAGACCGTCGCGAGCCCGGCTAGGTCGCAACATGCGTGGCGCGCAAGGAAGGGGGGCGACAGTCAACCCTTGGCCGAACCCCATGGTTTCCAAAACTACCTCATTCCTTGTGTACTTATTTCTAATTGAAGACTCTCTTGAGAAAATAACAAGCTAGATTGACGTTGTATAGTCAATAACTCCTCATTAACTCCATAATTGCCCCAATACTAATGCTATATATACACGGATTAGTCCACCTAGCAAATTAGCCATACTAACTATGCTTGTGGTTGTGTCATGATCCTTTTAATTAATTTCTCAAACTAATTAATATCCAAATCCAGTTTAATCCACTCGGTGTGTGACCCTATAGGTTTCTACTTATATGGTAGTAGCTATTACAAAAATAGAGCGGTGTCCAGCAACACATCTATGCCACCCAACTAATAGAAAATTCAGTGATCCGACAAGCCATGTGCCCAAAGTTACCGTGTTGTATCTTTCTCTTTGTCTCTATATCCGGGTTGGACATGAGACATAATTTTCACACTTGTATATCCAAACTATTGTTTTTGGTTCCTGGGAATAGGCTTATCTATAGAGATAACATCAATATCTCCATATTGATTTATCTGAGTTTGGACAGACATACCATAAGCTCTACCCCTCGAGTGGCCCGTGGATATTTGCTCCCATTATGTGGGACAAATCCTCTCTACATCACTACCATCTCTATGCTTGCTTCCTATTATGGCTGATGACTATCTTTATAGTTACCCAGTTGCGGTGTACGGTTGATAATATCAAAGCATGATATTTCACAACTAGGGTATCTATTGACTTCAAGTCTAAGGATTACAGCACCATTAGCAATACGAGAAGCACTTGTGACTTTAACATAACTTAATGTAGGATATTTCAATAAATAATAAATGAATATTCTAGACAAACAATGTTCACACTAAATACGGAATGCCTCTAGGGCATCTACTCACACAGTTTTGCTAACTGAGTCACGGAGGTAAGGTTAAACTGAAAATCTGGTATATACAGCGCATTATGTAACTCCTACAACATAATTAAGTTTACCAGTTCCAGTATGTGAAACCTTAACCATTTTGCCATTTGGAAAATTTACAAAAAGATCTTGTACTTCAATAGCATTATCCAGCAACTTCAGATTATGACACATATGATCAGTAGCACCACTGTCTATGAACCAAGTGTTCAAAAAAACTAATTTTTCATCCAAAGAACCATGGAAAAACATAAGTATTGAAAACACCTCCCGTAAAGTGATTTTGCATTGTATATCCTTTTAAATATTGATGTACAGGGCTTCCCATTAATCCTGAATGATTACTGTGAAAGGGAAAGTTTGAACTCGTATCACTCACACTGCTAGAATTGGATTGCTTCATATGAGTGCTAATATATTGCATCATCTTATTGCAATGGTTCTGGGTAAAAGGAAAAACCCCTGCATCATGAGAAGCACTTATAAGAGATGGATTCTCACTAGAAACAGCATAAGCTTGAGACTTGTGCTTATTCTTGAAGTTAGGTGGATATCCATAAAGCTTTGAACATTTAGCTTTAATAGGACCAGTGCCCCCACAGTGATGACATGTAACCTTAGATCTAAAATAACCATGTGACTGTGTTGTAGCTCCCACATCTTGAGAAAATGTGTAACCACCATGAGAATGATTACCAAAACAAATCCCTGAAGAGAAAGGAGATAACTACGTAGCTATTGGAAGCACCTGAGAATCATCATGAGAAAACATTGCGAAAGTGGGAGTAGATATAGAATGAGATCCACTAATGTTGCCTTGCATTTCTTGTTGGACAATTTTAGAGAAAACTCTGTTTAAACTTGGAAGTGGATCTATAAGTAAAATTTGGTCTCTCACAGAAGAGTAACTGATTTAATCCCATAGGAAACTGCATAATTCTTTCTTGTTGCATCTTGCTGTGTAAAATGCCCACCACATTACAAGTAAAAGTTTGCAAAGCTCCACATGCACAAACAGGTCTGTCTTGATAGTTTTTTAATTCCTCCAATAATGATTTCAATTTGGTAAAGTATCTAGTAACACTCATGTTTCCCTATTTGAGAGTCACAATTGCACTACTAAGCTGAAAAACCTTTGACAAATTCTTTTGAGAGAATCGCTCAACTAGGTCAAACCAAATTTCTCTAGATGTTGTATAATAAACAACACTAGAGGCAATTTCTTTGATCACAGAGTTAATAAACCAAGAGATTACCATCCTGTCACATCTCTTCCAAAGAGAATATGTCTCAGAGGTCCTTCAGGTTTAGTGATAACGCAGGTAACAAAATCCAATTTTTTCTTTGCTTCAAGAGCAATTATCATGGATCTGTACTATTAATTGAAATTATCACCATTAAGAACCTGAGAAACAAGAAGCATACCTGGTGAGTGTGAGTTATGAAGAAAAAATGGAGAAGATCCATCCAACTGAGATCGCGATCCAGAATCACCGGTTAAACGAGACTCAGCCATGTTCGATTCCTCTAGTAACACCATCGCAATCAACAAAAGTTCACTCTAGATCGGTTCACAGTCTGCAACCCTAGCGAGCCAGAAGAGACGAAGAGTATTAAACCAAGCTCTGATACAATATTGAGAAAGCAAGGTCAAGAGAGAGAAGATAAAAATTGCAAATGAAAAACTAGGGTTCGATTACAGAGAGGTGGATTCTATATCCTCACAAGATGAGGATTGAAAAGCATAAGAAAGGAAAGAGAAGGAAATAACATATTGGTTGAGCATCAACCAATTAGATTGTGCCACACACCTAATGGTTCATGGACATATACATCAGTACTTGAATATTTTTTGTTCTTTAATGCGTATTTGCCTAATTGACGCTAGGAACTACTCGACATAATTTTGACTCTATTGACGATTCTTGAATATATTCCTCTACATAAATTATGTGATGCAAAATATGTATCACTGTGTTTAATCTCCTAACATTTTTGGAGTGTTTTAGTGAAAAGGTACTGGGCTGTCACATTATGATCCAAACATCTGACTTCTTATAATAGTACCGATATATTACCCACGACCAATAGTGTTAGGCCCGTGAACTTTTAACATGAGATATACAATGGAATTTGCATATAGACGCACAATTTATGTTTCTAGACCCGCCATTATCCGTTTAGCAGGACATGCATTTTGCCTCTTATAGGTCTGAATATTTTTATGAGTAATGAACTTAGATAAATGGTCCATATGATAAGGACTTGACGTACACTCCAAAGTCTTAATGTATTTCGAGGAAACTTTGTTCAGTTCCAGTAATTTACTCTCTTGGTATATCTATATTTTCTAGCCGATACCCATTGTTAATGGTTCATGGACATGCCCGGAAAACAAATGATTTCATCTTGATCTTGGATAAGAGAATTGAATAAAAAAAAAAGAACTTACGTTTATAGGGGATTCACATGCTTTATGGTGATAGATAGGATTGAAAACGGTCCGGTCCGGTTTGAGCAAAAACAAATCGAACCTCAACAAGTGGGTTTAATTTCGGTTCGGTTTCACCTCGGTCTCGATTTTAGGAGTTTCGGTCCGAATTAAACCGGGGGTTTACATTAATACACGTTATTATTTATAAGTCAGATTTTTAACCTACAAAGGGTAAAATTTATGTAAAACTCGAGCTCGAACTGAAGGAAACTCGATAAAATCTACAACTATTTTCTTAGTTTTTTATGAATCTTTTACGAAAAACTTGGCTCTAACTAAAGGAATATGAACATAATTTCAACATTCTACATAAGAGAATAGTAAGATTGTTGTTGTACAAGGAATATATACAATACGGTTTAACCAGTTTAGTGCGGTTCAACTGGTTCGGTTTGTGTTTTTTTCAATATGTGCTTCGTTCGATTTGGTGAGCGGAAAATGAGTCATGGTTGGAGATGCTCTCACACGTTTAATTTTCTCCGAGTCATGCACTATGGAGCTACTCTGTGGGTAAACACTTCGAGAACTAGGCCTATGTGGGCCTTTAACTTACCAGAAAAAAAATATCTAGTTGGGCCGGCTTGAAATGTAACCCAGACTGAAATCAAATTCATCATCTTGCTAAGATGGGGTCTGAAGAAAAAATAAGAAAATTTAAACTACAGTAACCAGATTTCCAGACTAATGTACATAAAAACATTACTGTATCTAGATCTTTCGGGGTGTAGTTGAGCTAGTCAAGCTTGTGTTTTTAAATTTAGGCTTTGAACATTTTTCTAATACTCTTGAATTCGAATTTTAGAATAACCCATGCATGATGATTTCTCAAACTGGTTTAACTCTCTGGTATGATTTGCAGCCTATGAAAATGCCCACATAAAAAAGAATTACATTTTCTAGAGGAAAGTTATGAGCTGGTTAGACAGTTTCTTAGATGCGGAAATCACGAGAAGACGGCAGCCCACTTATGTATGGAGCTCGCAACCAACCCACAAGATCTAAGATTCTCGACGGCAAGTGATGTCAACCACCAGCATCTATGCGAGCATCTCTTCGTGTTAATGGTTAGGCAGTAAACAACAATAGCTTCTGCAACATGTTGTTTACCACTTTGATTTTCTCTTTCTTCCCATTTTGACTTACCACTATTCATTGGTTTATTTTAACTCGGTGATTTGGATAACAAAATGATGTAATGTTTTTATAATCTTGTCATCATGTTGTAGAGTAAAAGTTGCACTATAACACAGTGAAAATTTATTAAAAAATCTCATCGTTTTGCGATCTAACTCACCCAATCAAAGTGACCTAGATACGAGTTAAAAAGTTAAATACAGAGAAAGAGAAGAATGAGAGTGGTAACTCTGAAACGACATATGTGTTCTGTGCAAGTATTTCTAATTGTACTTAGTTATAAATTATGTATGTTTTAACTAAAATAATCACTTTCTTTTAACTATATAGAGAAAAAATGTGTGTTATAATACTAATACTAGGTTGCACTCCACGCGCGTTGCGCGCGGCGTGCCCGGGATTTTTCACTAAAATTTGTTAAGAACAGCGTCACTAATATGGAGACATTATAAGTAGGGAACTGAATTGGTGAAATGGCTAAAACAAACTGGTGCAGTCAATGTGCATCGTCTTTAAATTTACGTAGCGGGAGTAGCATAGCAAGTTTAGCGATAAAACATAAACATAGACATTAGCAGTGGATCGATTTTCTGAAAAGAGGAATGCATGCTCTGGAGTTGAAGTTAGGCAGTGGCAGTGATTTTGCATCAGCCATAGAGTGCCTGCCAGTTCCAGCACTTGATTCAGCTGGCCATGTCATTGGAATAGCTAGGTTCCTGTAGGAATACATAAACCGACTCTATGCTTAGAGTGCAAGAAAGAACAAACATGTGTTGTCGTAATAGTCATGTCCAAGCAATAATCTTGTACTTGAAACAAACCTGATTCATTTTTTCGATATAAACAGATACTATATATGCAGATTCCCCTCAAGTAAACTGCATCTTCCCTCTGCAAATGCAACACCAAAGCAAAGATTTTAGTATCAGAAATATGTTACTTTCATCATGGCAACACTCAAGATAATAAGCTCACATATGTCAAATTGGCTCAGATCAATTCACAGAGGTTGCCATTGCTTCAGCACAGATAACCATCCCAAGTAAAAAGTTACAGAACAACAATCATTTAGAGCTTGTTTGGTATCAACTTAAAATCTCAATAATCAGCTGAAAAGAATCTGAAAAGAAAATCCAACTTAACTGAGAATCACAATCTGTTTAGTATGAGCTGAAATTATAGATCACTAACTTGATCCATTTAACAAAATTTAAAGAGCTCTAAAGTCAAGTAATTGAATACACATATTTGTAACTGAAATGTGATCATGCTAATTTAAAAAAGAAAATCAAAATCAATTTTTTAGAGATTTTAAGCTGCATAATCCTCAATTTTGGAGATTCTACAATCGCACACAGATTATTTTAATCTGGAGATTATCATATTAAAATCTGCAAGCGTAACGAACAAGATTGTTGAAAAGAAGGCGATTTTAATCCAATTGGATTAAAATCTGGGATACCAAACATGCATTTAATAGATGGAACACAAGGACCAAATGTAGGTTCTGCTCAAAAAAAAGGACTAACCAACTTCTAAAATGTTCCATGCCAAAGCAACATGCCTATCCTAATCTTAAAGGAAAATGGGGTCTCATCAACCAACTGATATGCAGTGGAACAGAAGAAATATACACGATACACCAAAGATCAAAGAGGGAATCACTAAATCCTCGGTAAATTTGTAGACGGGCCATAACCCATTGATCAGCAACAATAAAGAACATGGTAGTTAACATTACTGATTTACTTAATTCATTCAGGGAGCACGAAAGAACATTGTTACTTAAAACATGAGTTTTTGGATTCGCCAAATCCCAGGTTGCACTCGATGGATTTATCTCCACTGATAACATCAGGTACCGATAACAAAAGTAACATGGACACACTAAGTAAATCTTACCAGCATCCTTATATCCCCCTATAAAACATAAACATACTCAGCCACAACTTATACTGCAAAGACCGAGCAGTAAATCTTGAAGCACAACCAAGCACGCTGCTGCAGAACACAAACCAAAGACAGAAAGGTATCATCACAGCGTTTCACACACGACACTGATTTAACTTCAAACAGTATCTATAGAACCTGTAGTAACTGAATATGTCAGTAGAGCTTCTTTAGCATCTCTCGCTAGATATTCAAAAATACAGGTCAAATTTCAGGAGATTCCGAAACCAACCCAAAACTCATACTCCAAAAACATAGGCACAACAGATACCTTCGTGTGTTGTTCTTACCAAGCGAATTCGAATTCAGTAAACCTCATAGTTGGCCATCATACATGCAAAGTATGTAGCCATCCTCAAAAAGGGGAACATTTAAAAGAGGCTCAGATATTTCAATGCAAACGACTGCGATGACACAGACATGGCTGCGAAACGGAGAGATAATCATCCCTCTGAATCGCCACGCCAAGATAAGAAATCAACTCACAGTCTAAATTGAAAAATTCAGAAAGCTATCATCACAGCCTTTAAAAAAATGACATCACCACAACCCAATCAGAACCAAATTAATTCATTTACTACACTACAACTGTTCTAAAAGCGATTGTATGCCAAACTTAGTTTGTCTACTGAGTAACCCTCATTGTTGGCTAAACTCAGAACAGTGAGCAATGCAACATGATAGGATAAGATCAATGAACCAAAAGGTACAACCAACACTGATTCCAGTAGTCCTTAAAGTTCACCGTTGTAAGGAAAAATATGTATATCTCCTCTGAGGGATCTATAATCAGGTCTCAGACCAACACATCAAGAACAAACAATGAAAAAAGCAAGGTCGAAGGAACCTCCAAAAAATCATAAAAAAGCTCTCAAAGAGCTTTCCCAGTCAACTATCTTAGCCTTAAACAAACATTTCGTGAGATAATGTTATTGTTTCTCGTAGTCAACCTCTCTATCGCACCAGACAATAGATAGTGTATGATCACCTTCATTCATTATAACTCGAGCATTTAGAATATCGAGACTTACAAAAATGAAATTACTTGGTAATGAAGAAAATAAGCAGTAAATCATGTATCAACAATTTATAACCAGGAATACTTTATTAAGGAAGTAGGACAACTGTCGAGAGAAAAGGATAGCTCATACTGTTAAATTTTCAGAGGCATTTCAGAAGCGCTGTAGTAGTAATTGCTTTTCGTTGTTCTGACCACAATAAAATGCAATTGATTCATCATTTTCACGGATCCGTACCATCCCAAAACGAAAATCTGCTTCTTTTTTTCTCTTGTAGAAAGTTTATGCTGACTAATTCCTGAAAATGCAAAGCAACCAGTTCCAATCGTCGGAGAACGTATATAACCTATATTGAGATATGCTTCATGTAACGTTGATCAGACTATAGATTGAAGACTTACCCTACCTAAGTAGACACTGATTGTTGTTCCACCAATTAAATAGACGATAAGCACAACAAACAGTGGCAGATATATACCATACAAAATGTTGCTAAATGATACCCAGTCTATCAAAGCATTTATGCCAAAGCAACATGGCTATCCTAATCTTAAAGGAAAATGGGGTCTCATCAACCAGCTGATATGCAGTGGAACAGAAGAAATACACACGATACACCAAAGATCAAAGAGGGCATCACTAAATCCACGGTAAATTTGTAGACGGGCCATAACCCATTGATCAGCAACAATAAAGAACAGGGTAGTTAACAATACCGATTTACTTAATTCATTCAGAGAGCACGAAAGAACATTGTTACTTAAAACATGAGTTTTTGGATTCGCCAAATCCCCGGTTGCACTCGATGGATTTATCTCCGCTGATAACATCAGGTATCGATAACAAAAGTAACACGGATACACTAAGTAAATCTTATCAGCATCCTTATATCCCCCTAGAAAACATAAACCTACTCAGCCACAACTTATACTGCAAAGACCGAGCAGTAAATCTTGAAGCACAACCAAGCACGCTGCTGCAACAACGGAACACAAACCAAAGACAGAAAGGTATCATCACAGCGTTTCACACACGACACTGATTTAACTTCAAACAGTATCTATAGAACCTGTAGTACCTGAATATGTCAGTAGAGCTTCTTTAGCATCTCTTGCCAGATATGCAAAAATACAGGTCAAATTTCAGGAGATTCCGAAACAAACCCAAAACTCATACACCAAAAACATAGGCACAACAGATACATTCGTGTGTTGTTCTTACCAAGCGAATTCGAAATCAGTAAACCTCAGAGTTGGCCATCATACATGCAAGGTATGTAGCCATCCTCAAAAAGGGGAACATTTAAAGGAGGCTCAGATCTTTCAATGCAAACGACTGCGATGACACAGACATGGCTGCGAAACGGAGAGATAATCATCCCTCTGAATCGCCACGCCAAGATAAGAAATCAACTCACAGTCTAAATTGAAAATTTCAGAAAGCTATCATCACAGCCATTAAAAAAAAATTGACATCACCACAACCCAATCAGAACCAAATGAATTCATATACTACATTGCAACTGTTCTATAAGCAATTGTATGCCAAACTTAGTTTGTCTACTGAGTAACCCTCATTGTTGGCTAAACTCTGAACAGTGAGCAATCCAACATGATAGGATAAGATCAATGAACCAAAAGGTACAACCAACACTGATTCCAGTAGTCCTTAAAGTTCACCGTTGAAAGGAAAAATATATATATCTCCTCCTCAGGGATCTATAGTCAGGTCTCAGACCAACACATCAAGAACAAATAATGAAAAAAGCAAGGTCGAAGGAACCTCCAAAAAATCAGAAAAATGCTCTCAAAGAGCTTTCCCAGTCAACTATCTTAGCCTTAAACAAAAATTTCATGAGATAATGTTATTGTTTCTCGTAGTCAACCTCTCTATCGCACCAGACAATAGATAGTGTATGATCACCTTCATTCATTATAACTCGAGCATTTAGTATATCGGGACTTACAAAAATGAAATTACCTGGTAATGAAGAAAATAAGCAGTAAATCATGTATCAACAATTTATAACCAGGAATACTTTATTAAGGAAGTAGGACAACTGTTGAGAGAAAAGAATAGCTCATACTGTTAAATTTTCAGAGGCATTTCAGAAGCGCTGTAGTAGTAGTTGCATTTCGTTTTTCTGACCACAATAAATTGCAATTGATTCATCATTTTCACGGATCCATACCATCCCAAAACGAAATCTGCTTCTTTTTTTCTCTTGTAGAATGTTTATGCTGACTAATTCCTGAAAATGCAACGCAACCAGTTCCAATCGTCGGAGAACGTATATAACCTATATTGAGAGATGCTTCATGTAACTTTGATCTGACTATAGATTGAAGACTTACCCTACCTAAGCAGAAACTGATTGTTGTTCCACCAATTAAATAGACGATAAGCACAACAAACAGTGGCTGATATATACCATACAGAATGTTGCTAAATGATACCAAGTCTATCCAAGCATTGAATAGCGCCAAAGAGAATGAAATAGTTGTTCCCGTAAAAGAGCTGAGGTCGTCAACAAATCGCTGATTTGGATTGTCAATAATAGATTGGGATTGTATTTTGTGGAATGTTTGACTCTTAAGATAGTGATCAATGTAATAGCTTGTCATCCAAGACCTCCATCTCAATGCTAGAGTTTCTCTAGCATTGTCTCTCTGCACAAAAAATTGCAACCGAATATGTCGTTAAGTTTTACAGAATTAAATTGTGATCCGAGCAGATGAAGTTTTTAGACTCTTATTCCATAAACGCATGCATCCATGAAAGAGTAGATCATCACGGTTTAACACATATTTGCATACATATTGTTCTATATGCGTGTGTACCTGAAAGGGCGAAAATGGTGAAGACCTTCTCCCCTGAACCACAGAGGTCCTTCAGGGGTCTATTCGCACACGTCCATACGGTTGTAGCAATTAGCAAGGTATGCTCCTTCCTAGCCTGCAACCTGGAACAACACTAAATATATGAAGCAAATTCAAGAACATACCGCTACTGCTATCCATAAGAACATCGCCCGATGCGACTGATGAAAAGAACCGACTGCAGGAGCTGTAAATCGATCAAATCAATTAGCTCAAGACGCCTAATCTTAACCCTCAAAAGCAGAATCGCAAACAAAAAAAAAAGCCCTAATTTTTACAAATTCAACGAAAATCACACATGCAAATACTGAAACGCAGATATCACTTTACAGATGAGCAATTACATCCGATTACACATACCTTTGGGGTGTTCGTGAGAAGCATTGAAGCGAGAACCGATCGAACCAGCAATTGAAGAACGGAAAAAAAAAATGAAACCCAGACAGCGAAAGAACCCTAGAACGGAGAAGAAGAAACCACAGTGTAAGAATCGAGAAATGGAATGAGTGAAATCAACAACGGAGAGACTATACCTGTTCGTGCTTCAGGTTTTATTGATCAGGAGATGGTGATTTTTTTTTCACAGTCACCACCGCATGTCACGATTAAAACCGTCGCTGTCGTCCGGTGGCCTGAGACAAGTTCTCAGACTCCCCTCCGTCGAACACGCCAAACCTTCACCTTCATCTTCTTCTCCGGCGATTCCACCAACCACTGAGGTTTGAGAGAGAGAGAGAGAGCGCCCCAACCTAGCGATGGAAACAACAGCGAAGAGAAAGAGGGCTAGTGAGAGAAGGACACAGCTTCTGGCTTCTCTCAGAAGATTCGTCTAGCTCAGCCAAGGGCAAATAATCGACCACAACAACACAATAAACACCACAGCCACTGACTCACAAGCCAACGTAATTAAAATGACTTATAAGGGCAAAACGATCAAATTAAGGAATGCACCCGAAGCAGAGTGGGCATCAGCCCATTCGGCCACAGTGGCATCCAAGCCTACATGACGCCTACGTGGTAAGGGGCAACTCCCTCTTTTATATAGTTAGATGTAAATTTAATTACATGGTAGTTATCTTATGTAGAAAATAATTAAAAATATTTAAGGAATTTAATAAGGGACACATATCATTAAAATGGGAATCAACAAGGCTTATTATCGGATAGAGTGCACATTTATCAGCTATGGCCTATTTCAAATGGATTCCGGTATGTACTCATGCAATGGCGTGTATTGATGCAAGTTGGAGGAGTCCTTGAATTTGAAAATACAAAAAATATCTGGGCTCGCCAAGTGGGAAGAAAATGCGATCACTTCTAATCACTTGTTGGACATATTAAGCAACGGACATGAAGGATGGAATGAGAAATATCTTTCAGCTGCATGTAAAATTTCTAATTTGAGCAGCGGCTCTTGCTTTATCCATCCACAATATGTCTTGCTCCAAGTTTCCATAAATAAATTACTCAACTTATGCACAGAAAAACAAAGATCTAGTCTTGCATTACACAAATATATAATCCTACCAGCAAGTCTTCTATATGAAGAGGCTTCTCGTGTGTTCAACAACTCCCCTCCGACAACACAAAGCTTGAAATTTGGATCCATTCGACTCTGCATGTTTTTCTCTCATATAAACAGTGTTTATTAGAATGTCAAGAGCAAACTTCCTTTGACAATGTGTAATCTCTGTTGAATTTCTAGATACTTCGAAACTCAAGAAATAGTTCAGGTTTCCCAAATATTTTAGCTAAAAGTGCATTTGGAGATGTGCTTCACATGTGCAAGATATGTCAAATCATTACATGTTGACACAATGTCATCTACATACAGCAGAATCACTGCAAAGTTAGCACCAGATGTCATTGTGAAAAGGGTATAATCAGCCTTGGATTGAACAAAATTCATATGAATAAAAGTGGTGGAGAGCGTTGTGAACCACTACATGGATGGTTATTTTCGTTCATATAGTAAGTTTTTTAGCTTGCAAACTATGTGTTGACCAGAATGAGAAATGTGATGGTAAAATAGTACAACGCGAGACATCCATGAATACATCTTTATCAAGATCTCCATTAAGAAAGGCACTATTAATGTCAAGTTATATCATGTGCTAGTTTTTAACTATAGCCATTTTCAGCACACACTTGACTATAAGAAGTTTGAAAACATGTTAAAAAGTGTTATAATTATCTAGCCCCTGTGTTTAAGTGTACCCTTAAGCCACGCAATGATGCCATCCGATTGGTGTTTTGTAGGCTTTTGATGCACGTATCACAGCGAAAATACAAAAAACAAATATGCTCAAAACCCTCCATGAATCGCAAGTGAAGCATCATAACGTGATAAAGGACAACGAGTTACCTTGTTAATATGACTAATCACTTTGCGTAGATATAGCGTCCACGCCTCTGCTGGTACCCAGACCTGAGGATCAACAACTTGAATCCTCTCTACGGATTGTGCTAGCAGTGTAGGGAATGAATCAATCAGGGGCTTGATCTAATCAAGCAACGAAGCAACAACAATGGAGGAGGGAGAAGGGGGTCGGTCGCGCCTCTTGGTGCCGTCGGGTACAGGTTCGGCCCTCTCTCTCTTTTCTCTACCTTGCTCTGATTATTTCATCTAATGAAATAATAGACTTGGACTAGCCTTTTATAAATAATAACTCCTTATTAATTACAAACTTGACCTACTTTTAATCTGATTCATACTAGGATTAATTAGTAGTTAGTCCACTTTACTATTTAGTTCAACTAAATATGTATGTTGTTGTGCTTTGATCCCTGATTCTATTAACTGTTAATTAGTCCAACTAATTAAGATCTATATCCACTCTAATCATTTTGGTTTGTGACCCTGCAGGTTCCTATTAAGTTAGTCGTAACAATTACAAACATTGAGCGGTTTCTAGCAACACATCAATGCTACCCAACAAATAGAAATAGTCAGTGATCTGACAAACCTCTGTGACCAATTTTAGTGTGTTGTGTTGTCCATTTTTCACAATATTCGGATTGAACACGAGACACAGATGTCACGCTCGCATACCCAATCCATAGTTTCTCGGTCTTGGGAATAGACTAATATGAACAGATAACAACAATATCATATATTGATTTACCAGAGTCTAGCTAGATATTTTATAAGTACTACTCATCGAGTGGCCGGGGATACATACTCCTGTTATGTGGGAGGGAAAAGTACTCTCTACATCACTACCATCTCTCAGCTTGCTTCATATCATGTCCGACTATCGCTTTTATAGTTACCCAGTTATGGTGAAACATTTAGCGATATCGAAACATGATAATTCACCACTAGATCATCTAGGGAATTCAAGTCAAAGGACTACAACACCATTGTCACTACGAGAAGCACTTATGACATTCACATAACTCCCATGTAGACTTATCGTGGTGGGTCAATCCAGTATGCTTTTGCTGCTAATACATACCCATGTGTTAGATTTGATATCTCCTTATCAATCTACTCACATACTAGTTCTCATGCATAGTGATCGTTCTACTAACAAATGTACTTGACTAGGGATAATTTAAGATAAACAAAAAATTTAATCTAAGGACTTCATTATATTAACATATCCGTATATAATAAAATGAATATTCTAGCAAAACAATGTTCACACTAAAATAGTTATTATAGAGAGCTTATTCTTCCAACGGTTTAGAAGGATGAAGCTTAGGGACAAAGGATAATCATGAAATAATAAGTCCTAAAGCGTCACATTCTCACATAAAAACTCGCATCCCACACACCCTCGCCATGAAGATGAAAACCGCAACCCAAAACTCATCGTCTCCGGCCCTCGATCCCCTCAAACCCCGGTGCAATAACGATCTCCGTGGCCATCGTGACGACGCGTGCACGATATGTAAACCATCGTTCAACGGAATCGCAAACTCCACCACTCGACTTCCAATAAGCACATTGTATTAACTTTATTCCTCCCATTTTATCTCTTTTTCTCTTTTCTTTTTTATATATTCTTCTTGTATTTTATCTTTTTCTGCTCAAAAATACTTCCATAATACTAGCCAAAATACACAAGTGGTCTTCCTCATAAATCAAGCAATAATTTGAATGTTAGGGGGAGGAAATAAACGATCCAATCAATTAGTATCACATAAAAATTCATCTCCCCCTAACTCAATGAAGCATGTGATGCCACCAAACTAACCCGCAAACAAATCAAAGCACATGTGTGGGGATGGAGTCGTCAAAAGCACAATCTCGATGTCCGTAGTCAAAATTCGACACCCCCACACTAAAATGTAATCACGTCCCCTCTCAAGAAGTCATAAGATGTATGTCTCGTGCCTAATGCAACCGATCCTCCTATACTGCTATGATGAAAAGAAACGGTAACAAGCCCGATCCATCAATTAAGCTCACCCAGCCCCATTTTCGTGCGGATTAGATGTCACTTATGGTTCTCCACACCCGTGTCCATGATGTACTGACATGGGATACCGCCACACTGTAGTGCGCAAGCTACTCACTCACCCTCACATCCCCTCAAAGATAACAAATGAAGCACATGTGACCATGTAGAACTTACAAGAATGTATAATGAAGCACTCCCTCATCAAACTCCCTCAACGACGAATCCCTCGTGACGCACTAAAGAGGTGATTCTAAACGATTTCTGATGAAGTCCAAGAATCGTCTACGTAGGTCAAGAGGATAGGAAATAAAACCAAGGTTCAAATCGGGTATTCTAGTGGTCCAAAACGGTGAGATCTAATGAAACAGTGAGTGCTCTAATACACATCTTGGCACAACGGTTTTGTTTGCCACTACGAGGCTGGCTGGCGAGTACCTAAGACCGACAACATGAACGTTCGTCTTGTTTAGCTCACACCAAGCTCAACTCTTGTAGGAAAAACGACACACACTGTAGCTTTGAAAATTATGTTAAGTGTGAAAAATAGGTAGGCTCTCACGTAAAGAAAGTCTCTCTATACATATTAAGGGGAACTAAACGTGTCACTCTCGGTCAAAATTCACGCCCTATGCCTACATATTTTTCACACTTAACTGTTAGCGGAATAGCCTTGGTTAGCCTCTTATTTTTATCAGAATACGCGAAGAGGTAGGCTATTCTTTATGATAAAGCTAGGCTCTATATAATAACTACGGGGAATTACTTGTTGTCGTATTTTGTTTCTATTCACACCTCTTTCCTAAATTTTTCATTACTCCTGAAGCATCGATTTATGTTGATTGAAAAGTGCCTGGTCTCCCAAAAACAATGCTTTGTGTTTGAAATAATTGTTTTAAGATCAATTCTAGTCTGCATTTGCATAATAATGCTGCATGGTAGTGTCATGAATCATGTTAGAGTTTTTGTGGTATAGAAGACACACTACTGGAAACGGACCAAAAAACTGAGAGAATATGTCGCTGTTTATGAGTTTTTTCTCGCTGTTTAAGCCAAGAACAACAAAATTAGGGCCGGGCGCGTTTGATGTTAATTATGTGGAAAGTAAAACCATTCCTATAAATGACCTCTCGCCGTATTTAAAACACAAAAATTGCGAGAGTATCGCCGTTTATTACGGAACATATACGGCATGTTGCAAAAACAATCGCCGTATTTTGAAGCACCATATGCGGCAATAATGTTGTCGTTACAGCACTTATGTTTTCTGTTTATGGGCCTATGTATTACGACAACATTAAAGCCATATAAAGTTGTTATCTTACCGTATTTGAGTGTGATATTTTACGGAAACATATTGATTTTTTGTCATTTTTGATCTTAACTAAAAAGGCAAGAATGTATTCTCGTCGTATTTGAGCTTCACTGTAATCCTTCGGGTTTTAATTGCAATACTTTAAGGACTCTTTATAGAACTTATATAACTTTACTCTTTATGCATGACCCAGGGTTTGCATTTCGTAAGTTATACCGTAGTATGGAGACTTATATCTTTTGGTAATACTAAGAAGCTAGTTTTAGCTTCGAGGACAAAGCTTTCTCTACGAGGGGAAGGATGAAATACCCAGTTTTATAGGTTTGGGTATTTTGGTAATATTATAATACTATTGGGTGTAGAAGGATACTAGTTTAAAGTGTTGGGTGCTCGTTTGTAATATTTATAAGTTAGTTTTATTATTATTGACAACTAGGGGGTTTTATGTCTTTTGCTTAATCTATTTAGTGCCTTTTAATAAAGCAAGGGGGTAGTAGTTTTATTTTACTAAAACAATGGGGGAAAAGTGTAGTTAAGCCAAAAGTCTATTAAATTTCCTTCTTTGTCTCTCCCATGGCCGGCCATCTCTTTCTCATCTTTTGGGCCGAATCTTTCCCACTATTTTGTTTCCTTGTTTGAATTGGATTCTAATCCTATTATTTACTAATCAGTTAAAGGCTAAACTTTAGCAACAAGAAATCTAATTTTTTCCATATTTATGTCCCAATTAGGAATCTAGGTCAAATCTATGACAATCCTAGTTTTCCATAAACTCTTATTCTCAAGCCTATATAAACCCACTCTAGTCTCATATTTTATTCACACCAAATCAAAGAGATCTCAAAACACTCAAGCTCTCTCTCTCTCTCTCTCCTACCCGCCCGGGTTGCCGACGCCGCCACCACCGCGCCGCCGCCCGCTGCCGCCGCTACCCATCGACGCCGCCACGATCATCGTTGTTCTCCGATTCTTTTTCCAGTATTTCTCATCCCTAAACTTTAATTCTTCTTCTATTTCTTTTCTTGGGTTGTTGGGTTATTGAAAATCCATCGTTGTATTAAGAATAAAAATAGTATTTTTATTATATCTTTTTGAAGAAGAAAATAAATTAGGGTTAGTGCCAACTCATGCGAACTTTATTATATGTTATATTAGAATAAGTTATGGAGTTTTAGATTAAATTCTTGTAAGATAATATCTTGGGTAAATTCTAGTTAATTTATTTCGTTACAAGAGAACAAAGTTAGTCATATTTACATAACTATTATTGCTAGCTTATGGGTATGATTTTTATAATAAAAGTGTGTTGTTACATAGGAAAATAATGGGGAAACATATAAAGGGATTGTATGCATGGAATATACGACTTTGTTTGTAAGCTAGTAGTGTGTTGATTAGAAATATTATGAAATTATAGGAAACGAGTTCCCTGACGGAGGATACCTTGAATATTACGACTGATTTGCTGTAATTGCTTTGTTGAGGTAAGTAATCATGCCAGGCCTAGTGCCCATATCTTCTTTCGTGTCTAAACTGCTTTTGTGATTTATTGTCTCAAATTGAAACATCTACTTGAACTGTTTATTTGAAAAAGATTACTGATTTCTACAGAGGTGATTTTATCACAAACTATCGCATGAGAATTAATAAGACGTATTGACGTAAAGTGGAATAGGTGTATCGGGGAACACATTATTATTTTGGGATCGAGTTGCTCCTCGTACTTACTCCTCTGAAAGCAAGAAGTCTTAGGGGGGTGTCAACACTTATGGTCTTGAGAGTGTGTTATTGGTTCGCACCTAGTTGTGTGATTGATTGGTTTCTCACCGTGTCAACATGGTAAATATTATTTCCAAAGGATGGACCTTTATGGTTGAGAATTGGAAATCCCGATTGGACAATGATGAGAATTTGGAAATATTTACAAAAGAGGAAAGTAAAAAGAAAACTTGTTTTATACTTATATGGTCTTACTCGATTTTATACTCTTCAAACTTATGTGTCATTTTTATAAACTGCTTAATCTGTTTACATGTATGGGTGTTGCTTACTCAGTATTTTCCGCTGACTTTGGAAACTGTGGTGTTTCTTTTTTGTTTCTACACCACAAGTTTAGGTGGAAGCATGGCTTTTGGTGGAAATCGGGACATATCACAATAGTTAGAATGATAAGTCTGAAGCTCCTTGATATTAATATATGAATTCATAGGCAAGAGCTTTGGTTCCTCGATAATGAAAGCCAGAAACACAAGCAGGAAATTTGCCTAAGTATCATAGGTTTAAAAATTTGAGGCATTGTAGCTCTGTGTGTGTGTGTGTGTGTGTGTGTGTGTGTGTGTGTGTGTGTGTGTATATTTGTCTAACTGTTTTGTGCAGGTTCAGGATGTTAGAATACAAGTGCCATTTGTCTAACTGTTTTGTACAAAGTAGACATAAAGAGAACTTCAGGATGTTGCCATTTTCTTGGTTCATCATTGATTAGTTGGCATTAAAAGAAACAAAATTCAATGGATCTATCAACTGCAGAAGCTGATTACATTGCAACAGGAGCTTGTTGCTCTCAGGTTTTATGAATTGCTCAACAGCTAAGAGATCTTGGATATGAATTCAGAAATGTTCCTATAAAATGTGATAATACAAGTGCCATTTCTATATAAAAGAATCCACTTCAGCATTCGAGGACAAAGCACATAGATGTGAGACATCATTTTCAAAGAGATCATGCTGAAAAAGGTGATATTGTTCTATCTTTTATTTCTACTTCTAAGAAAATAGATGATATTTTCGCTAAACCATTGCCAGATGAGAGGTTTGAATCTCTAAGGCTTGAATTGGGTATGTTAAACAAGGATGCATTGGTTTAGGGGGAGCATTAGTTTCTATGTGTATTATATGTGTGGATCTCAAAGCATTGAGATCATACTTTCTTAAGCCTTGAAAGTATGGCTCAAAGCTTTGAAGTTTCTGTGTTGGTCTAAAACTTCTCAAAGTTTTGAACCACTGTTACACTGCTTTAATTAAGTGGATTTGTATTCTTTAAAAAATTGGATCGTGGATTATTTTGTAATATCTTTTTAGATAATTACAAAATCTTTCAAAAGTTCAGAGATTTTGAAAAACTATCTAAAAATATCTTAGCAAATCTTCTGCAATCTCTTTTCATGCAATCTCTCTTTTCAAATCAAACTCTTCAACCTACTTAATTCAACTTCAGGACGTATTTCTCTCATTCTCAACTTCTATCACTTCGTCTGTCTCTCTCTCTCTCTCTCTCTCTCTCTCTCTCTCTCTCTCGCTCTCTTTCTCTCTCTCCCTTTTCTCTCAACTTCTTAAACCCTAACCAAAATGGAGCGCAATCTGAGAGGATCAAGCAGAAATGTCAGACTTTCAACAAAAGGGTGAAGAGGAAGGCTAACAGGAAGATCGCCATTCATGGATCAGATTCAAAAGACACAGCCAGTGTCTATGACACATCACCTCCCTCAAAGAAGGTTAAGAAGGGAAAGGAAGTTCATGAAGAACCAGTGGTTTGGTCCGAATCTGAGTCCGGTACAGAAGAGGTGGTGAAGGACAAAGAACAAGGGAGTAAGGATTAAGGGGAAGAATCAAGCAAAAAGAAGAAGGAAGTGACTGGTGAGAAAAGAGAAAAGAAGAGTGTGCCATCTTGAAAGGACAAGAAAGCTGATGGGAAGAAGGGTGAAGCAACTCCAGAGAAGAAAAGAGTAAAACACAGTGCAATAAAGAAGGTTACAAATTTTGGTAAGAACATATTGCCTGAGTCTTGGTTTGTCAATTCAGAAGTTAAGTCTGTATGGATGAATGGGTATGCATCATCTAAAGTAACATTTTGTAGTCCAATTAGTTCTAATTTATTGGATTTATTGGACTTGGAATACATTAAGAATTTGGGGAGATAATCTGTTGGAAGTATGTTAAATCCACCATATGAGGCTTACCCTAGGCTTACCAGACTGTTTTATCTGAATTTAGTTCAAGAACTGGATGATAGTGATAGGTATATTCTTACCTCAAAAGTGGCTTGTGTGGACATTAGGTTGGATCACAAGGTGTTTGCCAAAGTTTGGGAGTACCTAGGAAGTATAAGGTTAGTGATCACCTTGATAGGAAGGAAATTTTGGAGAAGGCCAAAACCTTGTTTTTCTTAGAGGGAACCCCTTCTGAACCAAACAGTTATCACAGTCAGTGTTTACCTGTGAAGCCAACATTTTGTTTTCAATTATCATGAGATGTGTGGTTCCCAGGGAGTATTCCAAAGAACTGGTGACATACAAAGTATTGATCTTGATGTATCTTATATGTCAAGGGCTTGAGGTAGACCTTCCTACTGTTGTGATGGAGCATATGGTTTACTGTGGCACTAGGACTAGGAACCATTCCCTGCCTTATGCCAATGTATTACCTCTGTTTTTCAAACACTTTGGAGTTTCTTTGAAGGATGAGTAGAAGATTACTACTGGTTTGGAATGGTAGATGAGGCATCACTTCAAAGGATTGTGATTGTGTGCACTGCCAATGGAAAGTGGAAGTTATATTCTGAGTTGAATGCTAAAGAATTGAAAGAGAAAGAGTTTATCAAACCTAGAGCTGCTACAACCCCCAAAGTGTCTGGTAACTTGGATTTCTCACAAATACTGGAGATGGTTGAGGTTTTCGAAGATGGAGTGGAAGATCTGAGGCAAG
Organism: Linanthus parryae; assembly: GCA_023055425.1. NCBI lineage: Eukaryota > Viridiplantae > Streptophyta > Magnoliopsida > Ericales > Polemoniaceae > Linanthus > Linanthus parryae. Next base: position 320,334 of record JALGPY010000051.1, read on the forward strand.
GTTTGTTTGACCTTTCTACTGAATTCACCAAGTTCAATGGTTTGGTGAACAATAAGCTAGACATCATAATCAAAGGTTTGAACCTAGAGTAGATACCCTATTCAGAAAGCAGAGAAACAAGTATTGCCTCAAATGAAGTACTTGGTGAAGCTCTTAAGAAGCAGCAGAAGAAGAAGAAACCAGTTCCTATTGTTCTTACATCAAAGGATGTTTTTGATCAATCTGAGGATGAGGCTGGTGATGAGGAAACAACTGCACAAACTGCTGAAAATGAAGTTGCTGATTTAGATAAGGTTGTTGATGAAGTATTTAAGTAGTTGAAAGAATGAAAACTGAGGAAGTAAAGGGTGAAGAAGGTGATGAACAAGGTAAGCAAAGAGAAGAACCAGCTGAAGCTGAAGGATATTAAGAGGCTGAAACAGTGGAAGAGGTTCAGGAAGAAGTTCAGGACAAGGGAAAGGGAAAAGCTAAGTCTGGAAAGAAGTATGCAAAGAAGGATTCTGAAGCTGAGTCTTCAAAGCCTTGAAGTCCACTCTTTTCTCATGAACTATTAGCATATTGCTGATCAGACAAACCTAGCACACTTTTCTCATGAACTATTAGCATATTGCTGATCAGATCTTGTTGCTAGATTGTCTTGATATTGTCTGATCTTGTTTGTTGAGTGTATGCATGTTTGTTGGGCGTTCCAACGTCCATAAAAAAATAAAATAGCTATCCAAACATAGCTGTTGAAATAATCATATCAGGGACGAGGATTTTTAGGTTTTTAGTTCCTAAAATCTCTCAGTTTGTTGCAGGCTGTTATTTAAAGAGATCAGTGTTTTGAATTTGAGAGACACACAGAGATTGAGACTGATCTTCGTGATATTTTAAGAGTGCTACAAACAAGAGATTTCATATCATTCAAATCTTCAGAATCATAAGGACATTGACATTCCAAAAGCAAGATCATTCATCACAGATTGAAGAGCACTTCCAAGCTCATTTTGCTAATCTGTTTTCTGTGTTCTTAACACTTATAATAAATTTGTATAATCATTCTGTTTTCTTAAACCTCACAAACTTAGAAGTTTAGTTGTTCAAGTGAACAACAAAGAGGTTCTTATTGTTTCAATAGATTGTAGCAGGAACTAGATAGGTTGGGAACCACAAGTTGTATAGGTGAAAGGTAGATCACTTAGGCTTGAGATTTAGGGATAAATCTGGGTGATTAATAAGAAGTTGTGTTTAAATCCTAGAGGGATAAGATCCCTCAGGCAGATACTAGTTCCAATTGTGACTGAACTCTGTAAAATTCTTGTGTTCATGCTGTTTACTTTTGTTATCTTTACATCCAGTCTAAACAGGAAGTTTCAAAGCTTTGGAGCTTTCCAAATCTCAAAGCTTTGAAGCCTCTGTATTATGCAGTTATATCTTGAAGTTTCTCAAAAATGTTTCAAAGCTTTGAGATATCAAATGCTTACTCTACTCAAGTTTTAAAAGACTGTGTTTTGGAAAATGTTAGCATACTCTGTTCAACCCCCCCTTCTAGAGTATTTAGATTCTGTTTTACACTTACATTAAAAACTTTCAATTGGTATGAGAGCTTTGGATCACTTTTTAAGGATCTAACAATCTTGTGACAATGAGTAATGTAGGTGATGGAGGATTCTCACAGGGAAGAGCAGCTAATAGACCTCCACTGTATTGTGGTGATCACTTTGTGCATTGAAAGGCATTGATGAAATGTTCATCATAGACCAGGACATGAAACTATGGTCTATTGGTGTGAATGACCCAAATTTATTTTATACTCCTACCAATGGAGTAAGGACTGTCAAACCTGATGAAGATCTCTCAGTCACTGAGCAGGAAAAGGTATCAAATAATTACAAAGCTTTGAACTTATTATATTGTGCTCTTAGTGCATATGAGCTTAACAGGATATTCAAACTTATTACAATGCTTTGAAGTTATTTAGTTTTTTACCTAAACTTTCTTGTTTTGTGCTCACTATGTACTTTATTGCTTAAGATTTTAATTGTTCGAAAAAGTACGTGGGGAATAGGTAAATGTTGAGACCTTTCTTTCTTTTTTTTTTGATGGCTGCCCAATCCGAATCCGTTTTGTTAAACTTTGGACCTAGGAACTCTCCCTACCTCTTGAAGTTCTTCAAAGGACAGGAAAGCATCACAACCTACTGCAATCGTATCGCTGAACGATGCTACCAATGGAGCTACATCAATGGAGGGCCAATTTTCCGTGATCCAATGATAGTATGTGACGTCATAGTTGGAGGACTACCAGATACTTTGCCATAGAAAGAAGTGAAGGAGGAATATTCCAATCTAGTCATCACTAAAGAGGGACACGGAATGCCCAACAAGGATGTCTACATGATCAATGACAAATACTTAGTCACACCCGTGTATCTACTAGAGAAGCTCACTGTATTCGAGAAGATTTCCAAAATGATGAAGGAAGACCATGTAGAGAAAGACATACCTGAAAGAAAAGAATATATTCCAACTCTGACTACCCATACAGGATTTAGACCGCCCATTCCTCACCCCAATGAGGTTAGTGGAGCCGACCATCTACATGGCGTGATCTATCACCCAGGTTTAGAAACCCTAAGGATTATCGTGCCTACATCGAGAACCTATGCATCAATTGGAACAAAAGGTACCGAGGATCTTTCGCTAGCCCGTTCAACATATGCCACTACATACTTAATGGATTACCAGTAGTGATACCTTGTAAGGAGATAAAGGATGATTTCAGCGATCTAGTAACCTATAACGCTTGGGACGAAGAAGTGCCCATTCCTCAAAATACATACATCACTTGTATGGAGACTACCTAATAGACCCTCACTCTCTTTTGATACTCTTAGAAAAGATAGCAACCATAGATGCGGAAGTTACACGCGAAGCAGGACAAAGTGCTCAAAAAACTTGAGAGGATGGACAAGAAAGAAATAGCAAATAAGGTGCAAAAATCATGGGGAATAATTAAGGATGATGGCGAGGATGACATGGAAACATCTGATTCCGACCGTCGCTACTCACCCCAATGTACTCTCGCTTCACCACAATACACACCTCGTACCCCACCAGCTCATTATGATATCTTATTTTACCTTTTATTTCTTAGCAAGAGAAAACGATTAGGATTTGTTTAGTTTGGATTTGGTAGGATGTTTTTTTGATAACACTCACGTTTTTTAGATTCCATTTTGGAATTCAATAAAGTTATTATATATTTGGAGTGTTTTACATGAAAATTCTTGACATTTAAATATGTGAAGCAGTTAATATTTCGTGTATTAGACGTACTTAAAGGTTAAATTATTTTTCCCTGAATTTTTCCCAGAAAACAGACAAGCTAAAGAATCTTCCATAAAAATTTAAGACCCAAATGAGTTTTGGAGACTTTGATACGAATTTTCATAGTTGATTATGCACTAGCAGAATTGCACAGTGACCATCTGTTGTATTTTTTACGTTTACCTATCTTCCAAATCTTGGATGAACCTAAAATTTTTATGATGATGATTTAACACATAGGGATGTTTGTGGGGAAATTCCTAGCCCATTTTGAGAAAGTTACAGTCATTTTATGACCTGGTAAACTGGAAGATTCTGTTCTGATGAATTGTGACAGCAGTTCTTCTATTCTTTGAATAACTTGAGTTTTATAAATTATTTTGAGTTGATTCTTCTCGATTATGAAATAAGACTCAGATTGGATGTAACACACAATAGTTCATAGTTTTTTCTTTCTCGATTGATCACTTTTATAATTTTCTAAGATGCATGATGTGATCAGCCTGTATGCAAATACATGTGTAAGTGATTGATTGATGACCAATGTGTCATATTAATTGCTTGATTACTCATGATGTATCCTGCAATTTATTTTAGTTGTACTCTATAGTACTATGTGAATGACACAATAGGTTATTGTGTAGGGTTATGGATAATAGATCACACCCATACTACACCAGGAGAAGTAGTTAAGTTCCAATGGCAACCAAAACCAACGACAACAACGGCGTGGAGCAATTCTTTTCCCAATTCACTCAAATGTCTCAGAATATGAACAATGGAGATCATAATACGACCAACTGGGCAAAGAAAGTAGCTGACATGAAGCCAAGAAGTTTCCCAGGCAATGAGGATCCAGTAGAACTTGAAGATTGGATAGATGAGATGGAAAAATCATTGAATTGGTTGAGTGCCCTGCCAACCACAAGGTAGTTTGCGCGGCCTTCTACCTGAAAAATAATGCCAACATATGGTGGAGAAACATGCTTCAAACTTTCTTAGCTCAACCAAACTTCGGTTGAGAATCTCTTTAGACTGCTCTTCGTACTCGCTTCTATCCATCTCATATCCAGGATCAGAAGGACATAGAATTCGTGAACTTGAAGCAAGGAAATGGTTCAGTAAACGAGTACTTCAAAAAGTTCATGGAGTTAGCCAGATTCTCAAGAACCCTTATGCCTGATGAGGCAACAAAGGTTAGGAAGTTTATGTCAGGTCTGCAACTCCATCTGCAGAAAGACTTAATGTGCAAAAAATATGATACTCTTCAGGAGGCGTATGATAGAGCTGCATCTGTTTGGCGCATTCAAGAGGCTCAAGACGAGAAACGTTGAAAACTTAAGGTTGAAAATGCCGGAAGCAATGAAAACAACTAGGGTAAAAACAACTATGGTGGACAAGAAAAGAGAATCAAACCAAACTATGGAGGAGGTAACCAGAGTCAGTACCGCGGTAACAGGCTAACAGTGGATATGAGACACCACGCCGTTTCTACTATAAGCGATGACACAAAGACCATCCCGGAGTGGATTGTGCCGGAGCCCTTGTTACTTGTCATCACTTTGGAAAGAAGGATCATCGTGCTTTTGAGTGTCGTTCACGGTTGAATGAGAACCAACAAGTGAACCAAGGAGGAAGCCGACAGTTCAACAAGAATAACAAGAGCTATGGAAACCGCATCAACTACAACATTGGATGCAAAAACTAGGGAAGACAACAGAGGAACTACCAAGGAAATGGAAGAAGCAATGGAGGTCAGAACAGGAATGCCAGCAATACTCCAGGTAATTCCAAAAACAACAGTGGAACTGGTACAGCAGCAACCACATCGCAGAATAGAAACGTTGCACGGATTGCTGTGACGAGCAGGACCGACGCAGAAGCAGCAAGAGGAGTAGTCACTGGTACATTTCTTGTCCATGACCAACCATCATTTACTTTATTTGATTCTGGAGCATAATATTAGTTGGTTTCATCATCATTTGTGGGTAAGTTGAGTAACAATAAGTTGTCTAGAATATCCATCCATGTAGTTACCCCAACTGGTCACATAACAGTGTGTGACACCGTTTTTTAAGGAGTAGAAGTTAAGATCTTGGCTAGTACCTTGCCAGCTAATCTGATAAAATTTAACCTTGGAGGGATAGATGTCATATTGGGAATGGATTGGATGAGCAAGTATCGAGCAATCATAGACTGCCACGATCAGAAAATCAGACTCAGAGGACCTAAAGGAGAAAAGGTTTATTACCGTGGTATCACGAGGGAACCAACTATCCGACCAGTGTCAGCTTTGACCAAAGTTAACCAAGTAAAGAGAAGGAATAAGGCTTACTTGTGTTATGTTCACGAAATCTCTAAGAAGGAGAATGAGCTAGAAGAGATACCTATAGTCAAGGATTTTACTGATGTATTTCCGAAAGAAATTCCAGGAATGCCACCTACAAGGGAAATTGAGTTCACCTTGGACTTAGCACCTGGAACAGGCCCAATTGGGACGGCGCCGTATCGTATGGCACCATCGGAATTAAAGGAACTAAAAGATCAGTTGCAAGAAATCCTTGAGAAAGGATACATAGGGCCTAGTATATCACCTTGGGGAGCACCAGTGCTATTTGTGAAGAAGAAAGATGGAAGTTTGAGATTCTGCATTTACTATAGAGCGTTGAACAGCGCCACAATCACCTATACCCTTTACCCATAATTGACGATTTTTTCGATCAGTTACAAGGGGCGTGTGTCTTCTCAAAGATAGACCAGAATGTAAACATTCCCCCTCTCAAGTAGTCATAGATGTAAGTTTCGTGTCTAATCCAACCGAGCCTCCTACACCATGATGATGAAAGGAAACGATACCTAGCACGACCCACCAATCAAAATAAACCAACCCTATTTTCCTGCGGATTAGATGTCATGCACTCACGGCTCTCCACACTTGTGATCCATGGTGTAATGACATGGACCACCGCCACACCGAAGTGCGCAAGCCAACTCACTCACCCTCGCATCCCCTCGAAAATATCAAATGAAGCACTCCCTCACCGAACCCCCTCAAATACAACTCCCTCGTGACACACTAAGTGGTGATTCTAAGCGATATGTGATGAAGGCCAAGATTCGTCACCCTAGGTCAAAAGGCTAGCAAAGAAACCAAGGTTCAATCGGGTTTTCTAGTGGTCCTACAAGGTGAGATCTAAAAGTAGTGAGTGCTCTAATACGCATCCTCGCACAGTTATTATGTGTGCCACTACGAGGCGGGCTGGCGACTACCTAAGACGCACACATGAACGTTCGGCTCGTTTAGCTCACACCTAGCTCAACTCATGTTAGAAAAACAACACACGCTTTAGATTTGAAAATCAAGTAAGTGTATCAAAATAGGTAGGCCTTCCCGTAAAGAAAGTCTCTCTATACGTACTAAGGGGAACTCCCAGTGTCATTCTCGGTCGCAAGTCACGCCCTATGCCTAAAATTCTCACGCTCCTCGATTTTACCAAATTTTAAGCTTCTTTTAATTGCCCTTTCTCAAATTTTTCACATTTTTTTTAATATGTAATATATATTTTTTTTATAGATTCTACTCTATATGCAAGGGCTAACTCGAAAGAAGAATCGAAACTGACTCAGTTTGGGTAGGTGGACTCAATCAAGTAAAAGTGCAATAGTACTGCAAACATTAATAAACACGACACGATACGAACAATATACATAACACGACGTGGACTACAAATACTGACTCACAATACGACACAAACATCATCCTACATGTAACAAGGTAATGCAGACACGAACTTGGATAGTCAAGGCTAAAAGTTCCCCCACACCAGAACGCTTCGTTGTCCTCAAAAAAATAGTGATAAAGGGAAGGACTCAGCAAACCAGTGCAGGGGACGGTGTATCTACTCTAGTCTCTGGCTTCTTGATTTTCAGCGGCCTCCCCTAACCAGGTGATAAACTGCATCGTCACTCGTGACCGCTTTTCTCTTAGGCATTATGATTTAACAATTAAATAACAATAAAAAACAAGTAATCGTGCACGGTGACAAGTTCAGTACTGAAATTAAGCATGTATGAACGTAAAACAAGTAACTTTTCAAGACACGGCGCAATTCCTTGCATGTTGCTCGAGGCCTTTGCGTATCGATAAAAATTGTAAACATAAATTTTCCAACTAAGGAAAATTCGTGCCTAGTACTCTTAAAGAGAGAGTTTAGGACGTACCTACGTGCCCGCGATTTCCAGAAAATTTGGCAAGAAGGACCGTTTCGGGTTGCCGAAAATTTTTCCGGTGAATTTTGCAATTGAGTGGTGCACTTTGCTCCTCGCGATGTCCCCGTCACTTTCTTCTTCTTCGGCGACCCTGGAATCACAACCCACGAACCTCAATTTTGAAAAAAATTTCCAGAACCCTAGGTGGGTATTCTTCAAATTCGTCCTCCTCCCTTCACTTCCAATAAAATCTCCCAAGATTAATGTTATAGCACTCCAAATCGCGCACAAAACCATTCAATTCTCTTTGAAATTGGGAAAATTTCAGTTGAATAGGGTGCTTGGTGTGCTTTCGGGTGAGAGAGTGAAACGGACGTCGGGTTCCTGGGGAACGTCGGCTGGCTATTGGCCAGCTGGCTGTTGGCCGGCGGTGAGGGTGGCGAACGGTGGTGATGGGGTGGAGACGGCGTTCGGAGCGGTGAGGAGGTAAAGGGGGTTCTTCTTCGTGCGTCTGAGAGAGTGACGAGTCTCCTGCTGTGTTTGCCTTCAATTTTTTTTTCAAGGTGATCGTACGATCACCTGTGCGATCACTTTGTACGATTGGGCATATTGTTCCTCTAAAACCACTCGAAATTTTTTCTAAGGCAAAGTAAGTAATGGTACGATTACTCTGTAAGATCACTTCGTGAGATCACCTTGCTTTCATAAGTAACTCAGCTTTTTCGAAAAGCAACCAAGGACCCAGATTGTGATCCCAAACTATGATGAATGCGATCTTTACACCTTTGGAAACCTTTTGCGACGTATACTTCATCCATATATAGAAAACCCCATTTTCGGATTATTTTCTCGTCTTTTCTCAATTATCGCCCAATTTCGCGAAGAACATCCAAAATGTGATTTTCTTCAAAATCTTGCAATCACATTCAACAAGATGGGAAGTTCGGAGTCTTCACTCATGTAGAAAACTTCCCAAAGTCCGGGTAACCTTTCATTCTTCAATTTCGCGCTTCCAAAGGCTCGTTTTGCATTTCCGGATGATTTTTGTTGCTTCTTATTTGCTTTAGCATCCTTTTGGCCATAACTTTTGCGTCCGGACTCCGATATACACAATCTACCTTTCTACGGAAAGCTCTAGACCACCCCCATGCAATGACACTCTTCAATTTATCTTACCGTGCTGAATTCAAAAAATTTCCTCGTAATCCGTGCCATTATGCCAGCTTCCTCGAATCTTCAACACTTTCTTCACGTATATCAAGACGGGGAGTCTGGATACGCGTTCTTCCCCAGGTGTGTGTGTTGAGTGAGTGTAGGAATGGCTTTACTCTTCAATTTCTTCATTTTGGATCCTGATACGCGTTTTTGCTTGCTTTTTCTTGATTTTCATGACATTCTTCACACGCGCATCAAGATGGGGGATCCAGAATAGGCCTTTCACCTGGAATTCCTACACACGCTCATTGAAAATATTAGTCCCTCTCTCTCCCACCTCTCAGAATAAATAAACAAAAATAACATATATACAAACAGTATTTAAATCTATCCAAACATAGTAGATAGGTTAGGTTGCCTCCCAACAAGCGTCTCGTAATTTAAGGTCGACGGCCTGACCCAATTGAATCAGATATGTTAAGGAGGCCTAGCACGACGTGCCTCCTCCTTCAATTTCTTGTTTCTTATCTTTTCCACCACATCATGTGCACTCACCAAAGTTTTCTTCTTTTCTGATTCGGGCGGTTCGGGTTGCAAAAATGTAGACAACCCAAGAGTAGGATCCACTCCTTTCTCTCTAAATTTGATCATTGCCATCTTGTTCTTCCCCTTGCCTGGATGAAATACTTTGAATACGAGTGATGAATCTAGAGCTTTGATAGTCAACTCCTCAGTCTCTAGATCCACATTAGCGCGCATTGTCTTCAAAAGCGGTCTTCCAAAGATGAGTGGCACATCGCGATCCTCCTTGATGTCCACTATCACGAAGTCAGCCGGAAAGACAAATTTACCCACTTTGACAAGCAAGTTCTCAGTCACCCCATTTGCTGTAACAATTGAATTGTATGCCAGTTGCAGGCCCATATTCAGTGGGGTTGGCGCACCAATGCCCAATCTCTGAAATAGGGACAATGGCATGAGATTGATACTCGCGCCTAAATCACAAAGACCATGTGTATGATATCCACACCCAAGAATGTAGCCTAGAATGACACTACATGGATCTCTCATCTTGGGAATGTCTCTTTGTATCACAGTACTACATGTATCTGTTAGCTTCACAGTGGCATAAGGGTCAATGCTCTTCTTGCCCCCATAAGATCTCCTACAAGAATTTCTTGTACTTGGGCATCTGAGTTCCACAGAGGAATGTTAAATGCAATTGATTGAATATATCCATAAATCTCCCAAAGTGTTCCTCATCATTCCTCTTTATTGCAGCCTGATATGGTATTCGTGGCCCATAATTAGCCGGATTTAGAGTATTCTTGGGCTCTTCTTTTTTCTAAAACGTGTCCTTCGATTGGGGAATCACGGTCTTGGGAAACTCTTCATTCAATTCCTTCTCAGTGGCTTTAGTTGCTTCTGCTCGCGCGTGGCTAGGATATAGAGGATCGTCAATAGTAATGCCACTGCGAGTAGTAATTGCCTTCAGCTATTCCGGTGGAGTGATAGTGTTGGATAGCAGCATCCCTCGTGGGAGTCTCTTATTCTGATTGGCAATTTGCCCAATCTGCATCTCATGACTCTTCATTGTAGCTTCCATAGAGACAATTTTGCTCTCCATCCTATCTTGATTAGCCAGCAGTTGCGTTTGTCTCTTGTTCTTCTGGTTGCTTAGCTTGTTATTGTGGAGCCTGTATCTGAGCTTGGTATGGGAGATTTGGCTGATGACCCGGTTCATATAAGCCATTATTTGGATTGGCATAGCTGAAGTTGGGGTGATTGCGGTGATTAGGATGATAAGTGTTAGACCACTGATGTTGCCGTGGTTGACCCATATAGTTCACATCTTAAATTCCATCGCTATATCCCTGACTCGCATCTGCCACCATCTCTCCAACAGGTTTCACGTGTGTCGATGGATTCATACCACTGAAAGCCGAAGTCATAACTGCCATTTGCTGTTCAAATTTTTGCTCCACCATCGTCTCAATCTTGCTGACTAATACCCCATCGGAGTTAAAGTTCCGCCTAGTCTCAGACCGCGTAGACTCATGTTTTGCAACGTTGTTAAGAAAATCTTGGCATCTCTGCACTTCCAAACCCATCAAGTTACATTGAGCCATCATATCTAGTTCCTTTTCTTTCTCTCTATCGAGGGAATTATAGAAGTAGTGCAGTAGTTTGAATCATGGCTCTCTGTGAGTAGGACATCTGCGAATGAGCTGATTGAATTTCCTCCGTGTGTCACCCAAAGAATCATCTTCCTGTTGCGTAAACTTTGTGATGTCAACCATTCTTTGCGCAACCTTGGAAGGTGGGAGGTATTTTCTGAGAAACTCTTGGCAACACTCTGCCCATGTGGTGATACAACCCGCTGGAAGCTCCATGAGCCATGTATTCGCTTTCCGCGATAAAGAAAAGGGAAAAAGCATCAGCTTCACAGTGCCATCTGGCACCCTCTGGTCATGAATTGTAGAATTAATCTGGCTGAAGTTTAGCAGATGGGAATTTGGATCATCCCCCGAAGCTCCAGTGAACAGATACTCATCACGAACCATACTGATCAGCGGCTGGCGCAATTCAAAATGAGCTGCGTTGATTCGTGGCCTAACGATCGTGGGAAGGTATCCATCCGGTGTGGTCCTAAAGTAGTCCACCAAAGGACGCTCATCGATTTCAGCATTGTTAACTTCGTTTGCAGCATTCTGCTCATTGTTGTCCCGGTTATTGCCCCCATTATTTCTATTTCCACCGTTGTTGCCTCCATGCGCTCCTCCATTGTTTCCGTCTTGTACCCCCACAACCGGAAGTGGTTGTGGATTTTGGGGTTCATATGTGCCATTGCAGCCTGCATCTCGGTCAACTGGGCTTTGAGCTCCTCAGTCTCTCTTGCCCGATTAGCTGCAATTCTAGCTGCCTCCGCTTCTTGCATACCTTTGCGGATCCTTTCAAACTCAGCTCTAGTTTGGTCATCCATAGTAACTGAGCTTGATTTCCTCGAGTCTCTACGTCCTGTGTGCAATAAGGATTCCAGGTCCTCAAGTACTGGGTACAAATTTTTGTCTGTAGAACGGGTCATGCACTCTGACAATCAACCTGAAATCACATATAGCACAAAGAAAGCAGGTGCGTAAGAGATATTAACAGAAAAATAAAATTCCATAAGGCTAGGTGTTATAACTAATTTAGCCGAAAAGTCTCCGGCACCGGCGCCAAAAACTTGACATGATTCAACCGCAAGTGTACGGCTGTCGCGTGTAGTAATATTCAGAAATTCGGGTTTATCGAATCCCAAGAGACTTCTTGTAAACTAGTTATTTTTCTTAACCTTGTGTGGGCAAAGCGCGTTGATTTTTTTTTAAATCTACTAAATTAAAAGACAAATACTAAATTAATCGCTTGAATAATCGCACCATTAACAGGATTGATTGTTGAGGTTACTTAATATGTGGAAAAGTTCAGGATATCTCTACGGGTTCACTAGGAAATTCAACCACTTATGATTTATGTTCAAGTAACACGAATGCGTTTTATTTAGCTAAATGAGCACAATTAATTCGAAGATTCCTTGACCAAAGATTCAATTTAAACCCTTGTACCTGATTCCTCTAGCCTACTCAAGTTTAAATGCGCGTAAAGTTCTTGTGATCTACTCTTAGTTCTTAGCCAACTAGCAAGATACCTCAACCCTAGATACAGCTAGTGCACGATTCAAGTTCCGAAAATAAACATCGATTCCTCTAACGTTCATCACCTAAACCAATCCTATTGCTACGTCTAACAATAAGAAAGAAGGATTAAGATCATAAATCGCACATAACTAAACAGAACACATTCAATTAAGCTTAGAAGCATGAAACTAAATCCATAAATCTCCAAAACATGGTGTCAAACCCTAGCTCCCTATGAGATATCCTGAATAAAAGACTTAGATACGCTTACTCATGATCAAAATAAAAAAATTCAAGTTGAACATAAGCAAAAACTAAAGAAAAGAAGAGTACAGAATCCAAACGAATGATCCAAAGCTCCAAGCACAATCTCCAAACTCTCCCAAAGCCAACGTGCGTTCTGAATAGATCTGTCTCTTGTCTAACACCGTTCCTAACTCTCTCTAATAGTTTAGGAATCAATTTTTTAATCATAACTATTACAAAATAGCACAAAACCCCCAAAATTCCGAATCTGATAAATAGGGTGATCGTACGATTACTCGTAAGATCACTTTGTAAGATCACTTGCTGCTGAGATTTTTGCTAAGTGTAAGGTGATCGTACAATCACTTCGTAAGGTCACTTTCTGGCCAAGTGTAAGAACACTTTGTAAGATCACAATCTGAGCTGCAATTATTCCCTTCACCTTCTTGCTCTTTTTCCTCTTCCTCTACAAATCTTGAGCATTCCTTTGAGCCTCCTACTTTCCGAAGTTTACTTTTTCTCCAATGCAACGTCCTGAACTCCCTATTCCTGAAAACCACAACATGAAAAACATACCGGAAGATCAAACGTTTTAAAATATCATAAAATCAATGCAAAAAGTGCCCGGACTCGACAATGACGTTCAAAAGCTCAAACATGCTTATTTTCACTAGATTTGGTCTAAAACTCCTAAAAGTGCATCGAAAACATGCAAAATGATAAGGAATCACATAAGAATATCACTCCAATTATGGAGTTCTAACCTAGCCATATATGCTGGTTGGGGAACAGAGCAGTAACATCAGCCGGAGTCGTACCGGTGGTGCAGTTGCGCAAGCTCAGTCATACTACTTATGTAGTTCCATGTTCTGTCCGTTGAAAGAAGACTTATTGGGTGTTGGAGCGGTATTTATTCAACTGTTGGGTTCAAAAATCTAGCCACTCAACTGGAACCCTGGAAAAATAAGTACGCACGAAGACAAACTAACAATTGCATCATGTGAAGCAAAGCTCAATTTACCATAAGCATATATGAGCTACTGTATATCAAATTTAAACCTTGTACATATAGCATCTTAAGTTTACGAACAATACAACAAACCAGCAAAGGCACATGTACGCAGTTAAGTTATTTGACGGCAGGGCAAGTCACAGTCAAAGAAGTATATAACCAACATGAATGCTGCAGAGAAGAGATGATGCTTGAAAAGGAAAGAAGACGTACCACAACATAATGAAGGTATTAAAGTGCTCCCAACTCCTAATACATCTTCATTTTTCGTCCATAGAGATGCTAGCATCAACAAAGGAAATGGGGTTATAGCTACATGGCTTGACGTCGATGTCCAAAATATCTTGAAATTTAGTGACCTGCCTCCACCGGGTGGCGCGTAGCAAACCGGTGCAACTACAAAACAACACCATAGAATTGACAATTCCATGAGTATTGTTTTGGGGTTGCATCGATTTATCGGGCAGTCACCCAAATGGGGCAGGTCATGGAATTTGAGGATCGGTTGGGACAATCAAGATAACAATCAATGCGAGAAAACAAAATTTACAAACCAATTAGCATAAGACAATATTTAGAAAATGCTAAATATTAATTTAGGACTAAAACATGAACATAAACTCACACATCGCGCATCATGAAATGCTTGTTTCATGAATCAATTAGGTTATAAGATATCAAATTATCAACAATGGTAGTGAAAAAGAACTGAAAACAGAACAATACATATACACAACCCAACCTGAATAATACTTGTTTATTACAAATGGGTTTAAATGGGTTGCTCCAAATAATACTTGTTTATTAAATAGACATGACCCAACCCATATATGAAGTGGTTAAAATGGGTTTAAATGGTTTAAATGGGTTGCATGCATCTGTAACTGCAATCCCTTTGGCTTCAAAGATGCATGCCAATTCAAATGTGTCCATGGTCCTCTCACCTCTCCCATTAATGATCCTTTAATCCAGCAATTGGACTGTTACGGAGGATCAACACTATAAAAGCCCCTACCTCATTTCTTTTTTGCTACAGATCCACACCCAATTACCTTGTCTTTCACTTATCCCCCCCACCCCCAAACCACTAATATGAGGCAACTTGCCACCAGTTTCAAGAAACTTGGGCAGCCAAGTTTTGTTACGAAAGCCCCTGATAATAAAGTGAAAATGAAGAAAAGAAAAAGCAAAAGCACGAAGAAGATTCAATCTGGTGGAAAGAGTAAAGGAAAGGTTCAGAAGAGGGTTGCAAGATTTGAAACGGCCATGGTTCCAGTTTATGATGTCATGCCCTTAGCAATGCTCCCTCCTGTGGAAGACACTCCTGTCTCCTCTGATGTTATTTTGACCCTGCATGCTCCTGTTGTTTAGACCATGTTTTCATTAAGAAAATTAATAATTTCCCTATGAGGCAGTACTGAAAGGGTTATATGTGTGTGTGTGTGTGTGTTTGTATTAACGGGCTTTTTTGTATTTCAACATCCCTTTTGTTTATTGAATTTTAACATATGTTTCTTTTGTATTTCAGTTGTTCCTTATACATGAACGGGATCGAAAGTCGGTAATTATCAGAAAAAATGCAAAACCAATCACTCATAGACTAATTACAATAGGCAAACAACAACTACGTTACCAATAGAATTGAACAATAGATTACCAATTTCAAGCAATTTCAACTAGAATTGAACAATAGAATACCAATTTCAAGCAATTTCAGCATAACTGAAATCGCTAAACAATAGATTACCAATAGAATTGAACAATAATCAATAGATTTCTGTTGATTAATGAAGCTCCCGAAAGAGGGTTACATGAAGCCCAAATTGTGGAACAACTGTTGTTCCAGAATTAGGGATTTATGAAACCCTCATATGGGAGATTCAATAATCAACAGAAATTTACCATCTCCATCAACGAACCTAGACTAGAAATCAAAACGAAAATCAGTTGAAACATGAACATATAGTTGGGTTTACGATTGAGCTTACAGGATTTCGACAGAAGGGTCGACGATGGTGTGTGTTTGATGGAGAAGGGTCGACGATGGCAATTCATGTTTCTTGTGGAATCTGGGTGGACTTCTCGACCATGTTCTCTCCATTCTCTCTTCTCTTCTCTTCTCTTCTCTTCTCTTCTCTTCTCTTCTCTTCTTTCTCTTTTCTCTCTTCTCTAACTATGGGTATTCAGCTTTCTATATGGCTTCTGGGTGGATCGCTCCACCATCTTCTCTCCATTATCTCTTATCTTCTTCTCTTCTCTCTCTGTTCTATCTTTTATAACGACATGAAGGGGTTTCATTCCCCAGACCTAGGGTTTCTTTATCTTCTGGCACGACCTATCAAAAAGTTTCGCCCCAAAATTTCGGGGACAAATTAAAGAATTTGACACTTGTGAAAATGAGCATATACGGCGAGATATCTCGTCGTATAAAATACGAACTAACGGTTTTAACAAGCTCTCACCATTTTTTGTTAAAGACTAATCTACCGGGATAATTAAATAATGTCGTTACTAATTATTTCTCGCCGTTTATAATAAAAGTATTTACCGAGATATAAATTCTTGTCGTTTTAGTTATAATTCTTGCCGTTTATAATAAATTATATACAAGGCCATTATTTTATCGCCATACATGAAAATTTTAAGCGAGAAATCTGAATATCCACGTTTCTGATACAATAAACGACAATATATACTCTTTCCGTGCGAATTATAGTATATTTTTGCCATTTTGTTTTCATTTCGAGTAGTGACAGTTAGATGTAGTAGATAAGACTTTTCTCGGGAAGCGCAAATGGCAAGTGTGGGGGTATTTGATAACTCCTTCATAAGAGTCATCCTACGTAAGGTCTACGTTGTTATTTATGTGCGTTTTGGTGCAAAGTGGCGAGATTTGAGCCAAAATATGAAGAAAATGCACTTTTGGATGTTTTTTAACTTTGAAGTACAATCCGAGCGTTTCTTGCATGATTTTGAGTATGATTTTGATAATTTATCACATTTGATCTAGGAATTATGTATGCGGGAACCAAGTGGAGAGAAGAAACGAGCTTCGGAATAGAAAAACAAGTCAAATTTGGCACGTTTTAGATGTTTTCGCAAAAATTGGGTAATAATTGAGAAAAACGAGAAAATAGTCTGAAAATGGGAGTTTCTATACATTGATGAAGTCTACGTCACAAAAGAAATCCAAAGGTGCAAAATTTACATTCATTGGAGTTCGAGATCAAAATCCGGATCCTTATTTGCTTTTACGCGATCTCAAAATATACTGAAAATCCTAATTTTAACTCGAAACATCCTGAATCATCTCCAGAGCATCCTTTTGCTATTCCAACGCTATTCCAACATTCTGCTACCTCCATTTCCTAGACATTCTCCACCAACAACCTGCCATGACCTCTCAATTCAAACGGAATCATCTTATTACCTCCTGAACCCAATTCTCCATACCTAATACCTAGCAAATAACCACCATTACCACTGATTTATCCTAGATACTCTTAAACCCACAACCTTCACAGCCAACCTACACCCACAACCTCTCTCGTACAACAATTACCTAAACCCCCATATTCAAACACCCATTTTACCTCCTTTGTCTCCAAACACTTAACTCAAATGACCCAGAACCTCAATCAATTCCACGACCACCTATTACTAACTTAGCCAAGTTAATCACCATTCAAATCACCTAACATACCAGCTTTACCTCTCCACCACCTAAAATCCCAACAAAACCACAATACCAGACAATCCACCACCAGTCATACCCAAAATCACCTGGAACAACCACCTGTAGAACTCCATCACCAAACCTCTAAAAACCCACCTGTAAACCGCAAAAATAACCACTGTTAATCAGTCCTGCAACCTATTCAGCAGCGCGACAAGCCCAGAACCTACGACCAAAATCAAGAAAAGAGCCTATAGGAAGAAGAAAAGGGAGTAAAAGAGGAGGGCAAGAACTTCAGAATCAAATCGCAGAAGGGAACCCAGAGCTAGAAATAAAGAAAGAAAAATCAGAGAAGAAAGAATAAGAAGAATAACAAGCGCAAGTCCTGGAGTTGTTCGTGCGAAGAGTAAATCTCTTCGTGCGTACACAACTCCTTAGAAAAAATCCAGAAGAAGGCAAAATTCTTTGTGAAATCGGCCTCTCGCAATCCACGAAGGAGTATTCGGGCGGTGAATTGATTGGGGCCTTTTTTGTAATATTCAGAAAAAAATTATAAGCAATTAGGAAACATATAAAAATCCCTAAGAACGTGACTAGCATATCAGAATGGATCGGAGACACATGGGAGAGTTGGGGAGAGCTTGGAGCATCGTTTGGAGCATGTAGAAACACCCGTTTGGATTATTTTCTCTTCTCTTTCTATAGATTTGTGACATGATCATAAAACTTGCTATTTTGATCATGTCTTATTGTAGCTAAACCCGTATTAACGGGATCCACGTTTGGTAGCAAGGGTTTGGTATGAATACATCGTTTTGAGGTTATGATTAATGTTTAGCTAAAATTAATGTTCTCTTCTCTTATTATGAATCATTTATGTGGTTATCTCTATCTTTCTTGTGTTTGAGCTCACGCACATGGTAACTCTGTGAGTGTTAGTCGGTAAATTGAACGTTTCACCTAGTTGTAATACTACTTGGTAACTCGGTAGAGTTGACTAGGATCGTTAAGTACAATAACGAACATAAATGCATGCTTATAATTGAATCAAGCTTGGTAACTCGGTTTGCATTGGCTCTAGGTATAGACAAATTTTTTGGTAACTCGGCAAGTTATACTTTGCTTGATTAATAAGAGAATCGTATTAGTGTTTCATAAATCAAAACTTTTTTCATAGCATCCCTAGTGATCCACGAGAGGATTCTCGATATTTGTCCTAAAAATTAGCAACTTCTTTAGTCAATCCCGTTAATCGTGCGATCATTCAATCGGTTAACTTAGTAGTTTCTTTTAGTATTAGTAGAATAAGCAACAAAAATCAACTGGCTTTACCCACATATGGTTATACATTATTAACTAGTTTATAAAGAAGTCATTTGGTTTCGACAACCCGGATTAATGGAATTATTACTACACGGAAAAATGTGCACTTGCAGTTGGAACGTGTCAAATCGCTTTACATAAACCTCTCAACCCCAAATCATCATGACCGACACACTGGGACGCCTCCCAGCCCATATTTCATATGGTGTCTTCATAATTTATTTGGGTGGAGCACAGTTAAGGGTAAAAGTGGTTGTTAACACAGCATGGCCCCAAAATAAAATTGGAATATCTTTCTGATAATTCACTCCTTCTTGATGAATGAGAAGTATGAACTACGGAAGAGTTTATACATTGAATATGATGAAAGACAGATTTTCTAAAGAGACAAGTTTCAAAGCTCCAAAGCTTTGAAGCTGGACTGATGCCTATGAACTTGTTAAATCTAAACAGTTTATGTATTGCAGGCTTGGCATTGGATTAGATGTTGTTTAAATGTCTCTTGCAAATATTCTTAAACTGGTTTATTGTGTTTCTAACACTAACATATCTCTCGGTTTGATTGCATCAAGGATCAAAGTTATTCAAGGTCAAAGCTTTGCAGGACATCCAAAGCTCCAAAGCTTTGGAGGATGATCTTAAGCCTTTGACATTTATTCTTATAATTATCTGATTCTTATTGCATTATGTCATAACTGTTTATATGGTTGATTACTGACTTTTTATGAGTCTTAATCATGTTATTATTATTATTATTATTATTTATCATAGGCTAATAATCTGATAACATTTCTGGATTTGAAAATAATAGCTCAGTTTATTGGTTAAACTGATGTACCAAACAGTCAGTATTCTTATGTTATACTATCTGGATTTTATGTGATCTTGTGATTAAGTTATTGCAGGGTTGTTCGTTGTTTAAACCCTCCATAAAATCTGAAAAGCTATTTAAATATAGTAGTTAAAAGAAGCGGTTGAAGGGAGAGGATTTTCAGAATGTTTGTACCTGAAATCTCTCAGGTGCTTACTGCAGTTTGTTATAAAGGAAATTTAAATTTCAAATAGCTGTAGATACATAGAGAGCAGGCTTATCAATGTGAAAATAAGAGTGTTTCATTCGTGGAAGATCAACACATACTACTCTTCAGATTACTCAAGGATTCAACACTGTTGTGGAAGATCAAATCATCCAGAACCCGAAGAACGCTTCTGAGAATTCACTACTTGTCTCTTTTATGTGTTCTTCTCAGTTCTTTCATTTAAATATTCTTAAGTGTTACTTAACCTCACAAACTTTAGAAGTTATTTTTTCAAGTGAGCAACATGAGATTCTTATTGTTTCATCAAATTGTAGCTGGAACAAGATAGGTTTGGAACCACAAGCTGTATAAGTGTAAGGTAGCTCACTTAGGCTTGAGATCTAGGGCTAAATCACGGTGATTAATAAGAAGTGTGTTCAAATCCTGGAGGGATCAAATCCCTCAGGCGGAGACTAGGTCAAATTGTGACTGAACTCTGTAAAAATCCTTGTCTTCTTTACTTTACTGGTTTGTTCTTTCATTTTGCGAACTAGAAAAGTACGAAATAGAGTCTTCCAAAGCTTTGGAGAATTTTCTATCTCAAATCTTTGAAGCTTCAAACAGTTCTAAACGGGTTCAAATCTTTTCAAACTTTTCCAAAGCCTTGAGATTTCATTGCTTACTTGTGTTAGAATTTTAAAAGAACATTCTTTAGCAAAAGTTTTCATACTCTATTCACACCCCCCCCCCTTCCGCCTCCTTCTAGAGTATTAGATCACGTATTTCTATCTACACTACACACTTTCAATTGGTATCAGAGCTTGGGTCACAATATGAGATCTAACAATCTTGTGATAATGAGTAATGTAGGTGATGGCAGATTCTCACATGGAAGAGCACCCAGCAGACCTCCATTATTATATGGTGACAATTTCATGCATTGGAAAGCATTGATGTAGATGTTCATCATATATCAAGACATGGAACTGTTGTCAGTCATTCTCAATGGTCCTTATGTGTATTACACCACTACAGATGGGATCAGGACTGTTAAACTGAGGAAGATCTCTTAGTTACAGAATTAGGAAAGGTATCAAAGGACTATAAAGCTATGACCTTGTTGTATTGTACTCTTAGTGCAGACGAGTTCAACAGAGTATCAAACTGCAAAACTGCCAAGGAAGTTTGGGACAAGCTGGTTGTGTCATATGAAGGAACCAGTCAAGTCAAACAAATAAAGATCAATATCCTTCTGAGGCACTATGAGTTATTCAAAATGAATTCTAATCAATCTATCAAGTAAATGTTCAAAATATTCACATACATTGTGAATAGTCTGGAATCCTTGGGGAACGCCTTCTCAATGAAGAAAAGGTCAGAAATATTCTAAGAAGTTTTCCAAAAGCCAAGTGGGAGCCAAAGACAACTACTATTAAGGAAACTCAGGACTTGAGTCTTCTATATTTAGATGATTTGCAAGGCAAGCTTCTCACTCATGAGATGTCCATGCAGGAAGTGGATGGTGACTTGAGTGGTAACATCAAAAACCTGACACTCAAGGCAAAAAACAATGAAAAATCTCAAAGCCTTGAACAGGAGGACGATGATTATGTGGCAGCCTTAGCTTTAATCTTCAAAGCTTTGCCAGAAATCTGAAGATGAAGACAATTTTGGAAATAGGGATTACAACAGAGAAAAATCCAGATCCTCAAGCAGCAAGGATCACAAAGGTAATTCCTCTTCACATTCACATAAATTGAAAGTGATGAATTGCTTGTCATCAAAATAAGAATAATAGGCATTTTCCAAAGAAGGAAAGTGACGACAGGAGGAAGAAAGCAATGGTTGCATCATAAAGTGATTCTGATTCATCAACAGACTCAGATTCAGATGAATAGCAAGATAATCTTTGCTTAATGGCTGAGCATGAAGAAGAAAAATTCTCAGACAAGCACTTTGAAGAAATGGTAAAAAATCTTCTTGCTAGTCCCTCTGATGTTCTACCTGAAATCCTCAAAAGCATGTTTTTGAATGAGGAAAATTACAGAAATGAAATTGATTCTTTAAAGTTTAAAGTTCATGAGATGGCACAAGAAAATTTAGATCTGGTTTTTCTCAACAAAACTCTTGAAGTATCCAAGTCAAAAGTTGACAGTAACTTCAAAGCCTTGGACAGCAGGTTCAAAGCTTTGAAGGAACAGGTCAAATAAGTTGTAGATCAAAACTCTATTTTAACTGATAAATTTGTTGATCTAAAATATCATCCAGTTGATTTAGAACAACAAATAACTTCATTGACTGAGAACCTTCAAGAATCAGAAAGGTTTTATCAAAGTTTGCAGGCCCACAACATATCTTAATCTCATGCTTGGAGAAAGTCTGCAGTCTATGCACAAGAATGGAATTGGCTATAATCAAAATGTTCCAAAGAAAAGTCAAACCACCTTTGTGAAATCAGGAAGCAGACATTCTCCAAAGTGTCATTGTTGTGGAAAGCTTGGTCATATAAAATTAACTTGTCCCTTCAGAAGAACACCTCACATAATGAGGAATCCTTATCAGCTCAAGGGACAAGTGAGGCAGATTTGGGTTCCTAAAGGAATCAGACCACATAAGGTGGTTGACTCTGAGTATTAATCAACATTCTACACTTGGTTTAATAGCCTGATGAGGCATTGATTGATTTTTTTCAGGCCACCAAAGCTTTGAAGGGTAAAAAATGGTTTTTGGATAGTAGTTGCTCCAGGCCTATGAGTGGAAAGAAGTGTCTCTTTACAAAACTTAAAGAATATTCAGGAGGAACAATTACACTTGGTTACAAAGCCAAACGGAATATCATTGGCATTGGTAGTGTTGGCAATGAATCTGCTACTTCTATTTCAGATGTGTATTCAGTAGAAGGTTTGAAGTATAACTTTCTTAGTATATCTCAATTATGTGATAAGGGTAATAGAGTTGTTTTTTACAAGGAAAAATGTGTGGTGCAAGATGAGAAATCTGGAAATTTCATACTCACTGCTCCTAGGTCATACAATGTATATACTTTGAATACTAACAAAGTTGCAGGTGAAAGTCTGAAGTGCCTCAAAGAATTGAAGGAAGACTCAAAGCTCTGGCATAGAAAATTTGGGCATATAAGCATGCATACATTGAACAAACTCATCTCAAAAGACTTGGTAAGAGGATTACCAACCCTGAAATTCGAAGATGATAATATTTTCAAGGCATGTACCCAAGGTAAACAGACAAGGAGTTCATTCAAGTCAAAGAACTTTGTAGGTAACACCAGACCTTTAGAATTGATGCATATGGACTTTTGTGGTCCTTTGAGATTTTAAACTCCATAAGGTAAGAGATATATGCTTGTTGTAGTATATGATTACTCTAGATTTACATGGGTTATGTTCATTAGAGATAAATCTAAAGCATTATCCGAATTCTCAACGCTTTGTAAAGAACTTCAAACATAGAAAAACTTACTTACATGTTGCATCTCTTAGAAGTGATCATGACTGAAAATTTGATCAGCTTGATTTTGATTTATTTTGTTCAAACCATGGCATCTCACACAACTTTTTTGCACCTACAACTCCACAGCAGAATGGAGTATTTGAGTGAAAGAATATGACACTTGAAGATATGTCTAGAACCATGCTTCTTGAAAGTCATTTGCCAAAATATATTTGGGCAGAAGCTATTAACACTGCCAATTATATGCTTAATAGATGTTTGATCAGACCTATTTTTAAGAAAACTCCATTTGAATTGTTCAAAGGAAGAAAGCCAAGTGTTTCTTACTTTAAACCATTTGGTTGTACTTGTTATGTGCATAATAATGGTAAGGATTATCTTGGTAAATTTGATGCTAGAAGGTATGAAGGTGTATTTCTTGGTTATTCTCAAACTAGCAAAGCATATATATTTTAAATAAGATAACTAAAGTTGTAGAGGAGAGCATTCTTGTGATATTTGATGAAAGTACTGATGATTTCTTGAGTGAAAGTTTTGCGGATCTCAATTTGAATAAGTATGAGGCAGATGATGATTGTGTGAAAGAGAAAAGAAGCAAACCTATTCTGTAGGAACAGCCAGAAGAATCACAAATCTTTGAACATCCTTCTGAGTCAAAATCTCAAAGCCTTGATACTGGGATTGACATAACACAAAGTGCTCCTACTCTTGCATCAAGTTCTCAAAGGATTGAAAATATTACTAGAGAACCAGAACCCTTGACACCAATGAAGAGGTTCAAATATTTGTCAGCTCATCCAACAGACAATATCATCTCATATCCAACAACTAGTACACATACAAGAGGAATATTAAGGAACTTGTGTTCCTTCAGTGCCTTTGTATCCATGATTGAACCTAAAAATGCAAAGGAGGCACTAAAAGATTCAGATTGGATCATTGCAATGCAGAATTAGTTGAATGAATTCGGAAGGAACAATGTTTGGAACCTGGTTCCTAGGCAAAAGTCTCAATTAGTGATTGGAACCAGATGGGTGTACAGAAATAAACTTGATGAGAATGGTAAGGTTGTAAGAAACAAAGCTAGACTTGTGGTACCGGGGTACAATCAAGAAGAAGCTATTGATTATGAGGAGACATTTTCTCCTGTTGCCAGGTTAGATTAGAACACTTCTTGCCTTTGCATCCCATAAACATATGAAGCTTTATAAAATTGATGTCAAGTGTGCTTTTCTAAATGGCTATTTACAAGAAGAAGTATATGTTGCTCAACCACCTGGTTTTCAAGATGACAATTTCCCTGATCATGTTTACAAATTAGACAAAGCTCTCTATGGCCTTAAGCAAGCTCCACGAGCTTAGTATGATAGACTTTCAAAGTTTTTACTTGACAACAACTTTAAAAGAGCCCTAGTAGACAAAAATCTTTTTATTAAGAATCATGAGAAAGGCATTTTAATAGTACAGATTTAATGTGATGATATATTGTTTGGTGCTACTGATGATGCTCTTTTGAAAGAGTTTTCAAGTTTAATATGCAGGGAATTTGAAATGATCTTAATGGGAGAGCTAAATTTCTTTCTTGGACTTCATGTACATCAAATGAAGAAACGAATTTTTGTGCATCAAGGAAAATATACCAAGGACTTGCTGAATAAGTATAACATGTCTCAGTCCAAGGTAACCAAGACTCCCATGAGTTCATCAATATCGTTAGACAAGGATACAAATAGTAAGAGTGTGAATCAAAAGGATTACTGAGGTATGATTGGTTCACTGTTTTATTTAACTGCTAGTAGACCAGATATTATATTTAGTGTATGTGTACAAGGTTTCAAGCAGATCCTAAGGAAAGTCACTTGATAGCTGTTAAAAGGATCTTTAGATATTTATATGGAACCAAAGACTTGGGGCTTTGATATCGAAGAAGAAATAATTTCTTTTTGAGTGGTTATTCAGATGCAGACTTTGCAGGCTACAAGGTAGATACGAAAAGTACTTCAGGGTGTTGCCTACTTCTTGGTTCTTCACTAATTAGTTAGCGTTCAAAGAAGTAGAATTTAGTGGTCTTGTCAACTGCAGAAGCAAAATATATTGCAGTTGGTGCTTGTTGTTCACAAGTACTATGGATCTCTCAACAATTAAGAGATCTTGGATATGATTTCAGAAATGTTCCTATCAACTGTGACAATAAAGTGATATTTCAATCACAAAGAATCATGTGCAGCATTCCAAAACTAAGCATATAGATGTGAGACACCATTTCATAAGAGATCATGCTCAAAAAGGTGATGTGTCTTTGTATTTTATATCTACTTCCAAGCAAATTACCGATATCTTCACTAAACCTTAACCAGATGAGAGTTTTGCATATTTAAGACTTGAATTGGGTATGCAAAACAAGGATGCATTGGTTTAGGGGGAGTATGTTAGAATAGATTCCCTAGAGGCATTCTAGTTTAGTATGACCAATAATTGGCTAGAATATTCATTTTATTATTTATGGAGATATTTAATATAATGAAGTCCTTAGATTTACAATCGTGTTGTTTATCTTAAATATCCCTAGTCCATTATACTGATTAACAGGAAAATCATCTATAGACTAGTATGGGGTTGGATTGATATGGAGATATCACGATCCAACACATGGGTATGCATTAGGGATAATGAATAATGGTTTGATCCATCTACAACAAGGCTACATACAAGTTATGCAAAGTCACATGCTCTTCTTGTAGTGACAACTGTATTGTCATCCTTAGACTTGAAGTCACTAGATCATCTAGTTGTGGAATACTGCCCTGGTAGCGTCAAACGTTACACCGTGACTGGGTAGTTTTACAGGCGCATATCGGACACAATATGAAGCAAGCTTAGAGATCGCAGTGATGTAGATAGAATTTGTCCCTCCCACATAATGGGAGCAAACATCCACGGCCACTCGAGGGATAGTTCTTATAGAATGTCTGGCTAGACTCAGATAAATTAATATGGGATATTGATGTTATCTGCACGGATAAGACTATTCCAAGGATCGAGAAACTATGGATTGGATATACGAGTGTGACTTGTATGTCGGTTATCCAATCCGGATATAGAGACAAAAGGATGAAACAATACTTGCACAAGGTTTTTCGGATGACTATTTCCATTAGCTGGGTGGAATGGATGTGTTGCTAGACACCGCTCCATGTAGTTACTACCAACTAAGTAGAAACCTATGGGGTCACACGCTATATGGATTGAACTAGACTTGGGATTTATTTAATATGATTAATTAATTAATTAAGTAGAAGGATCAATGTGCAACTACTTGCAAAAATAGTAGGACTAATTTGCAAGAGGGACTAATCCGAACTTGAGTAGAATTAGGAGAGGGACATTTATGTAGTTAACAAGAAGTTATTGGACTGTATAAAGGATACTCCTAGCTTATTTCCTACAACTAATGCTCATAGCATACATTGAGTAGGAGATAAGCAAGGAGAGAGAGAAAGACAAGGAAGGTCCGAACCGACACCCTCCCCCCCCCCCCCCCCCCGTCTGCCCCTCTACCCGTTGTCCAAAGAAGAGGCCGAGCCTCTCTTTTGGTCTCCGTTTTGTGATTCTTCTTCTTCCTTCTTCCACCGGTTGTTAGCACAAGCCGTGGAGGAATATAGATCTCGATCCTGGGCGTGGATCAACCGTAGAGACGTAACACTATTTACGTTTGAAGTCATCACAGGAGACCCACAAAGTACTTTTTATGAATCCATTACTATCGTTAAGAATTCTCTTCATGTCATCCTTGGAGGGTCTTGTGCGGATCATTTCTTGTTTAATTCCGCAGCGTAATCCGAAACAAAACCCTACAGAGTGTTGGCTTATGTATGTGTTTATGTGTTGACATCTCAAAGCCTTGAGATCATACGTTTCTAGCCTTGGAAGTATGCTTTAAAGAGTTGAAGTTTCTGTGAAGCTGTGTCGTTCCCCAAAGCTTTGGTGAAAAACTGTCTGTCTTGTTCAAAAATTTGGATCACCAAATATTATGCATTATCTTAATATGTTATTGTGGAATATTTTAATTACTCGGAGATTTACTCAAAATATCACAAAGTATCCCCATTACGCACTTTCAATTGGAGATACGATTTTGGCCTGCAAATCATAAGAGTCCTTTTAAAACATTATTTATTTCCAACTTATAATCTTAACTTCAGGGCTTTTCTCTCCTATTCGCTCTCAATCTCTCTGTCTCTATCTCTCTCTTAATTATCTCTATCTCTTCTCAAAACCACTAAACCCAAATGGAGCGCAAATCTACCAGACTCTAGTAGAAGGTTCAGACTTCACCAATGAGGTAGAAGAGAAGAGCTAATAGGAAGGTGGAAGTGACTATCTCTGATTCAGATTCGGAGAAGACCCAGAGCATGCAAGAAACTTCTCCTCCAACCAAGAAGATGAGAAAGGAGAAGAATGTGGATGAAAATATGTCAGAATCTGAGGAAGAACGGGGAGATGACGTATAGGAACAGGGACAACGGAAAGGAGACTAGGGTGATCAATCTGCGTCAAAGAAGAACGGGGGAGAAAAGAAGAAGAAAGTTGAAGAAAAAAAGAAGAAAGATCAGACTCCAAACAAGCAGAACCCAGAGAAGAAGGATGATCAACCTTCAAAATAGAAGAAAAGAGTTAAGCATAGTGTTGTGAAGGCAAAGAAGAAAGTTTCCGGGCTTGGTAAGCATATATTTCCTGTATCTTGTGTTGAGTTAAAGACCCTTGAATGTGTTTTGGTTGGTAATTGTTGAGTGATGAAATACAAAGACTAAGACATAAGTAGAAAAGCATCTCAGTTATTCCAAGGCCTTGAGATATTAACTGAACTTCAAAGCCTTGAGAGTCATTCTATTCTGCTATATGTTCTAACAGTTCTGTGTTCCAGATTGGATATATGATTATATAGATAAGGGATTTACTACTTATACTTATGTATTGCACTATTTATATGTCTAACACAATTGCAGATGATCAGAACAGGAAGAATCAAAGTTATATGGGTTTAACTTTGAATATCTGTGAAGCAGATTCAGAGCTCCAAGGCCTTGAGATGTGCCTTGAGCTGCTGACAGTTTTTACAGAACTAAGTTGATTCTTTCTTGCAAGTTGTGATTCTTATTATTGTGATTATTTACTCACTTATAAGTGTCTTAAACTTGTGTTTCATGATTTATATGTATTAGAAGGTATACAGGTTATTGTTCTAGTCTGTTAAACAGTTTTATCAAAAACTGGATAACCAAACAGTCATAGCACTGTCATCTTTTTGGATTTTTTTTTGCTGTGTTTCAATGCTGTTGCAGGGTTGTTAAACGTGCAGGAGCAATCTCAAAAAACTCCAACGGATATCCACTTAGAGCTGTTTGAATTTCAGTTGAAAACAGAAAGAGGATTTGTAGGAACTGAGATCCTAAAATCTCTCAATCAGTTGCAGATGTGGATAAAAGAGACTGGTTTGAATTTTGAAGAGGAGAGAGGCTTGCAGAATACTCACAGAGGTGTGAAAAATTCGTGGGAGATCATTCATTCAAACACACAATCATTCAAGCTTCATTCCAGATTCCAGAAGATCAAATCAAATTCAGTATTCTAGAAGAACAAATCCAGGCTTCACAGCTCATCTTTTTACTGTGTTCTTCACTTTTACTTCTATTTGGGTATCTTTAGATTATCTTCAACCTCACTTAACCTAGTGGTTGGTTGTTTAAGTGAACATTAAGAGGTTCTTGTTAGCTCAACAGTTAGTAGCTGGAACTAGATAGGTTTGGAACCACAAGCTGTATAGGTGTAAGGGAAATCACTTAGGCTTGAAGATCTTGGGCTGTTTCTGTGTGAGTAATAAGAAGTGTTTGCCCAATCCTGGTGGGATTAGATCCCTCAGGCAGAGATTAGGTCCATTGGGACTGAACTCTGTAAATTGCTGTGTGTTCTTTACTTTACAGTTTGATTATTATCTGCTGCACACAACTCAAATCAAACTAGGGTTCAAAAGCTGTTTAGAATTGTTTACAGTTCAAGGCCTTGAAGCTTTCTATTTTCCCTTTGAAAGTTTCAGACAGTTTACTAAAATCTCAAGGCCTTGAGATTTGAGTTTCACACAAAGTCTTTCTGTTAAACTTTGAGTTTTGCAAAAAATTTCCACACTCTATTCAACCCCCCCCCCTTTTAGAGTATTTAGGTCATGTATTTAGTCTACATTACACACTTTCAATTGGTATCAGAGCTTGTGTCACTGTTTTAGATCTAACAATCTGGTGACTATGAGTAATGTAGGAGATGGTGGATTCTCACAAGGGAGGGAAGCCAACAGACCTCCATTGTTTTGTGGTGATAACTTCATGCACTGGAAGGCATTGATGAAGATGTTCATCATAGATCAAGACATGGAACTATGGTCAATAGTTCAGAATGGTCCTCATGAGTACTACACTACAATTGATGGAGTCAGATGTATCAAGTCTGAGGAAAATCTTTCAGTCACTGAACTGGAAAAGGTATCAAAAAATTACAAGGCTATGAATCTGTTATACTGTGCTCTTAATGCAGATGAGTTCAACAGAATGTCAAATTGCAAGAGTGCAAAGAACTATGGGATAAACTGGTGGTGACATATGAAGGAACTAGCCAGGTTAAGCCAGCAAAAATCAACATACTTCTGAGGCAATATGAATTGTTCAAGATAAATTTAGATGAGACCATCAAGGAGATGTTCAAAAGATTCACTGATGTGGTGAATAATCTGGAGTCATTGGGAAAGAAGTTCTCAAATGAGGAGAAAGTCAGAAAGATTCTGAGAAGTTTGCCAAAAGCCAAGTGGGAACCAAAGACAACAGCCATTGAGGAAGCTCAGGACTTGAGTCTTCTTCAGCTTGATGATCTACAAGGAAAGCTGCTCACTCATGAAATGTCTATGAACGATGTGGAAGGTGATTTGAGTGAAAAAATAAGGAACCTAGCACTTAAGGCAAAAGACGGTGAAAAGTCTGGAAGCCTTGAGACTGAGGATGAGCCTGATGATGAAGAGGCTTTAGCATTGATCTCCAAGGCCTTGGCCTGGATTCTCAAAAAGAAAAGAAACTCTGGTAACAGGGATTCCAACAGAGAGAGATCAAGACCCTCAGGCAGCAAGGATTACAAAGGTAAATCTTCATCACAGTCACATAAAACTAAAGTCATGAATTGTTTTGAGTGTGGTGATGCAGATCATTTAGTAAGGGACTGTCCACAAAAGAAAAAGAACAGGAAATTTCAGAAGAAAGACAGTGACAACAGAAGGAACAAATCCATGATGGCTTCTTAGAGTGATTCTGATTCATCAAGTGACACAGACACAGAAGAAGAGCAAGCAAACCTATGCTTCGTGGCAAAGCATGATGAGGAAAATTCATCAGAAAGACATATTGAAGATATGGTAAAAAATTTACTTGCTAGTCCTTCTGATGTACTTCTTGAAATTCTCAAAAGTATATTTTAAATGAGGAAATTTATAGAAATGAGATTTCTCCTTTAAAGATTAAGATTCATGAGTACCTAAAAGAAAACCTGGACCTAGTTTTTTCAAAAAAAACTGTTGAAGTTTCTAAGACAAAGCTGCAAAAGGACTTCAAGGCCTTGGACAGCAGGTTCAAAGCCTTGAAGGAACAGATAAAAGAGGTTGTTGATCAAAACACTCTTTTAAATGAAAGATATGCTGATCTAAAGACTCATTCTGAGAATTTAGAACAACAGATCTGCTCTTTGACTGAGAAACTTCAAGAGTCCAAGAAGGTCCTAGCTAGGTTTACAGGCTCAGAACATAATCTGAATCTCATTCTTGGAGGAAGTCTGAAATCAATGCATAAAAGTGGAATTGGCTATAATCCAAATTTTCCAAAGAAAGGCCAAACTACTTTTGTCAAATCTGGTAGCAGACATTCTCCAAACTGTCATTACTGTGGAAAAATTGGTCATGTCAGATTAACTTGTCCCTTCAGAAGATCAGAACCTCATATTATGAGGAATACTTATCCTTATCAGCTTAAGGAACAGGTTAGGCAGATTTGGGTTCCAAAAGGAATTAGGCCACCAAATATGGCTGATTCTGAGTATGACTCAAAGTTCTGCGCTTGGTCTAACATCCTGTTGAGGCAATGATTTGTATTTGCAGGATGTCACCAAGGCCTTGAAAGATCAGAAATGGATATTATACAGTGGATGTTCCAAACATATGAGTGGAAAGAAGTCTCTCTTCACTGAACTTACAGAAAAATCAGGAGGAGCAATCACACTTGGTGACAAATCAAAATGCAATATCATTGGTATAGGTAGTATTGGTAATGGTTCTACAAATTCTATATCTGATGTTTATCTGGTAGATGGACTTAAGTATAATTTTCTTAGTATCTCTCAGTTATGTGATAAAGGTTATAAAGCTATATTTGACAAGGTGAAATGTGTGGTGCAAGATGATAAATTTGGTGATTCCATACTCACTGCTTCTAGATCATATAATCTATATGCTATGAATACTAACAATGTTGCAGGTGACAAGCTAAAATGCCTCAAGGCCTTGAAGGAAGATTCAAATATTTGGCACAGAAAGCTTGGGCATATTAGTATACATACTTTGAATAAAATCATCTAAAATGACTTGGTAAGAGGTTCACCATCACAGAAATTTTCAGATGATGAGGTTTGCAAGGCATGTGTACAAGGTAAACAAACCAGAAGCTCATTCAAGCCAAAAAACTTTGTAAGTACTTCTAGACCCTTAGAATTGCTTTATATGAACTTGTGTGGTCCTATGAGAGTTTAGACCCCAAAAGGTAATAGGTATATGCTGGTTATAATTGATGATTATTATAGATTTACTTGGGTGATGTTTATTAGAGACAAAACTGAAGCTTTATCTGAATTTTATAGACTATGCAAAGAGCTTCAAACTTTGAAAAATTTACCTGTTGCATCCATTAGAAGTGATCATGGTAGGGAGTTTGATCAACTTGACTTTGATTTGTTTTGTGCAAAGCATGGCATTTCACACAACTTTTCTGCACCTAGAACTCCACGGCAAAATGGATTAGTTGAAAGGAAAAATAGGGCACTTGAGAATATGTCCAGAACCATGCTTCTTGAAAGTAATTTACCAAAGTTTTTATGGGCAGAAGCTGTTAACACTGCCAATTATGTGCTGAATAGATGCTTGATTAGACCTATTTTGAAAAAGACCCCCTATGAACTGTTTAAAGGTAGAAAGCCTACTGTTTCTTATTTCAAACCCTTTGGTTGTATCTGCTTTGTGCATAATAATGGTAGAGACAATCTTGGTAAGTTTGATGCTAGAAGTGATGAAGGTGTAATTCTTGGATATTCTCAAACTAGCAAAGCTTATAGAGTTTATAATAGAAAAACCAAGATTGTGGAAGAGAGCATTCATGTAATTTTTGATGAAAGTACTAAGGATTCTCTGAGTGAAAGTTTTGTAGATCTAGATTTGAACAAGCGTGAATTGGATGATGATGCTGTGAAAGAAGACAAAGGCAAAACTAATGTGCAGAATCAATCAGCAGAATCTCAAGGCCTTGAACCTCCTGCTGAACCAAAATCTCAAAGCCTTGAGACAGAAGCTGAAACTTTCTATGATGCTCCCTCTACTGTTTCAAGGAATCAAAGCCTTGAAGGAGAATACTCCTGGGTACCAAGAAAGAAGTTTAAGTACATTGCAGACCATCCAGCTGATAACATTATATCAGATCCATCAACTGGAACTCAGACAAGAGGACAATTAAAGAACTTATGTGCTTTTAGTGCATTTGTATCTTTGATTGAGCCTAAGAATACCAAGGAAGCACCAGAAGATGCAGAATGGATCATTGCAATGCAGAGTGAGCTGAATGAGTTTGAAAAGAACAAGGTTTGGAATCTGGTCCCCAGACCTAAAGAGAAATCAGTTATTGGAACCAGATGAGTATTCAGAAACAAGCTTGATGAGAATGACAAAGTGGTAAGAAGTAAACCCAGACTGGTAGCTCAAGGATATAATCAGGAAGAAGGTATAGATTATGAGGAGACTTTTTCTCCTGTTGCCAGGTTAGAGGCTATTAGAATACTTCTTGCATTTGCATCTCACAATCACATAAAGCTTTATCAAATGGATGTTAAATGTGCTTTTCTGAATGGATATTTACAAGAAGATGTTTTCGTAGCACAACCTCCTGGTTTTGAAGATGAAAATTTTCCTGATCATGTTTACAAACTGGATAAAGCTCTCTATGGTTTAAAACAAGCTCCAATGGCTTGGTATGACAGACTTTCAAAATTTCTAATTGAAAATAATTTTAAAAGAGGCTTAGTTGACAAAACTCTTTTCATTAAACACCATCAAAGTGATATGTTAGTAGTTCAGATTTATGTCGATGATATATTATTTGGTGCTACTAATGATGCTCTTTCAAAAGAGTTTTCTAGTCTGATGTGCAGGGAGTTTGAGATGAGCCTAATGGGTGAACTGAATTTCTTTCTTGGACTTCATATCTTACGTATGAAGAAAGGAATTTTTGTGCATCAAGGAAAATATACCAAGGACTTATTGAATAAGTACAATATATCACAGTCCAAGGTGCTTAAGACCCCTATGAGTTCATCACTCTCTTTAGACAAAGATTCAAATGGTAAGAGTGTGAATCAAAAGGAATACAGAGGTATGATTGGATCACTATTGTATTTAACTGCTAGCAGACCTGATATTATGTTCAGTGTATGTATGTGTGCTAGATTTCAAGCAGATCCTAAGGAAAGTCATTTAACTGCAGTCAAAATAATTTTTAGATATTTGAATGGAACCAGAGACTTATGACTTTGGTATCCAAGAAAATATAATTTTATGTTGAGTGGCTATTCATATGCAGATTTTGCAGGATATAAAGTAGACAGGAAAAGTACTTCTGGATGCTGTCAATTTCTTGGATCTACATTGATCAGTTGGCATTCCAAAAAGCAAAACTCTGTAGCATTATAAACTGCAAAAACTGAATATATTGCAGCTGGTGCTTGCTGTTCACAAGTGTTATGGATTGCTCAGCAACTTAGAGATCTTGGCTATAACTTCAGAAATGTGCCTATTCATTGTGACAACACAAGTGCTATTTCAATTTCTAAGAATCCAGTTCAGCACTCAAGGACCAAGCACATAGATGCGAGACATCACTTCCTTAGAGATCATGCAGAACATGGTGATGTTGTTTTAAATTTTATCTCTAATTCAATGCAGATTGCTGATAATTTCACTAAACCTTTGCCATATGATAGGTTTTCATCTCTAAGGCTTGAATTAGGGATGTTAAACAAGGATGCATTGGTTTAGGGGGAGTATTAGTACTTATATGTATTTATGTGCTGAAATCTCAAAGCCTTGAGATTATACTTTCTGAAGCCTTGAAAGTAAAGCTCAAAGCTTTGAAGTTTCTCCAACTGCAGAGAATCTCAAGGCCTCGATATTGTTCTCCAGGTCTTGACAATATCTGTAAATTTTTTTTTAAAAAAAGATGGATCATCAAATATTATATCTTATCTTTTTAGATAACTGTATAATATTTGAATTACTCAGAGAATTTTCTGAAATATCGCAAAAAATAATTTTCAAGATCTTATTTTGCATGTTGATATAGCAGAGTCCTTTTATGAATCATCCTTTTCAACCTAATTAAGCTGAAAGTCAGGGCTTTTTCTTCTCATTCTCTCTCAATTGTCTACGACTCTACTCTCTCTCTCTCAATTCCCCTCAATCACATTCTCTTCTCAAAACCCTAAACCCCAAAATGGAGCGCAAATCAGCCAGAATTCAGCAACAGGGAAAGCCCTCTGGCAGATTCAAGAAGAGAGCAAATAAGAAGGAGAAGATAGTGATTTCTGATTCAGATTCAGAAAACACTCAAAGTTTGCATGAGGATACTCCTCCTGCAAAGAAGTCCAGAACAGAGAAGGGAGATGAAGGCTCAAGTACTGATCCACAACCAGAGACACGGGGTGGTGATCAACCTAGGTCAGAGAAGAAGAAAGGGGGAGAAAAGAAAAAGACTGATGAAGAGGAAAAGGGGAAATCAACTCTGGAAATCCAGAAGAAACCAACTGAAGGAGGACAAGAAAAGACCAAACCCTCAGAGAAGAAAACTAGGGTTAAGCAAGTTGCTGCTGCAACTAAGAAAGGATATCAAGGTAAGAATGTACTTCCTACAGAATGGTTTGTTAGTTCCGAGGTTAGAACTGTTTGGATGCACGGGTATGCTTCATCTAAGGTAGATTTCTGTAGTATGGTTTCTGAGGAGTTGTTAAAAAAATTGGATATTGATTGTATGAGAAAATTAAGAGAAACTGCTGTTTGGAAGGTGTTAAATCCTAGTTCAAAAGCCTATCCTAGGTTAACTAGTTTGTTTTATCTGAATTTAGTTTCCGAAGGTGATGATAAAATGGTGTTAACTTCAAAAGTGGCTCGGAAAGATTTGAGGTTAGATCATAGGACTTTTGCCAAAGTCTTGGGCATTCCTAGGAAGTATAATGTTGGAGATTACCCTGATAGGAAGGAGTGTTTGGATAAGGCAAAGGAGATGTTTTTTATTGAAGGTGTTCCCTCTGGTCCAAAGCAGTTTACACACTCTGTGCTCAACTGTGAAGCCATAATCTTAATTGTAATTCTGATGAGGAGTGTAGTTCCTTGGGAGAATTCAAGGGAGTTAGTGACTGATAAGGTTCTGATTTTGATGTATCTGATATCTCAAGGGTTTGAGATAGACTTGCCAACAGTTTTCATGGAGCATATGATTTATTGTGCAACCAGGACTAGAAACCATCCTCTTCCATATGCCAACATGTTACCTCTTTTCTTTGAATACTTTGATGTACCTGTGAAAGGAGAGGAAAAGATTACTGGAGGTTTTGGGTTGATTGATGAGACTGCACTTCAGAGGATTGGGGTAGTTCAGACTGGGAAAGGACATTGGAAGTTTTATACAGATATTTCAAAGGAGGAACATGCAGAGAAGGAGTTTGTGAAGCCTAAGGGGACTACATCAGGGAAAGGACAAGCCAATGAGTATTACTCTTTGTTGGTTGAGAAGTTAGAAGATCAGCAGGTTGAGATTGAAGATCTCAGTCAGAGGTTATTTGAGCTGTCAACTGAATTCAACCAGTTCAAGGGCTTGATGAATGTTATGAATGGGAAGCTGGATGTTGTCATCAAGTGCTTGAATTTGGAGAAGATACCTTCTGCTACTAGTCATGACACCAGTGTGGATTCAGAGGAAAAGCTGGGAGATTTTCTGAAGAAGAAGAAGAAGCCAATTCCAGTGGTGCAAACTTCAAAAGATTTGTATGAACAAACTGATGAAGAAGATGCTGGTGAAGACACAGGTGTTGATGAAGCTACAGAGGTGGATTCAGTACAAGCTAAGAACAAAGTGGATGAGATAATCCAAGAAGTGGTTGCTGAAGTGGAAGCTGGACAAGAAGGTAATTAGTCTGGTGAAGATGCTGCAAGTGAAGAAGAAATTGGAGAAGGCTCAGAGAAAGGCCAGACATCAAAGAAGAAGTGAAGATCAGAGACTACGAAAGCCTTGACCCTCTATTTCTTTCTCTTCTCTCTTTTCTGTTCTCAAGGCCTTGAATTTTTAGCTAAAAGTTTGTTTTAATTTTTTTTTAGACTCTGAGTAATGATCCGACATTTCTTCATCCTTATGTGGTTCTGTGTTTGCAGTATTTGAATAATAATAATACTTAGTTGCTTTGTGGTTTAATCAGTTGTGTTTTTGTTTCTGTGATAATATGAAAATTTTATGTTTGCTGGTTATTTATCTGCATTTTGTGGTTATCTAATTTTGAATATGAGTGGCAGGAAAATCTATACAAGACTGTGGGTTTTGTCTTTCATCAAGGGGGAGATTGTTGAGTCAAAGACCCTTGAATGTTTTTTGGTTGGTAATTGTTTTGAGTGATGAAAGACAAAGACTAAGACATAAGCAGCAAAGCATCTCAGTTATTCTAAGGCCTTGAGATATTTACTGAACTTCAAAGCCTTGAGAGTCATTCTATTCTGCTATATGTTCTAACAGTTTTGTGTTGCAGATTGGATATCTAATTATACAGATCAGGGATTTACTGCTTATACTTATGTATTACACTATTTATATATCTAACACAATTGCAGATGATCAGAACAGGAAGATTCAAAGTTATCTAGGTTGAACTTTGAATATCTGTGAAGTAGGTTCAGAGCTCCAAGGCCTTGAGATATGCCTTGAGCTGCTGACAGTTTTTACAGAACTAAGTTGATTCTTTCTTACAGGTTGTGATTCTTAGTATTTTGATTATTTACTCACTTCTAAGTGTCTTAAACTTGTTTTTCATGATTTATATGTATTAGAAGGTATACAGGTTATTGTTCTAGTCTGTTATACAGTTTTATCAGAAACTGGATAACCAAACAGTCATAGCACTGTTATCTTTTTGGATTTTGTTGTTACTGTGTTTCAATGCTGTTGCACGGTTGTTAAATGTGCAGAAGCACTCTCAACAAACTCCAACGGATATCCACTTAGAGTTGTTTGAATCTCAGTTGAAAACAGAAAGAGGATTTTTAGGAACTGAGATCCTAAAATCTCTTAATCAGTTGAAGTTGTGGATAAAAGAGACTGGTTTGAATTTTGAAGAGGAGAGAGGCTTGCAGAATACTCAGAGAGGTGTGACAAATTCGTGGGAGATCATTCAATCAAACACACAATCATGCACGCTTCATTCCAGATTCCAGAAGATCAAATCAATCCTGTATTCAAGAAGAACACATCCAGGCTTCAACAGCTCATCTTTTTACTGTGTTCTTCACTTGTACTTCTATCTGTGTATCTTTAGATTATCTTAAACCTCACTTAACCTAGTGGTTGGTTGTTCAAGTGAAAAACTAGAGGTTCTTGTTAGCTCAACAGTTAGTAGCTGGAACTAGATAGGTTTGGAACCACAAGCTGTATAGGTGTAAGGGAAATCACTTGGGCTTGAAGATCTAGGGCTGTTTCTGTGTGAGTAATAAGAAGTGTTTGCCCAATCCTGGTGGGATTAGATCCCTCAGGAAGAGATTAGGTCCATTGGGACTGAACTCTGTAAATTGCTGTGTGTTCTTTACTTTACAGTTTGATTATTATCTGCTGCACACAACTCAAATCAAACTAGGGTTCAAAAGCTGTTTAGAATTGTTTACAGTTCAAGGCCTTGAAGCTTTCTATTTTCCCTTTGAAAGTTTCAGACAGTTTACTAAAATCTCAAGGCCTTGAGATTTGAGTTTCACACAAAGTCTTTCTGTCAAACTTTGAGTTTTGCAAAAAGATTCCATACTCTATTCAACCCCCCCCTTCTAGAGTATTTCGGTCATGTATTTAGTCTACATTACACACTTTCATCTTTGTTTATTAGTCAAGAATTTAAGGAGGTGTGGATGGATGGATATGCATCATCTAAAATTGCCTATTACAGTATGATTTTTGAAGACTTTCTAGATAAAATTGATATTAACTGCATTAGGATTTTGAGAAATTCATTTGTCAGGAAGATGTTAAACTCTAGTTCTGAGGCTTATCCAAGGTTAACAAGGCTTTTCTATTTGAATTTGGTGCAAGAATATGAAGAAATTTATGTATTAACCTTTAGGGTTGCTGGTGTTGATATAAGGCTAGATCAAAAAGAGTTTCCCAAAGTTTTGGGTATACCAAGGAAGTAAAAATTCCATGAACATCATGAGAGGAAGGAGTGTTTGGAAAAGGCTGTGTATGTTTTTCTTAGAGGGTATCCCACTTGACCTAAGAAATTGACACATTCGGTGTTAAATAATGAAGCCAAACATCTCTTTTCTATCATCATGAGATGTGTTGTGCCTAGAGAACATTCAAGGGAGTTAGTGACTGATAGGTTGTTGATCCATATGTTTTTGATCTGCGAGGGCTTTGACATAGATCTTCCTAGTGTGATCATGGAGCATATAGTATATTGTGGAACTAGGACAAGGAATCACTCACTTCCCTTTGAAAATGTGTTTCCATTATCCTTTGAGCCCTTTGGGATTTCTTTGAAGAAAGAGGAGAATATTACTGGTTGGTTTGGTTTGGTTGATGAAATTTCTCTCCAAAAAATTGGAGTTGTTCAGACTAAAAAAGGTAGTTGGAAGTTATACTCAGAACTGTCTGTTGCTGAGCTGAAAGAGATGAGTGTCATTAAGCCTAAGGCTACAACCACACCAACGTCTTCAACAAATTTGGATTTCTCTCAAATCATTGACGAAATCGAGGACATGGTGAATGGGCTAGAATTTCTAAAACAAGTTAAATTTGACTTGTTTACTGAATTTGGGAAGTCCAAGGTCTTGATGAGTTCTAAGCTGGAAAAAATTATCAAGGGTTTGAATCTGGAGAAGGTGCCATATTCTGAGAGTCAAGATGATAATAGTGATTCTGATGAGGTGATTGGGGCAGTTCTGAAGAAATAGAAGTAAAATAAAGTTCCAATAATTCTTACTTCAAAAGATCAGTTTGACCTAACTGATGATGATACTAGTGGTGAAGAGGTTGGTGAGAAAGCTGTATAGAAATTAAAGGTGCTAAAATAGTTGATGAGGTTATTGCTGAGGTAGTTGTTGATGTGGAGGTTGAGAATGTTGAAGAACAGAATGGAAATGAAGGAGATTCAGATGAGATCAGAAGAAGAGGAACCAGAGGAAGCTGAAGCTGACAAAGGAAAAGGCAAAGTAAAAAAGCAAGACCAAATAAGGAAAGATGACAACCAAGAATGATGCTGTTGAATGAGCCTCGAAGCCTTGAACCCTTCTTTCTCTTCTTTATTTCTATTTCTTTTTAACCCTTGAAGTTAGTTAAATCTGTTTTAAGTTTTTATTTAAAAAATTTGGGTATGATCCTAAATTCCTTGACTCTTTTGATGAAAGTCAAAAAGGGGAGAGGATATTTGTTAAATGTGCTACAAATGGGTAATAATTTCTGGATGATGTAGGTTTTATTATCTATGTCAGTTTAGGAGTTTAGTATGTCAATTTAGCTTTTGGATATGTGCTTTCTTAAGTGCTTAGTTTTTTTGCTATGTGTGATAGTTGCTTCTATATTTGTCGTTACTCGTGGTTATTAAGCTGCAGGATACTGAG
The DNA here is from genome assembly GCA_023055425.1 of Linanthus parryae. Lineage (NCBI taxonomy): Eukaryota > Viridiplantae > Streptophyta > Magnoliopsida > Ericales > Polemoniaceae > Linanthus > Linanthus parryae. The sequence continues at coordinate 360,636 of JALGPY010000051.1, forward strand.
AAATCAAGAATATTTGTTGTCTTTCATGAAGGGAGAGATTCATAATTCACTCCTTTTGGATGAATGAGAAGTATGAACTCAGGAAGAGTTCGGGAAACTGAAGATGATGAAAGACAGATTTTCTATAGAGTCAAAGCTCCAAATATTTGAAGCTGGACTGATGCCAATGAACTTGTTAACTTCTAAACAGTTTTTGTATTGCAGGCTTGGAATTGGATTAGATATTGTTTAAATGTCTCATGCAAATACTCTTAAACTGGTTTATTGTGTTTCTAACACTAAAAGATCTCTCAGTTTCTTTGCATCAAGGATCAGATTTATTCAAGGCCAAAGCTTTGCAGGTCATCCAAAGCTCCAAAGCTTTGGAGGATGATCTTGATCCTTTGACAGTTATTTTAATAATTATCTGATTCTTATTGCAGGATGTCATAACTGTTTATATGATTGATTATTGACTTGTTATGAGTCTTAATCATATTATTATTATTTATCACAGGCTAATTATCTGGAAATATCTCTGGATTTGAAAACAGGGTTAATTGCATATTACCCCCTGTGGTTAAGCGTTAGTCCGAAAAACCCCCGGGGTTTTAAAATATGCAAAACGCCTCCCTGTGGTTTGGTTTTTGTGCGCAGGGGGGTACTTTTGTGTTAACTGTTTCCGAAAGGACTATAATACCATTGCATATATATACTATCATCGTCATATTTTTCTTCCACTCTCTAAATATGCTTTTTCTCTCTATTCTCTAAACCAAAACAACATTAAACCAATATTTCAAAAAAAAATATTAAACCAAGAAACAGGTTAAAGGATGGAGAAATTGCACATCATCATCAACGTTTTAGTCTCTGATTGGGTTAATCGATACAGTACCCAGAACGAGTTAATACAATTTCAACCAAAAATTTACAAACCCATATTTCCGAACATCTTTAATATCACAAAATCAATCTATCTTCAAACGAAAGTTTATCGCTTTGTTTACATCATGAAAATGGATTGTGGGTATGAAGAAGAAGAAGAGATAAAGGAATCTAAATGGGAAAGGATATGCATAACAGAGATGAGAGATTCAGAGCAAGAACCGGTCAAACTTGCATATGGGTTGTGTTGATCATCTTCTTCCTTCTTCGTGGGTTCCCAACGGCGTCGCTAGTAGCACCGACGGAGATGGCGCTTGAGCAGAAACGGCGACGTACATGGAGCGTCGACGACGACAGAGCTGGAGCGGCGACGATGACGGAGCTGGAGCGGAAACGGCGACGACGGAGATGGTGCAGTGAAGGCGCTGGAGCGGGCGCGGGTATCTCCTTCTCCCTCTTCTTCTTCTTCTTCTTCTTCTTCTTCTTCTTCTTCCTCCTTCCTTCTCCGTCTTCGTATAGTTCCAGATCTGGAATTCTTGACTTTTTTCTTTTTTCTATTCTGTTTGGGTTTTGTATTGTTTGGTATCTTTTTTTGACAAAGTATTGTTTGGTATCACCGAAGGGCAAAGTAGACATTACAAGTGCAGTATTTGACAGTTTCCATTAGTTCAACGGAAAATACAAAAAAAAAAACCACAAGGACGTATTTTGCATAATTTGGAACTACAAGGAGGCATTTCGCACCAACCCTTAACCACAAGGGGGTAGTATGCAATTAACCCTCGAAAATAATAGCTCAGATTATTGGTTCAATTGATATGCCAAATAGTCAGTACTCTTCTGCTATATTATCTGGATTTTGTGTGATCTTGTGATTAATTTTTTGCATTTTTTTTCAATGCTTAAACCCTCCAATCAAATTTGAAAATCTATTCAAACATAGCTATTGACAGAAGTTGTTGAAGGGAGGGGATTTTCAGGAAGTTTTCTCCTGAAATCTCTCACGTGGTTACTGCAGTTTGTTATAAAGGAAATTTGAATTTCAAAGACCTGTAGAGACACAAAGAGTAGGCTTATCAATTTGAAAAGAAGAGTGTTTCATTCGTGGAAGATCAAAACATACTACTCTTCAGATTAATCAAGGATTCAACATTGATGTGGAAGAACAAATCATCCGGAACCTGATGAACACTTATGAGCATTCACTGCTTATCTCTTTTCTGTGTTCTTCTTTGTGATTTCATTGTAATATTCTTAAGTGTTACTTAACCTCACTAACTTTAGCAGTTAGTTGTTCAAGTGATCAACAAGAGGTTCTTATTGTTTCATCAAATTGTAGTTGGAACTAGATAGGTTTGGAACCACAAGTTGTATAAGTGTAAGGTAGCTCACTTAGGCTTGAGATCTAGGGCTAAATCAGGGTGATTAATAAGAAATGGGTTCAAATCCTGGACGGATCAAGTCCCTCAGGCATAGACTTCCAATTGTGACTGAACTTTGTAAAAATCCTTGTGTTCTTTACTGTATTTCTTTGTTCTTTCATTCTGCAAACTAGACAAGTACTAAACAGGTTGCTCCAAATCTATGGAGAATTTTCTATCTCCAATCTTTGAAGCTTCAAACACTTATAAACTGATTGAACTCTTTTCAAACTTTTCCATAGCCTTGAGATTTCATTGCTTACTTGTGTTAGACTTTTAAAAGTACATTGTTTAGCAAAAGTTTATGTACTCTATTCACCCCCCCCCCTTCTAGAGTTTTAGATCATGTATTTCTGATTACATTACACACTTTCACTTTCGAACTCATTAGAGATTGAACCATGCCCAACGGGGTTCGATTCCGCCTCTCAAACACAACACTCCATAGTGGTTTTCCAGGTGGAGTGGGTTGGGACAAGATCCCACACTCTCTAAGATAGTCATAACTCTTGACTCAAGTATTCTCCTCCAAGATCTGATCGTAGAGTCTTAATAATTTTGCCAAGCTGGTTCTCCACCTCATTCTGGAATTCCTTGAACCTTTCAAAGGATTCAAATTTGTTCTTCTTGAGAAACACAAATCCATATCTACTGAAATCATCAGTAAATATAATTAATTGAGCATAACCTCCTCCGGCGGGTGTGGCGAATGGTCCGCACATCAGTATGTATGAGTGCCAATAGCTCACTATCCCTCTCGCCTTTATTTGTGAAAGGGGACTTAGTCATTTTTTCAAATAAACAAGCTTCACATGTCTCATACGATTCATAATCAAATGAGTCTATAAATCCATCTTTATGGAATCTAGAAATGTGTTTCTCGTTTATATGGCCTAACGAAAGTGCAATAGGTATGTGGGATTTAATTCGTTAGATTCAATCCTCTTAGTATTTGTGTAATAGACAGAATTATCTAGGTCAAAGATATACAACCCATTAGACAAAATTGCATTACAATAATGCATACTATCAAAATAAACGGAGCAACACTTGTCCTTTATAGTTACAGAAGAACCTTTCTTGTCCAAACAAGAAATAGAAATAAAGTTCCTACTCATAGCAGGTTGTAGATAGGGCATTCTTAGCTGATCCATCATCATCCACGTGGAAGCCATAAAACACATCTAATGGTACACCCTGCACACTCTATCACATCCCTTCTGATTCGCATATGCTCATATGCGAGCCTATTCACTTGGGGGCTGTGAGACAGGGCCACCCGCGATACCAATCGCACGGGACTTGTAGGGACTTAGTGGTGTGGAGGCTAGAGTAAGAAACGTCGCGCGAGAGAAACAACCACGCTCGCGCGTGACCCTTAGTTACTCTCTGAGAGATTCAAGAACTATGTGTCCCATAAATGCGTTTAATCTCATAATGGTCCCTGCATATGCGGAAATGATGCGTAACGCGCCCTATTTATAAAGTCGAACATGCCAATACGAGGAGGTCATTAAGCCGCCATTAATGGGCACATTGACCCCTCCACAACGGTCACTTCCCCACTATATATATGAACACTTTCCTTCTGCAGCAAACTCTTGAATCCATTGGCTAACTTGACATACTGTCTCTCTCTCAAGAACAGTTACAAGTGTTTATTCTCTCCCTACTCACTACCCTCAATCTCCTTGTGTTCTTATTCTTGATCTCATCCCCTACTTGAGACGTACACTTGGATCTCTCCCTGGGATTTCCTTGTACACAATTTGGTGAACCCGACGTGAATCCACCTTTAAGAGCTTCCATCAATCAACCTAGCAGCCATGTCTGTTGAGCCCAACCTCCGTGACGGTAATCAATCTCTCCAAGAGGAAGAAACTCAGAGGGAGGAGGCTCTATCCAACACCAACACCAGTACCCAGACGGCTACTGGGATTAATCCCTCTCTAGAAATGCTGAATGCTACCATTCGGAGCCAAGCCAGGGCTATGCAAGTTCAGTCTAGCTATATATCCCAGATCATGGCTATTTTAGGAGGGCTCGCACAAAATGCTAGCCAGGTGTAGATAGTGCTTTCTGAGCTGACAGATCTTGGCCACGTGGCAACCATCCAGCACACCATATTGTGCTCCACACACACTGGATCACCAGCCGAGCTGATCCATGTGGGGGCTGCGAGACAGAGCCCTCGCATACCACTGCACGGGACTTGTAGGGACTTTGTGGTTTGGAGGCTAGAGTAAGCCCTTTCGCGTGCGAGCCAAGCCCGCACGCGACCTTTAGTAACTGTTTTGAGAGATTTATGGCACGAGCTCCATAAACCCGGTCAATCCGGTCAAACCCGGTCAACCTCGTAACGGTTCCGGTATTCGCGCACCACGTGCTGTAACGGTCCCTATATACTCGGACGAACGTGCCGTTATGGTTAAGCTAATTAAGCCGCCATTACTGGGCGCATTAACCACACTACAACGGTCACGTTCTCCAGTATATATAGATGGTCAACCTTTCCATACAAAGGAGAACACACTTGCGATACGCGGAAGCTCTGCCAAACCTCTGTCTCTCTCTCAGACATTGCTACTGCCTTACTCTCTCCCTACACACAACCCCTCTCTTCCTGTGCGATCCTTGATCCACTACATACGGTGTACACGGAGGTCTCCCCGCCGGAATCTCTTGTGCACATTTTGGTGAACCCGACGTGAACTTACCAACAAAAGCAACCATGTCTCAGGAGGATGATGTCGGCAACAGATCGCCTTCCACCGAAGCACCATCGGGAGACAAGACCCGCCGTACTCCTACGACTCCCGGCGAGACACCCACGCTAGAGTCTTTGGATGCCACTGTTCAGAGTCAGGCGAAAGCTCTCAAGGCTCAGTCTGCGCAATTAGAACGGATCTTGGCCGTTCTGGGCACCCTCGCACCAAACCCTTCGCCAGCCACCGCTGCCCCTCAAGGAGGAGGAGCCCCTACCGCTCCAGGATTGGGAGTGTCAACCACACCTCCCAACCCCAATCTGCAGACTCCACCGGCGACTACGCAGCTGCCTTCGGTTCATGGGTCAACGGCCCAGATGCTGCCTCTTGCTGCTCACACTCCTCAACCCTCGGCTTTGGCGTCTAACCCAACTCTACAGTACCCTTTGCCTCCCTCAACAGCGATTTGGGGGAATCCGGGTAGTCAGTATGCTCCCAACCCTCCGGCGGCGTATGTGTCGCCACCGCCTACGGCAACCCCTCCATCAACTACCGAGGGGAGCATTCCAGAATGCATGACGTCTCTACAGAAGCGCGTGGACACTATTCTGGCTCATCAGTCATTCGCGGATACCATTATCCCGAAATTAGACAACGATCCGCCTATTCCACGAGAGATCTATCTCATGCCTAACCCGGCGGGGTACAAGGCTCCCAAATGGGATAAGTTCGAAGACGTCAATGGAAACGCTCACGAGCATGTCATGCGTTTCATTGATGTCATGGGCCCGCACGGAGCTGATCCCAAGCTGCTGATGCGAGAATTCCCAAAATCTCTAGGGAACGTAGCGTACAAATGGTACCGGACATTGGAAGCTGGATCCGTGAAGACTTGGGACGACATGGTCCAGAAGTTCTATACCAAGTTCTTCCAGATGGAAGAAAAGGTGACGATGATCCATCTCTCGCGGATGTATCAGAAGCGCGAGGAGGACGGAATCACTTTCATCAAGAAATTCAGGGCGAAATCCTTGGAGTGCAAAGATCCAATGCCCGAAAGCCGGCTCGTATAAATATGCCTGCAATGCATGCGAGATGAATACAAAGGTATGCTCATTAATTTGCAAACACCTACGTTTTCAAAGCTAATCGAATGCACGAAGAACATCGAGCCTATAGTCGAGAGACAGAAAAAGAAGAGCGCTCCGGAGCGACCTTCGAGCGGCGCTACATACAAGATCGGGAGGTTTAGCTACAAGAGGGGACGCGAAGCTGAGGTCAATACAGTTTCGCCCCAGAAGCAAGCGAAGGTTGCAAACTTCGATGTACCGCCTCTGCCATGCTCGGTAGAGGAAGCAAGCGATCTCTGCAGACAGTGGCGCAAGGACGGCGTCCTGCCACCGCTCGAGAAAATACCCTCCAAGGAGATGGTGAGGGACCCTAAGTGGTGCGAGTACCATGGCAAGGTCATGCACCCCACGGCGGAATGTAAAAAGCTCAGGTTTACATTCGACCAGAAGATGAAGAACGGCGAGCTAATCGTCAGCGATCACAGAAAGGACGTGCGCAACAACCCGCTTCCTGCTCATGCGGAGCAGGGCCCGAAAGGCAAAGAGGTCGCCATGATCTCGATTGTTGACTTGGAAGAAGTCGCAGAGGATGGTCTACCCATCGTTGCCGAGGTCCATGAAGACGAGGACTACAGCATGGACACAGAGGATGAACGTGCCGACCGCATGAAAGGGTCGCATGGCTTCAGCAGATTCTTCGATGAGATGAATTTCTCCGAGAAGTGCCGGACAGATATGACGAAAGCGATCTTGAGAATAGCAGAGGACTACGAGGAGGACCTCGTAGTCTCCAACGGGAAAGTCATCAGGGCATCCCGCTCTACAGAAAAGATTATGACCTTTTCTGCCAGCGACAAGAAGGCGGATGCGAGCCACCAAAGGCCTCTGTACGTGACTGCCATCATCAATGGCGTCGAGTTCAAACGAGCGTTCGTCGATGGAGGAGCAGCGGTCAACGTCGTTTCGCTCCACACACTGAAGCTAGCAGGGATCCCCGAGCACAAGATCGCCAGACGTCCATCTCCGCTTATGGGATTCGGAAGCGACTCTAGAATGACGATCGGATGGATCCGGCTGGGCGTTCAGATTGGCAAAATCAAGTGCTCAGCAAAGTTCTATGTCATAGACGCGAACACCACGTACCACATGATTATAGGTCGAGCCTGGATTCATCGCTTCGATGCAGTTCCTTCAACGGCTCACCAGGTTATGAAAGCTATCTGGAACGACAGAATAGTCGAGATACCGGCTTCGACGAACCCATTCAACCTGGACGAAGCGCATCTCAGCGAAGCGGTGTGGTTCACCGAGATGGCGGACGAGCAAACACCGGGACCATTCAACCCTACTCCTTTGCCCCTCTGGGAGGACATCAAGGATCAGTCACCTGCGGGAGTAATGGTGACAAGGGAAGATGCCAAGGAAAAGCCGTCTACACGCGAAGAGGCGCCGCGTATCACATATCACCGAAAGAACGTGTATACTCTTAAGAGGATCGCAAAGCATGACCCCGAGGGCAAGGAGATAGAGAGCTTCTACGCCAATGGGAAGAAATGCTATCGCATATGAAGGTGCGCGGGGATGTCCTCACGCGGGCATGGGGATATCCCTGGGCAAATTAATCAAATCGAGCAAATTGCGCTGACGGAAGAGCCAACACAGGGCACGCTAGACGAGAAACTCAAAGAAGCCCCTAAATGCATGGAAGACAGGCCCAGACCACAAAAGCAAGAGCTAAAGGAAGTGTTCCTCAACCCGAACGAGGAAAAGAAAAGGCCAGTCTTTCTAAGTGCGGACCTCACAAGCGAAGAGGAGCAAGGACTGCTACAACTCCTAACTGAATACAAGGATGTGTTCGCATGGGAGTACGACGAAATGCCAGGCCTGGATACAAGCATCACCATGCACCGTTTAGACATTATCCCAGGGTCTAAACCGGTAAAGCAGAGTACGAGGAGCTTCAGACCGGAGCTTAACGTGAAAATCAAGCAGGAGATTGTCAAACTCCTGGATGCCAAATTCATAGAGCCGAATCATCATCCCACATGGCTGGCCAATATCGTGCCGGTAGTGAAAAAGAACGGACAGCTCCGCATCTGCGTGGACTTCCGAGATCTCAATCGCTTCTGCCCCAAGGACGATTTCCCACTGCCTAACATCGATTTGCTTATCGATTCAACAGCGGGCCACCGCATGTTCAGTTTCATGGACGGCTTCAGCGGATACAATCAAATCAAGATGGATCCCGAAGATTCGCGGAAAACTGCATTCATCACTCCGGTGGGGGTGTTCAATTACACCGTAATGCCATTCGGTCTCAAGAACGCGGGTGCAACCTATCAGCGGGCCATGATGGCTCTATTTCATGACATGATGCATAAAGAAGTGGAATTCTATGTGGATGACTTGGTTGTCAAATCCAAGCACGAAGCAGATCACCTCGCAGATCTACGAAAGGTGTTCAATAGATGCAGATGTTTTCAACTGAAAATGAATCCCATGAAGTGCGCGTTCGGGGTAACATCAGGGAAATTCTTGGGATGCGTGGTTCATCGCCAAGGGATCGAGCCTGACCCTGCGAAAGTATCAGCTATCACCAGCATGACACCACCCCATAACCAGAGCACCTTGAAAACATTCTTGGGGAAGCTATCATATCTGCGAAGATTCATCCCAGCGATTGCGGAAATCACCTGCTGTTTTAGTGCTCTCCTCAAGAAAGACGCTGTGTACAACTGGGCTTTAGAGCACGAAGCCGCATTCGAGAAGCTGAAGGATTTACTCACGTCCTCCAAAATAATGATCGCACCTCAACTGGGATCGCCGCTCCTGCTATATCTGACATCAACAAGGAGATCTATAGGAGCGCTCTTGGCTCAGGAGTATGAAGGCCAAGAGAGGCCTATCTACTACATCTCTCGCATCGTGCAGCCTGCTGAATCAAGGTACACAGACATCGAACGTCATTGCCTTGCCTTATTCTTTGTGATAGAGAAGTTGAAACACTACTTTGCATCGCACAAAGTAGTAGTGGTCACCAAGAGCGACCCTATACGATACTTGCTAACTCACACTACTCCGGGCGGGAGATTGGCGAAATGGTATATGACCATTTCTCAATACGATATCACATGCGTGCGACCGCGAGCGATCAAGTCGCAGGCGGTAGCAGATCTGTTGGCACAGTTCCCTGACAACAGCCACGATCCCGTGATCGAGGAAGAGCTCGAAGGTCCTGAGATCTACGCAATCGACGTGCCCTATTGGACGCTCCACTTTGACGGCTCGTCCACAAGGAAAGGTGGAGGCATTGGGATAGTCTTGACAAAGCCAGACAGGGAAGTCATACAGATGTCCGCAAAGCTCAACTTCGCAGTCACAAACAACGAGGCGGAATATGAGGCTCTCATCGCAGGGCTCCGCGCAGCGAAAAGCTTTGGAAGTAAGCAACTTAACGGTCATGGGAGATTCCAAGCTGATCGTTAAGCAAGCCTCGGGCGAGTATGGTTTGAAGGAGATCAATCTCCTGTCTTACCGCACCCTAGTACAAAAGCTGATGCAGCAATTCTGCGATGTGAAGTACGAGCACAAGCCCCGAGCAGACAACAGACACGCGGACGCGTTAGCAACCTTGGGATCTAAGGTCAGCATTGACAAGTGTCCCGCAAAGATATCTATTGAAGTGCGAACATCGTCGGCATTGACAGAGGATGCGTACGACGACGAACATATGGATGATGCAGACTGGCGGAAAGCAATCCTGCAAGCTATTTCGGAAGGCACAAGCAGCGAAAGCTGGGCACTCACAAAAAGATACTGCATACATGACAACACCCTCTATTACAAGGGTCCTGGCGGAATACTCATGCGATGCGTCTCCGAGCGAGAGGGACAACTTTTGTTAGAAAAGATTCACCAACATGCTTGCGGAGAAAGCTAGGTGTCAATCTACAGGAAGGCTCAGAGATATGGCATTCATTGGCCAGACATGTCAACAGCCGCAGCCCTGATACAAGGAAAGTGCGAGAGTTGCGCACTAATCAAAGATTCTTTACTCATCGCCCTAACCGATGACGTCACGGACTGGAGGAAGCCACTGTTTGATTTCCTCACCCAGGGCACCGTGCCCGAGTCAAGAAAAGAAGCCGAGAAATTGAAAAGTAAAGCGTCTCGATATGTGGTACAGGAAAACCTACTTTGGCGAAGAGGTCATGAAGGCAACTTGCTGCGACATCTAGACGGCAGAGAAGCACAAGAAGTCATGGACCTTTCCCATCAGGTAGAGCATCAAGGAGGTGCAAAATTGTGCAGACAGCTCCTCTCAATCGGGTATTTCTGGCCCACGATGGAGGTTGATTGCCGCACCAAAGTGCGACGCTGCCAGGAGTGCCAATTCAAAGGGAACCTAGTGCACGCTCCCGCCGTGGATCTACATGCATTAGGGACGCCATGGCCATTTCACACATGGGCTCTGGACTTCATCGGTCCCATCCGACCGACGTCGCACGGGAACCATTTCATTCTCACCGCGACTGAGCTGTTCACCAAGTGGGTGGAAGCAATACCACTAAAGACGGCAAATGCGCAGGCTGTGGTCAATTTCATCTAGGAAAGCATCATATGCAGGTTCGGAATCCCAAACACCATTCTTTCAGATAACGGTACTCCTTTTGTTAATCGCCAGGTAGCTGCGAAATTAGCGGAGTACAATATCAGGCAAATTTGTTCTACCCCTTATTACCCAAAGGGAAATGGACAAGCCGAAGCGACCAACAAAACGCTGTTGAGAATTTTGAGCAAGATGGTCGCGGATGACCACAAGAAGTGGGCCGACTCTCTAAGCATAGCTCTGTGGGCCTACCGAACTTCTCCAAGGACACCCACGGGGGCCTCGCCATTTCTTCTATGTTATGGGGCTGAAGCTGTAGTACCTGCGGAGGTTAGAGTCAATTCGGCAAGGCTGGCCTTCCATGCACTCTATGAAAATCTACGCGATCACGATTTAGTCTTGCTGGAGGAAAAGCGAGAAGAAGCCAAAAGAACCAACAAGCGGTACCAGGAAAGAATCGCTCGCGCCTACAATAAGACGGTCCAGCGAAGAGATTTCGCAGTCGGAGACTTGGTCTTGCGCGCATCTGACCACTGTATGCGAGAAGCAACTCACCCGAAGTTCGCAGCCAACTGGGAAGGACCCTTCGAAGTCACAGAAGTCTTCGACAGTGGCTACTGCAGCATCCGAAGGTTGCACGGCACAACCTCAACCCCGAGTTCAGTCAACATGCGCTGGATTAAGAAGTACTATCCCTGACTTCTCTTATTTCATGCGTTTTATTACAACGTCGCTTGATATCTTGTATGGCTACGGTTTACACAATCTCCTCTCCCATATGAGAGGATTGTAATCCCATCTCTCCCATATGAGAGTGTTATAATAAAAGAATTCTCCCAAATGAGAAGTTCACATTTCTAGCTGTTTATGTCGTTTTATTCAGTTCGTTATTACTGTTAACCATGGTTTATCCGCCGCAATAGCAATCCGTACAACTGCGATCTTAATCGATCATCATCTAAGCCTATCTCCTACGATAGCAGCCTACTCAAATGCGATCTTAATTGATCATCTAAGCCTATCTCCTACGATAGCAGCCTACTCAAATGCGATCTTAATTGATCATCTAAGCCTATCTCCTACGATAGCAGCCTACGCAAATGCGATCTTAATTGATCATCTAAGCCTATCTCTTACGATGGCAGCCTATGCAAATGTGATCTTAATTGATCATCTAAGCCTATCTCCTACGATAGCAGCCTACGCAAATGCGATCTTAATTGATCATCTAAGCCTATCTCTTACGATAGCAGCCTATGCAAATGCGATCTTAATTGATCATAAAAGCCTATCTCTTACGATAGCAGCCTATGCAGATGCGATCTTAATTGATCATAAAAGCCTATCTGTTACGATAGCAGCCTATACAAATGCGATCTCAATTGATCATAAAAGCCTATCTGTCATGATAGCAACACATACAAATGCGATCTTAATTGATCTTCAAAGCCTATCTTTCACGGTAGCAGCCTATACAAATGCGATCTTAATTGATCTTCGAAAGCCTATCTGTCACGATAGCAACACATACAAGTGCGATCTTAATTGATCTTTAAAACCTATCTGTTATGATAGCAACTTATGCGCAAAATGATCTTGTTTGATCTTCTAAAAGCCTGTCTGCCACGATAGCAACTCGCACGATTTAACGATCTTAATTGATCTACTAAAGACTATCTGCTACGATAGCAATATTGCAAAAATGATCTTAAATGATTCACAAAGGCCAATCACAAATCCATCTGTCAAGGTGGCACAGCTGCGAAAATACGATCTCGAACGATTTAGTGAAACATCCACGAATTCATATAGCAGATCGCAAATGCGAAACCATTACGTAGCATTATGCAAGGCAAAATATGCCGAAACGCATGCGAAGTTGTATTTTGTTGTAAAGAGACAGCAGATAATACAAAAGGCTATTTATCATTATGAGTCAAATGACTTACAATTTATCTGTCTAGATAGCGGCTTACAAGCGAAAAAGCCAGGATCTAACTACGCAGCCAACATGGCTTACAATACATTCGAAAAGTAGCTGACAAGTCAGCAAAGACACACTACGGGAATCCAGGCTGAAAAGGATGAACCCACCGGTCCTAACACCGGCGATGCAATACGCAGATTCGCGGCCAAAGATCTATAGAAAAAGGGATGCTGCCGCGAAGAGATCAGCTTGTCATTCGCTACGTCCCTAGCAGCAAGATCTGCGAAAGGTACGTCCAAGACCCCAAGGGGTGACAAAAGCCTCTGTCTGATCAAGATAGGCACCGGAGGAACTTCCTGTTCCGACATATGCCGCCCTGTGAAACAGGGGAAGCAGTCATTCCTCTGGTGATGGATTCCTTGTCATGATAGACAAGGGCATTGGCAAGCCCCCAGAGTTCAAGAACGAAGAGGCAAGAAATCCTCCTCCAGGGATGCTGGAGGAGAATTTCGCCGTTCATTACGAGACGGTAGCACGGTCACTTCGGCGCTGCACCTCGCCGGGAGGCGGCCGGAAACATGACATGCACACATAATACACGAAGAAATTTCTTCGAACACACATGGGATATTATCTGCATCCTCTTTATGGTGGTTATAAAGAGCAATAAGCCTCATAAAGTGGATCTTGGAAACTATTTCTACAGCACAAAGCGCAAACTCAAGATTCACAACTTGAAGTTGCCATGAATCAACGAAAAATAAGCGTTGAAGCCAGCAGTCGTAAGGACTCACGGCAAAGCACATTTTTGGGATAAAGAACCCAAATAGCAAAGACAGGGTTTATATAGACCCTATGGAGACTCTTCAGTTGCCAAAGATGAGTCAGCAGAATTCAAAAAGAGGGTAAGTTCAATCACTTACGCCTTGAAAAGCGGTAACCATCAATTACCCTACTAAAGGCTACGACGATTCAGTTGCGTATCCTAATAAATGACGGATGGTCATGATTCGGATGGACTTCCCAACGAAAGCGTGTTTATCTGCCGAGAAATTAGCGCGAAAATCAAGCAGAGTATCAATTGCTGATGTCATAATTGGATATGCACAGAAATATCCAATCAAATCCCGGGAAAGGGCAAAACGGGCAAATTCGTTCTTGTTGTTAAAAAAAAAGGGGGGAGAAACCCTAGCAACATTACATTAATGTTTCAAACATTACATTAATGTTTCAGCTATTTCCTTGCTATTTTTCAAAATTCGAAAAGTCAAAGCAAATTTTTGATCAAGGAGTCTTGGGGCTCGAACTGATCGCTCAGCTTCTCTACTTGTTCCACTTCTTGCTTCAGCAGCTCGCACCTGGCATTCATCTCATGATAGAGCTTTAGAGCTCCATCAACCTTTAGCTTTTGCTGCTCCACCTTCTGCTTCTCAGCTGCGAGATTCTGGTGGCCGAGTTTCAAAGTTATGGCTGCGCGAATCAGCGTGACTCTGTTCATAAGAAATTTGAAACCCAGTCTGCCCCGGACTTTGGTCACGAGATTTTGGCACATGCCACATAGCAATTCAGCACTCTGGACCGAAATGGTCGCAGGCGTAGCCGCAGACAGCTGTTCCAAAATCCAAATGGCTTCAGTAAGAAACAGCCTCCTGTCGAAGGGCCCTATCTCCAGAGATCTCACAAACGATTGGGGGTAGGCGAGGCGCATTCGAACCACCCAGTCTACATCGGTTTGCTTCAAACCTGAAGAGACGTCAAAACTAAGTTATGATGTCAAACTCGCAAGAAAATAATTCAAAATGCGAACAGTAAAGCTTTGCTTACCAGTTCCTTCCAGAATCTCATGAAGAGAAGGAATGCGCGCTGCCGGGGTGGTCGAAGACTGTCCTCGCTCCATAGCTCTCCTATCAGCCGCGAGATCCAATCTCTCGTAGTCAGGAGGAAGAGTATAGGCCGCACCAGCTGCGACTACATTCCCAACCTGCGAGCCCCAAAAGCTCCACGCAGGAATAGGTGCCTCTGACTCAGTCATCGCCGGAGGCGAAGGGACAGCCGAAGTCGCTTGGCGAAGAACGCTCTCAGATGCGAAAGCATTAGCAGCACTTGTCCTTACTTCCCCAGCACCAGCATGGACATTTTCATCCATCAGCACAGCATCTGCTTCAACATCATCGGAAAGTTCGATGATGTCCTTGAGAGGCTCACTTGCATGATCAGCAGCTGCGACAGGCTTCTCGGTATGGGAGCTTGGAATCGGGACATAGGACGCAGAAGGCTGACTTCTCCGCTCCAGCACAGGTTCTTCAGCATGACCTACAATGTTAAATGCGATGATATGAGGTAACTTGCGCTATAAGTTATTTTGATATCTTTACTAAAGCTAAGAGTAAGCACCTCCACGCGAAGGTGGGATTGAGGTATCTTCATCATACACTAAGGACGTGGAACCATGCCCTATTAGTGTGTCCTCACTAAGAGAGTCTTTAAGAGAAGCGTGACCTGGGATGCGAATAAACCAGTCATGATTCTGTCTCAGGTTGCTAAAGCCTAGCACATGCGTATCACTCAAATAATTACCTGAGGGTTCTCCGCATTTGTCTACTAACCAACGGCGAATGTCAGCCTTTGACACACCGTGCTTTAACGCACCCACAATAACATCTCTATAAGTTACTGCGAGATTGAAGATCTCACCTTTATCGCCGCCTGCGATTTCCTCAAAGTCTGCTTGAACTTGCTCCAGCGCTGCTGCATCCTCTTCCGGAATCGCATCTTCTTCCTCTGCCTGGGGAAACACTTCTTCGGGAAGCTCATCTTCCTCGCTAGCTGGACGCATTAAGTCGTCAACATGCTGCTCTTCGAGGCTCCGCTGCCTCACGCGCTCGAGCTCCTCCTCTTCTCGCTGCCTTCTTCTTTCATCAGCCTCCGCGGCTGTCTTCCTGGACTCAGCAAGAATGTCCTCGCTTATGGGATCGTCTGGGATGCCAGAATGGGTATCTCTCTTTTGACTCTTGGCCAAAAGGCCACCAATGGTCTCATCATCATCATCATCTGCGAATACATGATAGGTTTAAGAAAAGAAGTGCAAAGACGTTACGATAACGGGAAAGGAAATGCGACGGAGGTACCTCCTGATTCTTCCTCATGCATCACAACTGTTGCTTCTTCTTCTTCATCGCTTCCTTGGGGCTCCTGCCTCTCCTCCTCTTCCTCTTGGTTGAACGGAACGAAAGACTCAACTGCGAGCTCTTTCCGCACCTTGCTGGGCATGCGACCTTTGCCTTTGTCCTTGATAGAAAGGGACCTCACTGGAGGAGAAGCCGGAGCATTTCTAGGGGAAGAAATCGTAATTCCCTTTTGCCTAGGTCTCTTCACTCTTGGCGCCGCAGTCGCTGGAGGAGACGGGTCATCTCCAGGAGGAGACGGAGCCGGAGGATTGTCTATCAGCGAGTCAGCAAAAGCATTCATGACTGCGCGAATCTTTGTTTCGAGCTCAGGTTCCATCCTCCACGCTAGCCGGAACGACTGCCTTTGTCTTCTGGTGGCAACAATGGCGTTAACCAATGACTTGGAGCGATCGCCAGATGCGAATCGCCGCACATGACACTACAACAGTACAGAATAAAGACGTCAGCATAAGGAAATCAAGAAGCTTAATGCACGCGAAGAAATTGCTTACCTCAGCAAATGCCTTGCTATATCTGACGACATGTGTATCGCCCTTCTTAATTGCGGCGACTTGCTCCTTCAAGATGACATCAGGGCACAAATGGTTCTCACGATCCCACAGTGAGTAGCAACCATACTCAGACTCGCTTAGACTGCAAGTGGGACGAAACGGAAAAGAGTTTCTTTTGATCAAGGGAGCTCTGCTTGACTGCGCGGCCGACTCCGTCTCAATCCTCGTTTGCTGGGCAACCCAGTATGCGAGCCAGTTCTGGGAACAACCACCCTCGCGGGTTCCCGCAGGGTGCTCAAAGGGAAGATTGTTCATGAAGACCGTCTTGCACTCCTTTGTTAGCAAGCGCTTATAGCATCCTCTGATAATGGACTCGGGCCAGATTGATGGGGCCACCGCATCAAAACCAAACTGAGGAGAAACTCGAGTGGGGTCAACGTCCACAGTAAGCTTTTCATACCTCGGCGCGAGCTCACGAATATGCTCCGCAAGGGCAGGAAGTGAACCTCGCAGACACCAGCAAAAGAACTCGCGATAGCGCTCATGGAAATGCGGTCCCTCTTCAAAGAGAAGCTCTTCTGAGAAGACCATACCTTTAGAGGGATACAGCTTTGGAAACCATCGCACATTCTCAATGCGCGTGGCATAGGGCCTGGCAGTAAACTCCTTCCGTTTTTCGCATATCAAACTCCAAACGCACTTGGTGTTGCCTGCTCCGAACCATCTCGCAGCTCTTCCGCTGTTGCGCGATTCCGTCTCGCCTGGGGGACACCACTTGTCAAGTTTGAGAGCAGTTGGAGCATAAGACGGCCATCGCTCGAAAACCCACATTGCCAAAAAGGAAATATTGACAAAAGTCAGTACATCGAGACGGCCACGCGACTCCTTCATGGCTAGAACCAACTGATCAAGCCTATAGTACAGCGTGCCCAAGACCAAGGGTCCGAGTGCGACTCTCTGGCCAAGGGCGAGCCTCACAGCAAGTGGCAACACATGGTAGAAGACTCCGTCATGGGGGTGACCATCAATCAGATACCTCGACAGCCAAGCACAGAGAAAAGCACACAGGGTCAAATGATAGCCTTTACCCTCTACGTAATTCTCGGCCTCGGGGTCCTCACTCAGGAGTTTCTTAGTAATGCTGCTGTTCGCATAGTCTCGGAAGAAGTACTGCAACCATTTGTTCCAGGTATTCTTCGCAGACGTATCAACCAACTGCCAATTCGGAAGAGGCTTTGTAGTGGTCCACCGGGTGGAGATTTTCTTTACCTCTGCTAAGCATTCCTCCATCTGCGTGTATAAAGCAATCTCCGCAGATGTCCTCAAGGGACTCAAAGGGTCCACTTCGCCCATGGGGGAAAGCTCGTACAGCATTTGAACGTCCTCGAGTGTGGGGGCAGCCTCGAACTCAGCAAAATGGAACGTATGAGTCGCAGGCGAGTAACGGGACAGAAGGTCTAGAAGCATGGACTGATCCAGCCTCACGGCAGCACCCTTCATAGCACGGATAGCAAAGTATACGCCGGCTTCATTAAGAGTCACGGCGTGATGGTCCAACACGTGGTCGATCCACTCATCCATATAGTCCAATTTCTGGACGAACGCCTGAGTAGAAATCGCAGTATAGGGGAAGTGCCCGTTCTCGATCCCCAATCGAACTACATCCTCGGAACCGATCAACTCGAGCAAGGCTGAGTTGACTGGGCGAGTCAGTTTCAGCAATCGCTCGACCGGGACAGGATCAGGCATCCTCTTCGCCTTAACTCTCGCATGGTAAAAATATTTGCCGCCTAAATAGGGGGCTTTTCGCCACAGAGTCGGCGGAAGGTCGGGTATCTCTTCATCTTCCTTGACGGGTCTGGTTACTCTTGTCTTGGCCATTCCTGCGGAAGAGCAAGAAAAAGGGGGGAGAAATACCACACTTCAGTTTGAATTTTATTTTGAAATTCAAGATCTACGCAAAGGAAGACGAACAGTTTCCGGTATCAATTTCAGAAATCAGGGAGTTGCAAGATCTCATATTGTTGAGGGATTAAAGCAAAGTGGGTTCAGAGACCAAAGCCTCTGCACAAATTTCATGGGTTTACAGATTCAACGCAGTTCAAGGCAAATACTGGTATCTTAAATCAAAATTAAACGAGGCCAACCTTGTCTTCTTGAAGCCTGCTTGGATATGCACAATTGAAGAATACGATTTGCAGTTCTGAACTGGTGATTGATTATCTGAATCTGCTCTCGAACATCTCCGGGTACCATTCACTTTAAGAGAAAGGAGTGATGTTTTGCAATAATGGGGGATACAAGGTATTTATCCAAAACAATGAAGGGTTGCGTCCTTTCGGTAGTCGAATCGCAACCGTCACCGTCGAATCGCGCAATCACAGGACAAGCTGACGTCACGCCTAAAACCCTAAAGGTCAGACGGCACGACTCTAGGGGTTTTAGGTCATAATGACACGCACGGGGGCTGAACTTACCCGTATTTGAATTGGTGCGTGGCAGCGACGCGTATGTTGGTTTCCGCGCATGGAAGTCTATACAGCTATGAGTCTTCACGCGCAGAAAGGGGGCTAATGTAGATAGTGCTTTTTGAGCTGACAGATCTAGGCCACGTGGCAACCATCCAGCACACCATATTGTGCTCCACACACACTGGATCACCAGCCGAGCTGATCCATGTGGGGGCTGCGAGACAGAGCCCTCGCATACCACTGCACGGGACTTGTAGGGACTTTGTGGTTTGGAGGCTAGAGTAAGCCCTGTCGCGTGCGAGCCAAGCCCGCACGCGACCTTTAGTAACTGTTTTGAGAGATTTATGGCACGAGCTCCATAAACCCGGTCAATCCGGTCAAACCCGGTCAACCTCGTAACGGTTCCGGTATTCGCGCACCACGTGCTGTAACGGTCCCTATATACTCGGACGAACGTGCCGTTATGGTTAAGCTAATTAAGCCGCCATTACTGGGCGCATTAACCACACTACAACGGTCACGTTCTCCAGTATATATAGATCGTCAACCTTTCCATACAAAGGAGAACACACTTGCCATACGCGGAAGCTCTGCCAAACCTCTGTCTCTCTCTCAGACATTGCTACTGCCTTACTCTCTCCCTACACACAACCCCTCTCTTCCTGTGTGATCCTTGATCCACTACATACGGTGTACACGGAGGTCTCCCCGCCGGAATCTCTTGTGCACACCAGGGAACCTTGGCCCTACCTGGATCCACTACATCACCTAGTGCTCAGGGACCCTTGACTCTGCCATGAGCCACTGTGGCATTCACGGCGCACACGGCTGCACCACCAAACCTCCAGGCATCCTTGCCTAATGGACCCATGCCTCAACCAAGAAATCCTCAGAGTCTCCTTTGGCGCCAAGTTTTCAGCCAGAACGCGTGTATACTGGGAATACACCTACGTACACTGCACCGCCATCATACGCGAGCGGAGCCCAGGGCAGCTACACACTCCCACCTCCTTATGGTCCCAGTATGCCTTACATACCGGGGCTTGCAGCAACCCCATCATCGACCCTAGGTGCAGTCATACCTTCTAATGTGACAGCCTTGGAGCAAAGGCTGGACAATCTCATTTCAAACAGTACTTTGCTGATACAATTATCCCAAAGGTCGATAAAGCGCCGCCCATCCCACCCGACATATACTTGATGCCCAATCCTGCTTAGTACAAGGAGCCAAAATGGGAGAAATTTGATGAGGTAAGTGGGAATGCACAGGAGCACGTAATGAGAGTTGTTGACTTGATGGGCCCACATGGTATCGATACCAGGCTGCTGATGCGCGGATTCCCCAAATCTCTGGGGACGGTCGCGTACAAATGGTACAGGACCCTTGAACCTGGTTCTGTCAAGATATGAGAAGATATGGTGAAGAAGTTCTAAACTATGTATTTCCACGTCGAGGAGAAGGTCACAACCATACACCTCCCTCGCATGCACCAGAAGCACGATGGGGAAGGGGTGGCATTCATCATGAAATTCAGGACCAGGTTGCTAGAGTGCGTTGATGAAGTGTCTGAGAGTCTACTGGTGGAGATATGTCTCCAAGGTATGAGAGATGAGTATAAAGGTATGCTGATCAATCTTAACATGCCTACTTTTTCCAAATTGATTGACTGCACCAGGAACATCGAGCCATTGGTGGAGAAGCAGAAGAAAAAGTATGCCAATGATCGCGCGCCAACAGGCTCTAGATTTTGAATTGGGAGATTCAGTTATAAACGCGGGCGTGAAGCTGAAGTGAGTGCGTTCGCATCTCCGAAAAATCATCAACGGCCTACACCCAGGGAAGCTCCCCCACTACCATGTTCAATCGAGGATGAAACAACGTTGTACAAGAGGTGGCGGAAAGATGGAATTCTACAGGCATTGGAACATAAGCCCTATGGGGAGAAATTGTGAGACCCCAGATGTGTGAATGTCCTGGGCAGGTCATGCACCCAACAAGGGAATGCAAGAAGCTAAGATGGATGGTGGATAGGAAGATAAAGGAGGGGCACTTGGTCGTCGATGAGCCAGCCAAGGATGTGCGCAGCAATCCCTTACTGTCCCATGCACAACAGGAGCCTAAGGGAAAAGAGATAGCAATGATCTCAATCGTGGACCTTGAGGAGGTCGCAGATGCAGGAGCTCTAGTGGTTGCAGAAATATAAGAGGCGGAGACTATCGCATGGATATAGAAGACTCGCGTGCGGAACGAATTAAAGGCACCAACAAGTTCGAGAAGTTCTTCAACGACATGAACTTCTCCAGCACCTGCAGACACGATATGACGAAAGCAATCTTAAGGGTGGCAGAGGAATATGGAGAGGAGCTCGTAGTCTCAAATGGAAAGGTCATCAGAGTTGCGCGGTCAAGCAGACTGATCATGACGTTCGATGAATTGAACAAGAATACGGACGCGAATCATCAAAGGCCATTGTACGTGACCTCCATTATCAATGACAATGAGTTCAAAACAGCTTTCGTCGATGGAAGAGCAGCATTGAATATGATTCCACTCAGCACCCTGGAGCTGGCTTGGATCCCAGAGAGCAAAATTGTCAAGAGGCCATCCCCATTGATGGGGTTTGGAAGCGACTCTAGAATGACTGTTGGATGGATCCGCCTGGGAATCTAGATTGGCCAAATCACGTGCTCCGCCAAATTCCATGTCATTGATGCCAATGCCACCTACCACATGATCATTGTTCGAGCATGGATCCATCTCTTTGATGTCGTGCCTTTCATGACCCACCAAGTAATGAAGGCCATTTGGAGAGACAGAGTGGTTGTAATATCAGCCTCAGTGAGCCCCTTTAACTTGGACAAAGCACATCTCTCTGAGGCGGTTTGGTTCACAGAAATGGCGGATGAGGAGACTCCAGCACCATTTCAGCCAACTCCTTTGCCCAGGTGGGAGGACATCAAGAACCAATCACCAGCCTGAGTGTTGGTAACGCGACAAGTACCAAAGGAGAAGCAGCTTGCGCAGGAGGAAGTACCAAGAATAAGCTATCAGAAGAAGAACGTGTATATCCTGAAAAGGGTTGTCGAGCATAATGAGCAAGGCAAACAAGTAGGGAGCTTCTATGCTAATGGGAAGAAGTGCTATCACATCTGAAGGTGTCATGGTCATCTTCGACCCTTCCCATCGAAGGTTTCCCTGAGCAAATTTGTGAGCTGAAAAAAGATAAGGGGAAGGCACCACTGGAGGAATTGAAAGAAGCTCCTGAATGCATGGAAGAACGTCCAAAACCTCAAAAGAAGGAGTTGAAGGAAGTATTCTTGATCCAAACCGAAGAAAAGAAGAGACCAGTCTTCTTGAGCGCAGATCTCGACAATGAAGAAGAGAAAGAGTTGTTGAAATTACTGAAGGAATACAAAGATGTGTTCGCATGGGATTATGATGAAATTCCAGGCTTGGACAAGGGGATCACTATGCATAGACTGGATGTTATTCCAGTATCAAAGTCGCTGAAGCAGACTGCAAGGAACTTTCGTCTTGAGGTCAATGTCAGGATAAAGGATGAGATAGTGAAACTGCTAAATGAAAAGTTTATCGATCCCAATCACCATCCCACCTGGCTTGCCAACATCGTGCCGGTCTTGAAGAAGAATGTGAGACTTCGTGTCTTCGTTGACTTTAGGGATTGGAATAGATTATGCCCAAAAGACGACTTCCCATTTCCAAACATAGATCTTATGATTGATTCTACTGCAGGCCATCAGATGTTTAGCTTCATGGATGGGTTTAGCGGTTATAATCAGATCAGGATGGATCCAAAAGATGCAAAGAAAACGGCATTCATCACATCTTTGGGAGTGTTCCATTACACGGTGATGCCTTTCGGTTTGAAGAATGCAGGAGCCACTTACCAGCGCGTGATGATGGCACTGTTTCATGATATGATGCACCTCGAGGTTGAATTCTATGTAGATGATTTGGTGGTTAAGTCAAGGCAGAAGCAAGACCATTGGAAAGACTTGAGGAAAGTCCTTTACAGATGTAGAGCTTTCCAGCTGTAGATGAACCCCGTGAAATGCGCATTTGGGGTAACCTCGGGGAAATTTTTGGGGTGCGTGATCCACCGTCATGGGAACGAGCATGATCCCGGGAAGGTCTCGGACGTTACCAATTTGCCGATACAACAAACTCAAAGCGCATTGAAAATGTTTCTGGGAAAGTTATCATATTTGAGGAGGTTCATACCGGCTATTGCAGAGCTGACTTTCTGCTTCAGCAACTTACTCAAAAAGAATGCGACATAACTGTGGACAGAAGAGCACCAAACTACGTTTGAGAAGTTGAAGGAGTTATTGACATCCACACAGGTCATGATTGCGCCTCATCTTGGGTTGCCCTTGCTCATGTACCTCACTCTGACGAAAAATCCATTGGAGCACTGCTAGCTCAGGAATTTGAAGGACAGGAAAGGCCAGTTTACTACATTTCGCGTATAGTCCAGTCTGCGAAATCCAGGTACACAGACATCAAACGACATTTCCTCGCTTTATTTTTCGTTATTGAAAAGTTAAAACATTATTTCGCGTCCCATAAAGTCATCATTGTAACAAAGAGCGACCCTATACGTTATTTGTTGGGGCATTCGCCTCCTTGCAGGAGACTGGCAAAATAGTACATGACCATTTCCCAATATAACATCACCTGCGCGAGACCAAAGGCCATCACGACCTCTACATGGAAATGAAAGAATCTGGGGTAATTAATGAGGAAAATATTGGAGAATCAAAAGTGGCTCTAGTTTACGGTCAGATGAATGAACCACCAGGAGCTTGGCGGACCTGTTGGCACAATTCCCAGATGAGAACAGTGAGCCAATAGTGGAAGAGGAGCTTGAAGGGCCGGAGGTATATGCGATCAACCACCTTCATTGGAAACTCCATTTTGATGGATCGTCAACAAGATCAGGAGGTGGAATCGGAGTTGTGCTGACTAAACCTGATGGGGAGGTCATACAGATGTCGACAAAGATGGACCTCGCAGTAACCAACAACGAAGCTGAGTACGAAGCTTTGATCGCGGGACTACTCGCAGCTAAGGCCTTGAAAGTTCAAAATCTCATCATAATGGGATACTCCAAACTGATAGTGAAGCAATCTTCAGGCGAGTATAGGTTTAAGGAGATAAACTTACTGAACTACAGGTCGATCATAAAGAAGCTGGTTCAGAAGTTCGATTCAATCAAGTACGAACATACTCCTAGATCCGACAACCGACACGCACATGCATTGGCCAGCTTGGGAGCGAAGATTAGCTCGGATAAATGCCCCGCAAAGATCACGATTAAAGTTAAGACGACTCCATCTCTGGCAAAAGACTTGTGCGAAGAGGATTTCGT
Organism: Linanthus parryae; assembly: GCA_023055425.1. NCBI lineage: Eukaryota > Viridiplantae > Streptophyta > Magnoliopsida > Ericales > Polemoniaceae > Linanthus > Linanthus parryae. Next base: position 384,778 of record JALGPY010000051.1, read on the forward strand.
CAAAGATGAGTACTGGAGAAAACCTATCATGCGCGAAATGGCCGAAGGAACAAGCAAAGAAAGCTGGGTTTCCACCAAGGGGTTTTGCATACACGATATCTTGCTTGATTACAAAGGCCCAGGAGGAATCCTGATGTGATGTGTTATGGAGGAAGAAAGCCGAGCTATATTGGAGAAAATCCGTTCGCATTCTTGCGGAGAAAATGAGATATCTATCTACAGGAAAGCGCAAATATATGGAATCCATTGGCCACAGATGGCATACTATGCTTCTATCTTGCAAAGTAACTGCGAAGAATGCGCACTGATAAAAGACTCCCTGGAAGTCGTTTCAGTCCAAGATGACATTGATTAGCGAAAGCATTTTATTGACTACCTGCGAGACGACGTTTTGCCAAGCGATAAGAAAGAGGCTGATAAGCTAAAGAGAAAGGCAACACGATATGTCTTGGAAGAGAATTTGCTGTGGAGGAAAGGACACAATGGGAACTTTCTCAGGTTTCTCAATGGACAAGAAGTACAAGAGGTCATGGATTTATCCCATCAGGTAGAGCATCAAGGTGGCGCAAAGTTATGCAGGAAGCTCTTAACTCTTGGTTATTTTTGGCGACCATAGAGGCTGATTGTCGCGCAAAGGTGAAAAGATTCCAACAATGTCAGTTCCATTGAAACCTAGTTCATGCTCCTGCAGTCTATTTACACGCACTAGGACCTCCATGGTCATTTCAAACTTGGTGCCTGGACTTTATTCGTCCCATTCGTCCTCCATTGCACGAGAATGAGTTCATCCTGACTGGGACAGAGCAATTCACCAAATGGATTGAAGCAGTCCCACTCAAGACAGCAAATGCATTGGCAGTGGTTAAGTTCATTCAGGAGAGCATTATCTATCCCTTTGGGATTCCTAACACCATCTTGTCTGACATGGCACTCCCTTCGTCAATCTCCGGGTAGCAGCAAAATTGATGGAATATGGGGTAAGGCAAACGTTCTCAACACCTTACTACCCGAATGGAAATGGCCAAGTTGAGGCCACAAACAAAACCCTGCTAAGAATCTTAAGCAAAATGGTCACAGACGATGATAAGAAGTGGCCAGACTCCTTGCACCTGACATTATGGGCCTATCACACGTCACCAAGGACTCCTACTGGGGCTTATCCATTTCTACTTTGCTATGGAGCCGAAGCAGTGGTCCCTACTGAGATCAAGGTCAATTCTGCAAGGATAGCCTTCGGCACTTTATATGAAAACACGCGCGACCATGACCTCATTTTACAAGAGGAGAGGCGCGGACAAGCCAAGAGGACAAATGTCGAGTACAAGGAAAGGATTTCTCGAGCTTACAACAAGACTGTCCAGCACCGAGATTTCGCTGTGGGAGACTTAGTCCTACGGGCCTCTGATCACTGCATGCGCGAAGCCGCTCATCCCAAGTTTGCTGCTAGTTGGGAAGGCCCTTTTGAAGTGAGAGAGGTTTTTGATAGTCTCTATTGCAACATCCAACGCTGCCATGGGACTACCACGACTCCCAATCCAATCAACATGTGATGGCTTAAGAAGTATTATCCTTAGCCTCGTTGCTTATTTCTATTTATTACTATGTATTTTTCTTATCTTCTTATATCCTCCCACATGAGGATCCAATTAATGATAATAACTCTCCCATATGAGAGCTCTTTTATCAATTGCGGGTTTCATCTTTATCGTTTGCAATGCTATTTTTGAGACTGATAGTCGATTACTTTGCGAACCTAAAGCCTATCTATAGCACCAGTGCACGGCTTCTAAGACTATCTATTTAGATAGCATCAAAACTAATCCTATATGTTTAAATAGCAGCAAAACTAAGCCTATTTGTTTAGATAGCAGCAAAACTAAGCCTATCTGCTTAGATAGCAGCAAAACTAAGCATATCTGTTTAGATAGCAGCGACAACAAAGCCTATATGTATAGATAGCAGCCAAACGAAAGTATATCTGTCTAGATAGCAGCAAAACTTAAGACTCTCTGTTTCGATAGCGACGATATGTGATCTTAAGCCTATTTGTCCTAATAGTGGCAGTATATGATGCCTAAAGTTTGTCTAAAAGGCAATAGATTTCATCCTGTGACTAAAATAGCATCAATATGCGAATAAAGTTTTCTTGTTCAAACGTACAGTTGTGCTGAACCCCAACCTATCTTTCAGATAGCGGCAATACGCGACTAAGTGCCTGTTATGGAAAAAGCAGTGTTATCCAGAGGCAATAAGCGGAAATGCTTTGTATACGCGAACCAAGAGAAAAGGAAAAATTTCATGGCTATGATTAAAATAGTGCAAAAACTTTTACATCAAAAGACATTGTTCTAAAAGCAATTCAAACTATTACAATGACAGACTACTAGTCTTCGAAAAAGTCTTTCAGGAGTGAATCTTTAGCTGACATCTTTATAGAGTTGGCAGATAACATATCCAAGTGAGCCTTGTTATTTTTATGATGCTTCACAGCCTCTTCAAACTCTTTGATGGCTTTATCAAGTACTTCCTTGCGCGCCTTCAGGGCAGCCTTTTCCTTACTATAGCCGGTATATCCAAGATTGAGTTGCGTAGAATTGTTGATCTTGATCAGCCTCTGTATAAGAAACTCCATGTTTAGCCTACCTGCTGCAGCTGGTTGAAGGTCGTACGCGCTCTATAATAATACATTGAGCATTAGCGACAGAGGTGCTTGCCGGAGTTTTGTTGTGTATTCTTTCCAAGAGAGCGGCCATCTCTTTGAGAAGATCCCCCCTATCTCTGGGTGCCAGCTCCAGAACTTTCACAAGCGTCGTTGGATATGATACGCGCACTTTCATAAGACATTCAAGGAAAGCCTGATCTACGCCTATAAATACAAAGATAGAAGAAAAGTACTTAGTGATGTCATGAGGTCATGTGTTGTGCAAAACGCCTGAATGGAAATTGTCTTACCAGTTCCCTCAAAAATTTGCTGAAACGAGGCAATTGGAGTCGCTGTTTGGCCACTGGAAGAGGCTGCCTCAGCTACGTGCTAAGTAGTCCTCAGGAATTGCGAAGTTCCTTTCGGCAACAACTGGTTCAGCAACCTGCGAACCCCACACCGCCCATGGGTATTGAGCAAAGAGTGTTTGGGATTTGACGTAGGTAACGCAACGAAATAACAAAAAAAATCCTACTCAAAGCCCACCAAGGATCACAGGTAGAGCTATCATAACATGATAAGAGCATATAAGATGTGTACCTTGGTTTGGGGGATCACACGAAGAATAGTGTCTTCGTCTCGATGAATATCTACACCTTGGATCTCGACTGGATTACTTCTCACCGCGATGTGCTATCAACGGAAGAACGAGGAGGATGATCACGCAAAACGGATCATGGAGCCAAAGGGCTAGGGAGGCCGACAGATCCAGGGGAAGACGGGCAGGGGCAGACGCCTCTTCCTTATCTCTCTCTCTCTCATGCTTTGTTATGTTCTCTCAATAATGACTTGTGTAGAGAAATAACAAAGTAGAGTTCCTTTATGTAGTCATAAATCTTTATTAACTACATAAAGGCCCCAATGCTAATCATGTATTAGTCCAACTAAATAGTAACACATCCATTCCACCCAACTAATTAATACCTATATCCAATTCAATCCATCCGGTGTGTGACCCCATAGGTTTCTACTTAGTTGGTAGTAACTTATTACTAACATGGAGCGGAGTCTAGCAACACATCCATGCCACCCAACTAATAGAAATAAGTCAGTGATCCCGACAAACCTTGTTCCCAGTATCTCATATTGTATTATCCTTTTTTCTCCATATCCAGATTGGACACGCAGACATAATAGTCACACTCGTATATCCAATCCATAGTTTCTCGATCCTGGGAAAATTCTTATGCAAGCAGATAACACCAATATCTCCATATTGATTTATCTAAGTCTGGCCAGACATTCAATAAGCACTATCCCTCGAGTGGCCTTGGATATTTTCTCCCACTATGTGGGAGGGACAAATCCTCTCTACGTCACTACGATCTTTAAGCTTGCTTCCTATCATGCTCGATAGCTATCTTTATAGCTACTCGGTTAAGGCGCAACGTTGTATAACATCAAAGCATGATATTCCACAACTAGAGTATCTAGTGACTTCAATTCTAAGGATTACAATAGTATTGGCACTAAGAGAAGCGATTGTGACTTTCACATAATCTAATGTATCATTCTCATCGTGGGTCAATCCAGTATGCCATTACTCCTAATTCATACCCATGTGTTAGACTTGATATCTCCATATCAATCTACACACATACTAGTCTATATGTGATCGTCCTATTAACCAATATAATGGACTAGGGATATTTAAGATAAACAAGACATTGTATCTAAGGACTTCATTATATTAAATATCACAATAATTAATAAATGAATATTCTAGCCAAAATATCGTTCATACTAAATATAGATTGCCTCTAGGGAACCTAGTCCAACAGTATCCCACTTGCACTAGAGCCAATCTGGTGCATCTCGTATGCCTATAGATCTAGTGTGCCCTTCATGCTTTCGCTGCGCAAGTGGCTTTGTGAGCGGATCTGAAAGATTATCATCCGTTGGAGCCTTGCACATCTTCAAATCGCCTCTATCGATCATATCACGAATAAAATTGAATATCCTAAGTACATGCTTGGATTTCTGGTGTGATCTTGATTCCTAGGATTGTGCGATCGCTCCGGAGTTGTCGCATTACAACTCCGTGGGATCCACGATGCTAGGGACCACACCGAGCTCAGTGATAAACCTCTTTATCCAAAATTCCTCTTTTGCTGCTTCCGCAGCAGCAATGTACTCATCTTCAGTTGTAGAATCAGCAATTGTCCCTTGCTTGGAACTCTTCCAGGTCACAGCTCCTCCATTCAAGCTAAACAAGTACCCCAACTGCGATATGTAGTCATCTTTGTCGGTTTGGAAGCTTGCATCAGGTAACCAATTACACTCAACTCTTCCTTACATCCAAATATCAAGAACGCATCCTTAGTTCTTCTCAAGTACTTTAGGATGTTCTTGAAAGCAATCCAGTGACTCTCACCCGAATTGGACTGATATCTGCTTACCATACTCAACGCGTATGATACGTCTAGTCTAGTACACAACATGGCATACATGATGGATCCTATGGCCAAAGCATAGGGTATCTTACTCATGCGGCTCTTCTTAATCTCATTGGAAGGACAGTCAGTCTTAGAGAGAGTGACTCCATGCGACTTGGGCGAGGATCCATTCTTGGAATCTTGAATGGTGAACCTCTTCAACACCTTGTCTATATGTGTACTTTGGTTTAGGCCGAGCAGCTTTCTAGATCTATCCCTATAGATCTTGATACCAAGAATATAAGCTGTAACTTCTAAGTCCATTGCAAAACACTCTCCTAGCCAATCTTTAACATATTGCAAAGTAGGAATATCGTTTCCAGTGAGTAGTATGTCATCCACATACAAGACTAGAAACACTACAGAGCTCCCACTAACCTTCTTGTAAACACAGGGCTCATCATCGTTTTTGATGAAGACAAACTCTTTAACCGCGTCATCAAAACATCAATTACAACTCTTAGAAGCTTGATTTAATAAATAAATGGATCTTTGTAGCTTACAGACTTTATTGGCATTCTCTGGATCCTCAAAACCCTCCGGTTGTGTCATATACACATCCTCGAGGAGGTTCCCATAAAGGAACGTTGTTTTGACATCCATTTGTCAAATCTCGTAGTCATAGTAGGCTGCAATAGCAAGTACGATTCGAATGGATTTAGTCATGGAGACTGATGAAAAGGTCTCATCATAGTCAATACCATGAATCTGTCTACAAACTTTAGCCACCAATCGCCCATTGTAGGAAACTACCTTGCCATCCATGTCGGTCTTCTTCTTGAAGACTAGCTTGCACCCTATGGGTCAAACCCCTTCAGGTGGTTCCACCATAGTCCATACTTTGTTGGCATACAGGGAATCCATTTCGGATCTCATGGCTTCTAGCCACTTCTTGATGGGCCTTTCATGGCCTCCCCGTAGGTTGCAGACTCATCATCCATGAGTTGTATGTCATCGGGCTCAGTCACTAGAAGTTCGTACCTCTCTGACTCATGACGTACACTTCCTGACCTACGGATTTCCTGTGTCACCTGAACAGGTTCTTCCACAACAACTTTCGGTTCCTGCTCATGTTCCATCATCGGTTCAATGATTTGTGGTTCTTGAATTTCTTCAAGTTCTACAGTCCTCCCACTTGCTTCTTTAGAGACTAGCTCTCTTTCTAGAAACACACCGGTCCGAGCTACAGAAACTTTGTTCTCGATTGGATTGTAGAAATAATATCCTTTCGTTTCCTTAGGAAATCCCACAAACTTACACTTATCCGCTTTGGGCCGAGCTTGTCTGTTTGTAAACGCTTTAGATAGACATCACAGCCCCAAATCTTCATAAACGATACTATGGGACGCTTCCCAGTCCATATCTCATATGGTGTCTTCATGACTGATTTGGATGGAACACGGTTAATGGTAAAAGCTGCAGTCAATAGAGCATGTCCCCAAAATGATATTTGAAGATCCGTTTGACACACCATAGATCGCACCATATCTAATAGTGTGTGATTCCTCCTCTCGGATACGCCATTCCATTGTGGCGTTCGGGGTGGAGTGAGTTGGGACAATATTCCACATTCTCTAAGATACTCGTCAAACTCTTGGCTCAAATATTCTCCTCCACTATCCGATTGCAAATCCTTAATACTTTTACCAAGTTTCTTCCCTACTTCATTCTTGAATTCCTTGACCAATACAAGGGATTCGGATTTGGCCTTCATAAGGTACACAAATCCATATCTACTGAAATCATCAGTAAATGTAATGAAGTAGGGGTAACCACCTCTGAAAGGCGTGGGAAACGGCCCACGTACATCGGTATGTATGAGTGCTAGTAACTCACTAGTCCTCTCACTTTTCTTATTGAAAGGGGACTTTGTCATTTTTCCTAATAAACAAGATTAGCATGTTTCATATGATTCCAAATCAAATGAGTCTAGAAGTCCATCCTTATGGATTCTAGAAATGTGTTTCTAGTTTATATGGCCTAAACTACAGTGCCATATATATTTAGGATTTAAATCATTAGTTTTAATCATTTTATTATTTATGTTATAGATGGAATTATTCAGATCAAGGATATATAATCCATTAGACAAATGCGCACTACAATAGTGCATACTATCAAAATAAATAGACCAATCCTTTATTGAAACATAAAAACCCTTCTCGTCCAAACAAGAAATGGAAATAATGTTTTTGATCATAGCAGGCACATTATAGCAATTGTCTAATTCTAAAATAAGTCCAGAAGGCAAAGTTAGTTCATAAACGTCTATAGATAATGCAGCAACTTTTGCTCCATTCCCGACGCACAGATCTATCTCCCCTTTAGCCAATCTTCTACTTCTTTTCAAATCATGCACATTTCAAAAAATGTGAGATCCACATCCAGTATCCAATACCCAATATGAAGAAATAGATAGAATGACGTCTATAAAAAAATACCTGGTGGTGGTGGAATCACTATTCCAAGCTTCTTGTCCTCCAGATACTTGGGGCAATTCCTCCTCTAGTGACCCGGATGGCTACAGTAGTGACAATCACCTTTAGCCACGCCACCACTAGGCTTTAGGGCTTCCTTGGAATTTGCAACTTTCTTGATCTTTCCTTTGGAAGTAGAGGCAACTCCCTTGTCCTTGCCTTTGTTGATGCTCTATTCAGCTGTATTTAGCATGTTCAGCAAGTCTGGCAGAGTCTTACTGATCTCGTTCATGTTATAGTTCATGATGAACTAGTTATAACTGTCAGGCAACTATTGCTAGACAAGATCAGTAGCCAACTATTGGCCGAGTTGGAACGCCAGCCTCGTGAGGTTCCCAATGTACCCGATCATTCGGAGTACATGAGGCCCAACTGGGTTCCCTTCTGCGAGACTTATCTTGAACAGTTCTTTGGACACTTCGTACCGCTCATGCATTGCCTGTTCCTGAAACAACTATTTCAAGTGTATGATCATATCATAAGCTTTCATGTTCTCCTGTTGCTTCTGAAGCTCAGAGGTCATGGTGCAGAGCATGAGGCAAGACACATCATTGGAATCATCTATATGTTACTGACGTGCTCTCATGTCAGCTAGAACAGACTGATCCTGGGGTGGTTCTGGAATAGAATTGTCTAAGATGTACAATTTCTTTTCTTGCTTAAGGATGATCCTTAAGTTTCTGTACCAGTCAAGGAAATTTGTTCCAGATAGTTTGTCCTTCTCAAGGACAGATCGCAGGGATGAAGTCGATGCGTGATTGTTTGCCATTTGGAATTCTACAAAACGAGAAATATGAAATTTTAGTATTTTGAACAATTTAACTATATTCAACAATGGCATCGGATTAATAGCCCTCACCATTAATTCGGAAAATATCATACATATTTTCTAGTGAGTCCAAGATCCATATTTCACTTCTTCTTGATATTGTTTTGGCAAGTCACCCAAGAATTGGTTATTTAGATAGGAACCATTCCAATTGCATCCCATGCAACTCTTGTTCCAATTAGGCGAATAATTCATTATTCATTATCCTTTAGATAACACCTAATTGTCATGCCTCTAGGCTCATGAGTCCAATTGATTTCACCCAGTTGCGTCCAACCTCTTGCTTCAACAATCACACATTACTTGCTTGTTTCGTCCTCAACACATCAAGGTAAATTAAAACGCCTTGCTTTGACAAGCCCGAATTTAATTGACCTTAATCATGAAGGGTGTTTAGGCAAGAGAAGGCAAACGGCAATATTTCCATTGAGGGATTTAATAGTCATTATTTGTTTTGTTGATCCCATCAACATGATCTACTTATTTGGATTGGGAAATCCACGATAAAAGATAACTTGCTTATTATTATTATCTTGTTAACGTTTTTCTAGTATCGCCATACACACAAAAATAAATAACAAGACATAAATAATTAGCATCCACAAAAGAAAAATAACGTGGCATGGATATGGCCCGTAGACTAAGATATTACCAAGCCAATGATAATATCTATATACCCTAAAGTACAAGCTCAGTGTTCGAAAAAATAATCCCAAGTATAGGATATCGTCTCAAGTAGTAATCCGGTAAGACCGGAGTCGAATCAAAAAGGATAGGAGGGTTAGACAATGATTTACTATACTAGTAATAGACGAAACTAAGCTACGAACTAGAGCAAGTAATGTAAATTCTCGTAGGCTTTTTAGCTAGCCAATCTGTCAAATCCACCACAAAATGTGATGGAGCAAGTTTAGAGTACGATTTAGAGAACAAAGTAAATGACTTACTAAAGCGACAATTCAAGAAAATAAGCGAAATACCAAGTAATGAGGGGCTAGAGATCATCGGTTTCTCTAGTGACCAATCCCCTATTATATTCAAGCCCGGTTCTCATATCACATCCAAACTAAGCTACAAGCTAATGAGTAATTGTAAAACTAAGTTGCTGCTACTCTTGCTAAAGCAAAGACGCACTGAAACAGAGATGCAGCAGCAACAGTAACTGAAACAGAGGAATACAGTCCCGAGCAGAGCACAAGAAGCCTAAAGAACGACCTCCTCTCTCCCTCCCTTCCTCTTTCTGTGTTCTTTTCCTTTCTAGAGAGCTCAAGAACAAACCCAGAAGAGGGTGAAATCAGAGAGAGAGAGGGGAGAAACAGGGGGCGCTCGCTCTGGTGTACTGTGAGCCGACGGGTGTGTAGAGAGCGAAAGTTCCTTCACTCTTCGGTTTATATAGATGCTAGGGATGGTTTCGTAACCTACAAGGCTTCATCTCCACCCTTCAATCCATATTAAACCCTCCCCTTCGTCGATCTTCAGAAGCTTCTCATGAACCCTAGAATTTAGGGCTTTTCTCGTCATTGAGTATTGGGCCGAATTGAGGGGTGCAGTAGTGAGAGAAGATTATGGGGGCAAATTGGGACCAAATTGAGCCGATTTGGTGAAGATTTGAGGTCAGGGTGAGAGGTGGTTGGAGCTTCAGTCGTTAGCCATGGAGGCTCTGGGTTTTGTTCCGTGAGTCTCGTCGGGGAGAGAGAATTGTGCGAGCTGACGATGAGTTGTCTCGCCATATTTTGCATATTAACCACCTAAAATTGATGGAGGCTTGAAATTTCACCCCCCCCCCCCCGGCTTCCTTTAAAATATACTAGAGTGACCCCGGCTGTTTAGAATCATTTTAAATCAGCCCTTAGAAAGTTTAGAAAAGGCCACTTAACACCCCCTTCCGTTAGAATCTTCTCAAACAAACCCTTGGATGCAAATTGGCCCTTTTAAATTGGTCCCTAGACTTCTTGATCTACACTTTTTGGCCTATTTCTTCACTTCTCTTCAAACTTGAACCCTTGAAACTTTGAATTCATTTGCAAATTGGTTATCCATCTCGCTTTCTCTTCAATTTTAGCCTTTTATCACTTGATTTGTTCAAATTAAGCCTTCAAATTCATTCTTCACGTCTCTTGCACCGCCAAATCTCGTCTTTACCTACAAAACAAGCCAAAACATCCAAAGCTACAAGAAACAAGCATAAGTCTAGAAATAGGGATATAATGAATAAATTACACTTAAAAGCAAGTTAAGAAGAGTTCAATAACCTACTAAAATGTGCAATTTACAATCCTTAACACACCCCCCCCCCCAACTAGCCTTTTCCTCGTCCTCGAGCAAAGAGAGAGATATAAGTAGTAAACTAGTTAAGAACCAATCATGAGAGACACACACTCAACTAGACAAGTCTTGACTCAATTCTAAACTAGACTCAAATATTTGCAAACACACTCACACATTATCTATCCTAAGTGAGAACCGAAAGAATGTAAAATCATAAAGATTACTAGCTAATTTTAGTATTTTTGTGGGGGAAAAAGAAGAATGCACAAATGTTTCCTCAAATAAGTTCTCAAAGTCCAAAAAGATTGAGAGAGAAGCCTATGGACGTCTAAGCATATACTCATACAAATGTGGGCGGTGTTTGGTAGAAGGTGACTCATGCAAACCACAAAACTTGTTAATTAAGTCCAATTTGCGAGAAAGTATGCCTTCAAAAAGAAGGATCACATGAAACTAGACATCCTCATACCCATTCAAAAGCACCCATATAGGATGGACCTCCAAAGCTTTGAACAAAAACGAGTTCTAGAATGGGGGATGTGGTTGTGGGCTTGTATGATCCTTTTGTGGATTTTTGGGAGGTGGTGTGAATTGTCATAATTTCATTTTTTTTTTCGAGATTTATAGCATTAAAACATTTTTTCAAAACAGCTCCTAGCCGCGCGTGAGGCTCGGCCGACCGCCCCAAGGCCTAGCCTTGGTCCTTGGGTTGTTCGGCCATGGTGGATGGTGGACCGTTGTGACGCTAATTACCCAATTTCAAATAAAATTGAAAAAGTACGTTAAAAAATGGTTTTAACTGTATTATGTGCTTCGTTGCATGGTGGATGGATATGGCCTAGGTTGTGGATGTTTGTATTTGTTTGTGGTTTGGTTTACGGCCTGCGAGCTGATCAAATTAATGTAATAGTTAGTTAATTTTACGGCCTGTGAGCTGATCATCTTCTCGACATGTGAGATTTTATTTATTTATTCTAGATGTTAGGCTAAAATAAGAAATATTTATATGATAGCCAAGATCATGGAGAAGAAGACTTGAGAACCAAGAAGCCACAAAGACGATGAGGACTCCCATCCTAGGTGTGCGGCTATGGTGGAGCACATGGAGATGAGTGTTAAGGATTGTAAATTCCGAAACTCCTTTCGAATTGTTTGCAACACAATTCCTTGCCTTGTTGCCCAAGCATAGTTGTTTCCATAAATTTATTTTCATAATTGAAAAAAATCCTTTTTCCCAATTATGTGCCCAAGAACCCCAATTTTTCAAGAACCCAATTATTCACATCCTATGTGATCAAACTCACCAATTTACACATCCAATGTTTAAATTCGATCTTGTTTTTCTTGAATCAAATTCAATTTGCATCTACTATGCCAATTAATTCTAGTTTCGCGTAATATGAATAAAACAGTGTATAAACTGAAATCGTAACACATAAAATCATGTTATGCGCTACGACATGTGGCTCTGATACCACTGTTTAGGATTTGACGTAGATAACGCAGCGGGATAACAAAAATTTTCCTACTCAAAGCCCACAAAGGATCACAGGTCGAGCTATCATAACGTGATAAGAGCATAGAAGATGTGTACCTTGGTTTGGGAGATCACACGAAGAATAGTGTCAGGAGGATGAACACGCAAAACGGGGCACGGAGCTGACGAGCTAGGGAGGCAGAAGGCTCCAGGGGGCGGATGCCTCTTCCTTGTCTCCCTGTCTCTTGCTTTGTTATGTTCTCTCAATAATGACTTGTGTAGAGAAATAACAAGCTAAAGTTCCTTTATATAGTCATAACTCTTTATTTGCAACACCCTCCCAAGCCGCATGGCCGTCCGGGCCCCACGTTCGGAAGAGATGTCTCCGCCCGAGGTGATGAGCCTCATTGGGAACGGATAAGGATCGTCGGTTCACAGCTAGTACAACCATCGATAACATTTCAAATCATAGCTTATTACAATTTCAATACAAACAAGTGACAATACTTGAAAATCTAGGAATACACTTTTCAGTGACATTATCTACTATGTGATGTTCCAACTAATAAGCCTTCCTGTCCGGAGTATCGTGAATGTTTCCCCCACCTCGATAGCCAACCTGCGGTTTTAAAATAGCAAAAGCCGACGCATTTTTTACAGAAAATGATCAGCAAACGGCTGAGTAAGCTAACACCCATAGCACGTAAACTAATTATGAGACATGTGACAGGAATAACCAATTCGCTGATAAACAAATATCAAAACTCGCGGGAAAAGCATTCACAACTGATTTCGTGTGTCGAACTCCGTAACGATCTCAAATTTCGTGTTCCAACCCGAAGATGTGGTCCATCTCGGGAAATCACTGTTAATAACAAAACACAATATTACTTTAATCTCAAGATAATAACTTCTCATCGATATGATTCGAGTCCAGTAAATCATTTTAACAACTAGTTGATACGGGGCGTGACCATATCCAATCCACAACCTCTTTCTCATATGTTCAAAAGCACCCACAACCATAACTCAATCACAGGAGGTTCGCATCACAGCGCCTCATAACCATATCATAATCAAAAGGAGGTCAGAGCCTCATAATCTCATAATCAGTAACCAACACAATATGTCAGAAATGTATCGTATCAGGTATATGGCACAAACCCACGCACAACGGCTTTCCACTTTACATAATTACGTATTTTCATTCAAGATATAAAATCGTGTAAGGAGCTCCGAACAAAAGCCGGTATGGCACAAAATAATAATCGACGTACGATTGAGAGGTATTCAGATTTGACCAATAAGTGAGCGGTGTGCTACTCTTGGTAACCGAGGCAACGATTTGAAATTTCGTACTTCCAACCCAATGACGTGGTCCGTCTTGGGGAATCACTTTTACAAGTATTTCACAATATCATTTAGATGTTCGGATTGTTATTTAGATTGGATACCAATTTCATGCAAGACTTCAAAGAGGAGTATTTCAAAATAAATAAACAACTCAAATAAATCAAGTACGGTAGTATTTCACAAATAACACACGCGATACGCGAAAGAATGAAAGGCACACGAGGCTAGGCATATTAACTTACCAAAATCCAAGCACGTCATATAAGTCGTCTCGCCTACGAAACCGTCACCTACAAATCGGAGCTTCTAACTTAATACAATCTCAACAAATATACATCCTATATATATTTCTAGCTCCTTTTTATTTTTCTCAAGAAACTATTAATTTTAACTTATTTATAAACCCAAAAATATATTTTCTTCTTTAATATTTACCCCAAAATATAGTTATTAATTATTAAATAATAATATAAATAAACTAAAAAAAACTAATTTTATAATTGAATCTAAAATTAAAAACTGCATCTACCTCCCCAAAGTTTCTGAAATGACATTATAACCCCCCTAGAAAAGTTTCTGAAAATGACACTTTAACCCCCAAAGCATGAACATTCAAACTAACCGATTAAAACGTGGATTGGAGGCCTTAAAACTTGATTTTGATTACTAAAAGCAACTCATGGGAAGATTTCAAGCATACCCATATCAAATTTCGCGAGAAACGGTCAAGAATTCGAACGGGTTAAGATTGTCGTCGAGTCGCTGGACGTGGAGCTTCGCCGGGGATTCTCCGGCTGTTCTTGGCCTCGGTTGAGGCCTCCATCAGCTTATTCGGACTCCTCTGAGTTGAAAGGAGCTGGTTTTGCGGCTCGGGTCGTCATGTTGAGCTCCGGCAAAATTCTCGCCGGAATTAATGGAGGTTTCGCCGTCGGTTTGCCTCCTGCTGCTGTTGTTTCGTCTTCAGCTCCTTCCTATGAGGTCACAACAGGGATGGGGAGAGAGGACAGGTCGTGAAAGTGAGGTTAAAAGAGAGAGATGGGGGGTGGTGGAGCGTTTTCCCGTCGGGGCTTCGCCGGAGGCAGCGGCGGCCGTTGTTGCCGCTACTGCTGCTGCTTCTGCTGCTGCTGCGGTTGTTCTGAGAGGGAGAGAGAGGTCAGGGAGAGAGAGAGATCTAGCTGGAGGTGGTGGTGGTCGTGGTTGGGTGTTCTTGGTGGTCGTGGGTCGCCGGAGATGGAAGCGACGGCCATCGTTGCCGCTGCTGTTGCTGCTTCTGTTTCGTCGGGGCAGACAGAGGAGAGCGGGGGAGAGATAGACAGAGGGTGGAGAGGTAGGATGTGGTGATGGCGTCGGGAGTGGTGGTGTTTGATGATGGTGGCGGGTTGTGGCTTGGTGGGTTGTTTCGGCAAGACCAGAGAAGAGAGAGAGAGACCGTGAGATAGACAGGGGGAGAGAAGAGATGGAAGTGGTGTTGGGGGTGGTGGTGTTGGTCGGGTGTGGTTGCCGAAGGAGAAGGAGGGAGGGAGATTAAATAGGAGAAGAGGGAGGAGGGAGAGAGAGAGAAAGGGAGACGGGTGAGAGAGAGAGAGAGGGAGAGTTTTGTTGGGAAACAAAACAAAAGAGAGAGAGGGAGAGAGAGATAGTGACGGGGAGGGAGAGAAAAGAGGAAGAATAAAAAAAGAAAAATTGTTGTTGGGGAATGGGAGACTTGCAGGATGTTGGGGAACACAAAAACAAAATTTTATTTTCTTTTTATTTTTATTGTTATTGTTATTGTTATTATTATTATTATATTATGTATATAGGTATAAAATACGGTATTAAATATGTATAGGTATATATATAGATACGGAATAATAATACGTATTGTATAAAGACAAAATAAAAGTATTAATACTACAAGTTTTGTAAAAGACAATATATACCCCCAACAACAACTATATAATATTATCCAAAAATACAACTACCTCCCCTACTAGTCATATAATTCGAAAATAACTGTTTAAATTTTTACGATATATACGTTAAAATATTCAAAAAAACTACGGGGTGTTACATTATTAACTACATAAAAGCCCCAATACTAATCATGTCCTTACATGGATTAGCCATCTTGCAAATTAGTCCTACTAAGTTTGCTTGTGGTTGCGTTATGATCCTTTTACTAATTATTCCAACTAATTAATACCTATATCCAATTTAATCCATCCGGTGTGTGATCCCATAGGTTTCTACTTAGTTGGTAGTAACTTATTACTAACATTGAGCGGTGTCTAGCAACACATCCATGCCACCTAACTAATAGAAATAAGTCACTGATCCCGACAAACATTGTGCCCAGTATCTCATATTGTATTATCCCTTTGTCTCCATATCCGGATTGGACACGAGACATAATTTTCACACTCGTATATCCAATCCATAGTTTCTCGATCCTGGGAATATGCTTATGCAAGCAGATAACACCAATATCTCCATATTGATTTATCTTAGTGTTGTGAGACATTCAATAAGCACCATCCCTCGAATGGCCATGGATATTTGCTCCAATTATGTGGGAGGGACAAATCCTCTCTACGTCACTACGATTTCTAAGCTTGCTTCCTATCATGCCTGATAGCTATCTTTATAGTTACCCGGTTAAGGCGCAACGTTGGATAACATCAAAGTATGATATTCCACAACTAGAGTATCTAGTGACTTCAAGTCTAAGGATTACAATATTATTGGCACTACGAGAAGCGATTGTGACTTTGACATAATCTGATGTATCGTTCTCGTTGTGGGTCAATCCAGTATGACATTACTCCTAATGCATACCCATGTGTTAGACTTGATATCTCCACATCAATCTACACACATACTAGTCTATATTTGATTGTCCTATTCACCAAAACTATGGATATTTAAGATACACAACACATTGTATCTAAGGATTTCATTATATGAAATATCAAATTAATTAATAAATGAATATTCTAGCCAAAATATCATTCATACTAAATGTAGATTGCCTCTAGGGCACCTATTCTAACAAAGAGTGTGTCCAGGTCAAAGTCAGAAGAATCAACAACCAAGCTAGGAAGTGACAAGTTTTCACTAAGGACAACGTTCCTGGAGATGTTTGGCACAGGTGGAGTGATTCTTGTTGGCATCTCAATCGCAGCCACTGGAGTATTAGTCTCAGAGGTTGCATCTTGATGAGGCTCAGCCATAACTACGTCTTCATTCCTCCCTCCTTCGACCAAACTTGGGGCAGCCTCTGGAACTTCTGGCACACTTTCATGCGCAACGTTAAGTTGTGTTCCAGGAGCCGCAACGACTCAAGTGTCAGAGATTAACAATTAAGCATCCTCCATGTCTTGATCGAGCGCAACACCACTCACATTAGACTCACGTTCATCCCCTCCTTCGTTAACTGGCATATGTTGAGATGGATTTGAAGTCACTGCTCCTTGAGCCACCTCAGCTCGCTCGACTGTTCCAAGTGGTGCCTCAGTTGGCAATGCAGTTGCGAGAGAGACAATTGAAGGAGCTTCGGAAGCAGAAGTTGCTTTCCTTTGAGTTACAGTTTGGAGTGAACTCTGCTTAGGGGCATCAACTCTTGGGGAAGTTTCCCTTGCAGTGCTCGAGATAGATTCAATGTTTTAATCCTTCTCTTGCTGAAGTGCTTCCTCCTCTTGCTCTTGCTCAATGATGAGTTTGAGGCGCTCGTTCTCAAGGTCAACCGCTCCAATGCCGAGCTCTTACGGCGCGACTGTAGGCTCTTCAGTGGCAATCCCCTGGGGCGCGACCGCAGCACTTCTGTCGGTTTTGTCCCCTTGGTTGGCCTCAGTAACAGAGTGAGGCACGGGAACAAAAGCGCTGTGAAGCCAGAATGATCTCTGTATCAGTGGCTCTGCATCTGCTGCAAAGTAAATTTTCACAGTATAGTGTAGGGTGCAAGAAGCATGAAGCATATTACAAAAGAATTAAGGAGCTATGATGACCTCCACTCTCATATGGGGCATATGCGCAAAGATTATCATCAATCCCTTTTAATTTTGCATGACCTTATGTGGTGTGGAATATTGTTATCACATGTGAGACACTATCATCAATACGGGAAGAAAGTAAAATGAAGCATGGAAGCACTAAAGAAGTATTGGTACCTGAGGATTCTCCACATTTAGCAACTAACCAGGGGCGAATATCATGCCTAGACACCCCGTCATACAATGCGGGCAAGATAAGTTCATGGTGCGATAAAGAAAATTTAAAGATCGTACCTTCTTCATCCTCATCACCAGTAAGGTCACGGAAGGCCATTTGCTCTTGCTGCATCTGAACAGTAGTCGGACGCATTTTTTTGCACTTGACTAGTAGATGGGCGCGAGGGAGGCCCTTGTTCTTCAACACTTTTCTGCAAGGCTTCTTGGATCTGGCGATCCTCTTCTTCCTTTTCTCTTATCTCCCTCTCCTCATCCATGGTCTTAGACTCCGCGATCGCCTCCTCCTCGGTCATGCCTCCCACCCCTTCCTCAGGGCTATCACTGCCTATAATAAAGCAAAAAAATTAAGTGTCAACGAAAAACTTATAATAATTCAAGAAAGATGTTAACTTGAACACCTTTTCTCGCAACAAAGGTTTTCTTCGTAGCAGATTTCTTTGCAAGAGGGGCTTTCTTTGCTTGACTGACGGCATCCTTGGCAGCCGGCTCACTTCGCAGACGCTTTGATTGTTGAACCACCAGATCATCGATCGCAGGATTGGTTGCACTTCTCTTCTTCATCCCTTTGACGTGTGGCACGAGGAAAGCCTCGAGCGCGTCTGAAATCACCTTTTGGAATTCTTCATCCATGGGCATTTCTGGAGTAATGGGATTGTTGGGCTTGATCTTCTTCACGCGACAGTAGTCAAGAAATCCCTCGCTGCGATCCCCTGACGCCAAGCGTCTCAAACTGCACTATTACAAGACGATAAGAACAAGTTAGAATTTTCACAATTGATAAATAAGGGGAAAGGCAAAGGTGGCGCAATGGCATACTCGTTTGAAGTCCTCTGTATATTGGGTCCTTGCATTCAACGAGTTTTGTTTGACTATGGCAGCTTTTTCATAAGGGATCACTTGCGCGCACAAGTGATGGTTCTTATCCAGTAGGGAATAATAGTCGTATTGTGTCGCATCCCGAGAGAAAGTTGACTTCAAGGGATATTCTTTTATCAGGAGCGCGGGAGCTTTGTTTTCCTGGATCTGAGCCTGAGACTTCACCAAACGGCGAACCTGCGTTCTCCAAAATGGGGCAATCCAGCCTGAGGTATTCCGTCCTCGTCTTTCTCCAGAACGTTGAGTCAGCGGGAGTTCAACAATAAGCATGTCATTACTCTTCCCGTAGAGTACCCCGTCGTCGCATCCTTTTGACGATGGAATCAGACCACAAGGGTGGCGCGATGGCATCGAAATCTAAATGAGGGCTCACGCGGATCCAATCATAGTGAACCATTATGCGTTCATAGCTGGAATTTTCGGGGCCTGGCGCGTACTCAGCAAGGGCAGGCAGGTACCCTCTCCTCCACCAGTTCACATACCTCCCGTAACATCTGTTTCCTTGGGTAATGAATTGGGGCTCGAACTTGGTGTCCTCTTCTGGGTACATGTTTTCTAGGAAAACAATGTTATACAGCTGGGCAGCGTAAGGCCTAGGTTTGAAGTACCGAACGTCGTCGCACACCAGAGAGAAGGTGCGGCGGATTCCTTTAGTTTTAAACCGACACCACGCCCAAGGACACTTGTTTTGATGTTTGGAGTTGGGCGCGTTCCACAACTCTACTTCCGTAGGGAAGGGAGCATAAGAAGGCCATCGCTCGAAAGCCCACATGCTTAAAAATGCAGTGTTAATTAAGGAGACAAATTCGACTCTGCCATGTGATTGTTCGACGTGTGTCGCGGCTAAGTCTAGCCGGTGATACAAAGATACCAAGACCAGGGGCCCCATAGAAATCTTTTGCCCAAATGAAACGAGTGAAAACCCCGTCGCGAGCATGCTTGTCTATGAGGTAGCGCGACAGCCAGACACACAGGAAGCCGCATAACGTCCACTTAGCACCTTTTTCTTCGGTGGCGATTATCGCGTCTTCATCATCCTCTAACTCTTGGATAATTTTCTGCTTAGAGTAGTCTCTGAAGAAGTACATGATCCACTTCAACCAGATGTTCTTCGCGCCGGAGGAAACGGACATGTAAGTCTCGCAAGGGGTAGTCGCGTTGGAATTCCATCTTGTGGCAGCTTTCTTCATATCCGCAATGCACTCTTGCATTTGTGTGGAGAGAATAAGCTCCTCATCAGACTCCAGCTTGTCTAAGGGTTCGAAAGCCCCCATACTTGGAAGCATTAACAAGACCTCCACATCTTCGAGGGTAGGCGCTGCTTCGAACATAGGAAAATGAAAATTATGGGTCTTTTACCTGGAGAATAGGACTCTCATCATATCTTGTTCAACTTTGAGGTTGAGCCCCTTTGTCGCACGAATGGCATGGTAAATCCCAGCTTTCATTAGCACCTTCTCGTAATTATCAAGGATGAACTCAGTCCATTCCTCAATCCAGTCGAGCTTTTCCAGTAAGGCCAGAAAAATGACGTCAGTGAATGGGTATAAGTTTTATTTGAGGCCAATCCTCTGCACGTCCTGGGTACTTGCCAAATCCCAGTCTTCTCTCTCCACCTCAGGCATCAGTTGCAGGGCATCCTCCATCGGAGATTCTTGAAGGGTAGTCCCTTTGATAGTTGGAAGGAATAATCGTCTCCACCCAAGTGCACCAAAGATCTTTGCTGAGTTCGGGCAAGTCAACGGCCTCCTTGGAATATTTCTTGGGAGGCATTTCTATAACAAAAAATCACGTACAAAGCAAAATTAGAAGATCAAAACCCGGTCTGAACAGTGAAGAACATGAAGAACAAGTAGTTCTAAACCTAGATTGGGTACTAGTTTGGATTCAGAAAGTAAAGGGAAGGATAAAAATCACTAACCTTGTTGCTTCCCTAGTGATTGGATTGTCTGAACCACGTGATCGAGAATCTGGTTGAAGCTCTAAACGTCTTGTTGGGAATTCTCTCTCTGGCTCATAAAAATTCAGTAGCAGCGATGATGGAAAAGTTCTAATCGTTACAACGAAGGGTTTAAATAAGGTTCTAAACCTCGAAGGGTTGCGATCATTTCGATTTGCTGAATCAGCATTATCTTGATAACCGGAGAAATTGGCGACCTATCAGATCATTCTGAGTTATTCTTGCCTCGAATCGGAGAAAGTATGTGGGTGGCATATGGTTAGCTTCGCAATAGCCACGCCTCATTAAAGGCTATACGACGTCTCAAAACTCTAGGCAATCATGACTACATTTGGGGGCTAGGGATTTGAATATTGGGGGCCATGAACGGCTGATTTTGCGCGATTATACAGCAAGCGCGCACGTGATATTCGCGCAAAAGGGGGCAAATGTAGATAGGGCATTTTGAGCAGATCCATCATCATCCACGTGGCATCCATCCAGCACATCTAATGGTACACCCTGCACATTCTATCTCATACCTTCTGATTCTCATATGCTCATATGTGAGCCTATTCACTTGGGGGCTATGAGACAGGGCCACCCGCAATACCAACCGCACAGGACTTGTAGGGACTAAGTGGTTTGGAGGCTAGAGTAAGTAACGTTGCGCGAGAGCAACATCCACAACATGATATCACCTTTTAGGAGCTAAATATTATTGTTATTTTCCACATTATCATGAGATATTTGAGCCTAATGTTGGAGTATATGAGTCGTTTTGGCACTTGATGCTTTATATGCGCTTTATTGTTAGTCCGGGCATTTTTATGCATGTTTAGGTGTTATTTGTCAAATATAATCTCTTGGTATCTTTGCTCATGTTTTCTTGGCAGGAACAGATGCTAATTGATTTTAGGAGGCATGGAACGAACTTCGGAAACAACGGGAGCACAAATGGAACGAGGAGAAGCAAAGCTGGAGGAGCTAGGATGACCAATATTTACTAATCTGATGATATCTTGAGTTCTACAAATAATTTTGGAGTGCGAATAGTTCCATATGAAATTAGACTTAAACATCTTTCCAAATATAGGTCACGGAGCTTAATCGAAGTCCGGAGAGAGTAATGGCCAGCGCAAGATCTGCTTACAATTATGTCCAGGAATTACAAACTGGAGGGGCTGAAATGCAATCGCCAAAGTACATTAAAAACTCACCCCCAACTGGTAAAAGTGGGAGAGAATACCTGGAGGGGGTCATTCACGCATACAGAGAAAGAGATACACGCACAAGAACCATTGGAGAGCAGCTTGGAGTTTGGGGATTGCCCGGATTCGTCAAAGCTTGGCGATTTCACCGTTTAATTCTTTCTCTTCTCTTTTCATCAATAGTATGGAGAAACTCGTATTGCTTTATACTTTATAAATAGCTATATTTGTTAGCTAGGTTCTATGGAGATGAACCTAGGGTTTATGCACTAGACAATTTTCCGGATTTAAGTTATTGATTCATGTTTGGATTCTCTTAATCGCATTGTTCTTCTTTTTTTATCGTACATATTGATCACCATGGCTATTGAAACGTCTTAGGTAACAAGAGCAACTTTGGGAAGATGATCAATAGATGAGTTGAATCGTATTTTAAAGATTATTGTCTTGTTAGTTGGATTGATTGCTCTAAGTTTAATTCTTAGCCTAAAGGCGTCACGAACCGGTTAGGCTAGCTTTCTAGGTGGGTGCTCGAAAGAGACTTTACCGGATACGAACGAGAACAAGAAATTAGCCCCGAATCCTTAAGACTGAGAGGTAAGATGATTAGGACTAGTCTTGTGAGTGTAGATTCGATTGTGTAGTGTTGGGCATTGGTGGACCGATAAGACTCAGTGATCGGTTTAACGTTAGGCGGTTAGAACCATATCGGTAGATGTCGGTGGACCGACAGGACCCGTAGTCGACTGATTGGTAGAACGACATGAAACCAAGAGGAGATTCTCAATGCTATTACCTGGCACAACTAATTCGATCATAGCGTGTTTCAGTACTACATCCGAAATTTTCAAAAAACCCTAGGGGATTCATAGATCACCTAGTTGTTCTCCATATGACGGGATATCTGATTACCCCTACTATTGTGCTAGATGCAGAGTTTGGCACACACATGACTCATGCTCGATGATATGGTGCAATAAATGCAAGAAGGAGCACAAGTATGAAGACGCATGCATATTCGATCCACCACAGCTTCAGCACCACCAAGAGGACTCATCAGCGAGCATGGCAGACTTGCACAATAATATGGGGGAAATTCAAGCGCGCATCACAAGGATTTCCCCTGTTACAGATGAGCCAAAAGAGGAGCTTGTGCCACATGCCATTGAGCCCCTAATCGAGCCTCTATGGTCACCATCAAAAGATGGTTTGGATGAACCTCATTGGCTACCAGCTGTCCTAGAGATGCAAAGGACACTGATGGCTAGGATGGAGAATGAACGAGAATCCGAATCGCAAGCTGCAGTTATGGAAGAAGAGGTACCTGAGCCTAGCGAAGAGTGCAATGTCCATGAATAAGTTGTGGACTTTTCCACTTATGAGGACTCAGAATTCAGACTGGGGTGGACTTGTGTGTCCAACATGTGAGGAGGCGATGCTTTGTGCAAGGGAACCTCCAATTATCTCACAGCCTTGGAATGAGTGGGATGACACCGACATTGGGAGCTTGTGGTGTGCTGATGATGAAGCTGGCGAAGAAATAGTGTCCATTACAATTGAAGTAAAAGCCCCTACTCAGATTTTTGAAGACTTTTCCATATCTCATATATATCAAGTCCGCAATAAGTTGAAAAGACATGTGTGTGAAGAGTCTTTTGGGGAAGAACGTGATTGGAAACTTCCAATTTCTTGTTCCTGTTGGCTACCCTAATGACGATCTATATGCCATAGTCAAGGGGTTGTAAATCGTCAAGTGTGGGAGTGTGGATGAAATGCATGCGTTGACTGAAGAGCATTTAGCACCGAAGGAGTACTACTAGGATGATTTTATGGCCAGAGACTCATTTGAGCCCATTAGCACTCTGTGGAAGTTGATCAAAAGGATCAATTGCAAGATGAAAAGAGTCAGCTTCTACAATTGTTCACCATCTTCTTTTCACATGGGTGCACTTCGTGAGAAAAATCTTATTGAGAAAAGATGGTAGAAGAAGAAGATGTGGAGGGATAAATCATCTTCCATGTTCCTTGTCAGTTGAGGTAACTGGGTCGGGTCGTCGACCTTAAATTATAAGCGCTTCTTGGGAGGCAACCCAAGGTAGAGTAGAATATTTGTTATTTTATTCTTGTATTTAGTTATATATACTTGATTTTGAGGGGTGAGAGAGAGTCGTTTTAATATTTCCTATGAGTGTGCAGGACACAGGTACCAAAGACTAATCTGAATTCTCCTTTTTGATGCGTGTGCATGACTTTGCACGCAAAACGAGGAACAACTGGCTAACTGGAAGAATTTTTCATGATAGAGGAGCTACTCGGGGTTGAGGATTAGCTTATTGTTCATGAGGATCATGGGAGCGAGTTGTTACATCAGGTTTGCACGCATCGGAATCCGGAGTGGGGATAGAGTTCAAGAGCTTTTGGAGGCGAGATTCTTGCACATGAGAGAGAATTTTAAAATAAATGGAAAATTCCTCGGATTCGGGAATTTTTTGAGTCAAAAACGGATTCCTCGTCGAATATGGAGTCCATCACTGCACGCATCGCGCGAAACGGATGCCGGATGAAGAAATTAGAGCAACAACAAAATGGCAAGTTCCAAAGATTTCGGCCACCATTTCGGGCCGAAATGGAGGCCAAAATCACCTTATTTCGGGCCTAATAGAAAATAGCCATCTGTTTCAAAAATCGCCAGCCATTTTGGCACCCATTTCGGGCCTAAATGGAGGCCGAAATCCTCTTATTTCGGCCACCGTTTCGGGCCGAAATGGGTCGGGCTGCTCATTAATTGGGGGTATTTTTGACCTTTTGGGGGATATATTTAAGCAAAAACCGGATTTTTGATCCTACCCCCCCCCCCCCCAATTCGGATCAAACACTCCTTTTCTTCATCTTCTTCCTCTCAAACCTCAAGAACACCCACGCACCCAAAACTCATAACTCATCCGAATCACGAAAATTTTGTTGGGTTTTTCTCCTTGCAAACCCAACTACAACATTAACTCTTGAGTTTTGAGAGATAATGAGCGGTTTGAGTGTGGGGGAATTCAAAGAGAGAGAACTTCAAGAACAAAAAAAAATCCGATTCGTCGACTTGGAGTGGGATTCGGCCAAAGCTCAAGAAGAGTGTTGCGACGGGGACACCGAGGAAGTACAAGGAGGTAGTCTTGCTTCAACTTGCTCGAGTTTTCAAAAACTTGGTCGACCGATCGGTCCATTCTCGACCATTTTTTGCGAAATCGGTCCCGTAAGAACGGTACTCCGGGACCGTAAGTACGTTTTCTTTCTCTCGCTTTAAAATTCTTGTCTAGTCACTCTAGGCGAAGTGCCCTGCAACACTTGCCATTTCGCTATTAATTCCTTACACATTGAGATCATGTTCTTTTGGGGTACTCTTTAAATTCATTGACGACAATGATTATCTCAAGTGTGGGGGGGGGTTATGCATATCTTTTCTCGCCTTAACTTGCATAGCCTTGCTACATGTAGATTAGTGAGTCAGTTTGCACGTAGGAGTCAGAGTTAAGATTGCATGTGCACGTTTAATTATCGTATTGTATATACTGTTTGCACTTTTAATTATTGAGTCCACCTACCCATATGTGTTGTTAATCGAGTTGGCCCAAGCATATAATGTTAGAAAAACTCAATTAAAAACAAAGAAAAAATTTAAGAAAACAAGAAAAACCCTAAAAATTGAAAATCTTTGAGAAAGGGAAATTGAAGAGAGTGAATGTGGTGAGGGCTTAAGGAAAGAAATTCCTTAGGAGTAGGAAAATCTAAGGTGAGGTAGACGCGAGAATCTGGAGTAGGAAGGCTATAGGGCCAATGCACTCGAGAATTGTGAGTAGCTGTCTCTCAGACTAGTTATCCTACTAGCGTTACACCACCGTCACTCAGGGACCTCGCATCCTGTCTCCATCGCCTAGGTCTGCTAGTTACCCCAATTTTATCCATTTACCCCTTTTATTCACAGCCTCTATCCTAGGAAGCCACTCCTTGTGACTTTCATCACTAGTTAGAATGGTCCCTTCCTATGCGTCATGATAGAGGGAGTTGAGTTAGGGAGGTTTGTTTAGGTTGATCTGATATTATACATCTTGATTGGATACTCTTACATGTCATCTTTTGAGGGGATGTGAGGGTGAGTTAGAGACGGTAGCACACTTCGGTGTGGCGGTGAGTCGTGTCCTTACACCATGACCACAGGTGGAGTGCCGTAGTGCGTGACATTCTCTTCGCATGATATGGGGTGGGGTTGGTTGATCTTATAGGAGGACGTGCTTGTGCTTCATTTATATTTTCTACATCTTAGGTGATGAGGAGGATTGGTTGAAAAGCACGTTTATACATTGACTACTGGGTTTTTTATATGGTTTACATCGAGTGTGGTGGTGTTAACATCTATTTTGATTACATCGTTGATTTGACCATTCCGCCCCCACGTATCTATTTTGATATTGGATCTTCTCGGATATTACTATCGTATTGGTGGCTCCATGTGCTTATTGGTATGAGAATGAAATTGAAATTGAAAAAAAAAAGGAAAAAACAGAAATTGAAAGTGAAAGTGAAATGGAAAAGGGAGCCGAATATTGAACTTCATGAAGAACCAAGGAGATGAGCTATGACTTTTTATCACTTCTTCACATTTGTGGCCGCAAGAACGGAGTTGCACCAAGATTGAGGGAATGAGGGCCGGAGTAGTGAGATTCGGTGGGGTTCCTTGGATTTTGGTGAGGGAGTGTGAGAATCGGGTTAGGTGAGTTTTATCATGATGTCTAGGACTACGCTTCTAAATATCCCATCCTACCCGTCCTAAACCGTCAACAATTTAACCCATGGATAAATAGCTCGGATAGTAAGTGCTAGGGATACATTTGATGAGTGTGCGGAAGCAACTTATTGAGTGTTCGTGCCCGTTCTGTCTGACGAAACTGGACGCAAGTTCTACCGACCACCAAAGTTATAGAATCTCTAAGGGAATATGAAAGCCATATGACATGCCAGTTTTCTTTTCGAGATTTCCCAATCTCTAACTAAAAATTAAAAAAATATTGTTCTTTACTTTGTTGCATTGTTTATAATCGAGTCGCATTGTTTAAAGTCATGTAGATTGCATAGTCCAGCGTTTGAGTCGTTATGTCCAAGGCAAAGTAAAGATATATGTAAATCATGGAAGCAAGTGTTGCTCGGGACGAGCAAGAAGGTAGTGTGGGGGAATTTTATAGCACCTTTTAGGAGCTATATATTATTGTTATTTCCCACATTATCATGAGATATTTGAGCCTAATGTTGGAGAATATGAGTCGTTTTGGCACTTGATGCTTTATATGCGCTTTATTGTTAGTCCGGGCATTTTTATGCATGTTTTGGTTTTATTTGTCAAATATAATCGCTTGGTATGTTTTTTCATGCTGTCTTGGCTGGAACGGATGCTAATCGGTTGATATTAGGCATGGAACGAACTTCGGAAACAGCGGGAGCACAAGTGGAACGAGGAGAAGCAAAGCTGGAGGAGCTTGGATGACCAATCTGAACTAATATGATGATATCTTGAGTTCTACAAATAATTTTGGAGTGATACTAGTTCCATATGAATGTAGACTCAAATAGATTTCCAACGATAGGTCACGGAGCTTAATCGGAGTCTGGATGAGAGAGTAATCGCCAGTGCAAGATCAGCTTACAATTCTGTCCGGGAATTACAAACTGGAAGGGCTGAAATTGCATTTCAGCCAAAGTACATTAAAAAAATCTCCCCCAAGCTGGTAAAAACGGGAGAGAAGACCTAGAGGGGTTAATTCATGCATACGGAGGAAGAGAAACACACACAGGAACCATTGGAGAGCAGCTTGGAGTTTGGGGATTGCCCGGATTTGTCAAAGCTTGGCGATTTTACCGTTTCATTCTTTCTCTTCTCTTTTGATCAATAGTATGGAGAAACTAGTATTGCTTTTATACTTTATAAATAGCTAGATTGTTTAGCTAGGTTCTATGGACATGAACCTAGGGTTTATGTACTCGACAATTTTCCGGCTTTAAGTTATTGATTCATATTTCGATTCTCTTAATCGCATTGTTCTTCTTTGTTTATCATACATCTTGATCACTATGGCTATTGACACGTCTTAGGTAACAAGAACAACTTTGGAAAGATGATCAATAGATTAGTTTAATCGTAGCTTAAAGATTATTGTCTTTTTAGTTGGATTGATTGTTCTAAGCTTAATTCGTAGCCTAAAAGGAGTCGCGAACCGGTTAGGCTAGCTTTCTAGGAGGGTGCTCGAAAGAGACTTTACCGGATACAAACGAAAATAAGAAATTAGTCCCGAATCATTGAGACTGATAGGTGAGATGAGTAGGACTAGTCGTGTGAGGGTAGATTCGATTGTGTAGCGTTGGAAATTGGTGGACCGATAGGACCCAGTGATCGGCTTAACATTAGGCGGTTAGAACCATATTGGTAGATGTCGGTGGACCGGCAGGACCCGTAGTCGACTGATAGGTAGAACGACATGTGACCGAGAGGATATTGTCAGTGCTATTACCCGTCACAACTAATTAGATGATAGCGTGTTTCAGTACCATATCCGGAATTTTCTAAAACCCTAGGGGATCCATAGATCACCTAGTTGTTCTTCATATTTATCAGAAAATACAAAAATATTAGTTTAGCTGTTAATTCATTTCAGTCAATTGTTTGAGGGTGACAACTTCTTATAAATCAATTTCTTCCTCCTATTATTGTACTCTAAATTAATAACTAATTAAATAATCTCGAGTCTGTCCTCCTGAGATCGATAACTCGGGGTTGCAATACCACCCTATATTACTTGACCGCGCACTTGCGCATACACGTAAGAAAGCGTGTCAACGCTCGCGCGCGACCCTTAGTAACTGTCTGAGAGATTTAAGGACTACGTTTCCAATAAATGCGGTTGATCTCATAACGGTTCTTTCATATGCGGCATACGTTCCCTATATATACGGCCAAACGTGCCGTTACGAGGCAGTCATTAAGCCGCCATTAATGGGCGCATTGACCGCTCCACAACGGTCACTTCCCCACTATATATAGGAACACTTGCCTTCTGCAGCTAACTCTTGAATCCTTTGGCTAACTTGACATACTGTCTCTTTCTCAAGAAGAGTTACAAGTGCTTACTCTCTCCCTACTCACTACCCTCAATCTCCATGTGTTCTTATTCTTGATCTTATCCCCTAATTGAGGGGTACACTTGGATCTCTCCCTGGGATTTCCTTGTACACACAGGTACATAAGAACAATTGTCTAATTCTAAAATAAGTCCAGAAGGTAAAGATAACTCATAAAAGCGTAAAGATAATGCTGCGACTCTTGCTCCATTCCCTACTCTCAAGTCAATCTCCCTATTATCCAGTCGTCTACTTCTCTTTAGATCCTGCACATTTCAAGAAATGTGAGATCGACCTCCAGTATCCAATACCGAAGATGAAGAGATAGAAAAATTGACATCTATAAGAAAAATACATGGTGGTGCTGGAATCACTATTCCAAGCTTCTTTTCTTCGAGACAATTTTGGCAGTTTCTCTTCCAGTGGCCATTCTGACTACAATAGTGACATGGAACCTTAGCAACTCCACCTGTAGGCTTCAAGGAAATTGCATTGGGCTTTGCAACTACCTTGCTCTTCCCTTTAGATCTCTGAGAAACTCTCTTGCTCTTTCCCTTATTGACCATCATTATGGCATTGCCTTTACCTTTATTAATACTCTGTTCAGTAGTCCTCATCATATTGAGCAAGTCCAGAAGAGTTTTGTTGATCTCAATCATGTTATAGTTTATGATGAACTGGTTGTAACTATCCAGAAACGATTGCAGGATGAGATCATTAGCCAACTATTGGCTAAATGGAAACCCCAACCTGTTGAGATTCTCAAGATACCCGATCATACATGAGGTCCCATTGGGTTTCCCTATGGTAGACTACACTTGAACAGTGCTTTTGAAACTTCATACCGCTCATGCCTTGCTTGCTCTTGGAAGAGATGTCTCAATTGTATGATCATATCATACGCCTTCATGTTCTCGTGTTTCTTCAGAAGCTCAGAGGTCATGGTGCGAAGCATTAGGCAAGTCACATCAGTAGAGTCATCAACAATCTTCTGATGTACCTTCCTAACGGCAGCAATAGCTTCAGCAGGTGGTGCTTCTGGAATCGGTTGCCCCAGAATGTACATCTTCTTTTCTTGCTTGAGAATAATTCTCAAGTTTCTGTACCAGTCTAGAAAATTGATTCCAGATAATTTCTCTTTCTCAAGGACTGAACGGAATGATAGTGTCGATGTTTGTTGATTGTTTGCCATTGGAAATCTACAAAATGAGATATATGCAAATTTTAGTATTGTGAACAATTAAAATATACTTAACAATGGTCATATTATTATAAATATCTCTCACTATTTTTCTCGGATTAATAGCCCTTACCATTAATGCGAAAAATGTCATATATTTTTTAGTGGGTCAAGATCCATGTTTCCTCGCCTCTTGGGACTGCTTTGGCAGGTCACCCAAAATTCGGCTATATAGGTTGGAACAATTTCCAATTGCATCCAATGCAAATCTTGGTTCAATTAGGCGAATAACTCTTTATTCTTTATCTATCTCATAGATAACTTCTAATTGTCTTGCCTCTAAACTTTCAATCCTATTGAAATAGCTTAGTTGTGTTAAACCTCTTACTTCAAAAATCGCACATTACTTACTTGTGTTGTCGCGTTACATCATGATGAATCAATTCGTCTTGCTTGGGCAAGCCCGATCTCAACACATCCTGATCATGACGAGTACTAAGCAAGAGAATGCAAAACGCAATATTTTATGTTGAGGGTTTTTGTTGTCAATTTCATTTGTTGATCATATCAACTGATGATCAACTGATTTAATCATTTAGATTGGGTAAGTCCAAATAAAAGATCCAAACTGTTTAATTATTATCTTGTTACGTTTTGCATGCATCAACCATACATCAAAATAAAATAAGATTAATAAAATATAAAACGTGGTATGGATGTGGAACATAAACTAAGATATTCCCAAGCCAATGAGAGTATCTATAAGTCTTAAAATAGCAAGCTCATCTCCATGTGCTTCTGTCTTTAGTTCATGTGTCCTACCTTCTGGGTCTTCACAGTCTTGTGGTCTCTTTGGTCTTTGATCTTCTTCTTCATGCCTTGACTATATTATATCTATCTAATTCTAGTTAACAATTATAAACTAAATAAAGGAACCTAACAGGCGAGGGAAAAGAGGACACACGTGCCATAAAATAATCACATTAATTACATCAAGACCAAAATTAAACCACAAAATGTAAACATCCACACAACTAAGGTCACATCCAACCACCATGCGATAAAACACATAAAATAGTTAAAATCTAATTTTATCGCGCTAGGTCAATTTTTAATTAAATTTGGATAACGGGGTCAAAACCGTCAGACCAGTCAAACTGGCCGAATCGTTCGGACCGCCCGAACCAGTCTAACCCGGTCGGACCAGCGTACCCAGTCAAACCAGTCAGCTGGCCGAACCGATCTGGCCGGTCAGCCAAGTCTGTCGCGCAAGGAGGGGGCGGTCAGGCTGCATGGTCGAAACCCTAAGGGGTCAAATTCAAAATTTCTTCCTTCCTTGTTGGTCGAACCCCAATGTGGGACAGGAAACCCATTTTGTTCCCCAATTGTACCCAAACCCTAATTTTACACAACCAATTAATCTGTACATCATATCTACAAAAAAATTCATTAATTTTCACATCATATGTAAAATTAACAAATTTCTTATGAATCAAATGCATGGCGTAACATAATATGCATATCAGTTTTACTTGAAAATTAAGCATACAGTATAAACTGATGAAGGAGATAACCACAGAAATCACATTATGCGCTATCGACATGTGGCTCTGATACCACTGTAGGGTTTTGATGTAGGTAACGCAGCGGAAATACAAAAAAAACTGAGCAAAACCCTCCATGAATCGCATGTGAAGCATCATAACGTGATAAAGGAGAACGAGTTACCATGTTAATCTGACTGAACACTTTGAGTAGAAATAGCGTCCATGCCTCTACTGATATCCACACCTGAGGATCAACAACTAGAATCTTATCTACGTATTGTGCTAGCAGTGTAGGGAAGGAATCAATCGGGGGCTTGATCAAATCAAGCAACGAAGCAACAAAAATGGAGGAGGGAGAAGGGGGTCGGTCGCGCCTCTTGGTGCTGTCAGGTACAAGTTCGAACCTCTCTCTCTTTTCTCTTCCTTGCTATGATTATTTGATATTATGAAATATAGACTTGGACTAGCCTTTTAAAATTAATAAATCCTTATTAATTACATACTTTCCCTACTACTAATCGATCCATACTAGGATTAGTTAGTAGTTAGTCCACTTTGTTATTTATTCCAACTAAATATGTATGTTGTTGTGCTTTGATCTCTGATTCTATTAACTATCAATTATTCCAACTAATTAACATCTATATCCAGTCTAATTCTTTTGGTGCGTGAGACTGTAGGTTCCTATTAAGTTGGTCGTAACAATTACAAACATTGAGCGGTGTCAAGAAACACATTAATGCTACCCAACTATTAGAAATAGTCAGTGATCTGACAAACCTCTATGACCAATGTTACCGTGTTGTATTTTCTCTTTGTCACAAAATCCGGATTGACACGAGACACCGTTGTCACACTCGTATATCCAATCCATAGCTTCTAGATCCTGGGAATATACTTATCTGAATAGATAAAAACAATATCATATATTGATTTACCTGAGTCTGGCCAGACATTTTATAAGTACTACTCATCGAGTGGCCACATATACATACCTATTATGTGGGAGGGACACATCCTCTCTAAATCACTACCATCTCTCATCTTGCATCATACCATGTCCGACTATCGCTTTTATAGTTACTCATTTACTGTGAAACGTTTAACGATATCAAAACATGATAATTCACAACTAGAGTATCTAGTGACTTCAATTCAAAGGACTAAACACCATTGTCACTACAAGAAGCACTTGTGACATTCACATAACTCCTATGTAGCCTTCTCGTGGTGGGTCAATCTAGTATGCTATTACCCCTAATATGTACCATGCGTTAGACTTGATATCTCCATATCAATCTACCCATATACTAGTCTCCATGCATAGTGATCGTCTTACTAATCAATATACTTGACTAGGGGTATTTTAAGATAAAAAAACAATTGCACTCTAAGGATTTCATTATATTAATATCTCCATACATAATAAAAATAAATATTCTAGTCAAAAAAAGGTTCACACTAAGATAGATTGCCTCTGGGGCATCTACAACAACATATTTTCTTTCAAAGACCCATTTGTACCCTACTATAGACTTTCCACGAGGAAGAACAACATAATCCCATGTATGGTCGCATCCAAAGTAGTTAATTCAGCTTGCATTGCCTCCCTCCATTCAGGACACGTAATGGCTTGTGCATACGATTATGGTTCCTAATGGGCATCGAGAGAGCAACATAATGTAAAACTGAAACATGTTATACCACAATACTATAATAGGTAGTAATGTCGTGAGAGTGCGCACATCATGGCCAAACAACAATTTTCGGGTCCTAAGTTTCGGAATGAGGACAATACAAGTTTCATTAATAGAAGAAATATCGCTCCCACTGTTTAGGAAATTAAGATACAAGTTAACCACATCAGCACAAATAATGTTCTTTATTTTTGACAAAAAAAAGCCGACAAACGATCGAGAGATGCTTTTACAGGGTTCATAGATTGAATGACCTCGATGACTTCTTGTTCTATGAAAGGTTCATTCAAATGCTGTAAAGGTCAAGGAAAGTACACTGACGGATAGTATGAATCATACTACCTATAATAAAAGGAGATATGGCCACTTTGCCAGCTAGGCGTTTTGCACACTGTGGACCACTGATTGGCTTGCATGTGTGTTCGCCGCCAACGTCCTCCAACGGTAGTTTGCCACGTCCTTCTTCGCCACTCCTTGCAATTTATTTCGGATTGAAATGTCTGTGTTGTCCTCCTGCGGAACGGTCTTTTACTGAGGCTATAATGGCATGATTATGTAATTGTGTTATCTGGTCTGGACCGATACGTAAATTCGATGAAAAAAATAACTTTTGATAACTTCCGGTTCTGCCCCTGCTATTTGTCATTTACTGGCTGTTTTCAATAGATTTAGTGGTTGTAATTTTGGTGTAGTAGTTGGATGTAGATGTAAATTTGTTGAAAAAAATAGATTCAGTTAACTTCCAGTTCTGTCCCTGCTGTGGTCTCTTTATTAGCTATCCTGAATAGAGTTGGTGGCTGTAATTTGGTAGGGTGCTTTGGATGCACATGTAAATTCGATGAAAAAAATAGAATCTATTAACTTCCGGTTCTGCCCCTGCTTTTTCTGCTTTATGGGATGCCCTAAATACATTTCGTTGCTGTAATTCGGTTGTGTGAGTTGGATGTAGATGTAAATTTGTTGAAAAAAATAGCTTCAGTTAACTTCCATTTCTGTCCCCGATGTGGTCTCTTAATTAGGTGTCCTGAATAGAGTTGGTGGCTGTAATTTGGTAGTGTGCTTTGGATGCACATGTAAATTCGATGAAAAAAATAGAATCTGTTAAATTTCGGTTCTGCCCCTGCTGTTTCTGCTTTATGGGATGCCCTCAATACATTTCGTTGCTGTAATTCGGTTGTGTGAGTTGGATGTAGATGTAAATTAAATGAAAAAAATAGCTTCTGTTGACTTCCGTTTTTACCCTTGATGTTTGTCTTTTAATGCAAGTTCTGAATAGATTTTGTGGCTGTGGTTTGGATGTGTGAGTTGGATGTAGATGTAAATTTCAGAGGAAAAAAAATGGATTCTGTGAACTTCCATTTCTGGCCCTCCTGTTCCAGCATTATCGGCTACTGGCAATAGATTTAGTTGCTGTAATTTAGATTTGTTCTAGGATTTACATGTAAATTTCTGTTAATTTTCTTCTTTGTCCTCGCTATTCGCTCTTTAATTTGGATGTGTCCTAGGATTTACATGTCAATTTCTCTTAATTTCTTTCTTCGCCCTTGCTGCTCGCTACTTACTGATTGTCCTCTTGGAGTTGGATTTAGCGAAGAACATATTAAAATACATGGGGAAAATAGCTTTCGGTAATTTCTGTCTTTGAGATGATAAAGAATTTGGTTAAAGGGTTATTTCATCTTAACCATGCTTTCTTCTATATGAGAGAGATGCCTAATCTTCATTAGAGGATCAGAAGAAATATGCGACGTTTAGGGTTATGTCGGTTAGACGTTTAGGGTTGCGTCGTTTGGCGACGTACGTACTGTAGGGTCAGAGAATGACCAAAAGTCCAAAAGTGAACAGTCTAAATTTAGCAGAGGTACTTTTGTAATTAACAATTTTAGGTAGGTACTTTAGTAATAAGTGATTTTAGGCACACTTTTAAATTATTCACTCTTTTATAATATGTTCGGGTGTGTAACTTATATTTAGTGGCCGTAATATTGTTTACTTAGTTGGATGTAGGTGTAAAGTTGAGAGGAAAAATATTAAAAATATTACAATACATGGGAAAAATAGCTTTTGGTAATTTTTGTCTTTGAGATGATAAAGAATTTGGTTAAAGGGTTATTTCATCTTAACCATGCTTTTTTCTATATTGACCCTTTTGTAATTAACAATTTTAGGTAGGTACTTTTGTAATAAGTGATTTTAGGCACACCTTTAAATTATTCACTCTTTTATAATATGTTCGGGTGTGTAATTTATATTTAGTGGCCGTAATATTGTTTACTTAGTTGGATGTAGGTGTAAAGTTGAGAGGAAAAATATTAAAAATATTACAATACATGGGAAAAATAGCTTTTGGTAATTTCTGTCTTTGAGATGATAAAGAATTTGGTTAAAGGGTTATTTCATTTTAACCATGCTTTTTTCTATATTGACCATTTTAACCATGCTTTTTCCATATGTTCGGGTGTGCATTTTATATTTGGTGGCCGTAATATTGTTTACTTAGTTGGATGCAGGTGTAAAATTGAGAGGAAAAAATAGCTTTTGTTAGATTGATGGAGATGTCATCAAATTGATCAAGAAAGTTACTCTTTGTTAGCAGTCGATTTTGCCCTTGCTTATTCACCCTTCCTACCACGCCGATCATAGTCAGTGGTTGAGGTAATATCATCGTCTTCTCCCTCAGGACTTTGCCCTCACTCTGCGTCGGTGCTCATTGGTGGAATTACCACCGCCTTTTGTTGCTTGGAGCCCAAGTACATGTACTGTTTCCACCACTAATCTGACGTAAGCTGCTGTCACACAGCTTACACGTGTCGCAACATTCTCGTGGGTATAATGAGACGATGTCTCTGTTCTCCCACTGTCTACTCTCTTCGATCTCTTTCCTGGTATGTGCAAAGCTCTCTCCCTATTTTAGGATGAATTTATCCCCTGTTTTTTTTTTTTTTTTCCTTTCTCTTCTTCTTCATTTTTGTGCTTCAAAGGTTCAATGTAGGGGTTGCATGTTTGAAGTTTGTTGTAAGAGGTGTGTGCAATGGTTTGTCTCTGTTTCTGGATAATTCTTCTTTATCTTATTTAATTATTAAATTATATTTTTGCAAAATTTTACCCACTGTTTAATTTATTTTCCATTCGGAGGTTGAATGGAGGAGTTGCATGTTCAGACTGGGTACAGTTTCTGGTTGTTGCATAAAATGTGTGTAGTTTGTGGTAAGATTGGGTTTGGTATGGGGGTCTGGTATTATTAAATGCTGATGATCTGGTTTATTCTATGTACATAGGTGTTCCACTACAGTTGCATGTACAGATCGATTGCAGTTTGTATGTCCCCTATTAAATGTTTATAGTTTGGTGTAATATGGACTTTGATGTGGAGGTTGGGTGTTATTAAATACCAATGATTTGGTAATTTCCTGACTGCATTGTGTTGCGCTATGCAGCAGCTTGTATATTATATGTCATAACAAAATTGCCCTGTTTGTGATCAACTTTTGTAGTATATAGTACCTATTCTTTGATGTATTTCGGGCCGGGAACAAAATTTGGTTACACAGTTGTTTGTTTGATTCAGTTTGTTTGAATATCCCATGTTTAATTTCATTAGGTTATCTGTTCCAGCTGGTTTGTGGAGTTACACATGTGTTGCCGGTTGTGACGAGTTCATTGGACCGCATTGTCGACTGTTTTCCTGGTAAGATGTTCGAATGAATGGTTTGCTCTATGGCATGATTGAAATTCAGGGATGATCTAATTTTTCCTTTTTTTTTTCTGGGTTTATCTGTTTTTCCACCGACGTGGAAGGAGCTACTGGGCTTAGTGGTCGCTGTGTTGGCATTGTTGTTTGCATATCACAGGTTCTTTTCTGCAATTTCTGAAATGATGCGGGTACTGTCGTTCGAAATGCTTGCCGTAGATTGGTTTATTAGTGATGTGTGAACTGTATACGTTGTTATGTGGTCCTAATTCTATTGGATGGTTAAAATGCTACGAGTGCATATTGTTGTGTGTGATTCGTACAATATGATGATTAATATGATATAATATGGGGTGTATGTTAAAAAGATAAATGTTATTACTGGTCATGAATATGTTATGTTAGAACATGTGCGTCACTTAAATTTTGTCAGTGAATAAGTAAATTTTGAAGTAGTTTGAATTGAATTATGAGTGTATTCACTAACGGCAGCAGACCGTTGCAGAATGAGGGAGGTGGAAGGTTAAAACAAAAGTTCCAAGATATGGGAAAATGTCCAGCATTCCCTGTATCAAAAAATTCTTCGATTCTAGATTTGTTGTGGTGTGTCCTGAGTAATGATTTACAATTTAGGTATGTCTGCTACTAATACAGACAAGTGTCCACCGGCCACTGAATCAGAAGCATTGCAAGATCCTGGACTGCGCGGTAATTCCTTGCCTGATGGAGAGGTTGAATGCCCCGGCGTGCTGACATCACAGCCGCCAGCTCTTATCAGTACTGCATGTAATGCTACAAATGATGGGTCTTATAGATTGCCTCCTGTTGATCAAGTATGCAGTGGTAGAATTGCGAGCTGTGGCGCTCGTGGCCGCGGTGGAAGAGGGCGGCCTCGGAAAAATGCAGTTGTTGTAACCTCACACGGTGCATGCAGTAGCGGTGAGGCAACGCCAGAAGTAGTTAATACAAGCAAACTCGCAGGACCTGCTGAATCAGAATCATTGCAGGATTCTGGATTGCGCAGGAATTTAGTGCCTGGTGGAGATGATGTATCACCATTGACTGTTATCCATCCTGTATATGTTGGCACTACTGATCCATCATCCGCATTGCCTGATGCTGATCATGTAGGTGGTGGACGAAGTGTGGACTGTAGTGGTCGTGGCCGTGGTAGAAGAGGGCGTCCTCGCAAAAATGCTGGCGGTGCAACCTCGGACAATGTCTACAGCAGCGGTGTCGGAATGCTCAACGTAGGCAACAGTAGAAGAGTGTTGGAGGCTTCTGCGACGGTTCGAAATCCGTTTTTCGTAGAACAAGTTGAGTGCTCTGCCGTACCAAAAGTCAATGCAAACAGTCGTGCTGTTGAAGGTACATGCAGTGATGTCGCCGTCGATTCTGCGACTGCAGTAGACGAGGTTGATCATATTATTAGTGAAAATTCAGGTACTGATGTTGTGGGATGCCGTAATATGCAATTTACGCCGCCTGAATCATGTAGTGGTGCAGTTACTGGAATTGCTGCGGTGGGTTGTTTTGAAACTGCAAATGCTGTACATGCAACATCTGC
Organism: Linanthus parryae; assembly: GCA_023055425.1. NCBI lineage: Eukaryota > Viridiplantae > Streptophyta > Magnoliopsida > Ericales > Polemoniaceae > Linanthus > Linanthus parryae. The sequence continues at coordinate 423,389 of JALGPY010000051.1, forward strand.
TGGAGAGATTTCACGGGGGGGTCGTCCTGGACGTGGTAGAAGAGGAAGACCCCGGAAAAATGAAGCTGCCTTGACTTCACAGAAGGTCAGTGACGGAGTTGAAGGAAGGTCGGAGCGAGACAACAATCCAAAAGTATTTGATAATGTCGCGGGTGCTCGCAATCAATTTTTCCGTGAACAAATAGAAACAGGTGGTGTAGCCAAGCCGGCGCAAAATCTCTCTGCTGGGGGTGGTTCATCCAATACCGTTATATCGTCTCCCTCAAATGACACACATCAGTACGCTCCCGTGTCTCATGTGATTGAATTACGGGAGGTTTCTGCTGTTCGTCCTCAAAATTCATCTGCTGATGCTCTGGGGTGCCGTACCAGGCAATGTACATCGTCTGAATCATGTCGTGGTGCAGTGACTGTAGTTGCTGCTAGGGATGGTTCCGAGGTTGAAAATGTTGAATGTGGGATATCTGCTCAAGAACTATCATTTAGGACTGGGCGTGGACGTGGTAGAAGAGGAAGACCTCGGAAAAACGAGGTTGTTGCGATTTCAGATAGGCTAACTGACGGGCCTGGACCTAGGCTGGAGCGAGACAACGATGCCACAATATTTGATCTTACTGCGACTGTGTGGAATCAATTTTTCCGTGAACACGTAGCTGGCACTGCTGTTGCTCCGCCGGTTGACACAGCCTGTGCTGGGGGTAGTTCCTCGGTCACTCCTACAGCACCTCCTCCTTCTGAAAAACAGCAGGTCGCTGATGTTATCAGCGGAAATTCATGTGCTGATGTTGATTGTTGCGCCGTTATGCAATCTATGTGTTCCGATGCAATGAATCAGGTTTTCCGAGAACAAGGTGAAGTTGCAGGAAATGATGTTTGTCACTCCGCTGCTACTGAATCATGTAGTGGTGCAGTTACTGGAATTAATGCGGTGGATTGTTTTGAAATTGCGAATGCTGTAGATGCAACATCTGCTGGAGAGATTTCACGGGGGGGGTCGTCGTGGACGTGGTAGAAGAGGAAGACCCCGGAAAACTGAAGCTGATTTGACTTCGCAGAAGATCAGTGACGGAGTTGAAGGAAGGCCGGAGCGAGACAACAATCCAAAAGTATTTGATAATGTTGCGGGTGCCTGCAATCAATTTTTCCGTGAACATATAGAAACAGCTGGTGTGGCCAAGCCGGCGCACAATCCCTCTGCTGGGGGTGGTTCATCCAATACCGTTATATCGTCTCCCTCAAATGAAACACACCAGTCCGCTCCCGTGTCTCATGTGATTGAAATACGGGAGTTTTCTGATGTTAGTCCTCAAACTTCATCTGCTGATGTTCTGGGTTGCCGTACCAGGCAATTTACACCGTCTGAATCATGTGGTGGTGCAGTGACTGTCGTTGCTGCTAGGGATGGTTCCGAGGTGGAAAATGTTGAATGTGGGATATCTGCTCAAGAACTATCATGCAGGACTGGGCGTGGACGTGGTAGAAGAGGAAGACCTCGGAAAAATGAAGCTGGTGCGATTTCAGAGAGGCTAACTGACGGGCGTGGACATAGGCTCGAGCGAGAGAACGATGGCACAATGTCTGATCTTACTGCGGTTGTGCGGAATCAATTTTTCCGCGAACACGTAGAGTCCACTGCTGTAACTGCACCGGTTGACACGGCCTGTGCCGGAGATAGTACCTCAGTTACTCCTACAGCACCTCCCCCTTCTGAAAAACAGCAGGTCGCCGATGTTATCAGCAGAAATTCATGTGTTGGTGTTGACTGTTGCGATGTTATGCAATCTATGTTTTCTGATGCAATGAATCAGGTTTTCCGAGGACGAGTTGATTTTTCTTCTGTAACCCCAACTGGTGACCGCAGCTGTTCTGGTGAAGTTGCAGGCAATGATGTTCGTCACTGTGCTGCTACTGAACCAGTGAGTGGGATTGCTGTCGGTGATTGTCCGATAATTGGAAATGCTGTAGCAGGGATATCTGCTGTACATATTTCACCTGGGGGTCGTCGTGAATGTGGCATAAGAAGAAGACCTCGGAAGAATGGATCGGGTGCAACTTCGCACAATGACCCCAGCGGTGTTCAGAGAAGGTTGCAGGGAACCAATGACTCAACAGTTCCAAACAGCTCGAAGGTTGTCGCTAATCATTTTTTCCGTGATCAAGTAGATTCATCCACCATATCAATAAAAGGTCACTACACCTGTGAGAGGGAAGATTCATCCGCTGCTCATGAGGCTGCTCCTGTGATTGAGATAGAAGAGGTTGCCGACATCGTTCGTGGAGAATCATCGGTTGACATTGTGCATCCCTATGGTTCACAATTTACTTCTTCGGAAGCAGTAACTCATCGGCCAACTTTGTTGCCTGTAGGCGGTGGTAACGAAGTACATAATGAACAAGAACAGACGCCCAAAGCTGTTGTTCGTGATGGAGAAGAGGTAGACTGTAGTGTTGCTAATCCAGACGAGGCAGTGAGTAGCGCGGCAATTCCAGGAAACTGTCGGAAGAGGGGTAGACCTTCAAAAGTTGCTTCAAGTGCTTCTCCAGTCTGTGGAAACAGAAGCAGTGTGAGTCCAAACAACAGTCGAGAATGCACAGGAAAGGAAAAAACCGTTGTGTCCCGGGCTACATCTGATTCGCAACGTAAGCGCAGTGGTTCGGGTAAAGTTTCATCTCAGAGATTACGTAAACGTGGTATTGCATGTCTCCCGGCAAAAGATTGTACTGCAGCCTCACCAAACGTAGTCGGTACTTCAGTGCCTCCGTCCACAGCACCTGCACAGTTAAAGCCACATTCTAGATCTTCCCGGATTGTTGTCCGGCATGGCTTCTGTGTCACTGCTCTGGATGTGTACAACGGTCAGCAGAATCATGGACTGGCATTTGCTCCTTCTAGCTTCACGACTGCTCCGTGTTCTCGCACAGTGCATGATTCACCTGCATCCCCCCTATTTCAATATACTGCAACTCAGTCATCAGCTGACATTCCCGCATCATCGGAGCCTATTGGTGATGGTGGTGCATCAGGCTCATTGTCAGGTGAGTCCAGCAAGCGTCCTCCCGGTACTTCCACTGGCGCTAAACCATCGAGTGAGTATTATACTCCTGCTGATGTCATGATATTCTGCCTCTTGTCTGTTCTCGGTATTGATTATTATTTTTAATGTGTCTGCCTTGCAGAGAAGAAGCGTAGAAAGAGGTGGCAACGTGATCCCCCCTCTCCTCCCACTGAACCGAGCCGGCTACCCCAGCCAAGGATATGTCCTCATTGCCAGGCCAAACTTTTTGCGTACGAACCAGATGGATTTTGCTGCAGTTCAGGCCGAGTTGTTCTTGCTGCACATGAAATTCCTGATACACTGGCTGCATTGCTACTGTCAGATAATGCAACAAGTCAGGAATTCAGAACTTCGATTCGTGCATACAACAGTTTGTTTTCTTTCACATCTATGGGCGTGAAGAATGATCGTGAAATCCTCAAAAATAGCAAAGGAATTTATACATTCAGGGTTCAGGGTCAAATATATCATTACATCAATAACCTCGACCCCGGTGAGGAGACACCTAGATATCTGCAATTATATTTTTACAATCCTGCTTATCAGTTACATTGTCGATCTCAGACGTTCAGCGATGTTGATCCGTCCATTATTGCTTGCCTGACTGACATCCTGAAATCAAATCCCTACAATGAAAAATTCCAGTCAATGTCTGAGACCCCTGATCTCATGGACTGTGATATACGTATTCGGTGTGATCCCGGCTTGGATCAGAGAAACCATAACATGCCTACTTCAGATCAGGTTGCCGGCATTTGGATAGATGATGAATATCGTGCAGGCAAGTATTCGCGTGATATCTTGGTGCAGCGAAAGAAGGGGGGGCCAGAACCAATCAAGTACCACTTGGGGTGCTACAATCCACTACAGTACCCGATTATGTTCCCTTATGGTCAACCTGGTTGGCATACTGGTATCGAGAAGAAACCTGCGAAGAATAATGCCGCGAAAGGGCCGAAGAAGAAGAGGCGACGTTCAGGTTTGCACATGCTCAATGTTCTTGAATGACACAATCTTCTCTTCTTTGCAGACATATTTACATGATGTTCTAATTGTTATTTTGCTCGATGCAGGTAAAGAGGATGCAGAGTCAGAGATTCCAACTGTGACCTGCCGGCAGTACTACTGCTACCGTCTGCAAATTCGAAGCATGCGGCATTCCTCGATTTTATTTTTCGGTCGTCTGCTTCAACAATATATTGTTGACATGTACATCAAATTGGAAACAAGTCGACTTGATTATGTGCGCTTCAATCAGGATGAAATCCGCGCAGAACTTTATCGAGGTATAATTGATAGTCTGGCAGCAGGAGAAACGAATCCTGAGAACATTGGTCGTCATGTTGTTCTACCGCCTTCATTTGTTGGGGGACCACGAGATATGAAGCGTCGTTATCAAGATGCAATGGCCCTTGTGCGTCAGTTTGGGAAGCCTGATTACTTTGTAACGATGACTTGCAATCCTAGATGGTCCGAAATCCAAGATGAGCTCCTGCCTCATGAGGAAGCATCGAACCGACCGGATTTAGTAGCTCGAATTTTCCGTGCGAAGGTAGTTGAGCTGAAACGTGATTTGGTCGAACGAGAAATTCTTGGCCCGATTGCAGCTTATACGTATGTGATTGAGTATCAGAAACGTGGTCTTCCACATGTGCATTTCCTGCTGATTCTGAAAAAGTTTGCAAAATTGATGCAACCTGATGAGTATGACAGGTATATCTCAGCTGAAATTCCTGATCCTAAGGTCAATCCTCATCTCTACAATGCTGTTGTCAGGCATATGATGCACGGTCCTTGTGGTGAACACAACAAGAAGAATGTATGTATGCGGCCTCGGACTGGGTGCAAGAACAGATATCCTCGGGATTTTTGCAATGCCACAAGAACTGGCGATAATTCGTTTGCTATTTATCGCCGACAGCGCAACGGCCGCACTGTTGAGGTTCGAGGAGCTACTCTTGATAATAGATGGGCCGTGCCTTATAATCCATACTTGCTGGCGAAATATGACTGCCACATAAATGTCGAGATTTGCTCGACCATCAAGGCAGTTAAATATCTGTACAAGTATATTTACAAAGGGCACGATAAAATTTCGTTCCAACTTGTGTCAAATCAAACAAGTGGTATTGATGAAATTGCAGCCTTTCAGTCTGCCAGGTGGATTTCACCTCCGGAGGCTGCATGGCGTCTTTTCAGTTTCCCGCTGAACGAGATGTATCCTTCTGTTACTGCACTTCCACTTCACCTTCCTGGCATGCAATCTATTTCCTTCGACAAATATACGAAGCTTCCATACATTGCCGCGGATAAGAAGTACGCAAAGACAATGTTGACGGAATATTTTGAAACCAATAAGCGTGATGAAAGTGCAAAGCGTTGGTTGTATAGCGAATTTCCACAACATTACGTGTGGAATAAGACAAATTTATGCTGGGAACCTCGGAAGAAGGGCTACAGTATTGGACGTATTGTTGCTGCTAATCCTTCGGAGGGAGACCGCTTTTTCCTCCGATTATTACTGACTCATGTCCGAGGTGCTGAATCATACGAGCAGTTGCGGACAGTCAGGAATCACATATGTGAATCATACCGTGAGGCGTGTGAGAAGCTCGGTCTGTTGGAAAAAGACACAGCGCTTGAAGATTGTTTGGAAGAAGCTGCGACTTTTCAAATGCCCCAGACATTGCGGCGTTTATTTGCCACTGTCCTTGTGTACTGCCAACCAGGCAATCCACGCTCTTTGTGGGATCGGATGTATATGAATTTGTCTGAAGATTTCCAGAAAGAGGGGAGATTGAATGAAGCTCAAATTCTATTCAGAACTGTTAAAGGAGTGAATATATTTCTAGAGGCAATGGGGAGACAATTGATTGATTTCATTACTTCATTACCAGTTAGTCATAGTGAGGAAATGTCTTCAGCGAATCGGGAAATTGAAGAGGAATTGGCAGTACCGATTCCGGCCGAAGACATGGCTGCCATCGACCAGCTAAACAACGCGCAATCAGCAGCTTACAAAATAATCACAAATCATATCAACGAAATGAAAGGTGGATGTTTCTTTGTTGACGGACCGGGTGGCACGGGGAAAACTTTCCTGTACAGAGCTCTGCTGGCATATGTCCGCAGTGGTGGAGGGATTGCTCTGGCTACTCTCGCTTCAAGCTCCCCTTGGATACCACGGATAAGAATACCTGCAACATTGGAAAACAGACAGCTCTTGCTCATCTTATTCGTGAGGCCAAAGTTATCATATGGGATGAGGTTACGATGGCGAAGAAGCAGAATATAGAGGCTTTTGAATGTATGCTTCGTGATATATGTTCTGATGAATCGCTATTTGGAGGCAAGGTCGTGGTCTTTGGAGGTGATTTCAGGCAGGTGCTGCCTGTGACGGTGCGTGCCACTAAGGAGGAATGTATCTCGAACAGCATTGTTGACTCACCTCTATGGGCCAGTATGCATTTGCTTTATCTTACGGAAAATATGCGTGCTGTTGACGATCCCACCTTCTGCCAATTTCTCCTGTCGATTGGAAATGGTAGTGTGCAAGATGTTGATGAAGCGACAATAGATTTGCCAAAATCGATGATTGTGCCATTTATTGATGAAAGCATGTCAATAGACTTGTTTATTAAAGCTGTATACTGCAATTTCCAATCTGACTGTCTGGACCCGCGGTACCTTACTGAAAGAGCAATTCTGACTCCTCGGAATGACTGCGTAGACCGAATCAATCAAATTTTGCTAAGTAGATTTCCAGGGCAATCTCATACATATAATAGCTTCGATCGATCTCTACCAGAGAATCAGTCGACTCATCCAGTAGAATTCCTGCATACACTAACTCCCAATGGGATCCCACCTCACCACTTAGAAGTGAAGCCAGGTTGTCCACTAATGTTGCTACGCAACATTGACCCGTCGTCTGGATTGTCAAATGGTGTCAAACTTATTTGCAAGGAGTTGTTGCCTAATGTAATATATGCTGAGATCGCAGTCGGTCCAAATAAGGGGAAATCCGTGTTCATTCCTCGGATCCCGCTCAGACCGTCCCAAACAGATCACTATCCCATAGAATTCGAGCGTAAACAATTTCCAGTTCAACTATGCTTCGCTATGACCATCAACAAGTCGCAAGGCCAAACTCTGAAACGTGTTGGTGTTTACCTACCACAAACTGTATTCTCGCATGGTCAACTGTATGTGGCATTATCCAGAGCCAAGTTAGGGTCCGCAGTTAAAGTGTTAATCGAACCAATTGACGGCATTCAATTTAATTGCACAACTCGAAATGTTGTCTACAAAGATCTATTGCGTAGAGCAACACGTGTACACAGCACATTATAGATTCCAACCATGGTTAGTGCTTGCTGGTTTCATCATGCGGAGATGCCACTCGTGTGGTGCGCAGTAATATAAACCATAATGTTACCTGAAACAAACTTGATCATTAGTTGAAAATCTTGATATGTTATATACTAGCACCATTCAAATACCTTTTGTAGGAATTCATTGAAATCATGGAAGGTAAAATTTTAAAGTTGTCTGGATTGACGGACGAATGCAAAGAATGGAAACTCCGACTGCGTGTGGCTGAAAAATCACGGATATTGACAGCAAAGGCTTCGAACACAAAGTACCAGCGTTTTGTGCTCTGTGACAGTGAGGTTGTAACTAAATTTATGCAAAGATATTGGTCAAATAATCCGATTCTTTGTTTCTTTAATTTCGCAAATGTAATGTGCTTTCGCTGCTGTGCTCACAATTGTTATTCTTAATCTTCCGGTTTCCATGTTCAATAAATTTTTGTTGAAGTTGCAGGGCAAACAAATCCAAGCAACATCATTTGATGCAGATATACCCAACTTCGACAACAAATTACAGGTCTATCATTCGTACTGGTTTAGCAATGGTGTTGTGCGACCTGTCAACCCCAAGTACCGTTACATAGATCACGATTTCTCCCTTGTCCTTAAAAAAGAAATGGAGGTAACTGCAGTTGAAGATAAGGTCGACGAAGGCTGTTGCAGCAAATATAATTTGAAAAGTCTGGAAGAAGCTCGCACTCTTGTGAATTCCCGTGATAAATTTGGTAGGTTATATGCACTGCTTCGCATAATTTCTACATAGATATTCCATATTAATATAAAGTGTTAAATTTTTCCCCATAATTAATACACACTTTTATTTGTATTGTTTGTATTTCACAATGATCATAGATGTTGCTGTCATCATCATTGCTGTTATGTCCACGAAGACAGTACCCCGAAAAGATTCAGCAGGTCGTGCTCGAGTGAGGGATGTCATTGTTCTGGACGACTCGTAAGTACTCCGCCTCTGAGCGTTGTCTTGTATTACGTAGTGTTCAACTGTTGCTTTTTGGCGCATGCAATTATTGACTGCCGTATTTAATTATATCATTTCAGCGGTGTCCCAGTTTGTTTATCCTTATGGGACGATGCAACCACAACAGAAGGAGATAAACTAAATATACTGGCCAGTGCTCATCCGGTTGTAATTTCAACGAATGTGTGTTCAACAACATATCTGGGTAACTTTCCCTTAACATCAGTATTAATGAGTACGGAATTACACAGTTATAGTCGGAATGGAAATATGAAAGCATTATATGAAAACATAGCTTGCACGACATTATATTCATATAATTGCTGTTCCACTGTTGTAGATTTTTCTCTGAAGACAACAATGTCCACTATGTTCCTGCACAATATGGAGGATCCAAGAGTTGACGAGTTGATTGACTGGTATATGAATGAAACTACTTGTACAGTTTCCAATTGCGACAACATGATATATTTCCCACATTTAATCTCATATATGTTTCTCCCGCTTAGGCGTGATGCAAATTATCAGAAGATTGATAAACTCAAGAATCCTGAATTATTATTGGCACAGAAGAATCCTAAGACAAAGAAGACTGAACTCAAGTTGTCAAAGATTGCTGACCTCCCAGAAAAACCGGTATTTTTTACGCCATAGTTATATCGTATTGTTGGGAATTTATTGTTATGTCTGGTTTACAGTTCTCTCTATATTTCCTGCAGTCTGTAGACACTGATGTGTGGGTGAAAGTTTCAGTTCTTGCCTTACCTGAAACACAAAGACCATGGTATCATGCTTGCAATATGTGTACCCGTGCAACTAGCTATCTAACCGGAGAAAAATTCAATTGTTCTGGTTGCCACAATTCTGATTGCATTTCTGTACCATGGTAATTTGATATAATTCTCTTCTATCCAATTTAAGTTGTATATTCAATCTGCAGTGGGCAAATATAGAATAGCAACTATGAAACAGAAGACTGGAAAATAAAAATAAAAAAAGGGAAAAATTAAAAAAAAAAAAAGGTTTTGAGTACATTCATTTTTGCTTTGTAGGGGTCGTCTAGAAGTCCAAATTGGAGATGACACTGGAGAGCTGAATGTCGTCGTTTTCGGACATGGTGTTGAGGCTGTCCTTAAGAAAAGTGCTGTTATATTGTCAGCAATGACAGGAGATGTATGCACCCAACACTTACGACTTGAACCCATAATTTATTAATGTTATAGTTCATAAGTTAGTGTGCTTTGTGAACAGAGTGCTGACTACAAGACATTGATTCATTTCAGGAACAGAAGGAGCTATTACTTAAAGCTAATGAGTCAAGTGTTAAGAACATGTTCTATTTTCGACTTGCTGGATCCACAAGCATGAACCGCAGATGGGTCAACAAATGGAGTGTTCGCCAAGTGGAGACGGCATAGTTGCACACAATGCCAGCGTATGCGCCCAACTGCAGATCAAGTATGCAACCACATGTGTACATAGAAGCATTACTACAATAGAAGCTCTGCTGTGATCCACTAGCACTACAACTTTTGTCCACCTGAAAAAATGCGAGGAGATAACATCATGGTAATGTTCCATTGTTATCTCCCTGCCTTTTGCCCCCCCCCCCCTTTTTGCAAAAACTATTGTATCTTCAAACACATTCGTCATCTGCCTATCGTTTAATATTAATCTATATTAAGTTCTCCATGTTCACAATTGCAGTCAATTGAACTGATATTCCATATTACAACAACTTACAGTTGCAGGGATATAATTCTAATACGTATGTATAATATAATAGCTTGTATACAGAATAAAAACAGTAAACGATCCTTGGAAATTTTGGTGAGGAAGAGAGAAAGAGGAAAAAATAAAAGGGAAAAAACAAAAACAAAGAGTTGCATCAGTTATTAGATTTCATAACCAACACAAAATATTCTTGTCTACATTTAATACACATGCTTCGAGATGACTTCAAATATCTTCACTTTCTAGGTCTCCTATATAATGTTACAAGATTGATTGTAAGCAATTCATGAAATATTTCTCAATCTATTCACCATGTCAAGCTACAATTCTGATGAAGAGCATTCTTGCTGGAATTTAACCACCTTGCTAACAGATCTTCCCACCGCTGAAATAAGCATCCCAACTGGGAGCTATGTTCACATCTTCTCACCCAACAACACAGTGCAGCCTAACATCGGCTCACCCTATCATCCAATGACTGGAAACACAATGTATGATGCCGGAAATCACCAATTTCATGTTATTCACAGCCCGACATCACCAATTTTCCGCGCATCGCCTCCCAGTGGCAACGAATTTATGCATGCAGCTTACGGTGTCGGTGTAGCACTATCTCACAGTCCGCAACATTGTCACTGGAACAGTCCCCTAATGCGAAGTCCAACGTCACCAGTCTTCTATGCATCGCCGCCTACCTGCACAGATTTCCTGCATGGCTCATATAATACAGGTATTCCCCTACCAAATTCCCCTCCACAATATAATTATTACAACTCCATTGCATCTCCCCAATATCAGTACTCCCCTCTTTCGTCAAATATTCACCCACAATCACATTCGTACTCAACCTCACCGCAGAATTATGGTTCACCAATTCCAATACCAGACAATCAGCTATTAATACCTTTACATTTCCCTACCCACACATCGGATTTTCTTCCGCAAATCACCGAGCAACCTTTTGTATACCAAAGGGATCTGCAATCGCCATATGCTTCAGACAATGTCGATGATGAATGTATATTCTTCCTCGAAAACTCGCCTCCTCCGAGACAACCCAATCCATATTTGACTCGCACGCCAGGTCATCATAGTTTTATGAACCCAAGTAAAGGCAATGAAACTACGTCCTCTTCTTCAACTACCAAGAAGATCCGTTCCCCATCTACATCATCTCTTAGAATCCACTGGTCACCTCCTGCAAATATATCATCAAACTAAATTTCGATGGGGGATTCTACTGCGACTACAAACGTCCAACCTGGCCAACTATAGTTCGTGCTGGTCTATATCGGAATTATACAGGAGATTGTGTGTATGCCTTTGCTGAAATTGAGCATGAGAAGAACTCTGACTTTGCAGAGGCATCTGCACTGTGCAAAGGTTTGAAGTATGCATTAGATCGGAACTGGCTTGATATATGGGCAGAGGGCGATGCCAAAAACATTATTGACCACATAACTGGTGTTTGTTCTCATGTTTTCCCAGAAGATGTTTGTTCCGAAATCGAAGAAATTAGAGAACTACAAAAAAAATTCAAATCATGTTTGATAACATTCATCCATCGTGAAGGTAACTCTGCGGCAGATGCGCTCTGTGTAGCTTTCAAACATCACGATGGATGTTATGCATTCGAAACAATGGGTCTACCTGAACCTGTTCAGGATATTGTCGAGCAAGAAAAAAAAGGGAAGACATACCGTAGAGCGTAGTAATTGGTTCTAGCATTTGTACTTGGTTCATTTTGTAACACTAACATCATCAATAATTTGTGTAATGTAATGTTGTTAATTTCAGCGAATTCCGATACTTTTACCAATCCACCTTGACATTGGAATTTGGTTAAGTAGTGTCCACTCACCAAAAAAAAAATTAAAAAAAAAAAAAGAAAAAGAAAAAATAATAAAAAATAAAAAAAAAATAAAAAAAAAAAAAGGTTTTTTATAATACTCCATCCAATATTTACACGGATCTACTATTTACAAAATCAGTTCATCTATGAATGGAGCTGTATATAAACTGAAGTACTATCCCAGACAAATTAGTTGTTGCTGTGTATAATATAATATACATTTAATTACATATATTGAGATATATGCACGAAAATGAATTTATATTGTTATTTCTACTTGACCTTTGTATAAATACGCCCACAAATCATCAGAAATGCAACATATCAAATTTATAGCTACATTCCACGAAAATACAATAATACTATGAGTAATATTTCCTATATTAATTTTTATATGTGGTAATTTATGGCTTCTAGCCAGAAAGTAGGAAACAGTTGGAAAGAATAGAAATCCCTACTGCTCTTGAAATGAATGCAGCACATTGTGATAGAAAATTCAAGGCAATGTGAGTAAGCCATTAGTAGAGGCAACAGCACAGGTTGCATGCATGACAGACATGTGGCTGCTAAAATCTGCTTGACATTCATGACTTTCTAGGAACCAATGCATCAGCTCACCCACTACAGCTATAATGTAATCTGTATTCCAAAACAGTGAAAGATTTGGTTGAAGACACTTGTCAACAGAATTCTGAAATTTCTTGGAGACCAAGTCGAAAGAACAGATATAAATTAGTATTCCGCAATTTCAACTATCTGCTGAGCAACACTTCAAGGTAACCATTATATACTAGCATAAATTGAAAATAGTGTTTCCACAAACAGAAATCTAACAAAGTTACTTTACAATGTGCAGATAAATAGGGGAAGTATAATCTGGATGCAAGAGTAGTATCCACTTCTGTATCGCCAGTTCAACGACGTGTGTTGTGTTCGTAATCCATGTTAGTAAGTTAGATACTGCAACAAATGACCATTACAAATATATACCTTATTTTGGTTTGTAACTATCGAAATTATGGCAGATATATTTCAATGGAAAGCTGCCGTAACACTGCAACTGAGCCAAGCGTAACCGAGGAAACACGCAGTATTCCAAGAGGAAGGGCCGAGGGGGCAGCTATCTGGTCGCAAATATTCAACAGTGGTAAAAATGTTGATGAAATGATCACAGATATTGAAAAGGAAATTCAACGAGTGGAGCGACAAATACAAATACTGGGAAAAGTAACTTTTCTCAAGCAACAGCAGCTCGAGATCCAGACGCAATTTCTTTTAAAACTGCAGGAAATGAGCATTGCCAGTAGGCGGTCGGTAACATCCAGCACGTCATCATCGGGATCCAAGCGAAAACGGTCTCCAACAACCACAGCAGAGGATTAACAGGGAATGAATCTGTTAAGATATTCTGGATGGTCGAATTTAAATGTTGTTTTTACGGTACTCTTGCACTTTGACGTTGAACCCGTTTGGTAGTAACTTATGCCTCATAATTTCGGCATGTCAACAAGTTGTAACATCTCTTTCCTTTTTTCTTTTTTTTTCCCTCTCTTTTTCCACTTTTTTTTTTCCTTTTTTTTTTTTTTTGTTTTTTTTCCCCCTTTCCTGTAACGAACTCGGTTCTTGTTCTTCCTGCAGTGTAACCATTCAATCATGTTAGTTTGCAATTCTTAGTCTATTTACAGTTAAACATGTACGTTTTCTGCAATTTTCATTTGAACCGGTCCAAGTATAAACTTCTGCATCATATTACCGCATCAACATGCCATTTCCAAATGCACACATCTGATTAAAATAAGAATGATAAAAGCTCAAATAGAGATACAGTATTTCCCTTATATTATTCGACATAAAGTTCTCCGTTTGTTGTAATTTGCTAATATGTGTTTCATTCCTCACATAATGAACTTGGCGTCGCATATATATATATTACACCCAAATATAATCTTCTAATTTGTCTGCACTGCTGAAGTCATAACTGGGCACATATTATATATTAATATTACAATTTACCAGATAAAATTCATTACTTCATAACATTAAAAAGTAACGTCAGTTAGCAAAAAGCTTAATTAAGATTATTACAAAAGAGAATCACTATAGTGGTTATGGACACCCAATTTGTGAAACACAATGAAAAATAACATTATAAAAATTTATCACTGATACCTAAAAAGCAGAGCTAACTTTAAGATTTCAAGAAACAATATCCACATCCTAGATTTACAACTACCCAACTTCGTTCTTCTGGTAAGAAGACCTTTCAACTTCATCCTCCCAGCCAAATCTTCCCTGATTTCTAACTTTTCTCTAACAGGTATTCGGACTTATCTCGCAACCATAATTTCGAACAGGTACTCGATGTCATAATGTATTTTTCATAGCGATCTACTTATTCACCGTATTCCTATTCGTGATTGTTTAGTTGACAAATTCTCCCATCTCGATTCATCAGATCTCAGCGAGTCACAGGTTCCAATATCATCACTCTACAGGTACCTGATTCCAAATAGCATCTTCTTTGTCTGTATAATCTCTCACAGAAAAAAATTTACATTACTCATATTCATTCCCTGCCGTGAACAAATAATTGGCATTTATCGGGTGCTACTGCTTTCATATGTTATATTAGTGATTTCTATTCCAGATCTGCTATCAATGTCTTGATCTATAAATAGTAAACTCCACGTAGGGACGAAATCTGTCTGATTGGTACCGAACGTATATAAATATATTTGTTGATAAGAAGTTCATCTTTTGTTTCAATTTAAGACACACATTGGTATATTTGGCTGGATAGTGAGCAAAAAAAGAAATTAAAAAAAAGGATCGGGAAAAAACATGTTGTGAAATTGTAAGTACAGGGTTTATGAATTTACTGTTGTTAATCTCACTAATAGATTAAATCGTAGTCATATGGAACGTGCGGTTTCACAAGACAGCCTTTGCAGATATATACAATTAACCTTGTGCGTAAAATAGCAACCATACTTTATCCAATCGTGTTAGCAAACATATAGATCAATTAATACCAATGGATATTATACCAATATATATAGGCCACTGACTACTCAAATACTGAGTATTTAATACAATAATATGATAGTCCAGAAATTTCAATTTTTGAAAATAGCAGCTCAGCAAACACAAAACTTATTAGTCTAACACCTTAAACAAAAAAGGGTGCAGGTTCAATCATGTTAAATACAATTAACTTCTCCCAGATAGTTTCCACTGCATATTGTTATTTTACGTATGAAGAGTTATGAAGAATTAGCATCAGTCTGTGAATTCATTACGACGTAGCTGAGGAAATATCTCGTGCAAATTAACTTGCACTGAAATTAACCATTCATAGTTTCAGTAAATAATCATACATGGATTTCAATCCCCATTACTGGCACTAAGTTTTGCTACCCACGCAACACAGAATAAACATATCGCAACTTGTGCACAACCGATCGCTGATGTAGCATAAATGAAGAGAACGCATTAACATGCATATGTTTTAGATCGTCTTCCCTATGCCACAATCAGTAATACAGATCACTATATTCCTCGTGCAGCTATCTGGAAATGAAATTCTTCCGAGTTATCACGGATCGAGATGAAGACAACAACAACTTGGTAGGCCTTATGTCGCATATATATATGTATATATATATATATGTACATATATATGTACCTTTTTTGAAACAAATGAGATTGAATAACATTAATATTAATTGTAATAAGAGGTAGATTTATTAAAGATATCAAGCATCTATTCACTGCAGAGATTGCCAGATGACTTCGTGCAACGTCATCGATCCAATCTTGGAATTAATGCAGAGCTTGTAATCCCAGATGGCCGAGTATGGGAGATTAAAATGAAAAGTAGAGGCAACGACATATATCTGACAACAGGGTGGAAGGAATTTGCGGCACATTATTCGCTGTCATTTGGGCACATGCTGACTTTCAAGTACCAGGGACATTCGAAATTCAAAGTGACAATCTGTGGTCTCACTACATCGGAGCTAGATTACAGTGCTGGAGCTTCTATTCTGAATGCGAGAAAGCGTGCAGCTACTCGCGCATTGAAGAAGGCTGATTCTTACAAGGCTCACTGCAACAAGCCATGTTTCCCTGTTCAAATACAGAAGTCCCATTTGGAATCGTCTAGCGGACTGGTAAGCTTTCAATGTTAACTTCCATTTACAACGGTATTATATTCAACTGCAACGATAGCGGTTGACAACCTGATGTTCGCATCACAGAATATACCAGCTCAGTTCAGCAGGGCGTACTTGAAAGAGCGGACAACGCTTGTGTACATTACAGGGACTTCCAGTAATACAAGTTGGACCTGCCGTTGTAAATTCCCAGGTGGAGAGAACAGCGATAAGAGACGAGTTTCTTGGTATCAATTTGCCAGAAGCGCTAATGTACGTACTGGAGATGCATGTGCCGTGGAATTAGTTGATCCGAGCATGCCAAAATTTCGGGTGAAAGTGTTTCCAGCGTAGCCTCAACGTATGAAAGTACTATGTTCTAAGAATAACCAGACATCTCTTTTAATATTGTCATTCTAACTACCTGTTCCAGTATTGTTCTATGTTATTATCTTTGCAAAAACATAACAACCTAATGTTGCGATATCACTATTACTTTGATGACATGCATCATGTATCGAGTAATTCAAAGCTCTGTCTATGGTTTGCTTAATATCTAATGCATTACTTACATTCTGTTTCATATATATTGTGACATATCAAAGTAACTATCTATGTTCCTTTTATTTCAATTGAACTTGGCATCTTCAGACACAACCTAGCTTAACAATTCCAGCTGCAGTAATAATTAAGCCAAATCCTGCACACAGATAACAACAGCATTTCAATTGCTGCATTGGATTGAATACTATCAAACTATAACACTCACATGCTGTTGTACAATTCAATGCCTCGAGATTCCACACATGCAAACTTCAGAGAATGCATTTGTTGCAATATCTACCAGATCATGAAGAAGAACTACACCTGCCTACATACTGAATCTGCACACACAGAGTCACAGATATTGAACGGTTGGCAGAGGTCTCTACAGAGTATCTCTTTTCAATTTCAGCTGCAATTAGGTAACAAGCTTCCAAATAACTCATTGATATATGAACCCTCTTGGAAAGCACTCGCTGATCAGATAGTGCAGAAGTAATCGCGATCATGTGACCATCTCTGCAAATTGCACAGGAAATTAACTACGAATGTGAACTGTCAATTCAAGACATGATCAACACATATGAAATAACAGGATGAAAATTCAACTTGCAATGGTTACATCGAATTTAGGAATTACATTAATTATATATTGCAGAATATGTGAGCACAGTTAGGGAAGAACTCACTATATAAGAACTGCTTCCCATGTTTAAAATCAGTATCAAATTGCAAGCAATACAATTGAGATTCTGAAGTTGTATCAGTATACAACTAACAAATCCATTGTATTCTGAAGATGATGCCGTCGAAGATTGCAGATATTTGTGCGTCACTGGTAAAGTTACACAACCTCAAATTATTGTTATCACAGAATGTGTGAAATTCCAGGATATCCAACTATTTCATAATATTTTTGATCTGCGTATACTTTCGGCTTCTCAATTTACAGTAATTATTGTCTACGCACAATCTTTCACAGCATTCTTCTTTTCGCATATATCTGCCCTTTGCTTTTCAATCTCTCCTCTTAATCATAATTTAACTTCATTCAAACATGTTTATTTCATAATGCGTCGTTCTGATTTCTGTTTCTCCGGCTTCATCCAACGCCGAGAAGCCTATGTATGAAGAAGCCTGGCTTAGGGTATCAACACGGATCTTTCCGACCAGTCAAACCACTTGGTTCAATGCATGTAACCGTTGCAATCGTGAACGTCGACGTCCATACTGTCCCGTATGTAATGACATCCAATGCAACACGAGCCCCAGGTTGATTATTTCATACCTGATGAATGCATTAAAATTAACGAAATCCATTGACTATAATTGAACACTACCAATTCACACATTACAGATACATTCGTGTATAATATGATTACATACCATTTTCACAGATGCCGAGTTATGGTGGAACTGCGAGATGACACTGGAATAATGGATGTGATGATTTTCGGCCAGGCTGCGGAGACCCTCCTCCGAAACACAGCTGAAAATCTGGCAGCAATGACACCACAGGTATTGCCTAACTTGCTCTTCAACCACAATGCACTACTTATTCATATGAAATTTGCAGCTGCTCATAGTTATGTAGTACGAAAATAACGGCATTCTTTTCGCAGGAACAGGAAGCTCTACTGGTTGGCTTGAACATGGAGAATGCAAATGAAAATGTGTATGTTCGCGTGTTCAAATGCACCCAGCCAACCAACCACAGGATAACTAAATGGGTTGTGAAGCAAGTTGAGTATGCATGGTAAACAAATTGATATTCCATGCACAGTCGAAGACGATGCCGCTCAACATCTGAAGAGAAAGAGCACCGAATGTTTGCCTCATTGCTGCTACAATGCATTGCACTATTCACAATCATGTTTCCTCTTTGTTGTGTTATGTTAGAAATTGTATCACTTTCTGCTTCTACCGCAACTAATAATAAAGCGACTACTAATGCTTCTTAAATTATCGACTTCTTTTATTTAATTCTACAGAAAACAATAGATTCACAAGTATGTCACAGCATCGTCTGTAAATACGAAGAAATCATTTCTGCCGTTATAAAGTTAGAACGTCCTCGATGAATTCAATACTTACACAATTTCTTTCGTCCGCAACCGAATATAATCTGCACATCCAATATAGTATACCTGTTAATGAAAAACTTCAGCAACTTCAGTGTTCTGGATACGGCGTCAGTTCGCACATATTGGAAAGTCTTGAATTGCAATGTATATATTCAGGATAGCGTTTACACAGAGAGTCGGCATCCTGTATACACATATTCATACCACTTATAATAAAAAACCTATGTCAGACATGTGAACAATGACAAAATAGTTCACGGGACTCTTGTCGTTCATACACAGATTCATACCACATATGAATCCAATGACAGTAAGTCAGCGCTGAATGTATAAACAGTCAAATAAAAAGAAACAAATTGCCTGACAAACTCACGGACCAACTGTCCAGTTTTATCTGGCATTATCTCCCATGCATTTGACCTCACCTCTTCTATAAGAAAGCTATAGATCCATTCTTCAACATAACAAGGTGCATAAACTATCTACTCATAGCATAAGCAGTTACAATATCAAGGCACAGAAGAGCAGTCTCCGAGGAAGAAGTAACCAGTAATGAAACTATTGCAAGTTCCTCAGCTTCAAGTCCATCACTCTCGCAGTTTGTTACTGCAGCAACCCGAATTCAAGAAACACCTCCACCTCCCATTTTGACTCCTCACAGTAAGTTTCCCACCATGTTTTCGTATCTACAGTACTTTGAAAATGTAATGCGGCCACAATATTCTACGATATTAGTTAGCCAATGAGATATCATATTTCCTGCTACATTAATTGAAATATAAACCTGATCTATATCTTAATATTTATTTCTCTACCTTGAAGGAGTGATAAGGATAAGTGTGCATGGTTTTACCTCACCGGTAACCAATACCGGTGGAATCGGTGGTGTCTGCCGCGATGACAATGAAAACTGGCAGCTTGGTTTCATAGGAAGAATTGATGGTGTCACTCAATTGGAAAGTGAGCTGTGGGCAATTTATCAAGGTATTCATTCAGCTTATGAAAATGACTGGAAAGAAATCAAGATTGAGACTTCCAACTATGAGGCCAGCAAAATCTTTCATCTGCAGACTACTGCTCCACTCTCGATGAGGCGCGAGATCCGTGATGGATATGCATTACTCAGACGAATGAAAATAGCCTTGATCCCTATCGAAAAACTGGACAATAGCGTTGCAGAGCGGCTTGCATCTATGGGATCTCAACAAAGTGATCGTTACAAAATATTATATGATGCTCCAGATATTATTCAAGATCTAATTGTCGATGACAAATTAGAAAGTTGTAAGCGTTACACCTCCTCAACTGACACAGACTAATGCAATCTCATCTGTATGGCAATTACGTCCCTCTGTCCATGTTATTCTGTAATTTTCATGTTTAAATAAATAATGGCTATGTCAACAGTTTATATTTCACTTACTGAGGAGCTGTTAGTTCACTTCATTTATTTATATTACAACATTGATATGAATCTAATGTCCTGACATATTAACAGCTGTTATTTCACGTAATTTATCAATATTACAAGATTCATAGGAATCTATTCTTTTGACATAGAATATGTATTGAACGTAGCAAAACTTGATTAGACCAAACTTCTGGTCAATTCAAGCCAAAAATACCATATGTGAACTAATATACATCGCGTGATCGAACAGCGCATTCTTAGGTCACGATGAAATTGTTGTACTAATTGACAGTGCATTGCATGCATCATCCGTCATATATCCAATGTGTAATACGTCAACTAATATACATCGTAGCAGCAGTGGTATGAACTCATGACAAACGACGAATACCAGTGAGCTCCATTTAACATCGTTAAATGTGTGACTTATCGACGAAGGGGATGTTAAAAACAAGAAAGAGGAAAAAAAAAAAAAAAAAAAAACGAAAAAGGTTGGGGAAAGCTATAAATATAATCTTGCAAAGACATCGTAGTGTATATCTAAGCTTGCTTCCCAACATAATAATTAATACAAGGCATGATGACATTTGCTTCATTAAAATTCAGTATCGGCTTAGTGTATGAGCAAATCAATCGTATCAGTTTATAATGGGGAAAAAAAATTAATAAATTGTTTGATCTAACATACAAAATTTTCAACGTAATTTCATTAAAAATATGCAATAAAAGATTGTAATCAAATGTTAATTTAATTCAAATAAAAAACGGCATCGACGAGGTAAATATATTGCAAGACTACATTAGTTCATATCTGTCAACTGTATCAGTGCAAATCCAAACTTGCTTGCACCGATTTCCGCAACAGCAACAACAACAACAACAACGAATACTCATTCTAATTTATAACGTTCTATTCGTTCCATCGTTGGAAATGCTTTCAAATGCTATGGCTTCATATTGTGATTTGTGATTCATCTAATATGATCAATAATCTGATATAATAAACTGGTCGATGTGATATACAAACTTTGAAATGATGCGTGCTTCGAACTGGACAAGAAATCAATGTGAACAAACATTAATTTAACTCAAAATAAAAAGTGCATAAATAGAGAAAATATATTGCACGATTACATACGTTTGCATAACTACTTCAAACTAAACATAAACCAACTTCATGACAATGCTCATAAGACCTAAGATCAAAATACACTTCACGAGAACAGAATATTAAAGATGCAAGACCCTCTAGACCCTTGGTTTCTTCTTGGACGACTCCACAACATTATCATCTGTCTTCTTTCTCTTGCCACCCTGATCTCGTGTACCATCCGGTGGGGAATTAGCTTTCTTCCTTCGCGAACCTTCAGTGCCTTTAGCTTTAACTTTCTTCTTTTTACTTCCACCGGAAGTAGAAGAACAAGTCCACTTCAGTGGATAGGAGGAAGCTGTGTCGACCCGCCAGAATTCATCTTTCTCCGATGCATCTGAATATATAGTTGACTCCGATCCCTTCCCGACCACATACCCATGTTCATGCCAACTCTCCCGCGAAGACTCACTCTCTGTGAACTCCAACTCACTATCATATCTCTGACTTTTCTTCACCTTTTTCTTCATCTTCTTCTTGCCAGTCTTCTTCAAGTTACTATCACTACTTTCTTTACCAGAATCCATTGCCCTCTCTATGTTATGACCACATGAAATTGCTTGTGCTTATATACAATATATGAATATGAATGTGAAAAGACCGTCGCAACTGTTGACATCCATTCACAGAACTTATTACCATGCATCTTCTAAGAGACACGTCTTCAATAAATGCATGCTTTGAATCAATGAGAAGATATTGCAAACCCCACTAAATCTTCCGCCGAAATCTTCAACACACACGAAACGATAGATCTAAATGATGAAACGTAAATCAGAAGGACTCAGACGGTGACTGATTGGAAATGAAACTAGGCGTTGACAATAGATTAGGGTTTCAGGTTATAATTGTGATTTTCTGGCGGTAGCGGAGCAATTAAGGCCCGTGTGGGAGCAGCAGAGCATAATTACGAGAAGCAATTAAAAACAAGTATGATTTTGTTTGGTATCTGTTTCAAAACAAAGGAAAACAGTGCGAATTAATTGTAGCAAAAAAACACAATTGTAAACATAATTTCTCTCTCTTTTTTTTTTCTTTTTTTAAAAAAGAAAAATACGTGAAATCAAAAACACGTTCAGTCACATTACTAAATGTCAATATCAATTTGCTTACGTATGATTATTACACGCAATACCAATTTGTTGGATCAAATCATAGATTTTGATGTTTTCTTTTTACAAAAAATTAAAAACAATTTCTACTATACTATTACTGCGACACATGAATTTCAATTGCACAGACAGTGAAACAACCGTAAACTTCATAGCTGAACGACAACGCCCGGTGCAAAGGCACGCCGCGCGCAACGCGCGTGGAGTGAACCTAGTAATCCTAAAAAGCTGCATATCATCACAATTAAGCATGGCAGTGTAATAATCCTCAAAACAATTATGAATATCTTTCAAATTTGTCACAATATTACATAGAAGTCAATACAAAACTATATTATTTAAATTAAAAAAAAAAAAAAAAAAAAAACTATATTATTTCTTTTTCCCTTTCAGTATAATTTTAGTGGGAAAATCTAATGTTGCGATCACGAAATTTAGAGCTTGTTTCGTAACCGTTTAAAAATAAGAAAAATGGTGGCAAAAAACGTACTGAAAAAACACGTTTAAAAACAGAATCAAAAATTTGTCTGGTATCCATTTAAAAACAGTGTTTAAAATCAAAAGTAAATTTGGCAATATTACTAAATTTCAATGTTAATTTGCTTGAATATCATTTTTACGTACAATACCGACACATATTTGATATTTTTTTTACATCTAATCATAGTTGAAATGTCAAATAACGCCAATAGTATGAAAAGACACCAAAAAACACGACATTTGCTGGTTTTTTAAACAGCTATTTTTCAGCATGTTTTTATTTTTAAACAGGCAAAAAACAAGCATACCAAATACGGTAAAGAAAAAAAAAAAAAAAACACCTGCAGGTAAGGAAATTATGATCAAATCTGTCCTCCAATCTTTCCCTACCTATCTTATGTCCGTTTACCTTCTTCCAATTACACTCTGTTACGAACTTCAACAATTATTTGCTAACTTCTGGTGGAGTAACAATTTAGATCGAAAGAAAATTCATTGGAAAAATTGGAACTCTTTATGTACACTTAAAAATATTGGGGGTCTGGGTTTTAGACATCTTCACGCTTTTAATATTGCTTTGCTAGGAAAACAAGTTTGGCGTATTTTTCAATATCCAAATTCTTTATTAGCCAAAGTCCTCCAAGGAAAATATTTTCGCCATAAAACTATTATTAATGCTGAAGCTACAGGAAACTGTTCTACCATTTGGCGTGGCCTCATAAAGGCAAAAAATATTGTGTTACAAGCTGCTAGACATGGGATTGGTAATGGTTTAAATACTTTTATCTATCATAACAGATGGTTGCCAATAGGTTTTGGTAGAAAACCTCATAGTAATCCAACCCTACCTATGGACTCTAAGGTAGCTGATCTTATAACTTCTAATTTTAGGTGGAATCATGAGATTATAAAAAATAATTTTTATGAAGATGAGTATCAATCAATAACCAGCATTCCTCTGGTAAATCCAAATCAGAAAGACTTTCTTGTTTGGACTCAGACTCACAATGGCAAATATACTGTTAAGTCTGCCTATCATGCAACCTTTTCAATTCTGGAACCAGACTTAGGGGCTTCCCAACACTGTAGTACTAGTGAAAACAATAATAATTTCTGGAATTCGGTTTGGAATACTACTGTCCCTGGCAAAATCAAAATCTTTTTTTGGAGACTCTTAAATAATTGCATACCCACAAAACAGAGACTTCTGAAAAAAGGTTTAAATTTACCTGTTGATTGCTGCTACTGTTCTTCTGGAATTGAATCCTCTTCTCATTTGTTTCTTCACTGCCCTCGCACGCGGAAGATTCTTGATTCCCCACTTTTAGATCTGAACATAAATCAAACAAATATTCCTTTTTCAGTCCAGATTCAAGCTATTTTCAAAAAACTTTCAAAAGAAAAGAAGAATCTGTTCCTGCATATTATGTGGCTAATTTGGGTTTCTAGAAATAGAAAACTTTTTGATTGTGCAGAAAAGAAGGATGATGATTTGATCTTGGAAGCAATTTCAGCTACAGAGGAGTATACGAATACTTATCTTTCGAGTATTGTGGTGCATGCAGGACATCCATCAGCTACTGTCAGGCGGTGGGTTCCTCCGTCTTCTGGCCGCCTAAAGATGAACGTAGATGCCGCCATCTCCGCTCCCTATCACCGATCCGGCGGCGGCGCTGTCATACGTAACTCTCAAGGGGATTTCGTGTGTGGTTTCTCATTTCAGATTCCTTTCTCTTCAAACCCTCTGATTGCTGAGGCTTTTGCTTTGTACTATGCTGTATCGAAGGCTTACAGCCGAGGGTTTCGAAGTCTCATCATAGAATCGGACTCCCTGAAGCTTGTCCAGAAGATTGGCAAAGAGAGAGGAAATGGAGGAGACGGCGGATCTGAAGAAGAGAGGTTACTCACGCTCTGTGTGGATGCCTCTTTGCTGGTTAAATGTAGAAAACCTAGTCACTGTCTAAAAGACGCTAATGCCCTCGCACACTGTTTGGCGAGAATGGGCTTACAAGCTGATTCTGATATGATTTGGGCCATAGTATGCCCCTCTGTACTCTATGACATATGGGCCTTAGATAAGGTCTCTAATTAAATAAATGGCTTTGAGCCTCTTTGCAAAAAAAAAAAAAAAAAAAAAAAAAAAAAAAAATCAGTATATACTTCACCGATACTTCTGGAAAAACACGGAACTTGACGACATTTGTAATAATCTACGACAATAGTGGTTTCTTAGTTTAGTAATTATGGGATCCAATACTTTCTCCAAAACAAGGCCAAACAAGCATCTCATGCATTTGAACCGAAGCAACCCCCCTTCTCCCGTGTTCTTGTCAATCAAACAATTGTGTGTTCGTTAAAAACAAAATTGAAACTGAAAAATAACCGAAAAAAAAAATGTCATTTTTTCATAAATAATATCACCTCCGTCTGGTTGTTGTACACATCAGAGGCAACCAATTGAAATCATCCGATTTGAGGGAAAAATGTCCAGCCCACCACCAGAATTACCAAGGCCCACCGCCCCACCGGCCGGCGACGTCGAGAACCAAGCGGCTAAGTCCCGGTTCGGAGTCTCGGGCATCGTTAGGCGATTCAAGAGACAGGAGTTTCTGAATAGAGGGTCTCTGTTCCTGCGAGGATTGTGCTTCCTTTTCTCGCTCATCGCTTTCGCTGTCATGGCCAGCAACAAGCACGGCGACTGGAGAAACTTCGACAATTACGAAGAGTACAGGTGTGATTCGCAGTGAAAATCTCTAATTAGATGCTGATCACATGTGGGTTTGTGTTGGATTTTAAAATTTGATTGAATCGTGTCGTTGATTTGCAGGTACCTGTTGGCGATTGCTATTCTGTCGACGTTGTATGCGGGTGCTCAAACGTTCCGTAGTGTTCGGGAAGCTTCTACGGGTAAAAAGCTGTTCCCGAAAACTGATCTGGTTGACTTCATCTGTGATCAGGTTTGTCCCTCTCTTTTTTCGACACAAAATAAATCATGGGTAAAAGACAAATTACATCCCTTGAGTTTGGGTTAAATACCGATCTTCCCAGCTCCTTGGGTAAAGACCATTATCCCCTCCTCTCAGTGGATGGAGGTTTGACGAATACCACCTTTCTCTTACACTATGTTTGGGAATCAAGTGAGAAAAGAAATGATGAGAAACTTTAATTTATGTGAGAAAAGAAATGATAAGAAATTATTTAGATTTCTCACATACTTGTTTGCATTACTTAAGTGAGAAATGATAAGAAAATGTTATACTTTCTCACCTTCCTTGTTTGGTTAGCATAATAATGGAAATGAAAAGAAATCATTTTAAAGATATTACCAAAATAACCTTCATTATTATTATGATAAGGCAATGTTTTATTTTTTTATGGCCAATTTTGTCACAACAAAAATATTGACACTTGTCTAGTTTCTTTTCTCACCAAATCTCATCACTTTTGGTGAGAAAGAAAAATTGAATTATGTGAGATTTTATTTCTCATGCTTTCTCACGAATTCTAATGGATTCTCACCTAAAAATTAATCCAAACAAGAATGAGAAAACCTTCTCTCACCAATTCTTTTCATTTCTCCCCAAATCTTATAATCCAAACATAGTGTTAGTGTCAGTTATTTATTCAAATCTAATTTTTTTTTATGATCAGTTTGTACTTATTTGTATTTTTGTGTTTATTTGGTTCGTGTTCTTGATGTTCTTAACCACCATTCTTGGTGTTATTGAACACTACATCCACCATCACCATATCGCCACCAGCAACACCACCACTGAAACCCCCACCAACAACACCACCACCACTGAATCCCCACCACGACCACCACTGAGTCCCTACCACCAACACAACACAAAAACAAACAAACAATAACAACAAAGAAAAAAAATTAAGAAGAGGACAAATCAAAGCCACAAATTCTTCAAGGGTTCGGTCAAATCAAACTCACAAATCAACAACTAGAACGCAACAAACCAACAACAGACCCAACAAACTGGTCAACTGAAACCCAAGAACCAACCCCTGAACCCACAACCAGAACCTAGCAGAAGCCGACACTTTGGTGTCTTTATCATCGATATCAGACTGTAATCGGTTGAACATGGTTTCTAGAGTTCGAAGCTTACTTTGATTCTCTTGTACATGTTCTTCTGAGGATGAACCAATCGGTGGGGTAACTTATGTACCAATTTCTCAAATCGTAGAGTCTCTGAAGATACGAGACCAGAGCTTTATCTGTGGAATTAACCCCGTCCTCAGTGAACAGCGTGTGAGCTATTTGGAACTGGAGATACGAAGCTCAAAAGACGAAATCGTGGCAAAAACAAGGGACTGTTATGTCTGCGAATTGGGTATCCAGGGGACGAACTGGGGACGTGTTACAGAAGTTATACTGATAGCCTGTTTCGTATCTTGTAAGAACAAGAAAAAAAATGGGGAAAAAAACATGCCGAAACAACAAGTTTAAAAACCAAATAGAGAAACTGTTGGTGAGTGTTTAAAACCACTGTTTAAAATTAAAAACACCTTTTGCTACACTATCAAATTTAAGTGTGAATTCACTCCAGCATTAGTTTCTGCATATAACGACATATAGTTGTTATTTTATGCGCTCATGACAATTATGAATGCGTTTAGCCACTAAAAGTACAAAAAACGACACCATTTATGGTGTTCACACTGTTTTTTGCTCTTTTTTGTTTTTAAACACGGCTGTTTTTCCTCTCCCAAACATGTTTTTGTAAAAAACAATGTTTTTAAATAAACTTGTTTAAAAACAGTGTTTTTAGACATGCACTGAATTTGTGGTTTGTCAGCAATGGTTAGAGTTTCTGCCAGGACCAAAGCCCGGTAGAATGGGTTAGAACCTTTTAACTTTCTAGAATGATGCACATTCCGAATGTTATCTTGTTTAGTCCAGTGGAGACCTTTCTGCCAATTTTAAAGTAACTGATGTTGTGAACACTTATTCTTAAATCAAATTAGGTAGAACCAGGTATAAACTACTACTACTGAATTAAGGAAAAAGTGTGTTGAAGTGCAGGTTATGGCGTACATGCTAATATCAGCAGCTTCATCAGCAGTTCCAATAACAGACAGGTTTAGAGAAGGGGCAGACAACATATTCACCGATTCCTCAGTTGCTGCCATTAGCATGATGTTCCTGGCATTCTTTGCTCAGGCCTCCTCAGCTCTCATTTCTGGTCACACACTCTCCAACAGATGAAATATACCTGTAGCTACACACACACCCTTCTCCTTTCCCCGGTTCTTTCTTCACATCACTTTTAGTACCTATTTCATCCGTACATTTTATATACACATAACTCGTGTTGTGCATAGACCACATGTCTTTTATGTATGTATACTCAGTGTACCCAAGACCAAATATTTCTTGTCAAGTGAATATATTTGTAAATATATATCTGATACCTTGGATTCAGAAGCATTAAATCCTCCGTTAAACATGTGTTTGCATTAGTTTTCTTTTCTTCAGTCTTCGAAACAAGCAAGCAGCATATTCAAATAAAACCCCATAGATCAAAATAATTCCATTCTATTGCAATTTTTTGTGTGTAAAAGAGCCAAAAAGAATACATCAAGATTATATTGTAAGACCTATGTGTGAGCTTAAAGAGCTGGAAAAAACAAATGACTACACGATACTTATTGGTCCTTTTGTAACGAATCCTAACATGTACACAGCTAAAGCCCTGAAAAAATCACCCACTTATCAAAACCGACACATCCAACAAAAAAACAACCCAACCACACTTCTGATTTCTGACCGTTCGAGTATGATCAGAACAGAAACGAATCAAAGAAGGAATCCTCCTTAGGTTCTTCCTTGGTTCTGTAGGCGTCGTTCACCTGGACTTTCTTGTTTGTGTTCTGCAACATCTGTAGCGTGTAAGGCGCTTGACCATTTGTTGTCGTGAAGCTTGCATTGTTATTATTGTTGTTGGTGGTGAAGGAATTGTTCTGGATATTCCTCGTCTGGTTAGCGTAATTGGTCGTGGGTACAGGCCTTATAGCCAAGGGGACGTTGCTGCCACTCCCGCGTGCTGCTGGAAGGTCGTGGTTGTGCTTCCCCTCGTAAGTAGTTATCACCGCCCTTAGGTCGTGAGACGCTCTCTCTACGTGCTTCCTCACTGAACAACCCATGTAGGTACATTTGTAGTAACTCCTGCAAATACCAAAATGAACAGATAAGCAAACACAATCGCAAAGCATGAAACAGACATATATGAATAGGTTCCGACAGATCTCTATAGAACAGAGGCACAAGGCTCTCATACTATGTTAAGAATCACGAGGTTCCAACTCAAAAGCAATTGGCAATGAGGGAAGTAGTCCAAATATCTTATTAGAGGGAAGTAGTCCAAATATCTTATTAGGCACAAGCGAAACAGACAGAATTTGGAGGTGGGATAGACAACGATTCTCAACTACTGTAATGTAGTATAGCTCAAAGATTGCTTACCTAGGATTAGGATTTCCCTTGACTACTTTCTGGCCATACTTCCTCCATCTGTACCCGTCATCTAGGATATCAATATCGCTCGTTGTCTGAATCACCACTCTAGGTTCTCGGGTAGTGCTGCTGCTATTTCCACAACCCGACACAACCTCCTCAGTTTCATTTTCGCTCTTCCTGTCAAATTTGAGCAAGGTCAGAATCAGCAAACTGCAGACCCTGACGTTTACAGATCAAGCAATTGAAAAATGAAAAAAATGGGTATAAGAAGAACCTACCATCTTTTCGCTTCTGGTTCATTTTCATTGTCACCATCTGATTTACTCAAGGAAGAGCCTTGTTCAAACCCATCGTCGACAAACAAAACCAAGGAATTCTCGGGGTTTGTGACGGACTCCATCTGTGAACTCACTTGCGACGCGTTTGTTTGACTTGAGTAGTCGATGTGGGAAGATGGTCTTTTCCTTGGCTGAGGTTTAGGGTGGTTGTGGCTTCCCTTGTATACAATCTCAGTTATGTGTCCGTCAAAGGTTGTCTCCACTTTCTTCTTGGTGGGACAATTCGGGTAGGTGCATTTGTAATAGCTACGTGGGTTTTCGCTACCTTTGACTTGTTTCTGCCCATATTTGCGCCAGTTGTAGCCGTCGTCTGATTTGCTCTGCTCCCTCAAGTAGTTGTTGGGATGCGGGTTCGCTTGCTGAGTCGTGATTGTTGAGGTGTAGCTTTGGATTGGTCGTGTATTCATCGAAGAAATCTCGTTCTGGTCTGAAACAATCATGCTCCAATTCTCGCGTTCTCTTTTTGATGCCTCTTCCTGCTCAAGTGGAAGGATGTGGATTATCAGAATAAATTCGAAAATATAATGACATTATCAATTTAAATAATGTAAAGATATCCATTGACTTGAGATTAAACATGCGAGAGGTGATGAACTTAGGAACACGTTATTCTAAGAAATAAGAAGTATCGTTTGTTAGTTTGTTCCCACGTAGAGTTGAAAATTACGTAATTACCCTTCGCCAGAAAGAGATTCAAAAAATCTTCTCTTCCGGAGTAAGTCAAATGCCATTTTGCAAATGCAAAGAGCCAGCCACTAGTTCCATTTGTGGTGCTAAGAAAATGGCAATATGAACACAAAAAAATAATTCTGCCTCCAAAGTCAACTTAAAAGCTCAGATAAGATTTGGGATTTTCAGACCCTTTTTCAGCTGATTGTTGAAATTAAATTCCTTAGTTCATAATCAAAAACAGAGCAACATATTTAGCAATTGAATCTTTCAGGCACAAATACATACCGATGCGAACGAAGATGCGGATGATTGAAACAAGGACGGCGAACTCGTGGCAGAAGACTTGGATTGGGGAAGCTGGAAAGAGAAATCAGAGAAGGTCTTCTCGTCCTTGAAGTCGAAACCTGGAAAGTTCCCAGTAGTCGGAGACGGAAGATTCTGAACAATCAAAACACACCCACAAAAAGTTAGTCAGAACCCATTAATCAATTGCAATTCAATTACAAAACCCAGTTCACAGAATCCACAAAAGAAAAGGATTGATCACTGATTGAGCCATGGAGCTTACTTTGTGATTAGAGAGAAGAACAGGGGAGTCCAAGAGCACAGTAGGGCTCAAACCAGGTGGGATATTGAAATAAGAGGAAGGAGAGACAGGAGGAGGAGAGAGAGGAGATGGTATTGACTTGAATTTAGGAACATCAAATCCATTTCTGTCCTGGTACTGACCGTACATGTGATCATTATTGTTGTTGTTTTCCGAAAGAAGATCTGTGAAGGAGGATGTCATGAACTGGCTGGAGAAAGAGAAGGCGTTTTGAGAGGTCCCAGAAGTGTTCAATCTGCCACCACCTGACGAAGCCATCTCTTGTTGTTGTTTCTATCGAGAGATAGAGAGAAAAGAGAAAGAGAGGGGTTTGAAGATGTTTGTTTGGAGAGAGTCTGGTGAAGATGATGGGGTTGTTATATGTTTGGGGGGCATTATTAAGGAGGTCTTTTCTCGAGCTTCTTCGCAGAAGCTGAAATGAGGTTTGACTGTGGAAAATCAACTTTTTTTTTTTTTTGGGTTCTCTTGGTCAAAGCTTGTGTTCTTTGACTGGGTCTCGGCGGCTGAATCAGACGAGAGGAGGATTTATTAGGTGCTTCGCGTAATGTAAGCCGACGCTACAACTGCCAGCTGTTCGAATATGGGGTGCTGGTTGGAAGATTTTAATGGTACAGAGTTCTTCTAGATTCCCTCACTACGTGGTGGTGTGGGCCCGGAGTGCTTAGGAGCGGATTTAGCAGACTCCTCGTGACGTATTTGGCTTTCAGGATTTGGTCAGCACTTAACTCAGCGCTGCAACCTCCCAATCATTCATTAACAAATATTGTCTATTGTCTTAAACAGAAGTCATAACAAAATACATTAATGAAAAATAATGGAGTTAAGTAAGACACAATTGCAACTGGTAGCTTGTTTGGTATCAGTTTAAAAACAAAGTAGAAAAAAAATTGTTGAAAAAACAGAAACAAAGAAATGTTTGGTATCCGTTTAAAAAAATAGTGTTTAAAATCATAAAAACATTTGGCAATGTTATTAAATTTCAATGTTAATTTGTTTGAATATCGTTTTTACGTACAATACCGACATATGTTTGATATTTTTTGTATCTAACCATAGTCAAAATGTATTTAAACACCAATAGTATGAAGAAAACAAAAACAAAAAACACCACAAGTACTGTTTTAAAATGTTTTTCAGCACGTTTTTGTTTTTAAACAAGAAAAACAAAAATACCAAATGAGTTTAAAAAATACTATATTTTTAATCAAAGTTGATTAAACAAAAGAATGTCAAATATGCACTAATGAAAATAAATTTCTAGAAGTTGTTCTTAAGAGTGCACACTTATAAGATTGAGTTTAAAGTAAATTCAATACGTGATTTAGGAAGTGGAAATCATTTAAACCCCACATTCAATTGCTAGTGGTTGGGTTGAATTTTTTAATTCAATATCACATTTAGCCCGGTCCTCTTTATAAGTTGCGTAGGTTCGGCTCGGACCAATCGATCTGGGCGGGCAGCTTGGATTTTTAGACACCTCTAGTTGCATACTTGCACGTATCGAAATTTTTTCGAGCTGTTATAATATACGTATAATGTATCTGTCCCACATTGTTCAACCATATTATTTTACTTATTGTATAGTCTATAAATATGATTTTTTTTAAGTAATTAAATAGGACTCTTTGTACATTACTTTACTTATGTTGAATACAACATTATTCACCCTCAATAGCTTCCGCTCCTGATTATAACATGGTATCAGATCTACACGGCTCTAGGGTCGTCGTTTTTTCCCGAATCTTGTTCTGTCCAAGTCGCAACTCATATGTTGATTGTTGTTAGACCGTCATACGATCATCGAGCAGCAACACCACCCATACCAATCTACTCAGAACCAATTTTTGAGCCAGAACACGAAGCTTCGCCAAGAACGGAGTAATCACGCGCCCGCACGCGCGACTTGAAACTGCGTCCTCTCTGTCCCGGCCATACACGCGCCTCCCACTCGGCTCCAACCTGACTCCGCATATACGGCTCGATCTGAGCTGATCCTTCGTATCGGCTTCCGTGTAAGTCGATAGATCGCTCGTCAGCCAACTCCAAGCCGTGTTTTTTTCACGGCTTCCGAAGGAACTTTCAGTTCAACGGCTCCACCACACGGCTTCCGAAGCCGTTTCAAGATCTCGGCTTCTAATAGACTACATCTCAGCTCGGTTTCCGTTGTGCTCTTTTTTTTGCTGTTCTGTTTCGGTCAACGGAATTTGACCAATATTTTCGGGTTATTTTCCTTCCGAATCTGAACTGGAACACCTCGTTTCTCAAGAGTTTTTCAACTCACTGAATCCGTTTCGGCCTCTTTTTTGCGAGATTGGGATTGCTAGTTCTCGTTTCTCACTATTTTAGGAGCTTTTAGCCCTTGTTATTGATTTTTTTCTCGCATTATTGGGTTGTTGACTTATCAAATGGATAGATCTGATGCTTCTCAGCCTGTCATGAATATCTTGGAGAAGTGTTGCTCATATTTTCATGCGAGTGGGAATAAACTCCTATATTTCCCAATTTGACATTGTCTATTTTGTGGACAAAAACAGCATGACCACTACTTGAATCCTAGACTTTGGTCCAAACCTGGTCATCACTGAAACTAGGTCCTACTTCATCGCCTCTTGATGCTTCATCTCTCTCCAGATTGGCCATATTTCCAAGGGTGTCCTTGATACAGCTCATGAGAAGACTTACTCTACATCTTTGTCTGCCACTTCAGGTAAAGATTCTTGGTATTTTGACTCGTGATGTTACAATCATACGACATCTAATCCTGCGATATTTTGTTCACAACGTAGTACTTCTATTACTCCTACTATTCATACTGCTGATGGTTCTCGTATGCGCGTCACTCATATTGGGGATATCTCACAAGATAATCTATCGCTTCCTGATAAATTTCTAGTTCCTGATCTTTCTCTTAATATTGTATATGTTGGGAAAATATGTGAACTTGGCTTGGATGTTATATTTTCCTCCAATCGTTTTCGTGTGCGGGATCCTCAAACCGGAAAGACACTTGGCTTTGCTCAAAAATTTTGAAGGTTTTTCCAACTCACAAGCCTCACTCTTCCATCTGTTGGAATAGATGCCCTAGAGGCAATCTAGTTTAGTATGAATTTGTATATGGCTAGAAAATTCATTTATTATTTATTGGATATTTAATATAATGAAGTCCTTAGATTTACAATCGTGTTGTTTATCTTAAATATCCCTAGTCAAGTATAATGAATAATGGGACAATCATCTATAGACTAGTATGGGGTTGGATTGATATGGAGATATCATGATCCAACACATAGGTGTGCATTACGGAATGTTGCACTGGATTGACCCATCACCGAGAAGGCTACATACATGTTATGTTGAGTCACAAGTGCTTCTCGCGGTGCAATGGTATTGTCATCCTTAGACTTGAAGTCACTAGATATTCTAGTTGTGGATCATTGTGATCTTGGTAGCGTTAAACGCTACACCGTAAGTGGGTAGTTATAAAGGCGTGTACTGGATACAATGAGAAGCAAGCTTAGAGATCGTAGTGGACGTAGAGAGGATTTGCCCCTCCCACATAACGGGAGAAAATATCCTAGGCCACTCGAGGGATAGTGCTTATAGAATGTCTGGCCAGACTCAAATAAATCAATATATGGGATATTGATGTTATTTGCACGAATAAGGCTATTCCCATGGATCGAGAAACTATGGATTGGATATACGAGTGTGACTTGTATGTCTCGTGTCCAATCCGGATATTGAGGCAAAGGGATGAGACAATTACTTGTACAAGGTTGTCTAGATGACTATTCTATTAGTTGGCTAGAATGGATGTTTTGCTAGAAACCGCTCCATATTAGCAAATAGTTGCTACCAACTAGATAGAACCTATGGGGTCACACGCTATATAGAGTTGTACTAGATTTGGGAATTAATTAATTGGATTAATTAATTAGAATGATCACTTTGCAAAACCTTGCAAACTTAGTAGGGACTAATTTGCAAGGAAGGGACTAAATTGAATTCTAGTAGGACTAGAATAAGTCCTTTAGGTAGTTAACAAGGAGTTGTTGGACTATATAAAGGACCCTCCTTCCTTCCTTCCTCATAACTTATGCTCATTAGTGAACATAAAGAGAGTGGGAGAGAACAAAGGAGAGAGAGCAAGCAACAAAGGAGGCCGACGCCCCCCATTGCCGCCGCCCTCGTCCCCGTCGGCCAAAAGAGGGCCGAAACCCCTCTTTTTGTCTCGTTTTGCGTGATTCCTTCACCCTCCTCTTATTCCGGGCTAGCACCAAGGAGTTTGGGAGTTCTAGGATCAACTCTAGGCGTGGATCGACTATAGAGAACGTGACACTATTCGCGTTTGAAGTCATCAAGGAGAACCCAAAGGTGTGTTTATGATTTCTTACCTTCACTATCGTTATACATCTAGACTTGTGATCCTTGGAGGGTTTTGCATGGTTATTTGTTTGATTATGCTTCCGTTTGCGCGATCCATGAATCAAAACCCTACAGTGGTATCAGAGCCACAGGTCATAGAGCATAAACGTAGTTTATGTGTTACATTCTTGTTGTTTTACACCTTAATTTGATAGTTTATCGCGTAAAACAAGACAAATCAAGCATGGGATGCAATTTGTCAAGAATTACCCATAACAAGATCCAATTTTTGCATTGGATGCATCAATTGGTGAGTTTGAGAAATTTTAGGATCTTAGATCTAGGGTTTGGGCATCCTTGGGGAAGAAGGAGTTCTCCCAAAACAAGGAAACAACCAAACTTGGGCTCCAAGCAAGGGAGTTGTTTTGGAAACAACTCCCAAGAGGAGGTTCGGCCCCCTAGGGGACCGCCCCCCTTGCTTGCCGCCCAAGCTTGGCCGCCCTAAGGGGCCGGGCGGCCCTAACCCGCGGGCCTAGCTTGCGGGTTTTGGGCCGGGCCGGCCCTAGGGCCTTGTGGTTCACTTTAATGGGCCCGGGCAATTGGATTGTTGGTCCCATGGACCGTTTTAACCCTAGAAATCCTAAAATCAATTAAAATTGACCAAGCGCGTTAAAATTGGATTTTAACTGTTTATGTGCAAATCGCATGGTGATTGGATATGGCCTTAGGATGTGGTTTGATGTGGATGTTTAATTTTGTGGTTTGGTTTTACGGCCTGCGAGCTGATCAATTAATTGTAATAATTAATTAGGGTTTTATGGCCTGCGTGCCATTTTTTTTTCTCAACTTGTGAGATTTATTTTATTTAGTATAGATATTAGCTAGTGCTAGATAAAGTAGATTGTTAGCCAAGAATGGAGAAAAGAAGCCCAAAGCCAAAGGAGCCACAAAAGATGGAGCATGGAGCATTCCACATGACTATGAAGGATGGACCAAAAGATCAAGACGCATGGAGATGTGTTTGCTTAGGGTTCAAAGATAATTCCATTGGCTTGGAATTATCTTAGTCTAGAAAAAGGCCATATCCACATCACGTTTAATTTCTATTTTGTGGTTGTTTATTTATTGTCTTATTATTTGTGTGGTTGGTGTATGGATGATGCATGCAATTAGGATAATAAGATAATTAGACAACCCGGATCTATTATTTGGAGTTGTGCCCAAACTCAAATAGATAGATATTGATCAACAAAACAATTAAAAATTGAGTTCAAAATCCCTCAAATTTTAAATATTGTGTTCTTGCCTTCTCGTTATTTAAACACTCATTATCATCATTATTTATCAAGTTCGTGCGTGCCAAAGCATGGCGACTTGGTTCATAATGATGGAATGTGATGGCACGTAACAATGTGCAATTGTTTAGATAAGAGGTTGAACACAACTAGGCTATTAATTTGATTAAGAAACCTAGAGGCAATCAATTGGGATTATCCATATGGATGGATAAATAAGGAGTTATTTGCCCGGTTGAACCAAGAGTTGCATATGGGATGCAATTGGAATTGTTCCTACCTAAAAGTAGTCAAATTATGGGTGACTTGCCAAAGAAAGCTCATAAGGAGATGAAAAGATGGATCTTGGCCCACTAGAAAGTATAAGGATATTTTACGCATTAATATCTTGAGGGTTATTAATCCGTAGAAAAATAGTGGGAGCTATGTTTAATAAACTAGCCATTATTAAATATAGTCAAAAATTCACAAATACTAAAACTTGCGTATTTTCCTTTTGTAGAATACCAAATGGCAAACAACTCATCGAGTTCACAACATTCCCTACGATCTGTCCTTGAGAAGGACAAGCTCTCTGGAACCAACTTTCTTGATTGGTACAAAAACTTGAGAAATGTTATCAAGCAAGAGAAGAAACTGTACGCAATAGAGGAGCATGTTCCAGAAGGTCCAGAGAACCAGACACCTGTTGCCTTAAAGGCGTATCAAAAGCGTGTTGATGACGCTAATGATGCGGCCTGCCTAATGCTTTGCACCATGACCTCTGAGCTTCAGAAGCAACATGAGAACATGAATGCTGTCGATATGATCGAACATCTAAAGCAGCTCTTCCAAGAGCAGGCGAGGGTAGAGAGGTATGAGGTCTCAAAGGCACTGTTCAAATGTCATCTGGCAGAAGGGAACCCGGTGGGACCCCATGTACTCCGAAATCGGGTACTTGGAGAATCTCGCCCGACTTGGGTTCCTGGTCGGCCAAGAGTTGGCAACCGATCTCGTGTTGCAATCGTTGCCCGAGAGTTATGGACAGTTCATTATGAACTATAACATGAACGAGATCGTTAAACCACTACCAGATTTGCTCAACATGTTGAGGACGGCTGAACAGAGCATCAACAAGGGTAAGGGCAAGGCCATTATGATGGTGCAGAAAGGAAAGGGCAAAAGGTTTGCCTCTTCCTCCAAGGGCAAAGGCAAGTCAGTTGCCAAGTCCAAGGAACAAGCCCTTAAGCCTGTTGGTGGCGTTGCCAAGGTCGTGACTAAGGGTGAGTGTCACTACTGCAGTCAACCTGGACACTGGAGGAGGAACTGCCCAAAATATCTGGAGGACAAGAGGCTTGGAATAGTGATTCCACCACCACCAGGTATTTTTGTTGTAGATGTCAATTTAACTGTCTCTACATCATGGGTATTAGATACTGGATGTGGATCTCATATTTGTCGAAATATGCAGGATCTAAAGAGAAGTAAAAGATTGGCTAAAGGGGAGGTAGATATGCGCGTTGGGAATGGAGCAAAGGTTGCTGCGTTGTCCATAGGCGTGTGCGAGCTATCTCTGCCTTCAGGATTAGTTTTAGAATTAAATAATTGCTATTTTGTGCCTGCTATGAGCAGAAACATTATTTCTATTTCTTGTCTGGACAAGGAAGGTTTTATTATTTCAATAAAGAGCAATTGTTGTTCCTTTTATTTGAATAATATTCACTATTTTAGTGCGCAATTATTTAATGGACTTTATGTCCTTGATCTAAGCAATCTTGTCTACAACATTAATACCAAGCGGATTAAAATAAATGATTTAAATCCTGCTTATTTATGGCATTGTCGTTTAGGCCACATAAACAAGAAACGTGTATCTAGACTCCATAAGGATGGATTACTAGACTCATTTGATTTTGAATCATATGAGACATGTGAGGCTTGTTTATTGGGAAAAATGACAAAGTCCCCTTTCAATAAGAAAAGTGAGAGGACTAGTGAGCAATTGGCACTCATACATACAGATGTATGTGGACCATTTGCCACGCCTGGCAGGGGTGGTTATGTCTACTTCATTACATTTACTGATGATTACAGTAGATATGGATTTGTGTACCTTATGAGGGCAAAATCCGAATCCTTTGAAGTGTTCAAATAATTCAAGAATGAGGTAGAGAAGCAACTTGGCAAAAGTATCAAGGCTCTACGATCGGATCGAGGAGGAGAATACTTGAGCCAAGAGTTTGACGACTATCTTAGAGAGTGTGGGATCGTGTCCCAACTCACTCCACCCGGAACGCCACAATGAAATGGCGTGTCCGAGAGGAGGAATCGAACCCTATTAGATATGGTTCGATCTATGATGTGTCAAACCGATCTTCCATTATCGTTTTGGGGCTACGCTCTATCAAGTGCAGCTTTCACCATTAACCGTGTTCCATCTAAATCAGTCATGAAGACACCATATGAGATGTGGAGTGGGAGGCGTCCCACACTGTCGTTTATGAGGATTTGGGGCTGCGATGTCTATGTAAAACGTTTACAGTCAGACAAGCTAGGGCCTAAATCGGATAAGTATAAATTTGTGGGGTACCCTAAGGAAACTAAGGGATACTACTTCTACAATCCAACCGAAAACAAAGTGTTTGTTGCTCGGACCGGCGTGTTTCTAGAAAGAGAGTTTGTCTCTAAAGAAGCAAGTGGGAGGAATGTAGAACTTGAAGAAGTTCAAGGACCACAAATCGCTGAACCGATTATGGAACATGAACAGGAATCACAAGGAGTTGTGGAGCCACCTGTTCAGGTAACACAAGAGCTTCGTAGATCTAGTAGAGTGCGCCAGGAACCCGAGAGGTATGGACTTCTCGTAACTGATTCCGGTGACACGATGCTCATAGATGATGAGCCTACTACCTATGAGGAGGCCATGAATGGCCCAGACTCACAGAAGTGGCTTGAGGCCATGAGATCCGAGATGGAATCCATGTATACCAACAAAGTATGGACTTTGGTGGAACCATCCGATGGGGCGCGACCCATAGGGTGCAAGTGGGTCATCAAGAAGAAGATCGACATGGATGGTAATGTGATTACCTATAAGGGCCGATTGGTGGCTAAAGGATTCAGACAGATTCATGGTATTGACTATGACGAAACCTTTTCACCAGTCGCTATGACCAAATCCATCCGAATCCTACTTGCAATTGCAGCATACTACGACTATGAGATTTGGCAGATGGATGTCAAAACAGCATTCCTTTATGGGAATCTCCTCGAGGACGTGTATATGATACAGCCGGAGGGTTTTGAGGATCCAAAGCAAGCCAACAAAGTCTGTAAGCTGCAACGATCCATTTATGGATTGAAGCAGGCTTCTAGGAGTTGGAATCGACGTTTTGATGAAGTAGTCAAAGAGTTTGGCTTCATCAGAAACGAAGATGAGTCTTGTGTCTACAAGAAGGTTAGTGGGATCTCTGTAGCTTTTCAGGTCTTGTATGTGGATGACATACTACTCATTGGAAACGACATTCCCATGCTGCAATCTGTGAAAGATTGGCTAGGAAAGTGTTTTTCAATGAAGGACTTAGGGGAAGCAGCCTATATACTCGGTATAAAGATTTATAGGGATAGATCTAAGAGGTTGCTAGGCCTAAGTCAAAGTACATATATTGACAAGGTGTTGAAACGGTTCAACATGCAAGATTCCAAGAAGGGATTCTTGCCCATGTCACATGGAATCACTCTTTCGAAGAATGGTTGTCCTTCCAATGGGATTGAGAAGGAACACATGAGTAGGATTCCCTATGCCTCGGCCATAGGATCTATCATGTACGCCATGTTATGTACTAGACCAGATGTGTCATATGCCTTGAGTATGACAAGCAGATACCAATCCAATCCGGGTGAGAGTCACTGGATTGCTGTCAAGAACATCCTAAAGTACTTGAGAAGAACTAAGGATGCTTTCTTGATATTTGGCGGTGAGGAAGAGTTGCGTGTAAGGGGTTACACTGATGCAAGCTTCCAAACCGACAGAGATGACTTTAGATCACAGTCGGGATATGTGTTTTGCCTGAATGGAGCAGCGGTGAGCTGGAAAAGTTCCAAGCAAGAGACGGTAGCTGATTCTACAACAGAGGCTGAGTACATTGCTGCAAATGGCGCAGCAAAGGAGGCTGTTTGGATCAGAAAGTTTGTTTCTGAACTTGGTGTGGTTTCTAGCATTGCGGATCCAGTGGAGTTGTTCTGTGACAACACTGGGGCGATCGCGCAATCAAAGGAACCAAGATCGCACCAGAAGTCCAAGCACGTGCTCAGGAAGTTTCATCTGATTCGAGATATTATCGATAGAGGAGACGTTCGGATATGCAAGATTCCTATAGATGATAATCTGTCAGACCCGCTTACGAAGCCTCTCACGCAGTGGAAGCATGAAGGGCACACTAGGAGTATGGGCATACGAGATGCGCCAGATTGGCTCTAGTGCAAGTGGGAGACTGTTGGAATAGATGCCCTAGAGGCAATCTAGTTTAGTATGAATTTGTATATGGCTAGAAAATTAATTTTATTATTTATTGGATATTTAATATAATGAAGTCCTTAGATTTACAATCGTGTTGTTTATCTTAAATATCCCTAGTCAAGTATAATGATTAATGGGACAATCATCTATAGACTAGTATGGGGTTGGATTGATATGGAGATATCATGATCCAACACATAGGTGTGCATTACGGAATGTTGCACTGGATTGACCCATCACCGAGAAGGCTACATACATGTTATGTTGAGTCACAAGTGCTTCTCGCGGTGCAATGGTATTGTCATCCTTAGACTTGAAGTCACTAGATATTCTAGTTGTGGATCATTGTGATCTTGGTAGCGTTAAACGCTACACCGTAAGTGGGTAGTTATAAAGGCGTGTACTGGATACAATGAGAAGCAAGCTTAGAGATCGTAGTGGACGTAGAGAGGATTTGCCCCTCCCACATAACGGGAGAAAATATCCTAGGCCACTCGAGGGATAGTGCTTATAGAATGTCTGGCCAGACTCAAATAAATCAATATATGGGATATTGATGTTATTTGCACGAATAAGGCTATTCCCATGGATCGAGAAACTATGGATTGGATATACGAGTGTGACTTGTATGTCTCGTGTCCAATCCGGATATTGAGGCAAAGGGATGAGACAATTACTTGTACAAGGTTGTCTAGATGACTATTCTATTAGTTGGCTAGAATGGATGTTTTGCTAGAAACCGCTCCATATTAGCAAATAGTTGCTACCAACTAGATAGAACCTATGGGGTCACACGCTATATAGAGTTGTACTAGATTTGGGAATTAATTAATTGGATTAATTAATTAGAAGGATCACTTTGCAAAACCTTGCAAACTTAGTAGGGACTAATTTGCAAGGAAGGGACTAAATTGAATTCTAGTAGGACTAGAATAAGTCCTTTAGGTAGTTAACAAGGAGTTGTTGGACTATATAAAGGACCCTCCTTCCTTCCTTCCTCATAACTTATGCTCATTAGTGAACATAAAGAGAGTGGGAGAGAACAAAGGAGAGAGAGCAAGCAACAAAGGAGGCCGACGCCCCCCATTGCCGCCGCCCTCGTCCCCGTCGGCCAAAAGAGGGCCGAAACCCCTCTTTTTGTCTCGTTTTGCGTGATTCCTTCACCCTCCTCTTATTCCGGGCTAGCACCAAGGAGTTTGGGAGTTCTAGGATCAACTCTAGGCGTGGATCGACTATAGAGGACGTGACACTATTCGCGTTTGAAGTCATCAAGGAGAACCCAAAGGTGTGTTTATGATTTCTTACCTTCACTATCGTTATGCATCTAGACTTGTGATCCTTGGAGGGTTTTGCATGGTTATTTGTTTGATTATGCTTCCGTTTGCGCGATCCATGAATCAAAACCCTACACCATCGACTTCTTCAGTTGCTGCTGCTACATCCCCGAATCATCTTCTCTTAACTTGTGGAATTTGCGAT
The DNA here is from genome assembly GCA_023055425.1 of Linanthus parryae. Classification (NCBI taxonomy): domain Eukaryota; kingdom Viridiplantae; phylum Streptophyta; class Magnoliopsida; order Ericales; family Polemoniaceae; genus Linanthus; species Linanthus parryae. Next base: position 466,046 of record JALGPY010000051.1, read on the forward strand.
TGGTTCATGCATCTATTTGCCGTGTCCGTTCTTTTGTCTCCAGTGGTAAACTAGGCACAGTTGAGGATGAGCATCTTGACTGTGTGCCTAGTCAGTTAGCTAAGCACTACTAACAAGAAAACACTACTAACAAGAAGTTCACTACAATCACTACCATCCCTGTTGTGTTCTTTAACCCATTTTGCAATCAAATCAGCCACCTTAGTTGAAGATATGGGCACCCAGTTGACCTGCCTATTAGATAAGCTAACCAAGTGTCTGATGTCCATCATCACCTCTTCAAGCTCCCACCCAATCTGACCATCTGAAGTGGCCAGCTCACAAACATGTTTACAATCACCTTCAAAGCATAACCTGTGAACACTTCTGTTTTGATGCAGAGCCTCTCTAAGAATCATAGCTTATGCCACTGCAGCTGAGGGAGTAACATTCTTCATCCAGCCAGAATCAACCAAACAGCCATGCTCGTCTATAACAATCCAACCCCCGGTCATTCCTGAGCTTTGACCATCCCATGTTGCATCAAAATTACATTTGAGAGCACTTGCTTCAGGCAGTTTCCAAACAGTATATTTGGTGGAATCATTTCTGGAATTCAAATCTCTATCAGCATTCTTCAAGCAACCAAAATGCTTCCCATATTCACTAAAGAGTCTTGAAATAGATGAGGAGACTTGAAGAGGGTTTATTTCTCTTGCTGGAAAACATACCCATTTCTCATTTTCCAAATAAGCCAAGAAGTAGGAACCACCTTCTCAAGAAATCCAACTTCTTTGTCAAGTTTAGCATCTTGTTCAAAGATCAACTGCAGCCATTTAGAGTAAGTTAAAACCTTTGAGTCCGGCTCCTCCCATTTTCACCCAATGTTGTGCCACACGGGTCTAGTCCATTGACAACCCAACCAAATATGTCAACTATCTTCATTCTCCTCTTCACATATCTTGCATCTATTAGTAGCACCACAAGCTCTTTTATACAAATTTACCTCAGTAGCAAGAGAATTGTTAGACAGTCTCCACCAAAACAACTTGATTCTAGGGGGTATGGCAAGATTCCATAACCTGGTCCAATATTTATTTGAAAATCTTAAGGAAGAAGAGCAGGTTTCATCTATTTACTCTTTGTAGCCTCTTTCCTTGATAAGCTGTAGATAGCAGTAAATTTCTTGCAATTTTCGAGCCAGATCTCACATAATACACCCCAGATGCACAAGTAATCCAAAACCGTTTATCACTTCCTCCCTCCCAAGATAAAGGTATCTTCAAAATGGCTTGAGCAATTAAAGGAGGGAAATTATTCAAAATAACACATGCCTTCCAGCTTATAGTGTGCTCATCCACAATGTCAGCCACTTTAATCAACTCAGTATCCATGTCCCTTCTAGCAATTTTTTGAGGAAATAAAGTAGGAATCCAACAATCATTCAAAATGTTTGTATTCCCATTGCCCACTTTCCAAGATAGACCTTTCTTGAGCACTTCCAAACCTCCCATTAAAATTCTCCAAGTCCAAGAGGGGTTAGCACCCACTTTGGCACTCAATAAATCCCCAGTTGGGAAATGTGCTGCTTTTAGAATTCTTCCACAAAGTGAGTCAAGATTTTGTAAAATTCTCCAACAATTTTCGGCCAACATAGCCAAGTTGAAAGCTCTAAGGTCTCTAAAGACCATTGATAACTCCTTAATAAGAGTTATCCTACGTACACTTTATATTGTTATTTGTGTGCGTTTCGGTGCAAAGTGACAAGATTTGAGCCAAAATATGAAGAAAATGCACTTTTGGATGTTTTTGAGCTTTAATGCACAATCCGGACGTTTCTCAATGGTTTTGAGTATGATTTTGATAATTTATCATATTTGATCTTGGCGGTAGTGTTCGTGTTGTTGTTTGACAGGAATTACGCATGCGGGAATTAAGTGGAGAGAAGGAACGAGCTTCGGAATAGAAGAAAAGACGAATTTGGCGCGTTTTGGATGTTTTCGCCAAATATTGGGCAATAATTGAGAAAAACGATAAAATGATCTGGAAACGGAAATTTCTCTACACGGATGAATTTTATATCACAAAAGAAATCCAAAGGTGCAAAAATTACATTTATCGAATTCTGGACGAAAAAGTTACGTCAAAAAGGATGCTCAAAGAGATAAAATGCGGCCAAAAGCATCCGAAAATGCCAAACACGCCTTTCGAGGAGCTAAATTGATGAATGAAGGGTTCCCCGGAATTTGGGAATGTTTTATAGCATAAAAGGAGTCTCGAGGTCGAGGAGATACTTAAGGAAGCAAAGGCGCGGGCAAGGAATCGGAAATTAGTCAAAAAATGATGTTTTTGGGTGACCCAGACTTCTCTTCGTACGAAGACATTATACTTTCCCAAATTTTGAGTTGCTGAAAATGTCTTCCTAAAACAGCTTGCAGTATCTATCTGGGACGGTCTTCCTACGAAGAGAAAAAAGTCTTCCTACGAAGGTCTTCCTACGAAGAGAAAAAGTCTTCGTCCGAAGACTCTTCCTACGAAGGTCTTCGTACGAAGAGAATTGTCTTCGTACGAAGAGATCGCCAGAAACAGCAGATTCGTTGGGACTTCTGTGTAATTACTTTTAACTTGTTCTAAACACTATGGAAACATATTAGAACGGGTTAGGGCATAGTTTTTCAGTATCTTTGAGTTGGAGACAAGTGCTTTGAGCTACGGGGAGCTTGGGAGATACTTTGTTTGATCTTTTCTCTTCCCTCTCTCTAGTTTTTGGTTTATGATCATGAAAATTTGTATCTTGATCAGGTTTTTGAGTAACTAAACCCTTATTTGCTGGGAATTACTTGTTGGAAAACTAGGTTTTGCTTGAATGAATGTTTTGATGCTTTGATTCGTTCTTTAGATTAAAGTAATACGTTCTCCTCTTATTATGATTATCTTGTGTTTGATTATTTCACTGTTCTTGCGAGTAGCTAACGTAGGAGCAAACTAAATTAGAACTTGTGTGGTAACTCCATGAGATCTAGTCGGTAAATCAAGATAACCACCTAGTCGTATCATTATCTCGTAACTGGGTAGTGTTAATTAGGATCAAAGATTAGATTAAAGTCCAATAATGCATGCTTATAATTGAATTAGGCTTGGTAACTCGGTCTATATTGATCATAAGTGTAGGCAAATTGCTTGGTAACTTGGTAATTTGTAGAATGCTCGATTGATATGAGTAGCGTATTTGCGTTCCAAAGATCAAGACAACATTCGTAGCATCCCTAGTGATCCACAAGAAGAATTCCCAGCACTCGTATCTCTTACTACCTCCGTTTCTTCTCTATAGCACCGGTTTGACTTTTAGACTCGTATCTGGGTCACTTTGACCGGGTGATTGGGATAGCAAAACGATGCGATTTTTTGATAATTTTTTCACCGTGTTATAGAGCAACTTTTACACTATAACGCCATGAATTTTTTTTCAAAAAATCGCATCGTTTTGCTACACAAATCACCGGGTCAAAGTGACCCAGTGAATAGTGACAAAAGTCAAAATGGTGTGATAGAGAAGAAACGGAGGTAGTATAAGAAAACTCCTACAATTCTTGTCTTCGTTAATTGTGAAGAAACTCATAGTTAATTGAGATATTTGTTCTTTTCATTTTAGTAGCATTAGACAAACAAACAACGCGCTGTGCCCACAAAAGGTTAAGAAATTCTAATTAATTTATAAGAAGTCTCTTGGGTTCGACAACCCGGTTTTTCGGAATTTATTACTACACCGACAGCTGTACACTTGCAGTTGGAGCGTGTCAAGTTTTTGGCGCCGTTGTCGGGGACTTCGGCTAAATTAGTTATAATTCCTAGCCTTAGGGATTTTAATTTTTTTTGTTTATATCTGTTACTCACCTACGTTTTGTGTATTTTGTGATTTCAGGTTGATTTGCACGGTGCATGACCCGTTCTAAAGACGAGCCTTTGTATCCAACATTTGAAAACCCGGAATCCTTATTGAAAGCACAGCGTAGAGACAAGAGGAATTCAAGCTTAGTCACCATGGATGATGAAACTAGAGCTGAGTTTGAAAGGATCCGCAAAAAGGTGCAAGATGCGGAAGCAGCTAGAGCAGCTGCTGTAGAGGAGGCAGCAAATAGAGCACGAGAAACTGAGCAGCTTAGGGCTCAAATGGCTGAGATGCAGGAGATGATTGATCGCATGAACCCTCCAAATCCACAACAACTCCCTGGTGCGGAGGTAGTTGATAGAAACAATAGAGGAGTTAATGGTAGAAACAACGGTGGTAATGGGAATAATGGGGGAAATAATGGGAACAATAACCGTCAGAATGCGGCAAAGCAAGTCAACAATGCTGAGGAGGATGATTCCTTTGGTGGATTAATTCAGAACTACACCGGAGGGGTATCAACCCACTATTGTCAGGCCTCAGATTAATGTCGCACATTTCGAGATACGCCAACCATTGATTGATATGGTGCGTGCTGAGTGCCTATTTACAAGAGCTCCAGGAGATGATCTGAATGCCCACTTGCTTAACTTTGGGCAAATTAATTCAACATTGCATAATGAGCAAGTTCCAGATGAAACAGTGAAGTTGATGCTATTTCCTTTCTCTTTATCTGGGAAAGCCAAGGCATGGCTCATGGAGCTTCCAGCAGGATGTATTACTACATGGGCAGAGTGTTGCCACAAGTTTCTGAGAAAGTATCTACCGCCATCCAAAGTTGCTCAGCTCATGGCTGATATTAGGAATTTTACTCAGCAAGAGGATGACTCTCTAGGAGATACAAGGAGGAAATTCAACCAACTTCTTCGCATATGCCCTACTCATGGAAAGCCATGGTATAAACTCCTCTATTATTTCTATAATGCTCTAGACAGGGAAACAACACATGAACTAGATATGTTAGCTGGAGGAAATTTTATGGGCTTGAGAGTGCAGAGATGCCAAGATCTGCTAAACACTGTGGCGAAGCGTGAGTCTACAAGGTGTGAGACTCGTAGATACTCAGAAGACGATGCAGCTCTAGTCAACAGGATTGAGTCAATGGTGGAGCAGAAATTTGAACAGCAAATGGCAATCATGAATACGGCCTTTAACAGCATGAATCCATTGGCACAGGTGAAGTCTGTGGGAGAGAGGATCGCGGATGAGAATCAGGGATATGGGATTGAAGACGTAAATTACATGGGTCCACCAAGACAACATCAGTGGCCGGACACTTATCATCCCAACAACCGCAATCATCCAAACTTCAGCTACAGCAACCCAAACAGTGGGTTCTGGTCAGCAGCCTAATCCTCCATATCAGGCTCAGAGACAAGCCACGCAGCCACAAGCACAACAACAACAGGATCCGGAAATGAAAGCCTTGTTGAGACAATTGGTTACTCAGCAACAACAGACAAATGAGAAGATGGATAGGATGAAGTACAAGTTTGTAGCCATGGAAGCCACTATTAAGAGCCATGAGACATAGATTGAGCAAAATGCCAATCAGCTTACTAAATCTTCATCTGGCATGCTTCCTGCTAATTATATTGTTCCTACTGAGCAGCTTAAAGCTATTACTACTCGGAGTGGCGTGACTACTCAGGATCCTCCATATCCTAGCCATGCGAGAGCTGAAGCTACTAAAGCCACAGAGAAAGAATTAGGAGAAGAGGTCCCCAAAGCCGTGATTCCCCAATCAAAGGACACGGTAGAAAAGAAAGAAGAGCCTAAAAACACTCTAAATCCGGCTAAGTATGTGCCATATGTGCCATACCCGGCAGCAATAAAGAGGAACGATGAAGATCATTATGGGAGATTTTTGGAGATATTCAGACAACTGCACATCAACATCCCTCTTGTGGAAGCACTTGCTCAGATGCCCAAGTATAAGAAGTTCTTAAAGGAAATTTTATGGGGTAAGAAGTGTTGGAATTGTGCCCTAGAGGCAATCAATTAATTGTGACATTTATGGATTTACGATTCATTATTTTATCGATATGGAGATATGTTAACATGAATGAAGTCCTTAGAATATAAGTGTTATATTCTTAAATATCCCTAGTCGATTATAATGATTAATGGGACAATCATCTATAGACTAGTATGGGGTTGGATTGATATGGAGATGTCATGATCCAACACATGGGTATGCATTAGGAGTAATGGCATACTGGATTGACCCATCTCCGAGAAGGCTACATACACGTTATGTTAAGTCACAAGCGCTTCTCGCGGTGCAACGGTATTGTCATCCTTAGACTTGAAGTCACTAGATATTCTAGTTGTGGATTATTGTGATTTTGGTAGCGTCAAACGCTACACCGTAACTGGGTAGTTATAAAGGCGTGTACTGGATACAATAAGAAGCAAGCTTAGAGATCGTAGTGGACGTAGATAGAATTTGTCCCTCCCACATAACGGGAGCAAATATCCTAGGCCACTCGAGGGATAGTGCTTATAAAATGTCTGGCCAGACTCAAATAAATCAATATGGGATATTGATGTTATTTGCACGAATAAGGCTATTCCCAGGATCGAGAAGCTATGGATTGGATATACGAGTGTGACTTGTATGTCTCGTGTCCAATCCGGATATTGGGACAAAAGGATGAGACAATTACTTGCACAAGGTTTGTCATGATGACTATTCTATTTGTTGGCTAGAATGGATGTCTTGCTAGAGGCCGCTCCATATTAGTAAATTGTTACTACCAACTAAATAGAACCTATGGGGTCACACGCCATATAGGGGTGAACTAGACTTGGGAATTAAATTAATATGATTAATTTATTAAAAGGATCAAATCGCAACAACTTGCTAACTTAGTAGGACTAATATGCAAGTTGGACTAATCCATGTATAGGACATGATTAGGATATGCCAAGGTGGCCTAATTCATGTAGAGACATGATTAGGATTAATTTGAAAATAGAACTAATCCATGTATTGACATGACAAGGACTATTTTGCAAAAGGGACTAATCCGAACTTGAGTAGGATTAGGAGAGGGGTTCTTTATGTAGTAGGACAAGGATTTGTTGGACTATATAAAGAATACTCCTAGCTTATTTTTCTCTCTACACACAACACACATCTATATGATAGAAGTAAGGAGAGAACAAAGCAAGGAGAGAGAGCAAGTCCCAAGCAAGGGCCGAACCCCCCTTGGGACCGCCGCCCCTACCTGTCGGCCAAAAGGAGAGCCGCCCACCTTTGGCACTCCATTGTTGGCGATTTCTTCTTCCTCTTCCATTCTTCCTAGCTAGCACAAGGGAATTGGAGGGTCTAGATCTCACCTCTAGGCGTGGATCAACCGTAGAGACGTGACACAGTTCGCGTTTGAAGTCATCAAAGGAGAACCCTAAGGTGTGTTATTGATTTTTTCCTTTACCATCGTTATGTCTCTTGACTTGTGATCCTTGGAGGGTTTGCATGGTTATTTTTGTTTCCGTTGCGCATCCATGAATCAAAACCCTACATTGGTATCAGAGCCACAGGTCGTAGAGCATAAACGTGGTTTATGTGTTATGTTTTAGTTGTTTTACACCTTAATTTGATTGTTTATCGCGTAAAACAAGACAAATCAAGCATGGGATGCAATTTGTCAATAATCTATCGTAACAAGATCTATTTTTTGCATTGGATGCATGAATTAGTGAGTTTGAGAAATTTTAGGATCTTAGATCTAGGGTTTGGGCATCCTTGGGGAAGAAGGAGTTCTCCCAAAACAAGGAAACAACCAAACTTGGGCACCAAGCAAGGGAGTTGTTTTGGAAACAACTCCCTCAAGGAGGTTCGGCCCCCTAGGGGACCCCCCCCCCCCTCTTGCTTGCCGCCCAAGATTGGCCGCCTTAGGGGCCGGGCGGCCCTAGCCCGCGGCCTAGGCGTGCGGGTTATGGGCCGGGCCGGCCCTAGGGCCTTGTGGTTCACCTTTTTGGGCCCGGGCAATTTGATTGTTGGGCCCATGGACCGTTTTAACCCTAGAAATCCTAAAATCAATTAAAATTGACCAAGCGCGTTAAAATTGGATTTTAACTGTTTACGTGCAATTCGCATGGTGATTGGATATGGCCTTAGGATGTGGTTTGATGTGGATATTTAAATTTGTGGTTTGGTTTACGGTCTGCGGGCTGATCAATTAATTGTAATAATTAATTAGGGTTTTATGGCCTGCGTGCCATTTTTTTTCCTCAACTTGTGAGATTTATTTTATGTAGTATAGAAGTTAGCTAGTGCTAGATAAAGTAGATTGTTAGCCAAGATTGAAGAAAAGAAGCCCAAAGCCAAAAGGAACCACAAAAGATGGAGCATGGAGCATGAAGCATTCCACATGACTATGAAGGATGGACCAAAAGATCAAGACGCATGGAGATGTGTTTGCTTTTAGGGTTCATAGATAATTCCATTGGCTTGGAATTATCTTAGTCTAGAAAAGGCCATATCCACATTACGTTTATTTTTGTTTTGTGGTTGTTTACTTTATTGTCTTATTATTTTGTGGTTGGTGTATGGATGATGCATGAAATTAGGATAATAAGATAATTAGACAACCCGGATCTATTATTTGGAGTTGTGCCCAAACTCAAATGGATAGATTAGTTGATTTTGATCAACAAAACAATTAAAATTGAATTTAAAATCCCTCAAAATTCAAATATTGTGTTCTTGCCTTCTCGTTATTTAAACACTCATTATCATCATTATTTATCAAGATCGTGCGTGCCAAAGTATGGCGACTTGGTTCATAATGATGGCATGCGATGGCACGTAACAATGTGCAATTGTTTAAATAAGAGGTTGAACACAACTGGGCTATTAATATGATTAAGAAACCTAGAGGCAATCAATTGGGATTATCCATATGGATGGATAAATAAGGATTTATTTGCCCAATTGAACCAAGAGTTGCATACGGGATGCAATTGGAATTGTTCCTACCTAAAGTAGTCAAATTATGGGTGACTTGCCAAAGCAAGCTCATAAGGAAGTGAAACATGTTGGCCCACTAGAAAATATAAGGATATTTTCCGCATTAATATCTTGAGGGTTATTAATCCGTAGTAAAATAGTGGGAGCTATGTTTAACAATTTATATCCTTGTTGAATATAGTTAAACGTCACAAACTTTGCATAATCCTATTATGTTGAAGACCCATGGCATTAAACAAACAAAAACACGACTTTATCTATTTCCTAGACTGGTATAAATTGAGAATTGTTCTCAAAATAAAAGAGAAATTGTTGTACATCGTAGAACATAAAGTTCTCTTCCTACCAACTACCAAAGCACACTAAAACCTAATGGAAGGAACACCAAAGAATGGTTCTTTGGTTATGACTTGCCTCATTCTAGCTGCCATGAACTCTGAGCTTTGGAAGCAAGAAGAGAAACATGGAGAAGTACGATATGATCATACATTGAAAGAAGCTCTTTAAAAGGAGCGAGCTAAACATGAAAGGTTTGAAGTGTTGCTCCACTTTGCGTTATGCAAATAAAACTAATTCAATATGATTGAAACATTAGTGTATATTCATTATCTATGAGATAGATAAAGAATAAACGGTTATTCACGCAAGTGGACCAAGACTTGCATTGGATGCAATTATAGTTTTGTATTAAAAGTTGATTTACTCAATATGATTGGAAAATCACTGAACAAAACACTAATGATGGGCATGGGCAAAGTTGTTAATGGATAACAACATGGGTAAGGGCAAATAGTTTGCGCCGACCCCATGGGTATAAAGCAAGCTTGTTGCTAAAACCAAGTTGCCTCGAAGTCCCAAAGGTGGTGTAGAGGAAGAGAAACTACCCAAAGTACCTGGAAGTAAATAATAAAGGAATTATGAATTCCGATTTGGGTATTTTGTTATAGAAATTAATTTGTCTATCTCATCATCATAAGTATATGATACTAGATGAGGATCTCACATTCATGTAAGTGTGGGGATCTCAAGAGACGAAGAAAAATGGATAAGGAAGAAATAATCCTACACGTGGGGCTATGAAGCAAAGGGTTGCTGAATAAGCCGTATGGAATTATTTCTACCTTTAAGAAATTGTTCATGAATTAGACAAAAACGATCATGTCCTAGCTATGAGTAGGACCATTATCATAGTTTCTTGTTTGGACAAGAAAGCTCCTTATCATAATAAAGGACAAATGTTGTTCCATTTATTATGATATGCATTATTGTAATGCAATTTTGTCTAAGTGGATTGTACATCCCTGATCATGATAATTTCATCTATAACATTAATACCAAGAAGTTTGCATATAATGATATGAACTTCACTTTTCTTTAGCATTATTGTTTAGGCCTCATGAATAAGAGATACATATCTAGAACTCCATAAGGATGGATTTCTGGAACTCGTTTGATTATTGAATCATATGAGACATGTAAGACTTATTAGGCAAAGATATGATCTTTTGGGAATCATACATATTGATGTATGAAGGCCGCTAAGCACAAATGCTAAAGATGATTTTCAGTACTTCATCATATTTACTGATGGGATCAGGGAAATATGGATTTGTGTATTCTTATGAAGAAACAAATCAGAATCCTTTGAATTGTTCAAAAAATTCAGGAATGAAGTAAAGAACCAGCTTGGCAAAAGTATCAGGGCTCTACGATTGGATCATAGAGGAGAGTACTTGAGTCAAGAGTTTGACAAGAATCTATGGGAGTGTTGGATATGATCCAAAACTCGCTCCACCTAGCACGCCACATGGGTTTGGCGTGTCTAAGAGGAGAGTTCGGACCTTGTAGGACATGGTTCGGTCCATGATGAGTCAAACAGAACTTTCAGTTTACTTTTGGGACTATGTTCTAATTACAGCAAATTACGCCCTTAACCTTGTTCCATCAAAACATATTATGAAAAACACCATATGAGATATGGACTAGGAAGTGTCCTAGTATGTCATTCATAAGGATTTGGGGTTATGAAGTTTATGTAAAAGAGTTTACAAATAAACTTAGGACCCAAGTCGGATAAATGTTTTGTGGAATATCCTGAAAAGGATATTATTTCTACAACCTAATCGAGAACAAACTTTTTGTTTCTCAAACCACAGTGTTTCTAGGTAGAGATTGTCTCTAAAAGGAAACAGTGGGAGGACAGTAGAACTTGAAAAGTTCAAGAACCACAATAGAACATTGATCCGTTTGATGGAACATGAGCAGGATCACAAGGTGTTGTGGAGCAACCTACTCAGAAAACACAAGAACCTCGTAGGTCAGGTAGGATATATCAAGGGACTAGAGAAATAATGATTTCTCATAACCCCTAATATATTGCTCATCAAGATGAGCCTACAACCTATGAGATGGCCACGTGTGGCCATACTCTTAGAAATGGCTCGGAGCCATGAGATGCGATATGGAATCCATGTATACCAACAAAGTATAGACTTTGATGGAACCACCTGAAGGGTAGGACCCATAGGGTGCAAGTGGGTTATGAGGAAACCAACATGGATGGTAATATGATTACCTTTAACGGAAAATTGGTAGGAAATGGATTTCATGTGAGCTCATAGCATAGACTATGAAAAAATCTTTCCCCAATTGTGATGCTTAAATCCATTCACATCTTGCTTTTAGCAATCTATTTATAGATTGGATTAAGCTTCTAGGAGTTGGACTCTTCGATTTGATGATGTAATCAAAGGAGTTTGGTTCCATCAAAATTGAAGATGAGACTTGTGTGTACAAGAAGGTTAGTGGGAGCACAGTTATTTTTCTGTTCTTGTATGTGGAGACATACTTAATCATTGGGAATGTTGCCCCTACTTGGCAGTCTTACGTAGATTGACTAGGGAGTTGACTTTCTAATGGTAGACTTAAGCGAAGCAACTTGTGAAGATCTATTGAGGTAGATCAAGATGGTTGTATAGCTTAGGTCATAGTACATAAATTGACAAATGTGTTGAAATGGTTCAACGTGAAAAGAATATTGATTCTTACCCATGTCACATGGAATTAGTCTTTGGAAGGATAATTATCTTTCCAATTAGATTGGGAATGGACCGTATGAATTAGATTCACGAGATACGCCGTGGAATGTACTAGGCCAGACGTGTCATAACGCATGACACAAAGATACCAGTCAAATCCGGGTGAGCGTCACTGGGTAATTATCAAGATTATCCTTAAGTGCTTGAGAAGAACTAAAGGATGAATTCTTAATAAATAGATAATATGAAGAGTTTGATGTAAGGGGTTACAGTGATGCGAACTTCAAATCTAACAAAAAAAAAGATTTCAGATTATAAAGTCGAGTTTTGTGTTTTGCCCTAGTGGGAGCGACTGTGAGCTGGAAAGGTTCCAGGCAAGATTCAGTCACTGATTCTAACATAGAGGACTGAGTAAATTACTGCATGAGATGCACTTACTCAGAATATTCAATCTCAATCAAATTGTTGATAGAGGAGATGTGAATATTTGCAAAGCACCAGCGGATGTCTCGCCTATACGTAGCGTAAGCATGGAAGGCCGCGCTAGATCAATAGGCATATGATGCAGGAGTTTGACTCTATTGCAAGTGGGAGGTTGTTGGAATTGTGCCCTAGAGGCATTCACTTAATTGTGACATTTATGGATTTACGATTCATTATGTTATCGATATGGAGATATGTTAACATGAATGAAGTCCTTAGAATATAAGTGTTATATTCTTAAATATCCCTAGTCGATTATAATGATTAATGGGACAATCATCTATAGACTAATATGGGGTTGGATTGATATGGAGATGTCATGATCCAACACATGGGTATTCATTAGGAGTAATGGCATACTGGATTGACCCATCTCCGAGAAGGCTACATACACGTTATGTTAAGTCACAAGCGCTTCTCGCGGTGCAACGGTATTGTCATCCTTAGACTTGAAGTCACTAGATATTCTAGTTGTGGATTATTGTGATTTTGGTAGCGTCAAACGCTACACCGTAACTGGGTAGTTATAAAGGCGTGTACTGGATACAATAAGAAGTAAGCTTAGAGATCGTAGTGGACGTAGATAGAATTTGTCCCTCCCACATAACGGGAGCAAATATCCTAGGCCACTCGAGGGATAGTTCTTATAAAATGTCTGGCCAGACTCAAATAAATCAATATGGGATATTGATGTTATTTGCACGAAAAAGGCTATTCCCAGGATCGAGAAGCTATGGATTGGATATACGAGTGTGACTTGTATGTCTCGTGTCCAATCCGGATATTGGGACAAAAGGATGAGACAATTACTTTCACAAGGTTTGTCATGATGACTATTCTATTTGTTGGCTAGAATGGATGTCTTGCTAGAGGCCGCTCCATATTAGTAAATTGTTACTACCAACTAAATAGAACCTATGGGGTCACACGCCATATAGGGGTGAACTAGACTTGGGAATTAATTAATTAATATGATTAATTAATTAAAAGGATCAAATCGCAATAACTTGCTAACTTAGTAGGACTAATATGCAAGTTGGACTAATCCATGTATAAGACATGATTAGGATATGCCAAGGTGGCCTAATTCATGTAGAGACATGATTAGGATTAATTTTCAAATAGAACTAATCCATGTATTGACATGACAAGGACTATTTTGCAAAAGGGACTAATCCGAACTTGAGTAGGATTAGGAGAGGGGTTCTTTATGTAGTATGACAAGGAGTTGTTGGACTATATAAAGAACACTCCTAGCTTATTTTTCTCTCTACACACAACACACATCTATATGATAGAAGTAAGGAGAGAACAAAGCAAGGAGAGAGAGAGCAAGTCCCAAGCAAGGGCCGAACCCCCCTTGGGACCGCCGCCCCTACCTTTCGGCCAAAAGGAGAGCCGCCCCACCTTTGGCACTCCATTGTTGGCGATTTCTTCTTCCTCTTCCATTCTTCCTAGCTAGCACAAGGGAATTGGAGGGTCTATATCTCACCTCTAGGCGTGGATCAATCGTAGAGACGTGACACAGTTCGCGTTTGAAGTCATCAAAGGAGAACCGTAAGGTGTGTTATTGATTTTTTCCTTTACCATCGTTATGTCTCTTGACTTGTGATCCTTGGAGGGTTTTGCATGGTTATTTTTGTTTCCGTTGCGCATCCATGAATCAAAACCCTACAAGAAGAGCATAGACCCTTATGCCACGGTGAAGCTGACAGAGACATGTAGTACTGTGATACAGCGAGATATTCCCAAGATGAGAGATCCAGGCAGTGTCATCTTAGGTTGTACTCTTGGGGGTGGATATCACACGCATGGACTCTGTGATTTAGGCGCGAGTATTAATCTTATGTCATTGTCCCTATTTCAGAGATTGGGCATTGGTGCACCAACCTCTGTGAAGATGGGTCTGCAACTGGCAGACAATTCCATTGTTACAGCAAAGGGGGTTACTGAGAACTTGCTTGTTAAAGTGGGTGCATTTGTCTTTCCAGCTGACTTTGTGATAGTGGACATCAAGGAGGATCGCGATGTGCCACTTATCTTTGGAAGCCCGCTTTTGAAGACAATGCGCGCAAATGTGGATTTAGAGACTGAGGAGCTCACTATCAAATCTCTAGATCCATCACTTGTGTTTAAGGCATTTGTTCTGGGCAAAGGGAAGAATAAATTAGCGATGATCAAATTTAGAGAGAAAGATGTGGATCCTACACCTGGGTTGTCTACAGTTTTGCAACCCGATCCACCCGATTCAGAAAAGAAGCCAATTATTGTCGGTGCGCATGATGTGGTGCAAAAGATCAAGATCAAGAAACTGAAGGAGGAGGCACGTCGTGCTAGACCTCCTTGAAATTTTTTGAGGTAATTGGGTCGGGTCGTCGACCTTAAATTACAAGGCGCTTGTTGGGAGGCAACCCAACCTATTTATTTGCATTAGATTATGGAGTTTGTTTTTAATACAGTTATGTTTTGTGTTTTTATATATTAATGTGGAGAGATGAGAGAGAGAGAGAGAAGGACTAATGATGTTTCCTAGTGACATACATGAGCAGGTTATGGTAGAATCGACCCCGGTGTGCCATGGCACACATGACCTTCACAGGGGCTTGCATTGGCGAGTTGGGGATTCTTTAGACATGGATTTTAGCAGAGGAGGCAGTCGACCCCGGTGTGCGAGTACACATTGACTGTATAGGAGCATGGTGGCGCCATCACTGTGCTTGGGGACTGCTGGGCGCTATTTCGTCCCCACCCTTGAGGTGGTTGTGAGTATCTTTTTCTCCTGCTAAATTTTGTGTTTCTTCTATATAAGTATGTCATAGCTCCATCTCATCTACTAGCCTTTCACATTGATTGCTAAGTCCTATGCATGATCTCTAAATTCGTTGAGGACAAAGAAGCATTCAGTGTGGGGGTGGTTTAACTGTTTGCTAGCCAATTCTTTCTTGCATAGCCAGTTACATGTAGGATGTGTATAGGTTGTATTGTGTGTAGAGTCAGTGGTTTATGTCATGTGTTTACTTATATTGTCGTATTGTGTAGGATAGATTTATATTTGGTTTGCACTTTTATATAATTCAGTATACCCGCCAACAAAGTTAGTTGTGTATTGTCAAATTTTTCGAGTCTAAGCCTTGCATATAGAGTTAGGATATTATGAAAAATACAAAAAAAAATGAGAAAAAAAGAGGAAATCCATAAAAAATATAAAATTTAAATTTTTGAGAAAAGGCAATTGAAATAAGCATAGACCTGGTTGATTTAATGAGATGTGAAAACTTTAGGCATAGGGTGTGAATTTTGACCGAGAATGTACAATTTTAGTTCCCCCTAGTAAGTATAGAGAGAATCTCATTACGGGAATGCCTACCTAGTTTTAAACTAAAACTAAATTTGAAAAGCTAAAGTGTGTGCTGTTTTTCTCCTAAAAGAGTTGAGCTTGGTGTTTGCTAAACTAGTCGAACGTTCATGTTGTCCGTCTTAGGTAGTCGTCAGCCCGCCTCGTAGTGGTACACAGAACAGCTGTGCGAGGATGTGTATTAGAGCACTCACTGCTTTTAGATCTTACCATGTAGGACCACTAGTAAATCCTAATTGATCCTTGGATTCATTGTTAGCCTCTATGACCTAGGGAGACGATTCTTGGCCTTCATCATATATCGTTTAGAATTATCTTCCTAGTGCGTCACGAGGGAGTAGTAGTTGAGGGGGTTAGTTGAGGGAGTGCTTCATTACATATTTTTTGTGAGTTCTGCAGATCGAATATGCTTCATTGGATATCTACGAGGGGATGCGAGGGTGAGTGAGTTGGCTTGCACACTAAGGTGTGGTGGTGTTCCATGTAATTACATCGTGGACACAGTAGTGGAGAGCCAGAGTGTGTGACGTCTAATCCGCACGAAAATGGGGTTGGTTGTACTTAATTGGTGGATCGTGCTAGGTATCGGATTTCTATCATCTTGGTGTAGGAGGTTCGGTTGGATTAGGCACGTGACATATCTTATATGGCTATTTGAGAGGGGGAAGTGACTGCATTCTAGTGTGGGGGTGTCGACTTTTGACTACGGACATAGAGATTGTGCATTGACGACTCCACCCCCATACACGCATTGACTTGGACGGTTTGTGGCATCTTGCGCTTCATGGAGTCAGGGGAAGATGTATTATTCTTGTGATACTTATTCATTGTTTTGTTTCTTTCCTTCCCCTGACATTAGTAATGCTGCTTGATTCTTGGAGGAGGACCACTCGTACATATTTTATTGTATCATTGTTGTTTTACTGCGAGGAATAAAAAGAAAAAAAAAAAGTAGAAAGAAAAAAAGAAAAAAAAGAGAGAGAAAAAAAAAAGGAGATGAAAGAAGAAATACAGTTGTGCTTATTGAAAATCGAGTGGTGAAAGTTCTTAGTTCCGGATTGAAGATAAAGACTTGAGTTTTGCACATTATTTGCTTTGATGGCCACGGGATTGACATGGTACCGGGGTTTGAGGGGATTGAGGGCCGGAGTCGGTGAGATTTGGGTTGTGGATTCCTATCATCAGGGTGAGGGTGTGTGAGATATGGGGATTGGTGAGTTTATGTGACACTTTATGATTTTTTGCTTCATACAAGTTATATCCTTTTTGTCCCTAAGCCTCATCATATTTGACCATTAGCGGAGTAGGAGCTGGGACTGTGAATGTAGCGTAGCCTTGGTTAGCCTCTTAATTTTATCAGCACACATGAAGATGTAGGTTGTTCTTTATAGTAAAGTTAAGCTTTCTATACTAACTATGGGGAATTACTTGTTGTCGAGTTTAGTTGCGATTCACACCTCTTGTCTAACTTTTTCATTACTCCAGGAGCACCGGTCTATGTGTATTGAAATTTCCTGATCTCACAAAAAGAAAGAATTTAAAAGTTTTTATGTGTTTAAGATCGAGTCTAGAATTGCATTTGCATCATCTTGCTGCATTAGTAGTGTCTTGAGTCATGTTAGAGTCGTTTGTGTCTTGTCGGCTAATATACAGTTAAATGCAGTAGCTGAGACTTTGCTCGGGACGCGCAAATGGCAAGTGTGGGGGTATTTGATAACTCGTTAATAAGAGTTATCCTACGTACACTTTATATTGTTATTTGTGTGCGTTTCGGTGCAAAGTGACAAGATTTGAGCCAAAATATGAAGAAAATGCACTTTTGGATATTTTTGAGCTTTAATGCACAATCCGGACGTTTCTCAATGGTTTGGAGTATGATTTTGATAATTTATCACATTTTATCTTTGCGGTAGTGTTCGTGTTGTTGTTTGACAGGAATTACGCATGCGGGAATCACGTGGAGAGAAGGAACGAGCTTCGGAATAGAAGAAAAGACGAATTTGGCGCGTTTTGGATGTTTTCGCCAAATATTGGGCAATAATTGAGAAAAACGTGAAAATGATCTGGAAACGGGAATTTCTCTACACGGATGAAGTCTACATCGCAAAAGGAATCCAAAGGTGCAAAAGTTACATTTATCGGAGTCTGGACGAAAAAGTTACGTCAAAAAGGATGCTCAAAGAGATAAAATGTGGCCAAAAGCATCCGGAAATGCCAAACACGCCTTTCGAGGAGCTAAATTGATGAATGAAGGGTTCCCCGGAATTCGGGAATGTTTTATATCATAAAAGGAGTCTCGAGGTCGAGGAGATACTTAAGGAAGCAAAGGCGTGGGCAAGGAATCGGAAATTAGTCGAAAAAGGATGTTTTTGGGTGACCCAGACTTCTCTTCGTACGAAGAGATTTGTCTTCGTACGAAGAGATTATAGTTAGCCAAATTTTGAGTTGCTGAAAATGTCTTCCTAAAACAGCTTGCAGTATCTATCTGGGAAGGTCTTCCTACGAAGAGAAAAAAGTCTTCCTACGAAGGTCTTCCTACGAAGAGAAAAAGTCTTCCTACGAAGGTCTTCCTACGAAGAGAAAAAAGTCTTCCTACGAAGGTCTTCCTACGAAGAGAAAAAGTCTTCGTACGAAGACTCTTCCTACGAAGGTCTTCGTACGAAGAGAATTGTCTTCGTACGAAGAGGTCGCCAGAAAAAGCAGATTCGTTGGGGCTTCTGTGTAATTACTTGTAACTTGTTCTAAACACTATGGAAACATATTAGAACGGGTTAGGGCATAGTTTTTCAGTATCTTTGAGTTGGAGACAAGTGCTTGAAGCTACGGGGAGCTTGGGAGACACTTTGTTTGATATTTTCTCTTCCCTCTCTCTAGTTTTTGGTTTATGATCATGAAACTTTGTATCTTGATCATGTTTTTGAGTAACTAAACCCTTACTTGCTGGGAATTACTTGTTGAAAAACTAGGGTTTGCTTGAATGAATGTTTTGATGCTTTAATTCGTTCTTTGGATTAAAGTTATACGTTCTCCTCTTATTATGATTATCTTGTGTTTGTTTATTTCATTATACTTGCGAGTAGCTAACGTAGGAGCAAACTAAATTAGAACTTGTGTGATAACTCCATGAGATCTAGTCGGTAAATCAAGATAACCACCTAGTCGTATCATCATCTCGTAACTGGGTAGTGTTAATTAGGATCAAAGAGTAGATTAAAGTCCAATAATGCATGCTTATAATTGAATTAGGCTTGGTAACTCGGTCTATATTGATCATAAGTGTAGGCAAATTACTTGGTAACTCGGTAATTTGTAGAATGCTCGATTGATAAGAGTAGCGTATTTGCGTTCCAAATATCAAGACAGCATTCGTAGCATCCCTAGTGATCCACAAGAAGAATTCCCAGCACTCGTATCTCTTATAAGAAAACTCCTACAATTCTTGTCTACGTTAATTGTGAAGAAACTCATAGTTAATTGAGATATTTGTTCTTTTCATTTTAGTAGCATTAGACAAACAAACAACGCGCTGTGCCCACAAAAGGTTAAGAAATCCTAATTAATTTACAAGAAGTCTATTGGGTTCGACAACCCGGTTTTCCGGAATTTATTACTACACCGACAGCTGTACACTTGCAGTTGGAGCGTGTCAGCCATTCCCACCCCCCCCCCCCCTCCTCTTCCTGTTTAGGCTTTGAAATGTCTGCTCAGCTTCTCCAGCATATCTTCTTCTCATTTGGCCTTCCTCCCCACCAAAATGTTCTTACCAGTTTAATCATGCTTTTGTAGATTTTTCTTAGAAGCTGTAGACAGCTCATGACATAGCTTGGAAGAGCCATAACAACTGTCTTAATGTAGATCTCTCTCCTTGGAAAGGAAAGATTTTGAAGCTTCCAACCTTGAACCTTGTGCTCCAAAAAGAAGTCCCAAGTAATGAGTCTTAAACCCTCATTTCTATCTCTGCTCCAAAAAGAAGTCCCAAATACTTGGAGTTCTTTTCCACAAAAGGAATATTTTCAAGATCTAAAATGCCATCTATGACCTCTTGGGGAGTGTTTGGAGAGATGAAGTAACCAGACTTCTGCAAGTTAATGACATACCTGAAGCTTTACAAAAGGAATCCATAATCTTCATTACACTTTGGAATTCATTGACATTTGCTTGCATGAAGAAGACTGCATCATCAACAAAGAAAAGGTGTGACAGTGTGCCTCAGCATCTTTAACAATACTAATCACCTTCACCCCACCCTTTACAGTGGACCTTTTCAGATTTCTTGAGAGGATTTCCATTACAAGCACAAAAAGGTAGGGTGAGATGGGATCTCTCTGCCTTAAGCCTCTTGGGGGGGTAAACTCATTACCAATAACACCATTCACTTTAACAGCCGAGGACACAGTTGAAATGCATTGTCTAATAAGCTGAATAAAAGTTTCACAAAAGCCAAATTTCTCTAAGATGATGAGCAGAAAGTCCAATCCATTTGTCATAAGCTTTTCGGAGATCAATCTTGAGAGCTAGTAAACCATCTTTTCCTTGCTTCTTGTTCTTGATCTTGTGAAAGAATTTATGATCAATCAGAATGTTGTCTTGGATTGCCATACCTGGTACAAAGGCAGACTGTTCCTGACTAACAAGTCTATGGAGTATAGCTTTAAGCATATTTGCCAAGAGTTTCGCAATTACCTTATAAATAAAGGTACAAAGAGCTATAGGTCTAAAGTCTTGCATAAATTGTGGGCTTTTGACCTTTGCAATCAGAGCTATAACAGACTTGTTCATGCTAGGAAGCAAGACCTGAGTTGAAAAGAAATGTTGAACAGCTCTAAGCACCTTATTCTTGATAATTGACCATTGAGATTGATAAAATACTCCATTAAAGCTATCATAACCAGGGACCTTGTTAGGGTTGAAAGAAAAAACAACTTCCTCCACTTCTTGTTTAGTATAGGAATGGCACAAAAAACATAAGGAAGTAGGGTCAACATTGGAAAATGACACTTATTTTGGTTGTCATTGAAATTGGAAACGCGACGTTTTAAAAATTCTACATATACCTCATCCAAACAAGTCACTTTAAACAAGATCTTAATAAGTTCTAATGAAACCCCAACTCTTGATCCCCCATCCAAACACACTCTAAATGTTGTCCATATCCTATACATTTATAAATTAATCTGATAAACTTACAGTTTCCTGAAGGCAGGAACATTTCAGATATCATATTGTTAATGATATTTCTAGTTCTCACATGCGAAATAAGCACGCCTTATATAGCCCTGAGCAGTGGCAATTTTAGTTGTAACACAATAATCGCAGATAGGAAAATTGGCATGCACTTCAAGCCAATTGCCAACTCAGTCAAGACCACCTCCTCGTCCCGATACTCTGGATATGGACACCTTCAACTGGCTCAAACTGAACAATCTAAACCTAAGAAATGTAATTCTTATCCAACCTCAAGTTTCAATCCAATGAACAAGACAATGCAGCACAGACGTTTACACTTAAAAGTTGCACAATCTTTGCACTTTGCATGATACAATATGCACAATGGGAAGAGCCTGTACCAGCAGCAAAGTGCCAGAAAAAATCACCAAAATTGTTCTTTAACAGCAATTAAGAAATATTGTCATGGAATGAACCAATAGTACAAGATCTTGATAACATAGAGGTTCGCACAAGGGAAGAAGACCAATTTGAAAAGTATACATTTAGCCACATGGACATTTTGACCATCAAACCGGTATAGGGCTTAGACCTGCAAAACAATGGAAGGTGAATGATCATTAGTTAGCTTCATATTCCATAGTGATGAAAATATTAAAAGGACATTACCGGGAAATATTCATTACAACGGCAATACGGTGAAGCAGTACCGCGTGATAATTTGATTGGTTGATTGTAACCAATCAGTTAAAGTTGATTATTAACATCATAGCAGTTTTATCATATCAACACATGGAAACAATATATCAAGTCTGCAAGTGAAATAACGCATCTATTGTAGGACATCAACTATCACTGATGTAACGAATATTTTCTCGGAAAACACAAACGCTGGCAGATTTGGGGGCGTCCACCTACAAGCCCTTACTAAATTCAAAACTATACACCAAGCTACTTGTAACCACAAGCTGTCAATATGAATACAGGTTACCGTTAATGGACCCGTTTATTTTCTTATTTCTTTCTGTAAACTTGGGCAACTTTTATCATTTGACAATGACCATCATTTATACTAAAAGAATTCTTCACAATCACTCAAGTACCGTCAAAGAACTTAAGAAATCAAGTAACTCAAACTGGCACACCTATCACCATTACCGGAACAGCTATCTTAAAAAATAATGGCCTCTTCTCATTTCTTAAGTTATGAAATTAAAACAAAGAAAGGTTATTTTGCATGCGTTCGGGTTAATTTGCTTGCTCTGTTGTGTCAAGTTGCACTACAGACTTTGACATGTGTTTTCTAGTAAGGCCATAACTTTATTTTTTAATAGGTTAGACCTAAGAAACATTTTGCATTACCTGAAATCCAAGGGCTTGCAATCCCCAGGAATCTGTACAAACCTGCATGTTTCTAGTCAAGTGAGAATTCTCATGAATAACATTTTACCATCTTTGGTCTTAGGGTGATCCATTTAGATTTAAGTGTGCAATGTCGGAACTTTATCTTTGAATTCTATAATTTTCCACTGCTTCTCATAATCAGACCAGTTTACAACCCTAATCTTAAACCCATCCAGAGCAGACAAGTGGGGTAACTTCTTACAGCTACTTTTACACCTCCAGAACCATTTCCGAACTCCACCCTGAGGAAGTACATAGTACTGTTCCATTAAAAGGTGCCCGTGCGGACATTCGCTAGATATATACACTAGTGGAAACCGAGACTCTTCATATACTTTGATAGACAAGGATTATGTCTTCTTAATAGGAAATATTCAGCAAAAATTATGATTATGACATTTTCTCGCCAAAGAAAAACCTCTTTGCTGACACACGCAAAAAGTGAGAACGAGAAGTCGCGCTTCAGCGAATATATATTTCGTTACAGAAAAAATGAGTATAAGTCTCGCAAGTAAGAAATAAAATGAGCTCCAACAGAACTCGAGTTTCACAATTGATTTGCAATTGTTTTGCAAGTAGTTTGATAAGGGCTCTATAAGCCAAGAAGACTAGTAATTGTATATACACGCACGCACACACATTTCATTCATCTTTCAAAAGAATATCAAAACAATCATATGAAAGGTTACAAACAGATAAGGTTAGAATTGAGAACAGAGACAAGATAGCAATGATGATGGGGAGAGAATGAATGGCAGGATACTGCCAATTCGAATGACTTGTGGTTGAAAACGAAAGTGATCGCCACAAATGGGTTCCAAAATAAGGAAGAACTAGCGGTCGTAAATCCAGTGGTTTAAAAAAAACAATTTGGACAGAAATCTTGTTTACAAATTCCATCTTGTCAATGGGATGGCATAACGATCGGTTTAAAGTTTCTGGAGTACGCTGTTTGTTGATAGTTATTTACCATTTTTCATAATTTTAATGAATACTAGTATAGTAAATATGAATGTTACTTTATATGTTTATGTATATTTGTCATGTCAGTATTCCTGACGGCGTGTTCGGAAAAGGATTAAGATTTGGGATTTCTGCAAATTCGGGAATTTAAAGGCCGCCCTTTCAAATCGCTTGTTTTGGATAAATAGCGTATGGAATTGTACAAATTCCATGGTAATAAGCCTATGAATTTTACTTGCTGAAACTCCAGACATCAGTTACACCAAACTCAAGTGTCATTACAAATTCTGCTCAAAAATTACAGTAAGTGTTACCTGCTAAAAGAATTGAAATCTTTTCTCCCAATTGAAGAGTAAATCTGTATTACACCACCACCGTCATTCGCACAATCCGGGTGCCGCCAACACCAACTACCTGTTTCAAGAGCCACCTCCATCTGGTCGCTACAACCATGGCTACTCATGTAAAGATAGAAGACACTGAGAAGAAAGAAGCAAGAACTGTTTTCTAGTACACTCGCTAGTTAACCACCACGGCTTCATTGTCTTAATTACCGTTTCAACTAACGTGTCTGCATCATCTTCCATTGCCTTGTGGCTTCAGTTGCTGCCAATCTACAGTCTCTATCCTCTACTGAATATCTGGGGTTTTACTAGCATAGTCGACAGATATGCGGGGCCAAGTTCAAATGTCCCTTCAGACACGATACAATCCTCTCTTTTCTCATCCAAGGTCCAAGTAGTTTCTACTTTCCTTGAATTACTACCCAAATCTTGGAGTACCACTCAAGAGTAGACATATGGGCACCATAATATTGATACATTTAAGGAGCTACCAAAAAAGGAAATGGAGAAAGATTTATGCTTACTGAACATCCAACTCAACTATGTAAAGAGTGTATTTCCAGGAAGGAATCTTGAGACTTTACAAAGAATGCTCTTACATGTGCTAATGCTCTTTCATGTGTGCCGAGCATCTTGGAGCATAGACATTGATGAAGCAAATTATGTTACAGTCTACAGGTTTTAAGATGTATTCTTAATAATGGTATCTTTTGGGCTTGGAATTGTAAAATCCTCCCGTCAAACGCTTAAAACGAGTTCGGAAGCTTTGCTTATACACATCGGTGTCATTTGGGCAAGGTATAAAAAAAGAAGGGTACAAGGCATATACTCGGATATGAGGTAGGACATGAGTGTTCGAGGATAAGGCAGAAAATAAAAATGTATTTTTCCAGTGTTTGGGTCGAGCAGGATATGAAGCAGTAGGATAAGATGCAATATGTGAACGAGGATAAGATGTAATATGTGAATTGGGAAGCATATGAACGAATGAGTGTATTGAGGTCACTTCGAGATTTATTAGGGGTATCTTAGTTTTTTTCCACCACCAACTCACTCCCGCCAAATTTTATACTGGCTTATACCACCTAGGAAGTGGTACAAGTTTTTAGGCAAAAATATGAAGGGGGAATAAGGTGGGATAAAGTGTACCTGTTCTTATATCGCACCCAAACGCAGTATATGAGACAAGTATAATTCATCCCTATATCTCTTTCCTTATACCTACTTCCTTATACGAAGCCTCAAATAATAAATTAATAAATTGTGGTAGTGGCTACGAGAAGTGCTTAAAGGACTACAAGTTTTACGATCCAAAAACTGGAAAGAAGATATACTGGTGAGGTAACAGTCTAAACAAGTTTTCGAATAAGAGGAGCAAATTCAACAGCGCAACAGCCTATAGAAATCCTCAAATTAAAAAAATTATTTCTATGATGTAGCACAGTCTAAGTGAAGATACAACTCTCATTTCTATGTTTGGTGACTGTAACCCATAGGCTTTCAAGATCAGTTGAAATAATGATGCATGTTAAATGCAAAACAACACTTTCAAATGGTTAAATGAAGTGTACTAAGGCAAAAATACCAAATCAGATGTCAAGAACTAAATCAACAACATTGGCGACCTAAATATAAAGGACATTCCCGAGCCGGGACAAATTCTCTGCCGGATTTGATATCAAGGCTAGACTCGGCACAAAAAATTGTTAAAATATTATTCAAGATTACATATATGTAGTCTAATGGTAAAACAATCACGTGTACAGTCATCCTGTGCTTAGTGAAATCATGTATACTATGAAACCCCAACTTGCTTTCTTGTACTACGTTAAAGATAATTCAGATTTTCATAATTACTTTTATTGGCACTTTGGGTATTTAATTTTTTGTAAGGAGTCAATAAGAAACTTAAATAACCAATTTGGGACCTTGTGAGCGCTTTTTCTTTTTCTGGTTAGTCAAGCTTTGAGAGCTATAAATGACAAATCTGATTTAAGTGAAATTCAATATATTAGGTAATTAAGGACATATATGAGGCTGGGGGTCGTGGTTAAGATTATTAGTAGGACGAAGATTGATGATATGGATGCCATATTAGCGGCATTATATAAACATTAGATATCTTGGGTATATTTTACGTAGTGATAGAGAGATGGACGAGAATGTCACCCATATGATAAAAGCAAGGTTTTTGAAGCTACATTACTAGGATCACAGAACGTCACGGTACATAGGATGGAAACGGCAATCACATAGGTCTTGATATGGGATATTAGGGGTAGGCTTCTATATAAAATACTAGGGGATTGCCCATGCCCGAGGGCACTACCCCAAAAAACATTAAGAACGTTTCACCAATTGTAATGTCATTAAACAAAATAAGTACTTCATCCGCAAACTGGGACATAAATCGAAGACAACACACATAAGAATAGCTGACAATAATAGTAGAATTTTGAGAAATGTTTTGGCGAAAAGTTTTTATTAAAGCCTAATTCTTGAATTCAGAAGATATATAAGTTGAATTTTTGCAAAATTCAAGATTACAGAGAGAATTTCTCATTCAACAGGTGGCTCTACAGTGTTAAGATACAAACTGTAGTGGAAGAGAGAGAAAGTTAAGAATTTCCCACCAGCCACCACTACCCATTATCCTCAGAGAGAGAAAGTAGGAGAAAGAGATGAGGAAGAGGATGGCGTTTTTTTAGAATTGTTGACTAAACCACTACCCAATATCCTCCCCATTATCTCAAATTTTCTGGGTATTCAAATTATAAGTGGGTGGTAGGTGATATCTAAGGGCTGGGGTTGATTTAATCTAAAGGCTGGAAAAAAGTCAACCGTCCTGTTTTATAGAATAGATGTTGCCAAGAACGGCTTTAACTAATGGGAACTGTAATAGATGAGTACCCATACACATAATACAGAATTTTGTTTCCTTCTGATTTTGTAGTACAAATAAAACCTTGTGTAATTAAACGCCCACGTCCCATGTAAAATTCTCACTCCATAAGTGTATTCCTTTCTTAAAATAGCATGTCCGAAAATAAGTGTCGTACTACCAATAAGTAACTTACTTCAGCTTTACTTCATTCTATACCCATCCTCAAACTTCTCATTTCCCAAGAAAAGTGCCACAAATGACAGTTCAGAGCCAAAAGCAATTCCTTAGAGTCTTCAACTCCAGTGAAAAGTCCCCCCTGACACTCACTTTGTGGGACAAGCAAGTACTAAGATATAACATATTCATACTCACTAGTCAGTACCGACTATTCCAATTACAAAAATCAGAGACTAACCCTCTGAAAGAAAACCTAGCCTGATTAACCAGAGATGAAGAAGATGAGTTGCCTACATTTTAGAAAAGCAGCAACCATCACAGTTTTTGAAACCATTTCAGCCAGCTCGCTTGCAATTCTGGAGTGTCGCACGTCCTAATTCGCGGTATCTTCTTTCCAAATTGCGATACTATTGAGCCTTACCTCTTTACTAACAACGACATGTCCTCTTCATCGTACTCACCACTGGTCTGTGGTATCACGGTCGAATGGGTGGCTAGGTTTTCTTTCAGAGAGTTAGACTATGATTCTTTTTAAATTGGAATCATCAATAGTATCTTAAAATGTAGTAATAATGAACGCAAGCCCATACTCTACTAGGTTAGATTCAAAAAGCTAATTTAGTAAAGTAATAACTACATAATTTGGAAGGAAACAAAATATGGTATTATACTACGAAAACTCATTTTTTACTGTTCCCATTGGGAATTGCTACTGTTAGCGTTTCTCATTCCTAACAACATATTTCATCCAATTCATCCAGAACTGTTAATATGTCCAGGAGAAGCCTACCCCATAGCTTACCCCGTACCAAGACCTATGTTACCTAGACTGTTTCGACTGTTTCGCTTGAGTACCCGGTCGATATGATACGACCCGGTGCGGGTATAAAATCCGTGTCGATCCGGTCAGCTTCATCATGGACGCAGCTCTCCATCAATCGTCATCTCGGACAACGACCGACCACGCTCTTTCAATCGCCCATCGCTTTGAACCGTCGGACTTCCACCCACGTTTCCACCATCTGTTGTTTTTTGTCTGCAGGCCGTCTTCTACGTCATTCAGGCGTGAGACTCGTATCAAACCCTAATTTTTTTTGGGTTATGATTATATATGCTAATTTGGGTTGGGCTTCATCTGTTTTATAAAAGAACTTTTGACAGAAAACCCTTGCAGCTTCGTCTGGCTGACACTTAGCTACCAGCAGTACTGATTTTGTCAAAAAAAAAAAACGCTGCAATTTCACGTCCACCGACATCGCGCACCATTTTAAAACAGAAAATATCCCCCCGCGGTTTCACTTCTACAGACACTTTTACAGACACTTGGCTATTATCATACTGTCCAAGCCCAAGAAACATTATTTATTGATGAAAAGTCCTTACATAGTTTTTTTAGGGTCAATTACTTATTAGCCACCTCCAGTTTGGGGTAATGATCCATGTACCACCCCCCGTTTGGAAATATACTTATTACCACCTCCAATGGTTGATTGCAAACTATTAACAACTAGTGTTAATTTTCTGTCAAACTATTAACGATGTTAGGGGTATGATCGTCATTTAAATAATTATTACTTTATATTTTAAAAAAATTAAAAAGAAAGGAAGAACAAAGAAGAAGAACAGAGCACGCAGTAGAAGAATGGAGGAGAACGAAGTCAGACAGACGAAGGAGAAGAGGGAGGAGATCTATCATCAGAGAAGAAAAAGCACCGAAGATGAACAGGCCGCCGATCGAACAGATTGGGTAATTGGACAAACCCATCATCGAGCCACACATCCTATAGCTTCTTCTTCTACTTCTTCTTCTTCTTCTTCTTCCCGATCGATTCGTGACTTGGTAGGTTCTCTCTCTCAGTCTCTTTATCTATTTCTTTCAATTGGTCTGGAGATCTGAAAATGGATTTGGGATTCCAATTTAGGGTTTTCATTTGAGACATAATTTGTTTGTGTTAAATCTCTTGAAAAGATTTAATTTTATGGTCTGGTGGTGGCTGGTGGCTGCACTGAGGTTTGCACTGAGGTTTGTGATAGTGGACGTGTGGTTTTGGGGTTTGTTGATGGTAGCAGTGGTGCTACGATGGTGTTGGTAGTGCTAATGGCGGCGTTGGTGGTTCTGGTGTTTATGTGAATTGGTTGTGGTTGTTCCTCATACCTGAGTTTGAGTACAATGCCATTAATGGCATTTTCCGGCGAGGAAGGCGGAGGGATTTTGCCGGATTCTGTTCTTTTTGGTAAGCAATTGGTGATTTTTCTAACTTTGAAATTGGGAAAAAGGAGAGATAGAAGTCTGCCGGAATTTTGTGCCGGATTCTGGGTTTAAGGTGGCGGTGGTTGTTCTTCATGTTCATATTTTTGTGATTGTACAATTTTGCCCTTGAAGAACCGTTAACTAACGGAAAATTTTGGATGGAAAAGATCCCAGTTGTTGATTGCAAGCAGTTAACAACTGGAGGTGGCAATAAGCGGGTTTCTAACCTGGGGGTGGTACATGGATCATTACCCCAAATTGGAGGTGGTTAATAAGTACTTGACCCTTTTTTATTTCATAATAGTCGTTGACATGATAGAAAATAATACAAAAGGCCAACGGCGAGTTTGGTGAAATTGAAAAGTGAAGCCCGTCATATTTTTATTTTTTCTATCCTACCCTTCTATTTAAATGTATGTAGTTAATGAGTTATGGTCAATTACGTAGTTAGCTAAAGTTGGCAAGTAGTTGATATTTATAACCCCGTAGAGGAGGTCATCCCACTACTTCTAAATTTCTCAGGATCTTTCTATCTCACACCTTGATAAACTTCCCACTTCCTCAAAAAAAATCTGACTATGTCACTTACGTCAGTTATCTTCCAACACATCTTCATCAACCACCCAAAATATACTCATCTCGAAAATGAAAATATAGAAAAATATTTATGTTCATTGACAACAGAAAGAAAATTTGAAAAACGCCGATGATGATGTGAGGGACAACACTCGGCTGTGCCTCTTCTTTTTCTTTGAGAATTATGTGCCTCTTCTTCTGAGGTAAGCAACTTTTTTCTTTTTTTAAATATTTTGTGTGTGCTAGTGATAGAAAATGTTATTGGTCTCCTAATACCAAAATTAATGCACAACTTACACAATAACAGACATAAAATAGACGAAAAATGTATCCCCACGTCTGTGTCCAAATTTTGGGTACTTTCCGGCCGAGTCCCCGAATCCTAAATTTCAACAAATAAGCAAATCAATCCTTGGATACTAAACATGACACCCTCCCAGGAGTCCAGGTAACGTAGACCAAGACCTATCACGATCCCATTCTATGTGCCGAGACCTTCTGTGATCCTGATGAGACACTCGTAGGCCTTTTTGGATGCACAAATTAGAGAGAGCAGACCACGACAAGTCTGGGTAGAGTAAACAGGACAATAATTAGTAAAAAAAAAAAAAAAAAAAAAAAAAACACAATGAGCAAATGGCCTTGAACACACGAAGCAAAAGCTGGAAGAGTTTTGATGAATGTAACCGACAGACCCGATTAACTGGTAGAAGGCCTGTTGTGGCCATTGTCATAAAAAATAAATTTTTGGGAAGTCAACGGATCAGCCTGAGTTCTCAGATCTCAAGATACGCTTGGGCTTGAGCAGGCAGAGCATCTTCCTAATTTGAGCTTTACTTATTTGAGCAGCTTCGCCATAGATTGGGGCCTGCAAACGACATAGCTGCCAACCTGCCCAAATTACACCCTAATTTATGCAAGAACTCTTCCTGAAGAGGGAGCCCTGACCCTTTAATCAGAAAAAATTGAGGTCCAGCAGCACAACCAAATTCTGACCGACAAAGAGGTTCCAGTCAGGCAGTTAAGGTGGAAGTTGCAAGTCGAAGTTTTTTTTGTGCTGAAGGTTATCCTCTCTCCCTTTATCTTTTCTTGTCATGCACCGAAATGATCATTGCTTATTCAATGTACGACAAGAATATGAATGTCCTCAAATGAGTACAGTTGGACAAAAAAATGCAGCCCAAAGGTGTGAGTTTACTAGTGCTGGTAACTTAGAAAGGGAATGGGGAGGGCAGAAAATGTAATTTCTTCTTTCCAGCAACTCGAATGAGGATTTAAGGCTCCAAAAGGTGCTTACATCTGAGAGTTGTGCGGGGAACAGCTTTAATACCTTGTTGCAATGTGGTGATCGGCCAAAGTCTGGATGTGTATGATACTGAAACAACGAGATGGATAGAATGGTGGAGACTGGTGACATGTCAGCTGTTTCTTTTATATGGTAAGAAGGAACAAATGTGTTTCCTGGATTCATCTAAAAGAAATGACAGCACGAGGGACTAGATGAACGTAGAGAGAGCAATGTACCCAAGTACAGTTGATTGGGGGATGGAAGAAACACAGATTGATGTGTTTCTTATGGGAGAGTTCAAGAAGAGTAGCTTTAGTATAGTTCTTTCAACTTGTTTCTCATTTGTTCATAATGCCTTCTTGACATGTCTCTTTGTAATTAACTCCCAAAAGGTTATCTAGCTTACATGACCTGAACAGACAGGACTCTAGGCCAAACTACATACTGACTGGTCCAGAAATATATGTAGTACATTCACCTAAGGATATCAAGAACTGGTCGTCAAATTTTTACCTAAAATTATGGTAATACAATAAAACCATAACATGCAACATGTTACATTTAGTTTGAATCCACAATCTCCTGGCTCACCAAACCAACAAAGCTGAGTTGTTGCGTAAATTCATGGCTTGCAAGATTCTAGTAAACTAAATTGACTCCCTCCTGATGAGATAAAGGGTTCTTCTAGTCACTATTTCATAACTAAAACCAGCTGCAGAAGGGGTTTCCTGTCTTGATGACTTAAAGGCATTGTTTGTGATTTTAGAGCTAGAGACTCCTAGATTGATCAAAACAGAAAAATAATAATCAGCAAACAGATACTACTTACAGAGGGCTTGTCAATAGTAGTGAGGAAAGAACCAGCACACGGGAAGGAAAAGTGCACCAACTCCAAACAATGGTCCTCAGACAACAGGCCCAGAAAAATGCATTACAGATTGTAGGCACTGATAGAAAACCTAAGTATGTTTTATCTATCTAACCAGACCATTACATAGCCTACTAAAATTTCCAATGAAAACATCCACTCAACCATCTCTCCTCATCTCATCTATCAGTTCTCAATTCAGAGTTCTTCTAGAAGGACCAATTTTCCTTCGTAGCTAGTCAAACCGCTCATTTATCTTACCATTCAAACTTTGGCTATGTTCATTTGCTTTATACATTTTTCCTAAGCTCTCAACAAAGAGCACAACATCTCATACCCACATAAATCTTTTTTCCCTCCAAATTAACCAAACATACAACCACACAAGAATCCTGATGCAACCACACTTTGGCTATGTCAGAGATTATGAGTCTTCCATCAACTCCTCTGATTCTGAGCCAGAGGAGTTGATGGAACAGCTATTATACCTTGTTGCAAGGTGGTGATCAGCCAAAGTGTGCAAGTGTATGGTATTGAAGCAAAGAGATCGACAAGATGGAGGAAATTGGTGACCAGTCAACTGTTTCTTTTTATGGTAAGGAGGTACAAATGTGTTTCCTGGATCCATATAAAAAGAAATAACAGCGCGAGAAACTAGATGGAAATAGAAAGAGCTACCGAAAGCACAGTTCATTGAGGGGATAGAAGAAACACAGATTGATGAGTTTCTTATGGGAGAGTGCGAGAAGAGTAGCTCTAGTATAGTTCCTTCAGCTTGTTTCTCATTTGTTCTCTTCATCTAACCCTTATAATTCACGCCGTTTCCCCTTGTGTCTTAATACTACGGACACCAGATATCAAAAAAATGCCATATGCAATATCTTCTCCCGTACAAATAAGTTTGTTCCAGTCAAGCACATATGCCCAGTCTTTTATTTCTTGAATATAAATCCTAAATTTAGTATCTTTTTTAGTAACAGTTAGTGACCACCACCAATACTACAGTATTCCTGTATCCAGTTTACCCCAAAAATTGAATACCCCATGGCTCAGCCTCATTTCTACCACAACAGATGCAAGAACTTAAGGGACTAAAATTACACTACAGGTGCCTTGACCAATCTTCGGTTTTCTGAGATCATGAGCGATCAGACTACTCAATTTCTGCAGTAGTTTGTGAGTCAAAATTCTAGTAATGTAAATAACGTAGCAGATAAACATTAATCCCTCAAACATAAACACTTAAGGTGAAAATAGTGAAAAATTATAGATCGCCAAATACATCATTCCGGACTGCTAGTGTACCATGCTTCAGAACGAGTGATACAAGTCTCGATTCGCTAGGGTATGAGTGAACTGTGATAACACAGGTCTTGACAGACCATTACGTGCAGCAAAATATATAGCAACGATAAAACTTATGTAAAGAAAAATGACATTGGTAATAGTTGCATAAGCATGAAGAGGGAATGAAACCACAAGTGGTTCCATCTTTCAGAAATACGTCGAGAAAAGAGAAGAATTCAACTAACCTTTTAATATTACTAGACATGAATTTTAAGCCCGTCAGATATCATGAGTCTTCCATCAACTCCTCTGAGTCTGAGTCTGAATCGCTCGCATTGTAACCTAAAAGTCAAAGAGAAATCAATTACCATACACAAAATGGTAACAATGGACCAGTGAGCACAACGGCATGTCAGACTTGTGAAGACAACTCCAACACATGTTTATGGAGTCAGAGAAAGCACCTGGCCGTTTATTGCTGACTTTCCAAACTGAAGATCTAACTCTTGAAACTCTTGTAATCCATACTCTTCCCTGAAATTCCAACATTATGAATAAGTATATCTACATCACTGGACGATGTCCCATGTCACTATTACTAACGATCTAAAGAACTAAACATTCAAAACGAAAGGGCAAAAGGAAGCATCTTGACCCCCAACTACTTGTAGTAAAGCCATACAGACCTACATCTCATGGTCATAAGAGTTCTGGACATCTAACTATGGAGATAGACCATGAAAATACAAATGGGCAGAAGGGAGATGGAGAATTGACACTCCGTATTCAAAGAAAATTCAAATAAAATATGGCTACGAGAAGGAAAATTCTCCTTCCCTTGTCCTAATTTAGCAAGTGTTCAAGCACAAATACACGGGACGATAATGATGGAGTCTGAATCTTTAGATAAATTCAGAAGTTCCAGAAGTTCTCTAAGAAAATGATTAAGGAACAGCCTTAACAAAAGTTCAGAAGTAGAACACATGATATGGAAAACAAACACCATCGACTTAAAGTTGTTCCCAGATTAGATTCAGTCTTTCAACCTAACTTCTGAAAGAAGCAAGTCAAGAACAGCCACCGTCCAAACAACAA
Organism: Linanthus parryae; assembly: GCA_023055425.1. NCBI lineage: Eukaryota > Viridiplantae > Streptophyta > Magnoliopsida > Ericales > Polemoniaceae > Linanthus > Linanthus parryae. Next base: position 500,131 of record JALGPY010000051.1, read on the forward strand.
ATTGACAGTATAGAATAGGTTGCTGAAACAAAGATGTACAGTGTATTTCTTCTTTTTTACTTTTCTAGACCAAAATTAGCGAAATACAAACACCCGAACCATTTAATAGAGACATCAAATTGATTTGTACGGAGCAGAGCAATCATGCATAGAATTCACAATTTAATTTAGGTGAGCCAACAAGTCGAGAGGCAAAAAGAAATCACCTTCTGGACATCTTTGGGAACGCCATAACCGTTGTAATACATCTGACCCACCAACACCTGCATCGAGATGTCTCCAGCTTTGGCCTCCTTGAGGGTGTCCTGGAACCACCGCTTCACGCAATCCGACACCACCCGCGATAGCGGCGTGCGCTGCTGCTGGTCCTGCTTCTCGCCACTACTGCTGCCGCCTCCCTTGCTGTTGCTGCTGCTGCCACCGTTGTGGTTCTCCATCTAACTCCGCAGCTTCACCGTCCGCAGTTTTGTCACCAATTCTGGATATGTCCGTCGGTTATGCAGTAAGGGTTGTGCGATTCACCAATTTGCAGCGACCTTGTCTGCGAAGGCTGCGGGGCAGATTTTCAGCAAAATTGACGAAAGGGGCGAATAATCATCGCGATTTATCAGTACTCTGGTTGGAAGAGAAGCAGATAAATCTAATGAGAATTTTGACTAGGGCAAATCTCTTTCCCTGAAGAAAAGGCGGAGACGCCAAAGAGAGTCTTACGCTGTCAGTCTTGTTGCCCTACTCTTCTTTTTCTTTAAAAAAAATAAAAAAATAAAATAAATAGGTCTTTGTTTGGATAGACAGTTTTGCTACACCTCAACTCAAAGTTTGTAGAACCCACATTCTGGTCTCTATTAATATAAAAGTCAAAACTCAGAACTCTTATATCCAAACTAGGTCTGATAATATTTGACACGACACGACAACACGGTACGAACCCGACACGAAGTTAGTGGGTTTGGATCAATACGAACTCGCAACGGGTCAAAACGGGTCGACCCGAAGATGACACGAAAATAAACAGGTCGTGTTCGGGTCAACCCGTGGGTTAAGCGAGTCAACCCGCTTAACCCGTGAAATCAGGTTCCCCACATAATTCAGGTGAAATCATATTCCCCACATAATTCAGCCATTATTTTGTCATATCCACAAGACTTGTGGGGTGCATTCATAAATATTAAACTTTATAAAAAATAAATAAAAAACTTTAAACAATCAGCAACCCATGCTTGGCTGTCAACCACCCACCACTACCACATTCTGATCTCTTTCCATTTCAACCTCAACCCTTACTTACCACGGCCACATCTCTCTTCTCTTCATACAAAAAACCCAACATTTCACTTCTCTCTAACTATGGTTCTCTCTCTCTCGGTCACACACACACGATGCTCAACCAACCTACTAGATTCTCAACTCATCCAAACCATTGAGGCCTCCATGGGTCTATGATCGACCCTGTGAACCCATCACCGTCTGTCTCGCTATCGTCGTCGATCTAGTCGTTCGTATCTCTCTTCGTCTGTTCAGTGAAGCGGATCTGAGTTTTTTCTACTTATTGTATGTAAATAAGATGATTTGAAATTGTAAGTATTTGAGTATACAAATTCAGCTATTTAGGTTGTATTTGAGGATTTAGAACCCTATTTAGGATGCTATGATATGGGTTTCGGAAGTTTTTCGTCTCTGGGAGTAGTTTTCTCTCCTCTGTTTGGGTTTTTTTCTTCTGCAAAACAGGTTCAGAAACCCGGTCCGACCCGACCCGACCCGTTTCTGAAGCGGGTTACCCGTGGCGTGTCGGGTAACCCGTTTAATAAACAGGTCGGGTTCAGGTAGGGCTGTTTGACACGATAAAGTACCCGGGTCATCAGCAGGTCAACTCGCTTGTGACCTGTGACGGGTTGATCCGACCCGTAACCCGCTGTGTTGACCCGAATTGTCACCTGTAATCCAAACAATGTCATCATGTATAGTTTCTAAAAAAATGTATAGGTGTCATTTCTAAAACGCCTTCTATATTTCTCACTCCATCCCGCAAAGATAGTTCATATTTCTATTTTGGTTTGTGCCAAAATGGTTGTCCAATTACATTTTTAAGGTAAGAAATGTAATGAAGTTACAATACTACCCATTCATATTCAATGCACCTAATTTTGGAGAAAACACAATCAAGGGTAATAGTGGAAGTAGCATGTTAACAAATTGTAGTGGGGTGCATTAATTGCATGTCTCCAAAAAAAAATTGTACTTCCGAAAATGGACTACTTTACGGGACGGAGGGAGTAACATTTTGGTCTCTTTCGCGGATTTCAACGTACGAGTAAACATATAGTAATCATTTGAATTGGGACTCACACCATGTATGAGGATTAAAAGATTCCCTCGGATAGGAAGACCACTTGATCAAAAAGTGAAGAACGCTCACAACCAAAAGAAATGGCACGAAGAAAAGTGGAGGCTGAACAGCAATCTAAAGAAATCGTTGAAGATGCAACATTTAGGAAAAAATGTAGGGTTTGATCTCCTCAAAACCATAACGTTTAAAGAGGCTCTTACAAAAGCAGTCAAAAGAGGAGGATTGTTTGACATAAAAGAAAAAGCGTATGGAATGCTCTCGGAGAAGAGGAAGAAGAATCGATGGAAGACCAAGAAATAGAGAACAACAACCAGTAGACAGAATAAAACAGAGAAGGGAGAGAGGAGAACGTCTACCGGAGACATTCCAAAGTGTAAGATCAGGTGGTGCAAGGCTAACTATTGCAAGGTCTTGAATCAGCTTTCAAGGCCTTGAATCAGTTATCTAAGGCTTGAAAATAGTATATCTATTTTCAAGTCCTTGAAACTGGATTCAAAGCCTTGAAACTGTCTAACATATATGACCATTCTCAGGGGGAGTTTTCTGTAAACTCTTCTAAGTTGATTTCCTTTCTCTCCTTCATATGATTGTTTTACTACTATTTGATGATGAAAGACAAACATTCTAACATGTTTGAACATAGAATATCATCTGTTTGACTTTGTTCTTGCAGGGAATTTTATTTCCTAGTTTGCAGAGATTATTTCCTAATCTGACTTATGCAGGGAAGGAAATAATTGAGAAGATGATTATGTGTTTGATATGAATGACTTGACGGCTTCTCAATCTATTCAAATGCAAGATCACGACATTATCTCTGGAGATTGTGATAATTTAACCGTTGGAGAAGATTGTCAAAGAGTCAAAGTCTGTTGCCTACAAAATAGGGGATTTGTTGCTGAAAATCTGGGAAGATTTGAAGAGCTGTTTGAAGTTTAAATATAGCTCTTTTCTGAAGCAACTAGACACAATACTCAACGGGAAAAAGGAGAGAAAAAGTTCTGGATTGACAAGTGTAGATAGTGCTTTCTGAGCTGACAGATCTTGGCCACGTGGCAACCATCCAGCACACCATATTGTGCTCCACACACACTGGATCACCAGCCGCGCTGATCCATGTGGGGGCTGCGAGACAGAGCCCTCGCATACCACCGCACGGGACTTGTAGGGACTTAGTGGTTTGGAGGCTAGAGTAAGTCCTGTCGCGTGCGAGCCAAGCCCGCACGCGACCTTTAGTAACTGCTTTTGAGAGATTTATGGCACGAGCTCCATAAACCCGGTCAATCCGGTCAAACCCGGTCAACCTCGTAACGGTTCCGGTATTCGCGCATAACGTGCTGTAACGGTCCCTATATATGAGGACGAACATGCCGTTGTGGTTAAGCTAATTAAGCCGCCATTAATGGGCGCATTTACCACACTGCAACGGTCACATTCTCCGTTATATATAGGACGTTAACCTTTCCATACAAAGGAGAACACACTAGCCATACGCGGAAGCTCTACCAAACCTCTGTCTCTCTCTCAGACATTACTACTGCCTTACTATCTCCCTACACACAACCCGACTCTTCCTGTGCTATCTCTGATTCTCTACTTACGGTGTACACGGAGGTCTCCCCGCCGGAATCTCTTGTGCACATTTTGGTGAACCTGACGTGAACCTACCAGCAAAAGCAACCATGTCTCAGGAGGATGATGTCAGTAACAGATCGCCTTCCACCGAAGCTGCCTCGGGAGAGGAGACCCGCCGTAATCCTACGACCCCCGGTGAGGCACCGACGCTAGAATCCTTGGACGCCACCATCCAAGGTCAGGCGAAAGCCCTCAAAGCTCAATCTGCGCAGCTAGAACGGATCATGGCTGTCTTGGGGACTCTTGCACCGAACCCTGCGCAAGCCACCGCCGTCTCTCAGGGAGGAGGAACCTCCACCGCTCAAGGATTGGGAGTGTCAACCACACCTCCCAACCCTAATCTGCAGACTCCACCGGCGACTACGCAGCTACCTTCAATTCAGGGGTCAACAGCTCAAATGTTGCCTCTCACCGCTCACACTCCTCAGCCTCCGGCTCTGGTACCTAACCCGGCTTCGCAGTATCCCTTGCCTCCTCCAACGGCGATCTGGGGCAATGCGAACGGCCAATATGTCCCCAACCCTCCGGCGGCATACGTGTCGCCTCCGCCTGCGGCAAACCCTCCTCCTGTTACCGAGGGAAGCATTCCAGAATGTATGACGTCTCTGCAGAAGCGCATGGACACTATTCTGGCTCACCAATCATTCGCGGATACCATCATCCCGAAGCTAGACAATGATCCACCCATCCCGCGGGAGATCTATCTCATGCCTAACCCGGTGGGGTACAAAGCTCCTAAATGGGACAAGTTCGAAGATGTCAACGGAAACGCTCATGAACATGTCATGCGTTTCATCGATGTCATGGGGCCATATGGAGCTGATCCCAAATTGCTGATGCGAGAGTTCCCAAAATCCTTGGGGAACGTAGCGTACAAATGGTACCGGACGTTGGAAGCTGGCTCCGTGAAGACTTGGGACGACATGGTCCAAAAGTTCTACACCAAGTTCTTCCAGATGGAAGAAAAGGTGACAATGATCCACCTCTCGCGGATGTATCAGAAGCGCGAGGAGGACGGGATAACTTTCATCAAGAAGTTCAGGGCGAAGTCCTTGGAATGCACAGATCCGATGCTCGAAAGTCGGCTCGTACAGATATGCCTGCAGTGCATGCGAGATGAATACAAAGGTATGCTCATCAACCTGCAAACACCAACGTTTTCAAAGCTAATCGAATGCACGAAGAACATCGAGCCTATAGTCGAGAGGCAGAAAAAGAAAAACGCTCCAGAGCGATCTTCGAGCGGTACTACCTACAAGATCGGGAGGTTCAGTTACAAGAGGGGACGCGAAGCTGAGGTCAATACAGTTTCACCCCAGAAGCAGGCGAAGATTATGAACTTCGATGCACCACCTCTACCATGTTCGGTGGAAGAAGCCAGCGACCTCTGCAGACAGTGGCGCAAAGACGGTGTCTTACCGCCGCTCGAGAAGGCACCCTCCAAGGAGATGGTGAGGGACCCGAAGTGGTGCGAATACCACGGCAAGGTCATGCATCCCACAGCGGACTGTAAGAAACTCAGGATTGTGTTTAGCCAAAAGATGAAGAACGGCGAGCTGATCGTCAGCGATCACAGGAAGGATGTGCGCAACAATCCACTTCCTGCCCATGCGGAGCAAGACTCGAAAGGTAAAGAGATCGCCATGATCTCGATTGTGGATCTGGAAGAGGTCGCAGAGGATGGTCTACCCATCATTGCCGAAGTCCATGATGATGAGGACTACAGCCTAGACACGGAGGACGAACGCGCCGACCGGATGAAGGGGTCGCATGGTTTTAGCAGATTCTTCGGCGAGATGAACTTCTCGGAGAAGTGCCGCACAGAAATGACGAAAGCAATCTTGAGGATAGCGGAGGACTACGAGGAGGATCTTGTAGTCTCCGACGGGAAAGTCATCAGGGCGTCTCGCTCTACAGAAAAGATTATGACCTTTTCTGCCAGCGACAAAAAGACAGATGCGAGCCACCAGAGGCCTCTGTATGTAACTGTTGGAATAGATGCCCTAGAGGCAATCTAGTTTAGTATGAATTTGTATATGGCTAGAAAATTCATTTATTATTTATTGGATATTTAATATAATGAAGTCCTTAGATTTACAATTGTGTTGTTTATCTTAAATATCCCTAGTCAAGTATAATGATTAATGGGACAATCATCTATAGACTAGTATGGGGTTGGATTGATATGGAGATATCATGATCCAACACATAGGTGTGCATTACGGGATGTTGCACTGGATTGACCCATCTCCGAGAAGGCTACATACATGTTATGTTGAGTCACAAGCGCTTCTCGCGGTACAATGGTATTGTCATCCTTAGACTTAAAGTCACTAGATATTCTAGTTGTGGATCATTGTGATCTTGGTAGCGTTAAACGCTACACCGTGACTGGGTAGTTATAAAGGCGTGTACTGGATACAATGATAAGCAATCTTAGAGATCGTAGTGGACGTAGAGAGGATTTTCCCCTCCCACATAACGGGAGCAAATATCCTAGGCCACTCGAGGGATAGTGCTTATAGAATGTCTGGCCAGACTCAAATAAATCAATATGGGATATTGGTGTTATTTGCACGAATAAGGCTATTCCCATGGATCGAGAAACTATGGATTGGATATACGAGTGTGACTTGTATGTCTCGTGTCCAATCCGGATATGGAGGCAAAGGGATGAGACAATTACTTGTACAAAGGTTGTCAAGATGACTATTCTATTAGTTGGCTAGAATGGATGTTTTGCTAGAAACCGCTCCATATTAGCAAATAGTTGCTACCAACTAGATAGAATCTATGGGGTCACACGCTATAAAGAGTTGAACTAGATTTGGGAATTAATTAATTGGATTAATTAATTAGAAGGATCACTTTGCAAACCCTTGCAAACTTAGTAGGGACTAATTTGCAAGGAAGGGACTAAATTGAATTCTAGTTGGACTAGAATAAGTCTTTTAGGTAGTTAACAAGGAGTTGTTGGACTATATAAAGGACCCTCCTTCCTTCCTTCCTCATAACTTATGCTCATTAGTGAACATAACAAGAGTGGGAGAGAACAAAGGAGAGAGAGCAAGCAACAAGGAGGGCCCGACGCCGCCCCTTGCCGCCGCCCTCGTCCCCGTCGGCCAAAAAGAGGCCGAAGCCCTTTTTTGTCTCGTTTTGCGTGATTCGTTCTTCCTCTTCCTAATCCGGGCTAGCACCAAGGAGTTTGGGAGATCTAGGATCAACTCTAGGCGTGGATCAACTATAGAGAACGTGACATTATTCGCGTTTGAAGTCATCAAGGAGAACCCAAATGTGTGTTTATGATTTCTAACCTTTACTATCGTTATGCATCTAGACTTGTGATCCTTGGAGGGTTTTGCATGGTTTATGTTTGATTATGCTTCCGTTGTGCGATCCATGAATCAAAACCCAACAGTGGTATCAGAGCCGCAGTTCATAGAGCATAAACGTGGTTTATCTGTTACGTTTTTGTTATTTTACACCTTAATTTGATTGTTTATCGCGTAAAACAAGACAAATCAAGCATGGGATGCAATTTGTCAATAAATTAATCACAACAAGATCCAATTTTTGCATTGGATGCATGAATTGGTGAGTTTGAGAAATTTTAGGATCTTAGATCTAGGGTTTGGGCATCCTTGGGGAAGAAGGAGTTCTCCCAAAACAAGGAAACAACCAAACTTGGGCACCAAGCAAGGGAGTTGTTTTGGAAACAACTCCCATAGAAGGGTTCGGCCCCCCTAGGGACAGCCCCCTTGCTTGCCGCCCAAGCTTGGGAGCCCTAAGGGGCCGGGCGGCCCTAACCCGCGGGCCTAGCTTGCGGGTTTTGGGCCGGGCCGGCCCTAGGGCCTTGTGGTTCACTGCCCGGGCAATTGGATTGTTGGGCCCATGGACCGTTTTAACCCTAGAAATCCTAAAATCAATTAAAATTGACCAAGCGCGTTAAAATTGGATTTTAACTGTTTATGTGCAAATCGCATGGTGATTGGATATGGCCTTAGGATGTGTTTTGATGTGGATGTTTAATTTTGTGGTTTGGTTTTACGGCCTGCGAGCTGATCAATTAATTGTAATAATTAATTAGGGTTTTATGGCCTGCGTGCCATTTTTTTCTCAACTTGTGATATTTATTTTATTTAGTATAGATATTAGCTTGTGCTAGATAAAGTAGATTGTTAGCCAAGATTGGAGAAAAGAAGCCCAAAGCCAAAGAAGCCACAAAAGATGGAGCATGGAGCATGGAGCAATCCACAAGACTATGAAGGATGGACCAAAAGATCAAGACGCATGGAGATGTGTTTGCTTAGGGTTCATAGATAATTCCATTGGCTTGGAATTATTTTAGTCTAGAAAAGGCCATATCCACATCACGTTTAATTTCTATTTTGTGGTTGTTTATTTATTATCTTATTATTTGTGTGGTTGGTGTATGGATGATGCATGGATAATAAGATAATTAGACAACCCGGATCTATTATTTGGAGTTGTGCCCAAACTCAAATAGATAGATTAGTTGATATTGATCAACAAAACAATTAAGAATTGAATTTAAAATCCCTCAAAATTCAAATATTGTGTTTTTGCCTTCTCGTTATTTAAACACTCATTATCATCATTATTTATCAAGCTCGTGCGTGCCAAAGCATGGCGACTTGGTTCATAATGATGGAATGCGATGGCACGTAACAATGTGCAATTATTTAGATAAGAGATTGAACACAACTAGGCTATTAATTTGATTAAGAAACCTAGAGGCAATCAATTGGGATTATCCATATGGATGGATAAATAAGGAGTTATTTGCCCGATTGAACCAAGAGTTGCATATGGGATGCAATTGGAATTGTTCCTACCTAAAGTAGTCAAATTATGGGTGACTTGCCAAAGCAAGCTCATAAGGAGATGAAAGATGGATCTTGGCCCACTAGAAAATATAAGGATATTTTCCGCATTAATATCTTGAGGGTTATTAATCCGTAGAAAAATAGTGGGAGCTATATTTAATAAACTAGCCATTATTAAATATAGTCAAAAATTCACAAATACTAAAACTTGCGTATTTTCCCTTTTGTAAAATTCCAAATGGCAAACAACTCATCGAGTTCACAACATTCCCTACGATCTGTCCTTGAGAAGGACAAGCTCTCTGGAACCAATTTCCTTGATTGGTACAAAAACTTGAGAATCGTTCTCAAGCAAGAGAAGAAACTGTACGCAATAGAGGAGCATGTTCCAGCAGGTCCAGAGAACCAAACACCTGCAGCCCTAAAGGCCTATCAAAAGCGTGTAGATGACTGATGCGACCTGCCTTATGCTATGCACCATGACTTCTGAGCTTCAGAAGCAACACGAAAACATGAATGCTGCAGCTCTTCCAAGAGCAGGCGAGGGTAGAGAGGTATGAGGTCTCAAAGGCACTGTTCAAATGTCATCTAGCAGAAGGGAATCCGGTGGGACCCCATGTACTCCGAATGATCGGGTACTTGGAGAATCTCGCCCGACTTGGGTTCCCGGTCGGCCAAGAGTTGGCAACCGATCTCGTGTTGCAATCGTTGCCCGAGAGTTATGGACAGTTCATTATGAACTACAACATGAACGAGATCGTTAAACCACTGCCAGATTTGCTCAACATGTTGAGGACGGCTGAACAGAGCATCAACAAGGGTAAGGGCAAGGCCATAATGATGGTGCAGAAAGGAAAGGGCAAAAGGTTTGCCTCTTCCTCCAAGGGCAAAGGCAAGTCAGTTGCCAAGTCCAGGAACCAGCCCTTAAGCCTGTTGGTGGCATTGCCAAGGTCGTGACTAAAAATGAGTGTCACTACTGCAGTCAGCCTGGACACTGGAGGAGGAACTGCCCAAAATATCTGGAGGACAAGAGGCTTGGAATAGTGATTCCACCACCACCAGGTATTTTTGTTGTAGATGTCAATTTAACTGTCTCTACATCATGGGTATTAGATACTGGATGTGGATCTCATATTTGTCGAAATATGCAGGATCTAAAGAGAAGTAAAAGATTGGCTAAAGGGGAGGTAGATCTGCGCGTTGGGAATGGAGCAAAGGTTGCTGCGTTGGCCATAGGCGTGTGTGAGCTATCTCTGCCTTCAGGATTAGTTTTAGAATTAAATAATTGCTATTTTGTGCCAGCTATGAGCATAAACATTATTTCTATTTCTTGTTTGGACAAGGATGGTTTTATTATTTCAATAAAGAACAATTGTTGTTCCTTTTATTTGAATAATATTCACTATTTTAGTGCGCAATTATTTAATGGACTTTATGTCCTTGATCTAAGCAATCCTGTCTACAACATTAATACCAAGCGGATTAAAATAAATGATTTAAATCCTGCTTATTTATGGCACTGTCGTTTAGGCCACATAAATGAGAAACGTGTATCTAGGCTCCATAAGGATGGATTACTAGACTCATTTGATTTTGAATCATATGAGACATGTGAGGCTTGTTTATTGGGAAAAATGACAAAGTCCCCTTTCAATAAGAAAGGTGAGAGGACTAGTGAGCAATCGGCACTCATACATACCGATGTGTGTGGGCCATTTGCCACGCCTGCCAAGGGTGGTTATGTCTACTTCATTACATTTACTGATGATTACAATAGATATGGATTTGTGTACCTTATGAGGGCAAAATCCGAATCCTTTGAAGTGTTCAAAGAATTCAAGAATGAAGTAGAGAAGCAACTTGGCAAAAGTATAAAGGCTCTACGATCGGATCGTGGAGGAGAATACTTGAGCCAAGAGTTTGACGACTATCTTAGAGAGTGTGGGATCGTGTCCCAACTCACTCCACCCGGAACGCCACAATGGAATGGCGTGTCCGAGAGGAGGAATCGAACCCTATTGGATATGGTTCGATCTATGATGTGTCAAACCGATCTTTCATTATCATTTTGGGGCTATGCTCTATTAAGTGCAGCTTTCACCATTAACCGTGTTCCATCTAAATCAGTCATGAAGACACCATATGAGATGTGGAGTGGGAGGCGTCCCACACTGTCGTTCATGAGGATTTGGGGCTGCGATGTCTATGTAAAGCGTTTACGATCAGACAGCAGTCCCTTTTAGGGTTTGTGGACGGCACCAATCCATGTCCGCCGCAGCACCTTACCGACGCTGATGGTTCCGTTTCAGCGACGGTCAACCCTATCTACCTGTCTTGGCACATGCAAGATCAAGCGATTCTTGCCCTAATTAACGCCACTCTCTCTCAAGAGGCGCTTGCTCAAGTTATTGGTTTGTCTGATTCTCGATCTGCTTGGTTACTTCTTGAAAATCGCTGTGCCTCTCTCTCTCTCTCTCGTTCAAATATTTTGCTACTCAAAAATGATTTACAATCGATTTGCAAACGCTCAGATTCAATAGATCTATACATGCAAAAACTTAAAACTCTTCGAGATCGTTTATCTGTCTCTGGTGTTACTATTGATGATGAGGATTATGCTCCTCTATGTACTTAATGGCCTCCCTCCCGAGTTTAACTCTTTTCGTTCTTCATTACGAACACGGTCTGAGCCCCTCTCTTTTTCAAGATTTACACGTTCTTTTACGGGCTGAGGAACAAATGTTTTGAATCCCAAAATTGTGCTACTGATTCTAATCCCTCTGCTCTTTACTCCACTTCGTCTCGTGATCGATTCGGTGGTCGATTCTCACACACTGGTTCGTTTAATGGTTCTTCTTTTGGTCAACGTGGTGGTGTATCTGGGCGGACTACGCATCGTGGTGGTCAATTTGACCATTCTCGGGGCCGATGTGGTTCTTACAGGGGAGGCGACCGAAACCCTAATCACCGAGGGGGTAGATCTCAATATACTTATAATTTTTGTAATGGGTCTAGAGTTTCTGCCCCCTCTCACTCAAGTCCTGCTACTCATTCTAATGGAACCTTCTCCGAAAATAGTGATGGTTCACCTATTACATGATAGATCTGTGGATGATTATCAATCGGCACTAGATTGCTGGCATCGCATGGACTATGCGTACCAAGGTCGCATGGCTCCTGTTCAGCTTTCTGTTATGGCGGCTAACACTCACACTGCCCCTACTCATGCTCCAAACTATTGGCTAACAGACACTGGAGCATCAAATCATATGGTGGCTGACCTAAAGAATTTATCTATTTCTGAACCTTATACTGGACATGATCAAGTACAAGTTGGTAATGGCTCTTCTCTACCCATTCATCACACTGGTAATGCCCTTCTCTCGACCAATTTTCATAACTTGCCTTTATCTCATGTTTTACAAGTTCCTGCTATATCTGCCAATCTGTAATCTGTGAATAAATTATGTTTTGAACACAACTTAATTGCAACTTTTGATGCCCATTCGCTCTGTATTCAGGACAAAGCAACAGGAAAAATTATTTATTAGGGTTTGAGTGAAAATGGAGTTTACCCGATCTCTTTTGAGTCATCTCTTCTGAGTCTGTCAAGTCTTCTTCTTCTCAAGCTTATCTGGGTCAAAGAGTTCAATCTTCTATTTGGCACAATCGTTTGGTCATCCAACTCATTCAGTTTTAAAACTTTGTGTAAATTGTTCTTCTACTTTAGACTCTGATGATTATATGTGTCAGTCATGTTTGGCTGGGAAAATGGCTAGACTACCTTATCATGATTCTAAATCTGCTGCTTCTACTCCAAATTATTTGTTGCATTCGGATGTTTGGGGACCAACCTCACTTAAGTCTTTTCATGGATATCGTTATTACGTACTGTTTGTTGATGATTTTTCACATTTTACCTGGTTATTTCCCTTACATGCCAAATCTGAAGTTGTTAGTGTGTTCCCTAAATTCAAATATTTTATTGAAAAATAATTGCAGTATCCTATAACTATTCTTAGGTCAGATGGTGGAGGTGAGTACACTTCATACTTATTTCATACAATATTAAGTGATAATGGGATTAGCCATCAGAAATCTTGCCCACATACTCCTCAACAAAATGGAATTTCTGAACGAAAACATCGTCACATTGTAGAAACAGCTGTTACTTTGCTTCACAATGCTAGTTTGCCTAAGTTTTTTTGGTTCCATGCTATTGCTAAAGCTACTTTTTTAATTAATCGTCTACCAAGAAAAACTACTCCTAATAAATCACCTTATGAATTATTGTTCAAAGTTAAACCTGGTTATGTTTACTTAAAAGTCTTTGGTTGCGCGTGTTATCCTCGTTTGTAACCATACACTCACTCTAAGTTAGATGCTAAAACAACGCAATGTGTTTTTCTGGGCTACGCGTCTGGTTATAAAGGGTACTTATGTTATGAGAAATCAACCAATTTTTTTTATTAGTCGAGACGTCTTATTTGATGAATATTGCTTTCCTTTTGCAGGTCCTTCAGAGCCTATACTACTATTCCCTATTCCTCTTCTACTCTTAATACTAATTCCATTGATTTTCAATCTATATTTTCTGATTCTCATCCAGTCTCTATTTCTGTTTCAGGTACAATTGACAGCTCCCCCACCCCCACCTGGTCTTGCTGAAAACCCAAATAGAACAGATACTACAGGGTCTGAGAGTTCTGCTGTTGAAATGCAGCCTTCTGGCCAGCATGTTGCTTCACCAGGCTCCCCCACTGGTGTTATGCGATCACCGAGGCGAGGTATTACCACCACCAAACTCAATGATGAGCTCCCCTACACAGCAACCAGATCACCCCATGCAAACACGCAACAAATCAGGGATTAGCAAGAAAAAATTGCTTTACAATGCCCAAAATAGTAACTCTACTCCTTCCTCCTCTGGTTTCACTGCTGTTTCTTCAACTTCTTCTGATCCTAATACTTTTTCTAAGGCTGTTCAACACTCTCAATGGCAAACTGCAATGGTTGAAGAGTTTAACAGCCTCCTCCATCAAAATACGCGGACTTTAGTTGACCCACCTCAATATGCAAATATTATTGGCAACAAATGGGTTTATAAAACCAAGTTTAACACCAATGGGTCTATTTCTCGATATAAGGCACGCTTGGTTGCCAAGGGGTTCCATCAAACCCAAGGCTTAGATTACGATGAAACGTTCAGTCCCGTGGTAAAACACACAACTGTTCGGAGTATTCTAGCCTTGCTGTAGTTTTTGACTGGCCTCTACGCCAACTTGATGTCAAAAACGCCTTTCTTCACGGCAATCTTCGTGAAATAGTGTATATGGCGCAGCCATAAGGATTTGTTCACCCACATTTTCCTCACAAAGTCTGCAGATAGAATAAATCAATTTACGGTCTTAAACAAGCTCCGCGTACATGGTTTGAACTATTCACAGTTTACTTACTTTCGTTAGGCTTTGTAGCCTCCAATGCTGACACTTCTCTTTTTATACGACACTCTAACAACAACATTACTGTTCTACTATTATACGTTGATGATATCATTATTTCCGGTAATGATATGGGTTTTATTGCCTCTTTAATTCCACAATTAAATCAAGAATTTGAAATGACAGACCTTGGGGAGCTCACTTATTTCTTGGGGCTCCAGATTTCTAAATTGATTATGGTATTTTGATTCACCAGTCAAAATACATTACTGATATGCTTGCTTAGTATAACATGTCCCATTGCAAGCCTTGTCCCACTCCACTTGCATCTGGGATTAAGTATCACATTTTAGATGGTCATCCGTTAAAAGACCCTACCAATTTTTGTCAACTTTTAAGAGCTCTTCAATACATGACTTTTACTCGCGCCGACATCGTATTTGCAGTTAATCATTTGTGCCAATTTATGCACACTCCTAATGATACACATATTTCTGGTGCTAAACGCATTCTCCGCTATCTTCAAGGAACAAAAACTCATGGTATTTTCTACCAAAAAGGGTCTCTTCCCTTACATGTATACCGATGCAGATTGGGCCGGTAACCCATCTGATCTACGGAGCACAACTGGGCTGGTTGTCTTTACTGGGCCCAATCCAATTCACTGGGCCTCCAAGAAACAATCAACTGTAGCCCAGTCTTCAACCGAAGCTGAGTATCGCGCTTTAGCTACTGCTGCTGCAGACATTGCATGGTTTAAAACTTCATTTCGTGATCTTAAATTTTGTTTACCTGAATCTCCTGTTCTTTGGCCAGATAATCGTTCTGCTTTGTCTTTAACGACAAATTCTTTATTTCATGCCAGAACTAAACCTATTGAACTAGATTGTCACTATGTTCGTGAAAAAGTATTACTTCGTGATTTAGTTGTTGATTTTGTTTCAGGCTAAGAACAAACCGCTGATATCTTCACCAAAAGCTTGTACTCGTCGCAGTTTGATTATATCAAGGCTAAAATCATGGTGCAGCCTCACCCACCATGAGTTTACAGGGGACTATTAGAAAAAGGCTTCCATCAGACCCAAGAGAAGGCCCAAGATGATTCAAGAGAAGCGCAGTTATTCAGTATATGTATTTGGGCATGTCTTAGCCCAATACTAGCTCAGCCCATCGATAGCTTATTGTAAACCCTAAACCTAGACAGCCACATCATCCAAATCGTTGGATTCCTACCGTTGTATTCACTGTATTTAGCCTCTACCTCGTTGTCTTCTATTCATTTAACCAATACAATATTCTCTCTCTATTCATCGTCTTCTTCGTTCATTTGTTCAGTTTCTATTATGGTATCAGAGCCCTAACGATGCTCCCTACCACCACCACACCGGCGACAGCTTCAAATCCGTTGGCCATACTCTCCAATATACATACTCTAATTCCCTACAAACTCGATTCCACAAACTATGTTTTGTCAAAACACCAGGTCACATCCATTCTTCGTATACAGTCCCTTTTAGGGTTTGTGGACGGCACCAATCCATGTCCGCCACAGCACCTTACCGACGCTGATGGTTCCGTTTCAGCGATGGTCAACCCTCTCTACCTGTCTTGGCACATGCAAGATCAAGCGATTCTTGCCCTAATTAATGCCACTCTCTCTCAAGAGGCGCTTGCTCAAGTTATTGGAGTTGCAGTTGTGGGTGGCATTATCGTCGGAGGTGTTGATGGTGGCGATGTTGGGTGTCGACAAAACATAGGAGATATGTGTGTGTGTGTGTGTGTGTGTGTGCGCGAGCGCGCAAGTGGTGATGAGTTGACGTGATGGTGTTGATGGGGGGATATTGATGGTAATGGAGATGGAGGAGGTGGTGGTGATGTGTGTGTGGTTGTTGCTCGTTGTTGTGGAGGGAAACAATATTAATGGTAATGGAGATGGAGGGGGTGGTGGTGGTGGTGATGTGTGTGTGGTTGTTGCTTCTTCTTGTGGAGGGAAACAAGAGGAATAATGAAAAGAAAATAAGGAGGAAATGAAGTAGTAGAAGATATTAATGTGGTTGTTGCTATTGTTGTCGTGGAAGGAGTGGGGGAGAAGAAGATATTATGAGGATAGAATGAAACGGGCGAGAAGAGAGGTGAGGTCACATTTTGGTGTGGTGAAGTCATCATGTGGGTGGAATGATAGGCGTTGTGGGAGCACCAAAATGGGGAGGGAGTTGTGTGATGGTTTATCGCGTGTAGAGGGTGCGCAAGATTTGAGAGACTTTGACTCATAAAAAGAAATTCACTAACGAAATGAAATTCAGGCTGATAAAATGAGTTTTGACTTATACATAGAAATTTGAATTATAAAAGTAATTTGGCTAGTAAAAAGAAATGTGACTGTTAAAAATAAATTTGACTGGTATTTCGAAGAAAATCAAAATGTTGAATTTGAGAGTTTGAAAAATAAATTTAGGACATAATATTTAGGCGGACTAAAATAAAATAGAAATTTCTAAATATTTTATTTAAAAAATTAACTACAAGATTAAATGAAACATATTGCAAACTTATTATTTAGATAAGAGAGTATTGTTTAGAAGTCAATTTATATAAATAATTGTAAAATATCAAAATACATATAAACAAATTAACTACAAGCTAGGGTTTCGACCCTAGCTTGTTTCCTTCCTCTCCCTTCATTGTTTGCTTGTTTCCAAATTGAGAAAACCTCTTTTCCCAATTTGTGCCCAAATTCTAGTTTTCAAAACCCAAATTGACACATTATATGTTCCCGGAATTCGCTAATTTTATAAAACGATTCGAATTAGCTCACTCCCTATTCAATCATATTCAAATTGCATCATTATGCCAAATCCAGTTTTACGCGATAAATCATAATTACGGTGTAATAACTTACTGAAAAAATAACACATAACCATATTATGCACAAGGACCTGTGGCTCTGATACCACTGTAGGGTTTTAATACGGATTACGCAGCGGAATAAACAAAATTAACTCCGTTCAATACCCTCCAAGGACCACTGATCATGACATCATAAGGATGGTAAGGGAAGAAATTCATGTGTACCTTGGTGGAATTGACGACTTTCACGTGAAATAGTGACCATGTCTCTATGGAAGTCCACTCCTAGAATTGCACCGGACCCTTCCACGCCTTGTGCTAGCTTGCGTCAAGAAAGAGGAAGAAGAAGTGATAACTCCTTAATAAGAGTTATCCTATGTACACTTTACATTGTTTTTTGTGTGCGTTTCGGTGCAAAGTGATAGAATTTGAGCCAAAATATAATGAAATGCACTTTTGGATGTTTTTGAGCTTTAAAGCATAATCCCGACGTTTCTTAATGATTTTGAGTATGATTTTGATAATTTATCACATTTGATCTTCACGGTAGTGTTCGTGTTGTTGTTTGACAGGAATTACGTATACGGGTATCAAGTGGAGAGAAGAAACGAGCTTCAGAATAGAAGAAAAAGACGAATTTGGCGCGTTTTGAATGTTTTCACCAAATTTGGGCAATAATTGAGAAAAATTAAACGTGAACGGGGATTGGATTGATGATAAAATAGAATCCTGGGTCGCGAATAGTGATTCGATTGATGATGAAGAAAGAGAATTCTTGGTTCAGTTCTCCACCTTAACGACAGAAAAAAGGATTGAACAAATTCTATTGAGTAGAAAACGGTCTGAAAACGGGAATTTCTCTGCATGATCAAGGTCTATGTCGTGAAAGGACCCCAAAGGTTCAAAAATCACATTCATCGGAGGTGGGGATCAAAATTCGGGTCCTTATTTGCTTTTCAAAAAGCTTAGTTGCTTTTCCAGGATATTTTAGAGAAAATTAAGGATATTTTGAGGATAGTTTGAGGATATTTTGGATTCTACAATGAATGTGGAAGTGAGAGCAGTGTCAATTGAAAAGATACTCGAAGACCTTTCCAACGGCAGGTAATGGAGCTAAAACGGACATCGGACGAAAAAGTTATGGACCGTTGAAGACGAAGAAGAATCCTGGAGCTACAGGGTCTTCTCACGATGACAATTTTTCTTCGTACGAAGACCTTCCCACGAAGAGAATTTCTCTTCTGAAAGATCAGGTTGTGCAAGACTTGAAATAGCTTGGCTATTTCAAGGCCTTGAACCAGCTTTCAAAGCCTTGAATCAGTTTTAGAGGCTTGAAAATAGTTTGGCTATTTTCAAGGCCTTGAATTTGGATTCAAAGCCTTGAAACTGCTTAACCTGAGTACACATTCTCAAGGGGAGTTTTCTGCTAACTCTCTGATTTGATTTACTCTCTCTCTTTCATATGTTTGATTCTTTGTGATTAGATGATGAAAGACAAATTGTTATAACATGTTTAGTCGTAATATATCATCTGTTTGACCATGATAATGCAGGAAATTTTGTTTCTAAGTTTTGCAGGATTGTTTCCTAAACTGAATTGCTGCAGATTTGGAAACACTTGGACACTTTGATCCTGTGATCAATCAAACGTTTATGACAGCTTCTCATGATGGTTAAATGAAAGATTACCACAGTATCTCTGAAGATTGTGATCATCCAACCGTTCGAGAAGATTTCAAAGTAGTCAAACTCTGTTGCCTACAAAATAGGAAGGTTGTTGCTGAAAATCTGGGGAGATTTGCAGAGCTGTTTGAAGTATATATATAGAGCTCAAATTCGAAGCAACAAGACACAATACTCAACGGGAAAATACAGAGAAAGTATTCTGGATTGACAAGTATCAAAGAAGTTCTTCATTTCTTCCAATCCATTCACAGAAGTTCACTGCAGTTTTCTACTCTTAAGTGTTCTTCTTTATAGAGCTATATTGGTAGATCATTTTTGTAGTATCTCTACATCTATTCTCAAGGATTGTTCAAAGTGAACAATAGAGAATTCTTAGTTAATCAGTTAGCTAGAGCATGTACTAGACAAGTTAGGGAAAACCACAAGCTGTAACAGAGTAAGGGAACTCTCTGTGCTTGAGTTCTAGGGCTTAGCTTTTGATTAATAATAATTGAGTTGAAAATCCTGCAGGGATCTAATCCCTGAGGTAGAGACGTAGGTCCAAGTAGACTGAACTAGCCTTGAAAAAGTCTTGTTCTATACTGTCTGCATCTACTTCAAAGGCTTGAACTAGCTTTAAAGGCCTTGAACTAGCTTTCAAGGCCTTGAACTGCACTGTTTACAAAAATTTTCATCTTCCTAGCAAGTTTTTCATAAAGGTTGCATACTCTATTCAACCCCCCCCCTTTCTAGATTATCTTAGCTGATTATACATCTGCATACACACACTTTCAATTGGTATCAGAGCTTGTATCACTGTATAAGATTTAACCATCTCGTGATCATGAGTACTGCAGGTGATGGTGGTTCCCACAGGGAAGAGCTGCTAACAGACCTCCTATATTCTGTGGATAAAATTTTGCTCACTGGAAAGCTCTCATGAAAATGTTCATCATTGAAGAGCTTTGGACCATTATCCAAAATTGACCTCATACTTTCTGTTGATTCAAAGACCCTTGGATGTAATTTGGATGGTAATTGGTTTGAGTGATGAAAGACAAAGACAAAGACATAAGCAGCAAAGCATTTCAGATACTCCAAGGCCTTGATATACTGACAGAGCTTCAAAGCCTTGATAGTTGTTCTTATCGTGCTGAATGTTCTAACAGTTTTGTATTGCAGATTGAATATCTGATTATACACATCAGGGATTCACTGCACATACTAATGGTTTACATTATTTACATATCTAACACAATTGCAGACGATCAGAACAGGGAGAATCAAAGTTTTCTAGATTTAACTTTGAATATCTGTGAAGCAGACTCAGAGCTCCAAGGCCTTGAGATGTGCCTTGAGCTGCTAACAGCTTTTACAGAACCAAGTTGATTCTTTCTTGCAGGTTGTGATTCTTATTATTGTGATTATTCATTGAATTTTAAGAGTCTTAAACTTGTTTTTCATGATTTATATGTGTCAGAAGTTAAACATATTACTGTTCTAATCTTTTAACCAGTTTTATCAAAAACTGGAAAACCAAACAGTCATAGTACTGTTATATTTCTGGATTTTGTTGTTGCTGTGTTTAAATGTTGTTGCAGGTTTGTTAAATGTGCAAAAGCAATCTCAACAAAATCCAACGGATATCAATTAGAGCTGTTTGAATTTCAGTTGAAAACAGAAGGAGGATTTGTAGGAACTGAGATCCTAAAATCTCTCAATCAGTTGCAGCTGTGGATAAAAGAGACTGGTTTGAATTTTGAAGGCCGAGAGGCTTGCAGAATACTCAGAGAGGTGTGACAAATTCGTGGGAGATCATTCATTCAAACACACACAAGGATTCAAGCTTCAATCCAGATTTCAGAAGATCAGATCAATCCAGTTTCCAGAAGAACACATCCAGGCTTCAATAGCTTATCTCTTCTACTGTGTTCTTCACTTGTTTTGTAATCTATGTCTCTTTTGATTATTTTAAACCTCACTTAACCTAGTGGTTGGTTGTTCAAGTGAACAACAAGAGGTTCTTGTTAGCTCGACAGTTAGTAGCTGGAACTAGATATGTTTGGAACCACAAGCTGTATAGGTGTAAGGGGAATCACTTAGGCTTGAAGATCTAGGGTTGTTTCTGTGTGAGTAATAAGAAGTGTTTGCCCAATCCTGGTGGGATTAGATCCCTCAGGCAGAGATTAGGTCCATTGGGACTGAAATCTGTAAATTGCTTTGTGTTCTTTACTTTACAGTTTTATTATTATCTGCTGCACACAACTCAAATCAAATTAGGGTTCATAAGCTTCTTAGAACTGGTAATAGTTCAAGGCCTTGAAGCTTTCTATTTTGCCTTTGAAAATTTCAGACAGTTTTCTAAAATCTCGAGGCCTTGAGATTTGAGTTTCACACAAAGCTAATCTGTTAAGTTTTGAGTTTTGCAAAAAGTTTTCATACTCTATTCAACCCCCCCTCTAGAGTATTTAGGTCCTGTATTTAGTCTACATTACACACTTTCAATTGGTATTAGAGCTTGTGTCACTGATACAGATCTAACAATCTGGTGACTATGAGTAATGTAGGAGATGGTGGATTCTCACAAGGAAGGGCAGCCAACAGACCTCCATTGTTCTGTGGTGATAACTTCATGCACTGGAAAGCATTGATGAAGATGTTCATCATAGATCAAGACATGGAACTGTGGTCAATAGTTCAGAATGGTCCTCATGAGTACTATACTCCAATTGATGGAGTCAGATGTATAAAGTCTGAGGAAAATCTTTTAGTTACTGAACTGGAAAAGGTATCAAAAAATTATATGGCTATGAATCTGTTATACTGTGCTCTTAATGCAGATGAGTTCAACAGAGTGTCGAATTGCAAGAGTGCCAAAGAAGTATGGGATAAACTGGTGGTGACATATGAAGGAACTAGCCAGGTTAAGCAAACCAAAATCAACATACTTCTGAGGCAATATGAGTTGTTCAAGATGAATTCAGATGAGACCATCAAGGAGATGTTCAAAAGATTCACTGATGTGGTAAAAAATCTGGAGTCATTAGGAAAGAAGTTCTCAAATGAGGAGAAGGTCAGAAAGATTCTGAGAAGCTTGCCAAAAGCCAAGTGGGAGCCAAAGACAACAGCCATTGAGGAAGCTCAGGATTTAATTCTTCTTCAGCTAGATGATCTACAAGGAAAGATGCTCACTCATGAAATGTCCATGAAGGATGTGGAAGGTGATTTGAGTGAAAACATAAAGAGCTTAGCACTTAAGGCAAAAGACAGTGAAAAGTCTCAAAGCCTTGAGACTGAAGATGAGCATGATGATGAAGAGGCTTTAGCATTGATCTCCAAGGCCTTGGTCAGGATTATGAAGAAGAAAAGAAACTCTGGTAACAGGGATTACAACAGAGAGAGATCAAGACCTTCAGGAAGCAAGGACTACAAATGTAAAACTTCATCACAATCACATGAAACTAAAGTAATGAATTGTTTAAAGTGTGATGATGCAAATCATTTAGTAAGGGACTGTCCACAAAAGAAGAAGAACAGGAACTTTCAGAAGAAAGACAGTGACAACAGAAGGAAGAAAGCCATGATGGCTTCCTGGAGTGATTCTGATTCATCAAGTGACTCAGACACAGAAGAAGATCAAGCAAACTTATGCTTCATGGCAAAGCATGATGAGGAAAAATCATCAGACAGACATTTTGAAGATATGGTAAAAAATCTACTTGCTAGTCCTTCTGATGTACTTCCTGAAATTCTCAAAAGTATGTTTTTAAATGAGGAAAGTTATAGAAGTGAGATTTCTTCTTTAAAGATTAAGATTCATGAGCAGGTAAAAGAAAACCTGAACCTAGTTTTTACAAACAAAACTGTTGAAGTTTCTAACACAAATCTTGAAAAGGACTTCAAGGCCTTGGACAGCAGGTTCAAAACCTTGAAGGCACAGATAAAAGAGGTTGTAGATCAAAACACTCTTTTGACTGAAAGATATGTTGATCTAAAGACTCATTCTGAGAATTTAGAACAACAAATATGTTCTTTGTCTGAGAAACTTCAAGAGTCCAAGATGGTCCTAGCTAGTTTTAGAGGCTCAGAACATAATCTGAATCTCATTCTTGGAGGAAGTCTGAAATCAATGCATAAAAATGGGATTGGCTATAATCCAAATTTTCCAAAGAAAGGCCAAACTACTTTTGTCAAATCTGGTAGCAGACATTCTCCAAAATGTCATTACTGTGGAAAAATTGGTCATGTCAGATTAACTTGTCCCTTCAGAAGATCAGAACCTCACATTATGAGGAATACTTATCCTTATTAGCTTAAGGGACAGGTTAGGCCGATTTGGGTTCCAAAAGGAATTAGGCCACCAAACATGGCTATTCTGAGTATGACTCAAAGTTCTGCACTTGGTTTAACAGCCTGTTGAGGCAATGATTTGTTTTTGCACGATGTCACCAAGGCCTTGAAAGATCAGAAATGGATATTAGACAGTGGATGTTCCAGACATATGAGTGGAAAGAAGTCCCTCTTTACTAAACTTACAGAAAAATCTGGAGTAACAATCACACTTGGTGACAAAGCAAAATGCAATATCATTGGTATAGGTAGTATTGGTAATGTTTATACTAATTCTATATCTGATGTTTATCTGGTAGATGGACTTAAGTATAATCTGCTTAGTATCTCTCAGTTATGTGATAAACGTTATAAAGCTATATTTGACAAGGAGAAATGTGTGGTGCAATATGAGAAATCTGGTGATTGCATACTCACTGCTCCTAGATCATATAATCTATATGCTATGAGTGCTAACAGTGTTGCAGGTGACAAGCTAAAATGCCTCAAGGCCTTGAAGGAAGATTCAAAGCTTTGGCACAGAAAGCTTGGGCATATTAGTATACATACCTTGAATAAACTCATATCAAAGGATTTGGTAAGAGGTTTACCATCATAAAAATTTTCAGATGATGAGGTTTGCAAGGCATGTGTACAAGGTAAGCAAACCAGAAGCTCATTCAAGCCAAAGAACTTTGTAAGTACTTCTAGACCATTAGAACTGGTGCATATGGACATATGTGGTCCTATGAGAGTTCAGACCCCAAGAGGTAAGAGGTATATGCTTGTTATAATAGATGATTATTCTAGATTTACTTGGGTGATGTTTATTAGAGACAAAACTGAAGCTTTATTTGAATTTTCTAGATTGTGCAAAGACCTTCAAACTTTGAAAAATTACCTGTTGCATCTATTAGAAGTGATCATGGTAGGGAATTTGATCAACTTGACTTTGATTTGTTTTGTGCAAAGCATGGCATTTCACACAACTTTTCTGCACCTAGAACTCCACAGCAAAATGGAGTAGTTGAAAGGAAAAATAGGACACTTGAGGATATGTCTAGAATCATGCTTCTTGAAAGTAATTTGCCAAATTTCTTATGGGAAGAAGCTGTTAACACTGCCAATTATGTGCTGAATAGATGCTTGATTAGACCTATTTTGAAAAAGACCCCTTATGAACTGTTTAAAGGTGGAAAGCCTACTGTTTCTTATTTTAAACCTCTTGGTTGTATCTGTTTTGTGCATAATAAGGGTAGAGACAATCTTTGTAAGTTTGATGCTAGAAGTGATGAAGGTGTATTTCTTGGATATTCTCAAACTAGCAAAGCTTATAGAGTTTACAATAGAAAAACCAAGATTGTGGAAGAGCGTATTCATGTAGTTTTTGATGAAAGTACTAAGGATTCTCTGAGTGATAGTTTTGCAGATCTAGATTTGAACAAGCATGAATCAGATGATGATGCTGTAAAAGAAGACAAAGGCAAAACTAATGTGCATAATCAATCAGCAGAATCTCAAGGCCTTGAACCTCCTGCAGAACCAAAATCTCAAAGCCTTGAGACAGAAGCAGAAACTTTCTATGATGCTCCCTCTACTATTTCAAGAACTCAAAGCCTTGAAGGAGAGTATTCCTGGATACCAAGAAAGAAGTTTAAGTACCTTGCAGATCATCCAGCTGATAACATCATATCATATCCATCAACTGGAACTCAGACTAGAGGACAGTTGAAGAACTTGTGTGCTTTTAGTGCATTTCTATCTTTGATTGAGCCAAAAAATACCAAGGAAGCACTAGAAGATGCAGCCTGGATCATTGCAATGCAGAGTGAGCTGAATGAATTTGAAAGAAACAAGGTATGGAATCTGGTTCCCAGACCTAAAGAGAAATCAGTTATTGGAACCAGATGGGTATTCAGAAACAAGCTTGATCAGAATGGCAAAGTGATAAAGAAATAAAGCCAGACTGGTAGCTCAAGGATATAATCAGGAAGAAGGTATAGATTATGAGTAGACTTTTGCTCCTGTTGCCAGGTTAGAAGCTATTAGAATACTTCTTGCATTTGCATCTCACAATCACATAAAGCTTCATCAAATGGATGTTAAATGTGCTTTTCTGAATGGCTATTTACAAGAAGATGTTTTTGTAGCACAACCACCTGGTTTTGAAGATGAAAACTTTCCTGATCATGTTTATAAACTGGATAAAGCTCTTTATGGGTTAAAACAAGCTCCAAGGGCTTGGTATGACATGCTTTCAAAATTTATACTTGAAAATAATTTCAAAAGAGGCCTAGTTGACAAAACTATTTTCAATAAACATCGTCAAAGTGATTTGTTAGTAGTTCAGATCTATGTAGATGATATTCTATTTGGTGCTACTAATGATGCTCTTTCAAAAGAGTTTTCTAGTCTGATGTGAAGGGAGTTTGAGATGAGCTTAATGGGTGAACTGAATTTCTTTCTTGGACTTCATATCTTACAAATGAAGAAAGAAATTTTTGTACATCAAGGAAAGTATACCAAGGACTTATTTAACAAATACAATATGTCACAGTCCAAGGTGCTTAAGACCCCTATGAGTTCACTCTCTTTAGACAAAGATTCAAATGGTAAGAGTGTGAATCAAAATGAATACAGATGTATGATTGGATCACTGTTGTATTTAACTGCTAGTAGACCTGATATTATGTTCAGTGTCTGTATGTGTGTTAGATTCCAAGCAGATCCTAAGGAAAGTCATTTAACTGCAGTCAAAAGAATTTTTAGATATTTGAATGGAACCAGAGACTTGGGGCTTTGGTATCCAAGAAGATCTAATTTTATGTTGAGTGGCTATTCAGATGCAGATTTTGCAGGATATAAAGTAGACAGGAAAATTACTTCTAGATGCTGTCAATTTCTTGGATCTTCATTGATCAGTTGGCATTCCAAAAAGCAAAATTTTGTAGCATTATCAACTGCTGAAGCTGAATACATTGCAGCTGGAGCTTGGTGTTCACAAGTGTTATGGATTGCTCAGCAACTTAGAGATCTTGGCTACAATTTCAGAAATGTGCCTATTCATTGTGACAACAAAAGTGCTATCTCAATCTCTAATAATCCAGTCCAGCACTCAAGAACCAAGCACATAGATGTGAGACATCATTTCCTTAGAGATCATGCAGAACAAGGTGATGTTGTTTTAAATTTTATTTCTACTTCAATGCAGATTGCTGATATTTTCACTAAACCTTTGCCAGATGATAGGTTTTCATCTCTAATGCTTGAATTGGGGATGTTAAACAAAGATGCATTAATTTATGGGGAGTATCAGTACTTATATGTGATTATGTGTTGAAATCTCAAAGTCTTGAGATTATACTTTCCAAAGCCTTGAAAGTATAGCTCAAAGCTTTGAAGTTTCTCAAACTGCAGAAAATCTCAAGGCCTTGAGATTGTTCTCCAGGTCTTGAAAACAACTGTAATTTTTTTTTAAATTGATCATCTAATATTATATCTTATCTTTTTAGATAACTGTATAATATTGAATTACTCAGAGAATTTTCTAAAATATCCAAAAATATTTTTTCAAGATTCTATTTTGCATGTTGATTAAGCAGAGTCCTTTTATGACTCATCCTTTTCAACCCACTTAAGCTGAAAGTCAGGGCTTATTCCTCTCATTCTCTCTCAATTCTCTACGACTCTCCTCTCTATCTCTCTCAATTTCTCTCAATCACGTTCTCTTCTCAAATCCCTAAAACCCAAAATGGAGCGCAAATCAGCCAGAATTCAGCAACAGGGGAAGCCTTCTGGCAGATCCAAAAAGAAGGCAAATAAGAAGGAGAAGATAGTGATTTCTGATTCAGATTCAGAAAACACTCAAAGCCTGCATAGGACACTCCTCCTGCAAAGAAGTCCAGAACAGAGAAGGGAGATGAAGGTTCAAGCATTGATCCACAGAAGGAGACAGAGGCTCAGGGTGGTGATCAACCTAGGTAAAAGAAGAATAAAGGGGGAGAGAAGAAAAAGACTGGAGAAGAGGAAAAGGGGAAATATGCTCAAGAAAGCAAGAAGAAACCATCTGAAGGAGAACAAGAGAAGAGCAAACCCTCAGAGAAGAAAACTAGGGTTAAGCAGGTTGCTGCTGCAACCAAGAAAGGTTATCAAGGTAAGAATGTACTTCCTACAGATTGGTTTGTTAGTTCTGAGGTTAGAACTGTATGGATGCAAGGTTATGCTTCATCTAAGGTAGCTTTCTGTAGTATGGTTTCAGAGGAGTTGTTGGAAAAATTGGATATTGATTGTATGAGAAAATTAAGAGAAACTGCTGTTTGAAAGGTGTTAAATCCTAGTTCAAAAGTCTATCCTAGGTTAACTAGGTTGTTTTATCTGAATTTGGTTTCTGAAGGTGATGATAAGATGGTATTAACTTCAAAAGTGGCTGGGATAGACTTGAGGTTAGATCATAGGAATTTTGCCAAAGTCTTGGGCATTCCTAGGAAGTATAATATTGGAGATTACCCTGATAGGAAGGAGTGTCTGGATAAGGCAAAGGAGATGTTTTTTATTGATGGTGTACCCTCTGGTCCAAAGCAGTTGACACACTCTGTGCTCAACTGTGAAGCCAAAATCATTTTTACAATTCTGATGAGAATTGTAGTTCCTAGGGAGAACTCAAGGGAGTTGTTGACTGATAAGGTTCTTATTTTGATGTATATGATATCTCAAGGGTTTTAGACTTGCCAACAGGTGTTATGGAGCATATGATTTATTATGCAACCAGAACTAGAAACCATCCTCTTCCATATGCCAACCTGTTACCTCTTTTCTTTGAATACTTTGATGTACCTGTGAAAGGAGAAGAAAAGATTACTGGAGGTTTTGGGTTGATTGATGAGACTGCACTTCAGAGGATTGGGTTAGTTCAGACTGGGAAAGGACATTGGAAGTTCTATTCAGATTTGTCAAAGGAGGAACTTGGAGAGAAGGAGTTTGTGAAGCCAAAGGGGACTACATCAGGAAAAGAACAAACCAATGAGGATTATTCTTTGTTGGTTGAGAAGTTTGAAGATTAGCAGGTTGAGATTGAAGATCTCAGACAAAGGTTATTTGACCTGTCAACTGAATTCAACCAGTTCAAGGGCTTGATGAATGTTATGAATGGAAACCTGGATGTTGTCATCAAGGGTTTGAACTTGGAGAAGATACCTTCTGCTACTAGTCATGACACCAGTGTGGATTCAGATGAAAGGCTGGGAGATTTTCTGAAGAAGAAAAAGAAGCCAATTCCATTGGTGCTTACTTCAAAAGATCTGTGTGAACAAACTGATGAAGAAGATGCTGGTGAAGACACAGGTGTTGATGCAGCTACAGAGGGAGATTCAGTGCAGGTTAAGAATAAAGTGAATGAGATAATTCAAGAAGTTGTTGCAGAAGTGGAAGCTGAACAAGAAGGTAATCAGTCTGCTGAAGATGCTGCAAGTGAAGAAGAAGTTGGAGAAGGATCAGAGAAAGGCCAGACATCAAAGAAGAATTTAAGATCAGAGAAGACCAAAGACTTGACCTTCTATTTCTTTCTCTTATTCTTTTTTGTTCTCAAGGCCTTAACATTTTAGCAATAATTTTGTTTTAAGTCTTTTTTTAGAGACTCTGAGTAATGATCCAACATTTCTTCATCCTTATTTGATGAAAGTCAAAAAGGGGGAGAAATTATGTGTTTATTGGTGTTTCTTGCAGTACTTGAATAATAATACTCAGTTGTTTTGGTTGAATTAGTTGTATTATTATATTACTGTGGTTATATGTAAATTTTGCTGATTATCTGTGGTTTACTGGTTATCTATTATTGTCTATTGTATATGCAATATGTGGTTATCTAATATTTATAACAAGTGGCAAGAAATCTACACAAGACTGTAGGTTTTGTCTTTCATCAAGGGGGAGATTGTTGATTCAAAGACCCTTGAATGTGTTTTGGATGGTAATTGGTTTGAGTGATGAAAGACAAAGACAAAGACATAAGCAGAAAAGCATTTCAGATGCTCCAAGTCCTTGAGATACTGAGAGAGCTTCAAAGCCTTGAGAGTTGTTCTTATCCTGCTGAATGTTCTAACAGTTTTGTATTGCAGATTGGATATCTGACTATAC
Source organism: Linanthus parryae (assembly GCA_023055425.1). Lineage (NCBI taxonomy): Eukaryota > Viridiplantae > Streptophyta > Magnoliopsida > Ericales > Polemoniaceae > Linanthus > Linanthus parryae. The sequence continues at coordinate 529,374 of JALGPY010000051.1, forward strand.
ACATCAGGGATTTACTGCACATACTCATGGTTTACATTATTTACATATCTAACACAATTGCAGATGATCAGAACAGGGAGAATCAAAGTTTTTTGGATTTAACTTTGAATATCTGTGAAGCAGGCTCAGAGCTCCAAGGCCTTGAGATGTGCCTTGAGCTGCTGACAGCTTTTACAGAACTAAGTTGATTCTTTCTTGCAGGTTGTGATTCTTATTATTGTGATTATTCATTGAATTTTAAGAGTCTTAAACTTGTTTTTCATGATTTATATGTGTCAAAAGTTAAACAGATTACTATTCTAATCTTTTAACCAGTTTTATCAGAAACTGGAAAACCAAACAGTCATAGTACTGTAATATTTCTGGATTTTGTTGTTGCTGTGTTTAAATGTTGTTGCAGGTTTGTTAAACGTGCAAAAGCAATCTCAACAAACTCCAACGAATATCCACTTAGAGCTGTTTGAATTTCAGTTGAAAACAGAAGGAGGATGCAACGACCCCCTTATCCGACTCGGACGAATCGGGGAGGCCGAAGCTAAAAGTAACGGCGGAGATTCGAAAGCACAACATACCAACACTTACTATTAAACATTACATTACTTCTCAAGTCCTTCCTACGTTACTATTACACATTATATCTAACATTGTTTATTCTATCTTACAGCACGTGACGTGACCTCCTCAGTGAGTCTCGTACCCATCCATACCATAGCCTTCTTCGTCTAATCCTGCGGTGGGAAAGAAAACGGAACCGCAGTTTCTAAAGTCAGCTGGGAAATGCTGAGTAAATAAATACCCTAGCTCGTAAACAGATGACGAGGCATAATTTGTTTTCAAAAACAGTAATAAGAGGAAATAAATCTTTAAAAGAATAAACCAAGCACAAATCCAACTTTAAACTTCTCAATCTTTCAATTTCTTCCTTCTTGATCTTAAAACGGGAAGTATTATCCCAATCTTGCCTTCCTTTATATTCATAGACATTCCTCCCTTGAAGAAAACCACATTTTAACTTTGTTGATACGGGGAAGATCTACTATCACTACGCATCCAAGACCTTAAGTGCCGGCACCCCTCTAAGACTACTCGCGGCCAGAGAGGTGAGTACATGGAGCGACCCAGCAGGTTGCGACCGGGTTAAAATAAACGGGTCGGGTGGACGTAGCCAGCCACAACCAATCTTCTAAACGGGTCGGGTGAACGTAGTCAGCCACGACCAATCTTATAGAAAAGTGAATATAACGATCCCCGCACAACTCTTTCCACTTTACGTTATTAGTGGATTAATATTATTCGTGTGACAATTCGCAGTAAATCAACTTCTTTAACTTGCAAAGAGATTTCAAACAAAACATGTAACTCAAAAATATAGTTTTGAGACAAGTATTAAAAGCATATTCTGACACAAACGGAGCTAGCACGCTAGGCTAGGCATATTTACTTACCTTAGTCCAGAAGCGTCTGAAAGTTCTAGTCGTAGTCCTTGCCTATGTAAACTTCACCTACAAATCGGAGCTTCTAGATTGTCACAATCCGAACATAGCATTTCAAGTCTTATAGAAAATCCTATTAAGCGTTTTTAGACTAGCCCGAACTCAACGTCTTCTTTCTCTAGTTATTTTCTCAATATTGAAAATATATAAATCGATGCGTCTGTTTTTAGACAACTATTAGAATTTATGATTTTAGAAAAGCGATTATTAATTTAGAAACTTTGTAGATATTAAGAGACGTGAAATAATAGTAAAACGAATACTAGTTATATTTATGAAAAATACTTATTGTAATTATAACGGTTTAAACGATATTTAAAATAACACGTTGTCAACAAACTCCTTCTGAAAACGACACTATAAGTTTATAAACTAGCCGATATCAATTTTTACATGTATTGAACAAAATCGATTTGAAGACTAAGTAATTTAAGCAAACTTTATTTAAATTTTAATAAAACGTAACTGTTTAATTCTTTAACGAACGAATCGGTCACTATTTCGATGCCCGAAACACTTTTCCGTAACCGGGACGGAAACTATTATTTTTATAAAATATTTTTAATCTAAAAATAACATTATTATTTTTCGCGGATAATATAAAGTTTATATAAACAACAACCGAATCCCCCGGGTTTACTTCAAAAGACATTGTGAACCCCCCCTTCTACTCACAAGAAAGTTGCATTCAAAGACAACAGCCCCCCCTAAGGATCTCCCTAAAGTACAAATAGTACCCCATATGCATACTATAACAGATTTTCATTAAAGACACTTTAACCCCCCTTTTACAAAATTTCAATTTCACCAAACTAAACATGAATTCAAGCATTCAAGGTACGATTTTGATTGTTTAAACGGAATCTAGAAGAGATTTGGAGCATACCAAGGTCAAGAATGACCGAAATCGATCAAGAATCGAAGCTATACGGGTTTGCCGCCGGTGAGTCGCGCAGTGCTCTTCGCCGCCGGCGATGGAGGAACTCTAAGCTTCGGTTAGGACTTGATTTGATCTCCTGTGAGCACTAGGTGACGTTTGGTGGTGATTTTGGTAGGTGGGTGTCACTGGGTTGCTTGGGCCAAGCTTCCCGTCGGCAAAAATGGTGGCCGACGGTGACTTGGTGGTGCTCTGTTTTGATGAGCTCCGGCTGCTGCTGCTTTTCTCTCTAATTATGCTCTGGTCGAGAGAGGGGGAGGGGGATTTTGGAGAAGAAATGAGCTGGGAGGTGGTTGGAAGTTGGGTGGCTTCGGGTGGTTCCCGTCGGGAGCAGGGGAGGTGGTGGTGGCGGCTTTTGCCGCTGCTGCTGCCTTGCTCTGTTTCTGGGCAGAGAACAGAGAGAGGGAGAGTGAGAGAATGAGAGAGAGACTAGAGAGGAGATGGAGATGAATGGTGGTGGTGGAGCTCTTGGTGGTGGTGGCGGCGTTGGTGTGGTTTGGGAAGGAGATGGAGGTGATAATGATGAAGGGGATGAAGGCAAGCTTGTAGGAGAAGGGTGGTTCATATATTGTGGAGGAAGCTAGAGTTTTAGGCTTCTAGTGGAAGGGATGCTTGGTGGCACAATCTTGCCGAGCAAGATGAAGGCAAGCTTGCCAAGGAAGATGGAGGAAGTTGAAGGTGATAAGTTTTGAGAAAATGCTAAGATGTGGGTGGCACACCATGGGTAGTGTACTAGTGTATCACACACACACAATTTCGCGGTGTACCCGCGTTAAAAATAAAATAAACTCGCCTATATATTTACGCATATACAAATTCAATATTTTTCTAAAATATTAGAAAATTTCTCACTTACAAAAATATAATATTTTACCCGAGCTCAAATTCTTAATTAGAATTGTATAACGCTTTCTATATTACCGATTTACCCCTAACAACTTGACGGGGTATTACATTCTTCCCCCCTTAAAGAGAGCTTCGTCCTCGAAGCTTAAACCAGTCCAACACTTCTGATGCTAAGACTTTTTCCTCAGAGCTAAAATCAGCCAAATTTTCTTGAGGCTAAAACTTTCTACTAAGCAACTGATGATCACATTTACGATCATATAGCAAGAAGTTTCACATGGCAAGTGGTAGCAAATAATTTCTATCTAATGCGTGCAGTGCAACAAGTATTGTATCACGTAAAGTCGTAATCACGTCTATCTTACTAATGTGATTATAGTCTCATTTGGTTAATAAAGAACAAGGTTACTAGCATGTAACAGTATTAAATGATGTATTAAATGATCAAGGTGCTAGCATGTAATGGTGTTAAATAAAGGGCTGCGTCCTCTCCCCCTTAGAGAGTGACGTCCCCGGAACTTAACGTACCTCGTGGAACAAGTGTGGATACTTTTTCCTCATCTCTTCTTTAGACTCCCATGTCGCCTCCTCAGTTTGGTGGTTAGACCAAAGAACTTTGACCAACTTGACACTTTTGGTATGTGTATCTCTTGTCTTGGTGTCCAGTATTTTGATAGGCTGCTCCTCGTAGGCTAACGACGGATCAAAATCCACTGGTTTCGGATCCAACACATGTGACGGGTCCGGTACATACTTCTTCAACTGCGATACGTGGAAAACATTATGTACACGCCCCAAATTGGATGGCAAATCCAGTCGATACGCAACTTCACCAATCCTTTCTATAACCTCGTATGGACCGATAAATTTAGGGCTCAACTTTCCTTTCAGGTTGAACCTGGTAACTCCCTTGGTAGGTGAAACCCGTAGAAATGCTTTTTCCCCCACTTGAAACTCCAATGGTCTTCTCTTTTGATCTGCGTATGACTTCTGCCCATCCTGAGCTGCTTTCATACGTTGTTGGATGAGTCGTACCTGGTTCGTCATGTCTTCAATCATTTGTGGTCCAATGACTACCGTTTCACTAATGTCACTCCAACAAAGCGGCGATCGGCATTTCCTTCCATATAGGGTCTCGTATGGCGCCATGCCGATGCTGGCGTGGTAGCTGTTGTTGTAGGAAAATTCAATTAACGGAAGTTTGTCAACCCACGAGCCTTGGAAATCCATAACACAGGCTCTCAGCATATCCTCCAGTGTTTGAATGGTCCTCTCCGTTTTCCCATCAGTGGCTGGGTGAAAGGCTGTACTAAACTTCAGCTGAGTTCCCACTGCTTCTTGGAGCGCTCTCCAGAAATGAGAGAGGAAGTTAGGATCTCTGTCCGAGATTATCGAACTCGGAACACCATGATACCTTACGATGTTTCTGATGTAGGCATCCGCTCTTTGCTCCATACCCCATGTGTCTTTCATCGGGATGAATCTCGCAGTCTTGGTTAGTCTGTCCACGACTACCCATATCTGATTTAGCCCGTTCTTTGAGGTTGGTAAGGCTGTGACAAAATCCATCGAGATGGAGTCCCATTTCCAAACTGGGATATCTAGTGGTTGGAGTAGACCACCCATTCTCTTATGCTCGAACTTCACCTTCTGGCATGTTAAGCATCTGGCCACAAATTCCGCTACTTCCTTCTTCATGTTGGGCCACCAAAACGTCTTCTTCAAGTCCTTGTAGAGCTTATCGCCTCCAGGATGAACTGAATACGGTGTGTTGTGTGCTTCTTGCATCAACTTCCGCTTGGTTTCTGCACACTTCTGTGGTACACACCACCTTCCTTTGTAGCGAATGCTTCCGTCTTCGTGAATCTGGAATTCTTTGGCTCCTCCTGCCGCAATATTCTTCTTGATTCTTTCGAGCTTCACGTCTCCAGCTTGATTGCTCCTTATCTCCTCAAAGAAATCCGGTACAGCTGTCATGATTCCAAGCAGTTTCTGCACTGTTCCTTGTTCCACCACTTCGATATCGAGTTTTCTGAACTCGTGGCATAATCTATTCGTCAAGATTATCATAGCATTTACTACATGGCTTGACTTACGACTTAGCGCGTCAGCAACCACATTGGCCTTTCCTTCGTGGTACTGAATGCGTAAATCATAATGCTTGATAATTTCCAGCCATCTTCTTTGCATGTTATTCAGCTCTTTCTGAGTGAAGATATACTTCAGGCTCCGATGATCCGTGTAGAGCTTGCAAACGGCTCCATAAAGATGATGCCTCCAAATCTTCAGCGCGAAGACTACTGCTGCCAGTTCTAGGTCATGTGTGGCATAGTTCTCTTCGTGGGGTTTCAATTGCCTTGACGCGTAGGCACTCACCCTTCTATCTTCCATCAACACGCATCCTAGTCCCTTCTTCGATGCATCACTGTACACTTTGAATTCACCAGACTCGTTTGGTAAAGCTAATACTGGTGCTGTAGTTAGCTTTTCCTTCAGAGTTTGGAACGCTTCTTCACAGCTATCGTCCCAATGATACTTCACCGCCTTCTTCGTTAACGTAGTCAGTGGCCTAGCAATCTTGGAGAAATCCTTTAAGAAGCGTCGGTAGTAGCCGGCTAAGCCAAGGAAACTTCGGATTTCCGACACATTCTTCGGGGTAGGCCAATCCTTGACTGCTGAGATCTTTGTTGGGTCCACAGCTATTCCTTCCTTGGAAATGATATGGCCCAGAAATGGAACTCGGTCCAACCAAAATTCACACTTTGAGAGTTTGGCATACAGCTGCTCCTGCCTCAGCGTCTGCAATACTTTTCGGAGGTGTTCTTCATGATCCTTCTCATTCTTCGAGTACACCAGAATGTCATCAATGAAGACGACTACAAACTGGTCCAGAAATGGTTTCATTACCCGATTCATCAAGTCCATGAATACTGCGGGAGCGTTGGTTAAACCAAACGGCATCACCGTGAACTCGTAGTGACCATACCTTGTACTAAAGGCATTCTTCGGGATATCCTTCTCAGCCACTCGGAGTTGATGATATCCGGACCTCAGGTCAATCTTAGAGAAAACACTGGCACCTTGCAGCTGGTCGAACAAATCGTCAATCCGGGGCAACGGATACTTGTTCTTGATAGTGACACTGTTTAGCTCCTGGTAGTCGATGCATAATCGCAAGCTTCCGTCTTTCTTCTTGACAAATAACACCGATGCTCCCCAGGGTGACACACTAGGTCGTATGTACCCTTTATCCAAAAGTTCTTGTATCTGGTTTTTCAATTCCTTTAATTCAGCAGGTGCCATCCTATACGGCGCCTTAGAAATAGGTGCAGTTCCAGGTGCCAAGTCTATGGTGAATTCCACTTCTCTCTGAGGTGGCATTCCCGGAATTTCTTCTGGGAACACCTCGGGAAATTCCCTCACGACTGGTATCTCGTCCAGCACGTTTTCCTTCTTGGTTACGTCTTGGACATAACACAAGTAGGCAGAGTTCCCCTTCTTCACCTGATTGACTATGGTAAGGGCTGACACTAGTTTAATGCGAGGTTCCGTGGTGATACCTCGATAGGTGATCCTTTCTCCCTTAGGCCCCTTCAGTCGAACCTTTTGACCATAACAGTCAATGACTGCCCGATACTTCCCAAGCCAATCCATTCCTAGGATCACATCGATCCCCCCTAGGTCAAACTTTATTAGGTTGGCGGGTAGAGTACTGGTAAGGATCTTCAATTCTACTCCTTCGAATACGGTGTCACAGACAGTTACGTGACCATTAGGTGTTGCTACCGGAACGGATATGCTAGATGACTTATGCAAACCCAGTTTTACAACAAATGTAGACGATACAAAGGAATAAGACGCACCTGAATCAAACAATACGAAAGCTGGTTGCTCAAGGACAAGAAAAGTACCCGTCACAACTCCGTGAGCAGCTTCCGCTTCAGTCCTTGTCAGCACAGCTATCCTTCCCACATTTCCATTCTGACCTCCTGCTCCATTGTTGTTGTTATTCCCATATCCAGCATTATTGTTCCCAGTCCTGGGTTGGCCTCCATTTTGTCCTGCATTGCCCCCATTGTAATTTTGCTGCCTCCCGTAACCGTTGCCTCCGTTGTTTTGGTGGTTACGGTTACCATTCTGCAGATTTCCAGCCTGCTGGTTGCGCCCAAAGTTGTTCTGTTGTGGCCTTCCAAAATTACCCCCTTGGTTTATTGGCTGGTTCCTAGCTGGCTGCGAACGACATTCGTAAGCCCGGTGTCCCCTCTTACCGCACTTGTTGCAAGTAACCAGGTTCCCTTCACAATCCTCGCCCGGGTGGTTCCGTGGACACTTCTTGCAATAATAACGGCGGATTTGTTGAGTCCCAGCATTCTGTTGATTTCCACGATGCTGGCCCTGGTTGCCTCCTCCATTGTTAGGCTTGAACCTCTGATTGGCCTTAGCAAAGTTGTTGTTGCTTCCTCCTGCCTCCTCGAGTTTGCGTTTCTTGCGTTTTTCATCCTGGGAGACACGAACTCGCCAGATGTCAGCAGCTCTGTCGTATGCTTCATGGAGAGTGGAATAAGTTCGGCTCAGAAGAGACTCTTGAAGCCTTTCATGAAGTCCACCGATAAATCGAGAAATTTTGGAGTCTTCATCAGGCACCATGTTTCCAACAAATCGCGTCAACCCGTGAATTTTCGGAAATACTCAGTGACGGAGTCATTTCCCTGCTGCAGGTTATGGAATTCCATTTCCTTACTCCTCTTCACATGATGAGGGTAGAAACGTGATCGAAGAGCAGCTTGAAGAGCTTCCCAGTTGAAATTGGGTTTGGCCAACAGAGTCTCTCGGGCATTCCTCCACCAGAGGTTCGCTTCACTCTTCAAATAGAAGGCCGCACAGTTAACTTTCCGCTCATCAGGGCACTCTACCACCTCAAGGATTTTATCCATTTCTAGGATCCAATCCTCCAATTCAACAGGATCCTCTTTTCCTGTGAACTCCTTGGGTTTCATTTCTGACACCTTTTTGGCCCAATTAGTCCCTGTCTGAACTCCGTTGTTCATTATCTGACTCATATGGGTGAAGAACTGCTCCATGCTGACGTTTTCAGCCATTTGTCTCTGTTAAACTAACCTAAAGCAATATGGTAGTGGTCTATCAGTCACCCCTATGGTATCCTCGGTTATGGTCGCAGATACTTCAACAATTATCCTACAATTATCTAGCATGACAATTGCGTAAAACAGATAAACATGTATCACATAGAAATTATCACACTAAAGCACATGTAACGTGTCCGTAAATCAAATAGAGTATCTAATACGAATCAAATTATGTTCTTATCCTTCTCCTGATCATGGAAGTGAAGATTATTCACTGCCAATTAGATGTATCTTGAATCAAACTGATTCACATAAGTCTATAACACACATCACTTCTTGAGACAGGTTGTGGGTGGGCGGGAAATATCAAGTCCTATACTTGAGCTACCCATACCCCGAACGGCTTTCCAGTTTTAATTATCTTGCCCTATGTTCATTTGAAATTGCCCTACAGGTTTAATTCCCTTTTACTGGACTGTTGGCTCTGATACCACCTGCAACGACCCCCTTATCCGACTCGGACGAATCGGGGAGGCCGAAGCTAAAAGTAACGGCGGAGATTCGAAAGCACAACATACCAACACTTACTATTAAACATTACTTTACTTCTCAAGTCCTTCCTACGTTACTATTACACATTATATCTAACATTGTTTATTCTATCTTACAGCACGTGACGTGACCTCCTCAGTGAGTCTCGTACCCATCCATACCATAGCCTTCTTCGTCTAATCCTGCGGTGGGAAAGAAAACGGAACCGCAGTTTCTAAAGTCAGCTGGGAAATGCTGAGTAAATAAATACCCTAGATCGTAAACAGATGACGAGGCATAATTTGTTTTCAAAAACAGTAATAAGAGGAAATAAATCTTTAAAAGAATAAACCAAGCACAAATCCAACTTTAAACTTCTCAATATTTCAATTTCTTCCTTCTTGATCTTAAAACGGGAAGTATTATCCCAATCTTGCCTTCCTTTATATTCATAGACATTCCTGCCTTGAAGAAAACCACATTTTAACTTTGTTGATACGGAGAAGATCTACTATCACTACGCATCCAAGACCTTAAGTGCCGGCACCCCTCTAAGACTACTCGCGGCCAGAGAGGTGAGTACATGGAGCGACCCAGCAGGTTGCGACCGGGTTAAAATAAACGGGTCGGGTGGACGTAGCCAGCCACAACCAATCTTATAAACGGGTCGGGTGAACGTAGTCAGCCACGACCAATCTTATAGAAAAGTTAATATAACGATCCCCGCACAACTCTTTCCACTTTACGTTATTAGTGGATTAATATTATTCGTGTGACAATTCGCAGTAAATCAACTTCTTTAACTTGCAAAGAGATTTCAAACAAAACATGTAACTCAAAAATATAGTTTTGAGACAAGTATTAAAAGCATATTCTGACACGAACGGAGCTAGCACGCTAGGCTAGGCATATTTACTTACCTTAGTCCAGAAGCGTCTGAAAGTTCTAGTCGTAGTCCTTGCCTATGTAAACTTCACCTACAAATCGGAGCTTCTAGATTGTCACAATCCGAACATAGCATTTCAAGTCTTATAGAAAATCCTATTAAGCGTTTTTAGACTAGCCCGAACTCAACGTCTTCTTTCTCTAGTTATTTTCTCAATATTGAAAATATATAAATCGATGCGTCTGTTTTTAGACAACTATTAGAATTTATGATTTTAGAAAAGCGATTATTAATTTAGAAACTTTGTAGATATTAAGAGACGTGAAATAATAGTAAAACGAATACTAGTTATATTTATGAAAAATACTTATTGTAATTATAACGGTTTAAACGATATTTAAAATAACACGTTGTCAACAAACTCATTCTGAAAACGACACTATAACGTTTATAAACTAGCCGATATCAATTTTTACATGTATTGAACAAAATCGATTTGAAGACTAAGTAATTTAAGCAAACTTTATTTAAATTTTAATAAAACGTAACTGTTTAATTCTTTAACGAACGAATCGGTCACTATTTCGATGCCCGAAACACTTTTCCGTAACCGGGACGGAAACTATTATTTTTATAAAATATTTTTAATCTAAAAATAACATTATCATTTTTCGCGGATAATATAAAGTTTATATAAACAACAACCGAATCCCCCGGGTTTACTTCAAAAGACATTGTGAACCCCCCCTTCTACTCACAAGACAGTTGCATTCAAAGACAACAGCCCCCCCTAAGGATCTCCCTAAAGTACAAATAGTACCCCATATGCATACTATAACAGATTTTCATTAAAGACACTTTAACCCCCCTTTTACAAAATTTCAATTTCACCAAACTAAACATGAATTCAAGCATTCAAGGTACGATTTTGATTGTCTAAACGGAATCTAGACGAGATTTGGAGCATACCAAGGTCAAGAATGACCGAAATCGATCAAGAATCGAAGCTATACGGGTTTGCCGCCGGTGAGTCGCGCAGTGCTCTTCGCCGCCGGCGATGGAGGAACTCTAAGCTTCGGTTAGGACTTGATTTGATCTCCTGTGAGCACTAGGTGACGTTTGGTGGTGATTTTGGTAGGTGGGTGTCACTGGGTTGCTTGGGCCAAGCTTCCCGTCGGCAAAAATGGTGGCCGACGGTGACTTGGTGGTGCTCTGTTTTGATGAGCTCCGGCTGCTGCTGCTTTTATCTCTAATTATGCTCTGGTCGAGAGAGGGGGAGGGGGATTTTGGAGAAGAAATGAGCTGGGAGGTGGTTGGTTGAAGTTGGGTGGCTTCGGGTTGTTCCCGTCGGGAGCAAGGGAGGTGGTGGCGGCTTTTGCCGATGCTGCTGCCTTGCTCTGTTTCTGGGCAGAGAACAGAGAGAGGGAGAGTGAGAGAATGAGCGAGAGACTAGAGAGGAGATGGAGATGAATGGTGGTGGTGGAGCTCTTGGTGGTGGTGGCGGCGTTGGTGTGGTTTGGGAAGGAGATGGAGGTGATAATGATGAAGGGGATGAAGGCAAGCTTGTAGGAGAAGGGTGGTTCATATATTGTGGAGGAAGCTAGAGTTTGAGGCTTCTAGTGGAAGGGATGCTTGGTGGCACAATCTTGCCGAGCAAGATGAAGGCAAGCTTGCCAAGGAAGATGGAGGAAGTTGAAGGTGATAAGTTTTGAGAAAATGCTAAGATGTGGGTGGCACACCATGGGTAGTGTACTAGTGTATCACACACACACAATTTCGCGGTGTACCCGCGTTAAAAATAAAATAAACTCGCGTATATATTTAAGCATATACAAATTCAATATTTTTATAAAATCTTAGAAAATTTCTCACTTACAAAAATATAATATATTACCCGAGCTCAAATTTTTAATTAGAATTGTATAACGCTTTCTATATTACCGATTTACCCCTAACAACTTGACGGGGTATTACAGAGGATTTGTAGGAACTGAGATCTTAAAATATCTCAATCAGTTGCAGCTGTGGATAAAAGAGACCGATTTGAATTTTGAAGGCAGAGAGGCTTGCAGAATACTTAGAGAGGTGTGAACAATTCGTGGGAGATCATTCATTCAAACACACAAAAGGATTCAAGCTTCAATCCAGATTTCAGAAGATCAGATCAATCCAGTTTCCAGAAGAACACATCCAGGTTTCAATAGCTTATCTCTTCTACTGTGTTCTTCACTTGTTTTGTAATCTATGTCTCTTTTGATTATTTTAAACCTCACTTAACCTTGTGGTTGGTTATTCAAGTGAACAACAAGAGGTTCTTGTTAGCTCAACAGTTAGTGGCTGGAACTAGATAGGTTTGGAACCACAAGCTGTAAAGGTGTAAGGGGAATCACTTAGGCTTGAAGATCTAGGGCTGTTTCTGTGTGAGTAATAAGAAGTGTTTGCCCAATCCTGGTGGGATTAGATCCCTCAGGCAGAGATTAGGTCCATTGGGACTGAACTCTGTAAATTGCGTTGTGTTCTTTACTTTACAATTTTATTATTATCTGCTGCACACAACTCAAATAAAATTAGGGTTCATAAGCTGATTAGAACTGGTAATAGTTCAAGGCCTTGAAGCTTTCTATTTTGCCTTTGAAAATTTCAGACAGTTTTCTAAAATCTCGAGGCCTTGAGATTTGAGTTTCACACAAAGCTAATCTGTTAAGTTTTGAGTTTTGCAAAAAGTTTTCATACTCTATTCAACCCCCCTTCTAGAGTATTTAGGTCCTGTATTTAGTCTACATTACACACTTTCAATTGGTATTAGAGCTTGTGTCACTGATATAGATCTAACAATCTGGTGACTGTGAGTAATGTAGGAGATGGTGGATTCTCACAAGGAAGGGCAGCCAACAGACCTCCATTGTTCTGTGGTGATAACTTCATGCACTGGAAGCATTGATGAAGATGTTCATCATAGATCAAGACATGGAACTGTGGTCAATAGTTCAGAATGGTCCTCATGAGTACTATACTACAATTGATGGAGTCAGATGTATCAAGTCTGAGGAAAATCTTTTAGTTACTGAACTGGAAAAGGTATCAAAAAATTACAAGGCTATGAATCTGTTATTATACTGTGCTCTTAATGCAGATGAGTTCGACAGAGTGTTGAATTGCAAGAGTGCCAAAGAAGTATGGGATAAACTGGTTGTGACATATGAAGGAACTAGCCAGGTTAAGCAGACCAAAATCAACATACTTCTGAGGCAATATGAGTTGTTCAAGATGAATTCAGATGTGACCATCGAGGAGATGTTCAAAAGATTCACTGATGTGGTAAACAATCTGGAGTCATTGGGAAAGAAGTTCTCAAATGAGGAGAAGTTCAGAAAGATTCCGAGAAGCTTGCCAAAAGCCAAGTGGGAGCCAAAGACAACAGCCATTGAGGAAGCTCAGGATTTAAGTCTTCTTCAGCTAGATGATCTACAAGGAAAGGTGATCACTCATGAAATGTCCATGAAGGATGTGGGAGGTGATTTGAGTTAAAACATCAAGAACTTAGCACTTAAGGCAAAAGACAGTGAAAAGTCTCAAAGCCTTGAGACTGAAGATGAGCATGACGATGAAGAGGCTTTAGCATTGATCTCCAAGACCTTGGCCAGGATTCTGAAGAAGAAAAGAAATTCTGGTAACAGGGATTACAACAGAGAGATATCAAGACCTTCAGACAGCAAGGACTACAAAGGTAAACCTTCATCACAGTCACATAAAACTAAAGTAATGAATTGTTTTGAGTGTGGTGATGCAGATCATTTAGTAAGTGACTGTCCACAAAAGAAGAAGAACAGGAACTTTCAGAAGAAAGACAGTGACAACAGAAGGAAGAAAGACATGATGGCTTCCTGGAGTGATTTTGATTCATCAAGTGACTCAGACACAGAAGAAGATCAAGCAAACTTATGCATCATGGCAAAGCATGATGAGGAAAAATCATCAGACAAGCATATTGAAGATATGGTAAAAAATCTACTTGCTAGTCCTTCCGATGTACTTCCTGAAATTCTCAAAAGTATGGTTTTAAATGAGGAAAGTTATAGAAATGAGATTTCTGCTTTAAAGATTAAGATTCATGAGCAGGTAAAAGAAAACCTGGACCTAGTTTTTACAAACAAAACTGTTGAAGTTTCTAAGACAAAGCTTGAAAAGGACTCCAAGGCCTTGGACAACAGGTTCAAAGCCTTGAAGGCACAGATAAGCTGCTTAGAACTGGTAATAGTTCAAGGTCTTGAAGCTTTATATTTTGCCTTTGAAAGTTTAAGACAGTTTTCTAAAATCTCAAGACCTTGAGATTTGAGTTTCACACAAAGCTAATCTGTTAAGTTTTGAGTTTTGCAAAAAGTTTCCATACTCTATTCAACCCCCCCCCCTTCTAGATTATTTAGGTCCTGTATTTAGTCTACATTACACACTTTCACTTTCTACAGAGAGAAAGATGGGATGAGAACTCCCAAAACAGAAGATTCACTCTCCTCTTCTGAATTAGAGCAATTTTCTTAGAACTACAAGGCTATTAACATTTTCAATTGTGCTTTGAGTACAGAAGAATTCAACAGGATCTCTGGATGCACAACTACTAAAGAAATCTGGGATGAACTTGTGGTTACCTTTGAAGGAACCAGTCAAGTCAAGCAGACCAAGATCAACATTTATCTCAGACAATATGAGCTGTTCAAGATGAATGCAGATGAGTCCATCAGAGACATGTTCAAGAGGTTCACTGATATTTTCAACAACCTTGACTCACTGGGAAAACACTTTCCAATGAAGAAAATGTGAGGAATATTCTCAGAATTCTTCCAAAGGCAAAATGGGAACCAAAAACCACATCCATTGAAGAAGCTCAGAATCTCTCAACTTTACAACTTGATGAACTACAAGGGAAGCTCCTGACACATGAGATATCTATGAATGAAGTTGATGGAGAACTCTCAGATGGTGTCAAGAACTTAGCTCTCAAATCCAAAGAGAATGAGAGAACACAAAGCCTTGAAACTGAGGATGGTGATGATGAAGATCCAATTGCCTTAATTTCCAAAGCCTTGACAAGGATTCTCAAAATGAAGAAAAACTTTGGAAACAAAGATTTCAACAGAGAAAGGCATAGATCATCCAGCAGCAAGGACTACAAAGGTAAGTCCTCTTCACAGAATAAGTAAAAAGTTATGAACTGCTTTGAGTGTGGTGGTGCAGGACACTTAATAAGATATTATCCACTCAAAAATAGCAAGAACTTTCAAAATAAAGATCATGACAGAATAAATAAAACCATGATAGCTTCATGGAGTGATTCAGATAGCTCTGGTGAATCTGAATCTGAGGAAGAAGATGCCGATCTATGCTTCATGGCCAAGCATGATGATAGTTCTGAAAAGAACATTGAGGTAATGGTAAATTGTCTTATCTCAAAACCAAAAGAAGCTCTTTAAGAATATCTCATAACAATGCTTTTAAATGAGGAAGATTATCTGAAAGAGATAAAAATTTTGAAAGAAAAAGTTCATGAGCAAGCAAAAGAAAACTTACAACTTGTTTGCCTAAATAAGAATCTTGAAATATCTCAGAAGAAAACTGACGGTGATTTCAAGGCCTTGAAAACCAGTTTCAAAGCCTTGAAAACACAAGTTAAGGAAGTAGTCACTGAAAACTCCTCAGTAAGTGACAGCCATATTAATCTAAGACATCAGATTGATGATTTAAAGAAACAAAAGATTACTCTTACTGAGAAACTTCAAGAGTCTGAATTGGTTAAAGTCAAGCTTGCTGGATCAGAACACAAATTGAACTTGATTCCTGGAGGAAGTTCACAGTATGTTCACAAAGCTGGTATTGGATTCAATCCAAAATTTCCAAGAAGAAACAATACCAGATTTGTGAAAGCTGGAAACAAAACTTCTCCTACTTGTCATTACTGCTGCAAAACTGGTCATGTTAAAATGACTTGTCCTTTTAGAAGAAGAGACCCTCATATAATGAGGAACACTTTTCCTTTTCAACTCAAAGGACAAGTTAAGCAGATTTGGGTTCCTAAAGGGGTTATACCACCTAATATGGTTGATCCTGAATATGAATCCAAATTCCACACTTGGTCTAACAGCTGGGTAAGACAGTGATTGGTGTTTTCAGGTTGTCACCAATGTCAAAGAACAAAAGTGGTTCATGGACAGTGGTTGCTCAAGACACATGAGTGGAAAGAGATCTCTATTCTCATAATTAAAGGAGCAATCAGAAGGTTCAATAACACTTGGTGACAAAGGAAAATGCAATATTCTTGGTATTGGAAAAGTTGGTACAAATTCTGAAAAATCTATTTCTGATGTGTATCTGGTTGATGGTTTGAAGTTTAATTTTCTTAGTGTATCTCAGCTTTGTGATAATGGCAACAAAGTTATCTTTGATAAAGAGACGTGTGTTGTGCAAAATGAGAAATCAGGAGATTTCATTCTCACAGCCTCAAGATCAAACAATGTTTATATTTTTCAGACTAACAAAGTTGTAGGTGAAAGTTTGAAGTGTCTCAAGGCCTTAAAAGAGGATTCAAAGCTTTGGCACAGGAAACTTGGTCATATCAGTTTGCATACTTTGAACAAGTTGATTTCCAAAGACTTAGTAATAGGATTGCCATCCATCAAGTTCAAAGAAGATGAAATGTGCAAAGCATGTGCTCAAGGCAAGTAGACCAGAAGTTCCTTCAAGCCAAAGAAGTTTGTAAGTACAACTAGACCCATTGAATTACTTCATATGGATCTCTGTGGTCCTATGAGGACTCCTACTCCAAAAGGTAAAAGGTATATGTTAATTGTCGTAGATGATTTTTCTAGATATACTTGAGTTATGTTTCTCAAAGAAAAATCTGAAGCACTCTCTGAATTTTCAAAGCTTTGTAGAGAACTTCAAAACTTGAAAACCTACATGTAGCTTCAATCAGAAGTGATCATGGTAGAGAATTTGATCAGTTAGAATTTAATTTATTCTGTGATAAGCATGGTATTTCTCACAACTTTTCTGCTCCAAGAAATCCTCAACAGAATGGTGTTGTTGAAAGAAAAAACATGACTCTTGAAGATATGTCAAGAACAATGCTTCTTGAGAACAAGTTGCCAAAAAAATTTTGGGCAGAAGCTGTGAATATAGCAAACTATATTTTGAACAGGTGATTGATCAGACCTATTCTGAAGAAGCCCCCCTATGAACTATTCAAAGGGAGGAAGCCAAATATTTCTTACTTCAGACCCTTTGGATGTACTTGTTTTATCCATAACAATGGAAAAAACAATCTTGGTAAGTTTGATGCAAGAAGTGATGAAGGTATATTTATTGGTTACACTCTGAATAGTACAGCTTATAGAGTTTACAATAAAAGAACAAACTGGTTGAAGAGAGCATTCATGTTATTTTTGATGAAAGCTATGATGGTTCTTTGAGTGAAAGTTTTGAAGATTTGAATTTGAACAAGCATGAATCAGAGGAAGAGACTGAGAATCCACTTGGATTCAAGAAAGGCTCAGAAGAGAATAGAAGACATTTTCAAGACCTTGAAAATAGTGCTCAAGGTCTTGAAAGTAAAGCTCAAAGCCTTGAAAAAGATGATCAGAAGGAGTCAAGTGACAAAGCCACTACTTCAAGACCATAAAAGATCTATGGAGAACCTGAACCATGGTCTCCAAGAAATAGATTCAAATATCTCTCATCCCATCCAGCTGATAATATCATATCAAATCCAACCACTGGTACACAAACCAGATCACAATTGAAGAACTTATGTGCTTTTAATGCTTTTGTTTCTCTTGTAGAACCAAAAACTGTGAAGGATGCTTTACAAGAAGCAGACTGGATCATTGCTATGTAGAGTGGACTCAATGTGTTTGAAATGAATAAGGTTTGGAACCTAGTTCCTGCACCTTCAAACCAGTCTGTCGTTGGTACCAGATGGGTATTCAGTAACAAGTTGGATGAAAGTGGCAATGTGATCAGAAAAAAAAGCAAGGTTAGTTGCTCAAGGTTACAATCAAGAAGAAGGTATTGATTATGAGGAAACTTTTGCTCCAGTTGCCAGGTTAGAAGCAATTAGAATTTCACTTGCTTTTGCATCTTACAAGAACATGAAACTATTTCAAATGGATGTGAAGTGTGCTTTCTTGAATGGCTACTTACAAGAAGAAATTTATGTTGCACAACGACCTGGTTTTGAAAATGACAAGTTTCCAGATCATGTATACAAACTTGACAAAGCTCTTTATGGTTTGAAACAAGCTCCAAGGGCTTGGTATGAAGATTGTCAAAGTTTTTGCTTGAAAATGATTTCAAAAGAGGTTTAGTAGACACGACTCTTTTCATTAAAACTCATGAGAAATATTTACTTGTAGTTCAGATATATGTTGATGATATACTGTTCGGAGCTACTAATGATCAATTACGTAAATAATTCTCAAGTCTTATGAGCAGGGAATTTGAGATGAGCATGATGGGAGAGTTGAACTTCTTCCTAGGACTTCATATTCATCAATTGAAGAAGGGCATCTTTCTACATCAAAGCAAGTACACAAGAGACCTACTAAATAAGTATAGCATGGCTCAATGTAAGGAAGCCAAGACCCCTATGAGCTCTACACTATCCTTAGACAAGGATGAATATGGTAAGAGTGTCAATTTAAAAGAGTATAGAGGCATGATTGGTTCATTACTCTATCTGATAGCAAGCAGACCAGATATTATGTTTAGTGTATGCATGTGTGCTAGATTTCAAGATGATCCAAAAGAATCACACTTAACTGCTGTGAAGAGAATTTTCAGATATCTCAATGGTACCAAAGACTTAGGGCTTTGGTATCCAAGACATTCTAACTTCTCTTTGAGTGGTTTTTCAGATGTTGACTTTGCAGGTTACAAGGTTGATAGGAAAAGTACTTCAGGAACTTTCCAATTCATTGGATCATCCTTGATTAGTTGGCATTCCAAGAAACAGAATTCAGTTGCTCTATCAACAGCTGAAGCTGAATATATAGCTGCAGGAGCATGTTGCTCACAAGTATTATGGATTGCTCAACAGCTAAGAGACCTTGGATTTGACTTCAAGGGGATACCTATTAAGTGTGACAACACTAGTGCATTTTCAATTACAAAGAATCCAGTGCAACACTCAAGAACCAAGCACATTGATGTCAGACACCACTTCATCAGATATCATGCTGAGAAATGTGATATTGTTCTTGAATTTGTTGCTACTAACATGCAAATTGCAGATATCTTCACCAAACCATTAGCAGATGACAGGTTCTGAGTTCTAAGATTGGAATTGGGAATGCTAAATACGACTGCATTGGTTTAGGGAGGCATCAGGTAAGAAAGGTAAGATGTATGTGTTTACAAAGGTTTGAACTGAGTTTCAAAGCCTTGAAAATCAGTTCAAAGCCTTGACTTTTACTTGTTGCAGTATTACGGCTTTTCAAGACCTTGAAAACCTTTTCAAAGCCTTGAAAATGAGTCCGCTACACTGATAGTCAATAATCTTGGATCATTCTATGTTGGGTGATACCTCTGTAGGTATTTGCCTAATATAGCCCCTACCCTTTTCAAAATTTTGATTTAGCCAACAACAGTATTAGTTTTAAAAGTTTTGAAATCTCTCTGATCATTGCAAATCTTTTGAGAATCAGAGAGATACTAGTTTCTTTTTGAAACTCAAACTCTTTCAGTATCTATCCTCTTCTCTTCTCCTTCATTCCGTATTATTCCATCTCTCTCTATTCTTCTCCCAAACCCTAATGAGCACAAGAAGAGCCTCAGACAAAATCAAGATGGCTGGAGGTTCGAAACCTGTCTCAGAGAAGAAAAGAAAAGTAGAAATGGAAGAGGTTCAAGAAGTCAGTGGAGACTCTAGCTCCAAAACTCCCAGTGCAGAGGCAGTCCAAGATCCTCCTCCACCAAAGAAGAAGGTCAAGAAGACTACAACCTCCTCTTCAGAAAAGCAAAAGAAGAAGAAGGCTGTTACAGAGAAGCAACCAGAAACAGAGCCTACCAGTTCAAAGAAGGTGAAGAAGAAAGTAACTCAGGCAGAGAAAGGGAAGGGGAAGGTGACAAGAAGAACAACCAGAAGGACAATTGGAGAAGGCATTGCAGATCTATTCACAGGCCTCAACAAAGAACACAGCACCAGATGAGACATGGTTTGTCTCAAACATCTATAAAGGTCAGTGGTTAGATGGTTTTGCTTCAAGATCTATTGGTTTCTGCAGTTTGGTTAATAAGTATGTGTAGGAACACATGAAACTTAAGTGCATATCTATGTTGAAGAAGATTTCTTTGTGGTGTATGCTGAATCCTAGAGAAATAGCCTACCCTAGACTCACCAGACTCTTCTACCTAAACCTAACCCAAGTTAAGAGAACTGCACACTTGGTGATCAAATCTAAAGTTGCTGGGATAATAATTGAACTGGATCACTCTGAGTTTACCAACTTGACTGAAGCAGAACTAGGTGCAAAGAAGTTTTCTAAGCCCAAGACCTTGACTCCCACTTCAAGTCAAACTTCTCAGCCTACAGACAATCAGAGACTTGATGGTTTGGAGCTAGACATGGAGGATGTCAAATCAACTATTTTTGGACTGGAAAGTGATTTGGGGCATTTCAAGTACATGGCGGAAAGCATCTTCAGAAGCATGACTTTGATTGATGTTCCTGAGGATCCTGAAGGAACAAAGAAAGGAGACTCTGACAAGGACTTGCCTAATGAGGATTCAGACCAAGAAGAAGCTACTCCAGTTTCATACAATGGAAAGCAGGCAGCAGAACATGCAGAAGATGAAGCCAATAGCCCTGACTCAGATGAACTGCTGATCACATTGAAGAAAAAGAAAAAGAAATCTCCAAAGGCTGCTGAAAAGGACAAGACTGAAGAAGCAACTGTTGTAGGTGGGACTGCAGAGGAACATGAAGATCAGGACAAGACTGATTGAAAGATTACCATAGTATCTCTGAAGATTGTGATCATCCAACCGTTAGAGAAGATTTCAAAGTAGTCAAACTCTATTGCCTATAAAATAGGAAGGTTGTTGCTGAAAATCTGGGGAGATTTACAGAGCTGTTTTAAGTATATATATAGAGCTCAAATTCGAAGCAACAAGACACGACACTCAACGAAATACAGAGAAAGTATTCAGGATTGACAAGCATCATAGAAGTTCTTCATTTCTTCCAATCCATTCACAGAAGTTCACTGCATTTCACTGCAGTTTTCAACTCTTAAGTGTTCTTCTGTATACAGCTATATTGGTAGATCATTTTTTGTATTATCTCTACATCTATTCTCAAGGATTGTTTAAAGTGAACAATAGATAATTCTTAGTTAATCAGTTAGCTAGAGCAGGTACTAGACAGGTTAGGGAAAACCACAAGCTGTAACAGAGTAACGAAACTCTTTGTGCTTGAGTTCTAGGACTTAGCTTTTGATTAATAAGAATTGAGTTGAAAATCCAGCAGGGATCTAATCCCTGAGGTAGAGACGTAGGTCCAAGTAAACTGAACTCTATAAATCACTTGTCTTGTGCATTCAGTTCATTTACTTTCATAGCTTTTGCAGCACATAGAAACTGTTTTCTTTTCAAGGGTTTGAACTTGTTTTCAAGGCCTTGAAAAAGGCTTACTTATTCTATACTTTCTGCATCTACTTCAAAGGCTTGAACTAGCTTTCAAGGCCTTGAACTGCACTATTTACACAAGTTTTCATCTTCCTAGCAAGTTTTGCAAAAAGTTGGCATACTCTATTCAACCCCCCCCCCCCTTCTAGAGTATCTTAGCTGATTATACATTTGCATACTCACACTTTCATCTTCTCACGAATACTTTACTTAGCCGAATTTCAGAAAGTCTTCTTGTGCATGCTTGCAGTATCAAAATAGGAAGATCTTCCCACGAAGTCAATTTGTCTTCGCACGAAGACCTTTTCACGAAGAGATTCTCTCTTCGTACGAAGAGATTTCCAGATTCAGCAGATTCGTTGGGGCTTTTGTGTAATTACTTTTAACTTGTTCTAAACACTATGGAAACATATTAGAACAGATTAGGGCATAGTTTTTAAGTATCTTGGAGTTGGAGACAAGTGCTTGGAGCGACAAGGAGCTTGGGAGATGCTTTGTTTGATCTTTTCTCTTCCTTCACTCTAGATTTTGATTTATGATCATGAATTGTATCTTGATCATGCGTAATCGTAGCTAAACCCTTAATTCGGGATATCTCATAGGGATCTAGGGTTTGAACACCACGTTTAGTGATTTATGGATCTTGTTTCATGCTTTTTAGCCTCATTGAATGTGTTATGCTTAGCTATGCTTGATTTATGTACTTAATTCTATCGTTTCTATTGTTTGAGCTCGCAATAGGATGATTATAGGTAGAGGATGTTAGAGAAATCAATATTCGCTACCCGGAAACTTCAATCAAGTACTAGCCGGATCTAGGGTTGAGAAATCTTGCTAGATAGCTAGAACTAAGAGTAGATCATAAGAACATAATGCTTATTTGAACTTGAGTAGGCTAGAGAAATCAGGTACAAGAGATCGAATTTAGGCTTTCGTTGAGAAATCTTCAAAGTATAGGTGCTCGTTTGGCTAAGTAGAAGGCATTCGTGTTGCTTGAACATAAATCCAACGTAGTGGGAAATACCTAGTGACCCGTAGAGATATCCTGATCTTGCCAACATATTAAGAAACCAACTAAAAAATCATCTTCGTTAATCGTGAAGCAATTCATTGGGTTAATTGGGATTAGAGTTGTCTTTTATTTTTAGTACGATTTAGCAAACAAAATCAACGCGCTTTGCTTACACAAGGTTAAGAAACATAACTAGCTTACAAGAAGTCCTTTGGGTTCAATAAACCCGGATTTCCGGATATTACTACACACGACAGTCATACACTTGTGGTTGAATCTTGTCAAGTTTTTGGCGTCGTTGCCGGGGACTTCGGCTAAATAAGTAATAAATCCTAGCCTTTGGGATTTTACTTTTTCTGTTAATATTTGTTACTCAACTACTTTTTGTGTGTGATCTGTGTTTTCAGGTTGAATTTCACGGTGCATGTCCCGATTTAGAGACGAGACTTTGCACCCAACACTTGAAGAACCGGAATCCCTTTTACGCGCACAACCTACAGACAAGAGGAAGACAAGCTCAGTTACTATGGACGAGCAAACTAGAGCTGAGTTTGAGAGGATCCGCAAAGGTATGCAAGATGCTGAGGCAGCTAGACTAGCAGCTGTAGAGGATGTAGCTAATCGGGCATGAGAAACTGAGCAGCTCAGATCTCAGATGACCGAGATGCAGGCTGAGATGGACCGCTTGGCCCCCCAAAATCCACAACTACTTCCTGGTGTGGGGGCACAAGTGGCAAATAATGAAGGTAATAATGGGGGTAACAACGGTGGGAACAATGGAGGAAATAATAGGCAGAATGTCGCGGCACAAGTCAACAATGAAGTTGATGAGCGCCCATTGGTAGACTACTTCAGAACCACACCGGATGGATATCTGCCCACGATCTTCAGGTCACAAATCAATGCAGCTCATTTTGAATTTCCCCATCTACTCAACTTCAACCAGATTACTTCCACAATTCATGACCAAAGAGTGCCTGATGATACGATAAAGTTGATCCTCTTTCTCTTTTCTTTATCGGGGAAAGCAAAGACATGGCTCCTGGAGCTTCCAGCGGGTTGTATCACTACATGGACAGAGTGTTGCCAAGAGTTCCTTAGGAAATATCTTCCACCGTCCAAGGTTGCACAACGAATGACTGACATCACAAAGGTTACGCAACAGGAGGATGATTCTTTGGGAGACACATGGAGGAATTCAACCAGCTCCTTCGTAGATGTCCTACTCACGGAGAGTCATGGTTCAAACTACTGCACTACTTCTATAATGCCCTAGATAGAGAGACAACAAAGGAACTGGACATGATGGCTCAGGGTAATTTTATGGGCTTGGGAGTGCAGAGATGTCAAGACTTGCTTAACAGTGTGGCAAAGAGGGAATCTACGAGAATTGAGACTCGTGGGAATTCACAATCTGATGGGGGCGTTAGTCAGCAAAATTGAGTCGATGGTGTAGAAGAAATTTGAACAGCAAATGGCAGTCATGACCTCGACTTTTAACAACATGAATCCATCAGAACAAGTGAAGTCTGTGGGAGAGATGATCGCGGATGAGAATCAAGGATATGGAATTGAAGACGTGAATTACATGGGTCCCCGGCGACAGCAGCAGTGGCCGAACGCTTATCATCCCAACAACCGCAATCACCCCAACTTCAGCTATGCCAATCCAAACAGTGGGTTATATGCACCGGGTCATCAGCCTAATCCACCATACCAGGCTTAGCTACAGGCTCCACAGCAGCAGGCTTTGCAACAGGAGGACCAAGAGACAAAATTTTTATTGAGAAAGTTGCTCGCTAATCAAGATAGAATGGAGAGCAAAATTGTTTCCATAGAAGCCACAATGAAGAGTCATGAGGCGCGGATTGGGCAAATAGCCAATCAGAGTACTAAGCTCCCACCTGGAATGCTTCCGTCTAATACCATTGTCCCTACTGAGCAACTCAAAGCTATTATTACTCGCAGTGGTGTGACTACTCAGGATCCTCCATATCCTAGCCATGCGAGAGCTGAAGCTACAAAGGCCAATGAGAAAGAACTGGGTGAAGAAGTTTCCAAGGCCCTGAGTCCCCAATCCAAGGACACGGTTGAGAAGAAAGAAGAGCCCAAGAACACTCCACATCCGGCTACTTATGATCCAAATACACCATATCCGGCGGCAATAAAGAGAAATGATGAAGAACACTTTAGTAAATTTAAGAACATATTCAAGCAACTGCATATAAACATTCCTCTTGTGGAAGCACTTGCTCAAATGCCCAAGTACAAGAAGGTCTTGAAGGAGATCTTATGGGGTAAGAAGAGCATAGACCTGTATGCCACAATGAAGTTGACAGAGACATACAATATATTTATTCAGAGGGACATTCCCAAGATGAGAGATCCAGGCAATGTCATTCTAGGCTGCACTCTTGGGGGTGGATATCATACGCGTGGGCTCTGCAATCTGGGCGCCAGTATTTAACTCATGCCATTGTGCCTATTTCATAGATTGGGCATTGGTGCGCCAACCCCAGTGAAGATGGGTCTGCAATTAGCAAACAAATCTATTTTTACAGCTAATGGGAGGATCGAGAACTTACTTGTCAAAGTGGGTGAATTTGTCTTTCCAGCTGACTTTGTGATTATGGACATCAAGGAGGATCGCGATGTTCCACTTATCTTTGGAAGACCGTTTGTTGAAGACAATGCGCGCAAATGTGGATCTAGAGACAGAGGAGATTACTATTAAAGCTCTAGATTCATCACTGGTGTTCAAGGCATTTGTGTCGGGCAAGGGGAAGAATAAATTGGCGATGATCAAATTTAGAGAAGATCGTGTGAATCCTACTCTTGGGTTGCCTACAGTTTTGCAGTCCAATCCACCCGAATGTGAGGAGAAGCCAAATCTGGTGCGTGCACATGATGTGGTGCAGAAAATCAAGGGCAAGAAATTGAAGGAGGAGGCACGTCGTGCTAGACCTCCTTAACATATCTGAGGTAACTGGGTCGGGTCGTCGACCTTAAATTACAAGGCGCTTGTTGGGAGGCAACCCAACATATTTATTTTGTTTACTTTAGGGAGTGAGTTTTAATACAATTGTGTTTTGTGTTTTTATTTATGTATGTGGAGAGATGAGAGAGAGAGAGAGAGAGAGAGAGAGAGAGAGAGAGGGGGGGGACTAATGGTGTTTCCAAGTGACATATATGAGCAGGTTATGGGAGAATCTACCCCGGTGTGCCATGGCACACATGACCTTCACAGGGGCTTGCATTGGCGAGTTGGGGATTCTCTAGACACAGAATTATGAAGAGGAAAGCAGTCTACCCCAGTGTGCGAGAACACACTGACCGGATGGGAGCATAGTGGTGCACCACTTCTTGGGGACTTCTTGGCGCGATTCCGTCCCCACCCTTGAGGTGGTTGTGAGTATCTTTTTCTTTTACTGATTTTTGTGTCATTTTAGTGTATATGTCATGCTCCATCTCATCTACTTGCCCGTTGCATTGAATTGCTGAATCCTATACATGATCTCTAAATTCGCTGAATACAATGAAGCATTCAGTGTCGGGGTGTTTACTATCTATTAGCCAAAATGTTTGCATAGCCACCTACATGTAGGGTGTATAGGTTGTATTGTGAGTCATTGTTGTGGTTTTTGTTAAGTTTTTACTTATATTGTCGTATTGTGTAGTTTAGATTTACATATTGTTTGCACTTTTAAATAAGTCACTATACCCACCAAACGGAGTTAGTTGTGTAGTGTCAAATTTTTTCTCTAGTCTAAGCCTTGCATATAGAGTTAGGATATTATGAAAAATACAAAAAAAAAAAAAAATGAGAAAAAGAGGAAAAAAAATCCATAAAAAATGAGAAAATTTAATTTTTTTGAGAAAAGGCAATTGAAAGAAGCATAGACTTGGTTGATTTAGTGAGATGTGAAGACTTTAGGCATAGGGTGTGAATTTTAACCGAGAGTGACATTTTTAGTTCCCCCTTGTAAGTAGAGAGATAATCTATTACGTGAATGCCTATCTATTTTTGAACCAAACTGAATTTGTAAAAAGCTAAAGCATGTGTTGTTTTCTCCTAAAAGAGTTGAGCTTGGTGTTTGCTAAACAAGCCGAACGTTCATGTTGTCCGTCTTAGGTAGTCGCCATCCCGCCTCGTAGTGGCACACAGAACAGTTGTGCGAGGATTTGTATTAGAGCACTCACTGCTTTTAGATCTTACCTTGTAGGACCAATAGTAAACCCTAATTGATCATTGGATTCATTGTTAGCCTCTTTGACCTAGGAAGACGATTCTTGGCATTCATCATGTATCGTTTAGAATTACCTTTCTAGAGCGTCACGAGGGAGCAGTAGTTGAGGGGGTTCGATGAGGGAGTGTTTCATTTCACATTTATGTGAGTCCTATTGTTCGCATGTTCTTCAATTAGATATATCTGAGGGAATGCGAGGGTGAGTGAGTTGGCTTGCACATTAAGGTGTGGCAGTGTTCCATGTCATTACACCATGGACACAGTAGTGGAGAGCCTAGGTGCGTGACATCTAATCCGCACGAAATGGGTTGGTTGTACTTTATTGGTGGAACGTGCTAGGTACCGGATTTCTATCATCTTGGTGTAGGAGGTTCGGTTGGATTAGGCACGTATCTTATTTGACTACTGGAGAGGGGGATGTGACTTCATTCTAGTGTGGGAGTGTCGACATTTGACTATGGACATAGAGATTGTGCTTTTGAGGACTCCACCTCCACACACGTGCTTGATTGGCTTGCAGCTTTGTTTGGTGACACCGTGCATTTTATTGAGTTAGGGGGAGATGAATTCTATTTGTGATACTCATTCATCGGTTCATCTATTTCCTCCCCCTAACATGATTACTATTGCTTGTTTCTTGAGGGAGGACCACTCATATGTATTTGATTGAATTTATATTTGATTGAGAGAAAGAAAAAAAAGAAGAGAAAATAAAAAAAATATAAAAAGAAAAGAGAGAAAAAAAGGAGAGGAATAAAGAAAGAATACGGTTGTGCTTATTGGAAATCGAGTGGTGAAAGTTCTTAGTTCCGTATTGAAGATAAAGACTTGAGTTTACACATTATTCGATGGCCACGAGGTTGACATGGTATCGTGGTTTGAGGGGATTGAGGGCCGGAGTCGGTGAGATTCGGGTTGTGAATTCCTATCATCAAGGTGAGGGTGTGTGAGATATGGGGGTTGAGTGAGCTTATGTGACGCTTTAGGAGTTTTTGCTTTATAAAGTTATATCCTCTTTGTCCTTAAGCCTCATCATTTTTTACCATTAGCGGAATAGAAGCTCGGACTGTGAATGTGGCTTAGCCTTGGTTAGCCTCTTATTTTCGTCAACACACATGAAGAGGTAGGTTGTTCATTATATTAAAGTTAAGATTTCTATAGTAACTATGGGGAATTACTTGTTGTCGAATTTAGTTGCGCTTCACACCTCTTGTCTAACTTTTTCATCATCCATGAGCACCAGTATATGTCATCGAGTCTAGATTTGCATTGCATCATCTTGCTGCATTAGTTGTGTTGTGAGTCGTGTTAGAGTCCGTTGAGTCTTGTTGGCTAGTATACAGTTAAATGCAGTAGATTAGACTCTGCTCAGGACGCGCAAATGGCAAGTGTGGGGGTATTTGATAACTCCTTAATAAGAGTTATCTTATGTACACTTTACATTTTTATTTGTGTGCGTTTCGGTGCAAAGTGATAAAATTTGAGCCAAAATATAACGAGATGCACTTTTAGATGTTTTTGAGCTTTAAAGCACAATCCGGGCGTTTTTTAATGGTATTGAGTATGATTTTGATAATTTATCACATTTGATATTCACAGTAGTGTTCATGTTGTTGTTTGACAAGAATTACGCATGCGGGTATCAAGTGGGGAGAAGAAACGAGCTTCGGAATAGAAGAAAAGGCGAACTTGGCGCGTTTTGGATGTTTTCGTCAAATTTGGGCAATAATTGAGAAAAATGGGAAAACGGTCCGGAAACGGGAATTTCTCTGCATGATCAACGTCTACGTCGCGAAAGGACTCCAAAGTTGCAAAAATCACATTCATCGGAGGTTGGGATAAAAATCCGAGTCCTTATTTGCTTTTCAAAAAGCTTAGTTGCTTATCAAGGATGTTTTTAGAGAAAATTAAGGATATTTTGAGGATATTTTGGATTTCACAATTAATATGGAAGTGAGAGCGATGAAAATTGAAAGTAGACTCGAAGAGCTTTCCAACGGCAAGTCACGGAGCTAAAACGGACATCGGACGAAAAAGTTATGAACCGTTGAAGACGAAGAAGAATCTTGGAGCTACATGGTCTTCGCACGAAGACCTTCCCACGAAGAGAATTTCTCTTCTCACGATGACTTTACTTAGCCAAATTTCAAAAAGTCTTCTTGTGCATGCTTGCAGTATCAAAATAGGAAGATCTTCCCACGAAGACAATTTGTCTTCGCACGAAGACCTTCGCACGAAGAGATCCTCTCTTTGCACGAAGAGATTGCCAGATTCAGCAGATTCATTGGGGCTTTTGTGTAATTACTTATAACTTGTTCTAAACACTATGGAAACATATTAGAACGGGTTAGGGCATTTTTTTTCAGTATCTTGGAGCTGGAGACAAGTGCTTGGAGCTACGGGGAGCTTGGAAGATGCTTTGTTTGATATTTTATCTTCCCTCTCTCTAGTTTTTTATTTATGATCGTGAAACTTTGTATCTTGATCATGCGTAATCGTAGCTAAAACATTATTTCAGGATATCTCATAGGGAGCTAGGGTTTGAACACCACGTTTGGTGATTCATGGATCTTGTTTCATGCATTTTAGCCTAATTGAATGTGTTATGCTTAGCTATGCTCGATTTATGTAATTAATTCTATCGTTTCTATTGTTTGAGCTCGGAATAGGATGATTATAGGTAGAGGATATTAGAGAAATCAATATTCGCTACCCGGAAACTTGAATCATGCACTAGCCGTATCTAGGGTTGAGAAATCTTGCTAGTTATCTAGAACTAAGAGTAGACCATAAAAACATAATGCTTACTTGAACTTGAGTAGGATAAAGAAATTAGGTACAAGAGTTCGAATTTAGGCTTTGGTTGAGTAATCTTCAAACTATAAGTGCTCGATTGGCTAAGTAGAAGACATTCGTGTTGCTTGAACATAAATCCAACGTGGTGGGAAATACCCAGTGACCCGTAGAGATATACTGATCTTGTCAACGTATTAAGAAACCAACTAAAAAATCATCTTTGTTAATCGTGAAGCAATTCATTCGGTTAATTGAGATTAGTGTTGTCTTTTATTTTTAGTAGGATTTAGCAAACAAAATCAACGCGCTTTGCCCACACAAGGTTAAGAAAAATAACTAGTTTACAAGAACTCCTCTGGGTTCGATAAACCCAGATTTTCAGATATTACTACACACGACAGCCATACACTTGTGGTTGAATCTTGTCAAGAAGATCAAGCGAAACGAGACCAAGGAGGTCGCGCCTCTTGTGGCCGACGAGGTAAGGGGCGGACGAAACTAGGGGGTTCGGCCCTAGTGTTGTTCTCTCTCCTTGCTTTGTTCTCTCTCAATTGTGATAACAATTATGACACACTTATGAGAAAGCAAACTAGGAGTACCTTTATATAGTAATAACTCTTTATTAACTACATATTAGCCCCAATACTAATCTTGTCCATACACGGATTAGTCCACCTTGCAAATTAGTCCTACTAAGTTTGCATGTGGTTACGTATTGATCCTTCTATTTAATTAGTCCAACTAATTAATTCCCAAGTCCATTTTAATCCATAGGGAGTGTGACCCCATAGGTTTCTACTTAGTTTGTAGTAACAATTACTGACATAGAGCGGTCTCTAGCAAGACATCTATGCCCCCAACTAATAGAAATAGTCAGTGATCCGACAAACCTTGTGACCAATGTTACCGTATTGCATAATCCTTTTGTCTCAATATCCGGATTGGACACGATACATACAAGTCACATCTTATATCCAATTCATAATTTCTCGATCCTGATAATATTCTTATCCATGCAGATAACATCAATATCCTATATTGATTTATCTGAGTCCGGCCCGACATTCTATAAGCACTACCCTCAAAGTGGCCCGTGAATATGTTCTCCCGTTATGTGGGAGGGACAAATCCTCTCTACATCACTACAATCTCTAAGATTGCTTCCCATCATGACCGACAACTATCTTTATAGTTACCCGGTTAAGGCGCAAAACATAGTATTTCACAACTACAGTATCTAGTGACTTCAAGTCTAAGGACCATAATTGTCACAACGAGAAGCACTTGTAACTTTACATAACTTGTATGGAGCCTTGTCGTGGTGGGTCATCCGGTATGCCATTACCCCTAATGCATACCCATGTGCTAGACTTGATATTTCCATATCAATCTACCCACATACTAGTTTATAGCTCATCGTCATGTTAATCAATATAAACGACTAGGGATATTTAAGAACACTTATATTCTAAGGAATTCATCTATGTTAACATATTTCCCTATCGATAACATAATGAATAGTAAGTCCATATAATTGTCATGATAAATCGATTGCCTCTAAGGCAGAATTCCAACAAAGAGGGGTATTTTAATTACCTGAGTGAGGGCGATCTCGAGAGGATGGAGGAGTCCGATCTGGGAGTGAAAGAGGGGAATAAAGTCTGTGATCTCGACGAGAGGGTTGGAGTCGGCGCCAGAGAAGTTAACGGCGGAAGCTATGTGCTTGAGGGCACGAAGGATGAGTTTGATGTAGGCGGTTTGACCGATCTGGGACCACAATTCGCCACCCATTACTAGTGATGAAAATTTCTGGTACGAAGTCAACGAGAAGTCTTGCGGACAATTGAGAGAGAAGATCTAAGAGAGAGTACTCACTCACCGGAAGAGAGAGTTCACATCCCCTTTTCCTCCACCAGCACCCACCTCCACCCACGACTACCAACCCACATCCACCTCCATCTCTGTCCCTCTCTGCTCCTCTCTCTCTCTGGTTTCTAGGTTTGGTTAATAGTGTGTCAACGAATTGGGTATCTAGCGTGCGAATTGGGGACGCCAGAGACGAATTAGAGGCGTTGTGTTTCTGGGTTTGGTCCGGTTTAATGACGACGACATTGTGATTGGTAATAGACTCCTCTACTAAGATTGAACCCATCAGCGTCCTCGCCGTCCATGGATGACTTTGAAGGAAGATATGTGTGTGAGTTGTGTTAGGCTTGAAAGACTTTTCCCTTACCTTTTTGTCTTCTCGATTTGTTTTCTCACCATGTTGGGATTTTCTTTTTCTGATAGTATAAAAATAGTATTTTTTTTTGCCAATCTAATTTTTTTTGCCACAAGTTTGTGTTAGTTTTGAATTGATTTTGTTTGTCGGTGGTGGTGACTGACAGTGTTGTTGTTGATGGTGAATCAATCGTTGTGGAGACGGTGGTGGTGGTGGTGGTGGTGGAGGTAGTGGCCAAGAACACCAAGAACACAAAAAAAAGAACAAAAATAAACACAAAAACACGCGGTGGTATTTGTCCAGTGCCCGTCCACTACAATGAGGTTATTTTTGCATATAACCCATCTAAGGAGGTTGCGTTTTGTCTTTTACTCTCTCAAATTCGGTGCCACTATTTGGGAAGTGAATTAACACGCGGTTGAGGGAGCGTGAAGGGGAGTGAGCGAGGCAAGGAATTTCGGATAAGAAAATCAATCGCCTCAACTACTTTCTTTTAACGGCTAAAGTCCTCTCTTCCCTCTTTATCCCTCCCGTGAACTCCGTCGACATTGCGCAACCGTCGATCACCACCGCCGGATGGATACATCGCACTAATTCATCGTCAATGTCTATCCTCCTTACACGTGTACCTCTCGTACCTACCACTGCTAGTTCAAGCCAGCTGCGTCAACGTCACATTCCTAATTGCTTCGTGAAGCCTCTCATAAATACTCTTCCAGAAGCTTCTTCTCTTCTAGTCTCTTCTTCTTCTACCGCCTTCCCATTTTCACGAAATTTAAGGGTTACGAGAAAAGGGTTGTGCGTCAAGCGTTTAGCGATTTCAGCGATGGCGGATTTGAGCCCTAGCACAGTCCTCGTCACCGGCGCCGGCGGCAGAACCGGTACCTCCACTACTGATTATCATCTGTTTATCGTTTCTGTGCTCGATCTGTTAACTCATGTGTGTGTGCATTCAACGCCATCCTATTCGTTTCTCAGAGCTGATGTGCGTTTCTATTTCATTTTGCAATCGAATTATGCGTTCACTGGAATACTGTGTTTATCAAGAAATTGTCCCCTTCCACAATTGATGTTGGGAAAACCCCAACAATCTCTCCCTCACACATTGGGTTCTTGGTTAAATAACCATGGACTGGTCTCAATCGGAGATCAACAGGAGATGTGTTGGTTAACCAACCTCTGATACCACGTCTAGGAGATGTGTTGGGTCATCTCAACTCCGAAAGCTAGCTAAAGGGTGAGGCTTTCCCTCACACTAAATAGCTAACCACCAGTCCCTTCCAATATAAATTCCAACATAATTATGGCTTAATCACAGTCCCCGGTAAGTCATATTATTTGATAAAGAAAACTTCTGGCATGAACGCATGATTTGCGGATAACAATTGAAGCTGCAATGTTTTTACCTACATAAGCTAAACTGGAAATGGCCAAAAGGTCAAGGAGTTGAGCCTATAGTAGATTTCACATTGTACTAGGAATTGAGGTAGGGGTAAATTGGTTGAATAAATATATTTGATTATCAGTGTAAACATAGCCGTGGAGATAGGTGTGATGCCATGACACAAAATGGGTACTTTTAAGTTAATACGCAAAGAGAGGGAAATATATGATGTATCATACATGCATATATGAACGAGTTGATTCAGTCCGAAACGTACAACCTTAATGGAGTCGGTATGACCAGATCCATCTATAAATGAAAGGGGAGTAGATGCAGACTTTACTTCAAACGAACTTTGATACCAACATTATATGTTTTGAAGCTTTTATTTGTGGATATTTTGCTAATTTTGAATTTTGATATGGTAAAGTCATTTAGTATCAGTTTTACTGATGGTACAGTTGATTGATTTCAAGGGACCTTGAACTTTAAACACATATTACGATCTGATGCATGATTAATTTAAGCTTAATGTATTGAAAGGTATCATATGGGTCACACACTAAGATCCACTGGTTAATCCTATTAGAATCCAGTACAGACTTGAATTTGACCCGTGTAAGTTTACCAGATGTAATATGGATATAAGTTGGTTTGGTCTAAATTTGTTATGTGGCAATCACTATGGTATGCAAGCTGGCATTTCTACAAGTAAGTTGCAAAATCATGGTTGAGATCTTTGCAAGTATCAGGTGGAGTTGTGGGCTTCAATGGCCGCATACTTAGTTCTCCACTATGTGATTAATTGCATGGAAGCTCTATCTATTATGTGATGCAAATGTTCACTCACAGACTTGATATATCGTGCTTAGTGACAAGGTAAACACTATTACAGTATGAACTATATAGAAAATAATACAATTACCCTTACTCTAGCTTGTTCACGAGTATAGAAGGGAAATCCCTACTAAACGATGTATACAGATATGAAAATGGGGTATTAGGAAATAAATTTTCTGGTACCAAATCGAGAATATAGTCTCTTCTTGTCCTACATTGAACATAAATGTTCA
The DNA here is from genome assembly GCA_023055425.1 of Linanthus parryae. NCBI lineage: Eukaryota > Viridiplantae > Streptophyta > Magnoliopsida > Ericales > Polemoniaceae > Linanthus > Linanthus parryae. Next base: position 563,563 of record JALGPY010000051.1, read on the forward strand.
GAGTAAAGAAGATTAATTATGTTGGGTGGTGTAACGCGGTCGACTGATTTCATTACAATAATTCCTCCATTTAAAACTCGGACATTATTTGCTAGTTCTTCTTGTTTAACAAATGAGGCATTGTTAATATGGCACATCCCTTTTCCTTGTGTCCTATGTCAAGTTATCTGCTACCGTCATTGCGAAAAGTGACGGGGGCAGTCATTTATGTGAATAGAAGAACCCAATGACAAAGAGGTTTTGGATTCAGTAATTGTGGCTAACTACTACTATCTATCACCTTTCTATACATTACCATTGGTGGATGTTCGTGAAGGAGTATATAGTCAGGCAAAAAGTTACTATCATACTCTGATGGCTTAAAATGGCATATCCTTCAAGTCTTTAATGATCGATCATGAAGCTATGGTACTTCCCTCAAAGGTTCCCACCAGGTGTAACGAGGATAAGGATGCAGGACATATTCATTCCTTTGTACACAGATTGAATTTCTGGATCCATTGATTAAAAAAGAACATCTGATGAAAAAAGTACTCAAGTTGGATGTTCTGGTTTTTTTATCCTTTCTCCTCAGCGTATTCTATTTCTAATATTGTTCTGAGGCGCATCAATATCTTGTATACATAAAATATACTATAATTCAAGCTGCACATAATTTATATGTCAGTATCTACTCACATACCCATGTTCACATTTTTGGGTTTATGTCTGTGTTGCATATTGTTTCAATTTTAGGGTCTTAGTACCTATATTGGAAATTTGCACTTAAGTCTAGCTGACATAACCTTGAACTAAAACTTCCTGGGAATGCCTTTTAACTGTTTCAGGTTTATGCATATCCAAGAAATATGTTATCCTTCCATTTTCGTACTCTCTCACTATCTTGCCATTGTAAGCTAGTTAGCTAGGTATACTGTTAATCTTCCTACGAGGGACAATAGGAATAAGAACGTGTATATAATTGTGCTTCATGCCTTGAAGTACTTAAACGACCTTTATTTCTGGAAAATACAGCAGAGTGTCAGACCTTCACCTTAGTGTATAGAGTATAGACCAGGTTTGTGGTACTTTGCTTCATGTGGTGCGTTGCTTAATATGGTTCTTTTATTAGATCTCCTTCCAGTGCTCCCACTTCCGAATGAGAACTGCATATTTTTTTTTCTAAAAATAATAGATAAGCCATGTTGCCTGTTTTTGTTCTTTTTCTGCTCAGGTCAACTTGTTTATAAGAAGCTAAAAGAGAGAACAGATCAATATGTTGCAAGAGGCTTGGTGAGATCAGAAGAGAGCAAAGAAAAAATTGGTGGGGCTGATGATGTTTTTATTGGGGATATAACGATTGCGGACAGCCTTGTTCCTGCAGTCAAAAGTATTGATGCTCTTGTGATTCTCACGAGTGCTGTTCCTAAAATGAAGCCTGGGTTTGATCCAAGTAAAGGTGGAAGGCCTGAGTTCTACTTTGAAGATGGGCAATATCCTGAACAGGTATTTTTTTTTCAGGTTTAGTTACCTGTTTATATATCGTTTTATGGTTAAATATGTATCTCTCTACACTTTTATATTTCCCTAATCATTGTTGTATATGGGTAACCATTAGGTTGACTGGATTGGGCAGAAGAATCAAATAGACGCTGGTGCGTTTTACTGTTGTTAGCTTTGGTTACTTAGACCATTTCGGTTGAAAAACCACATCTTGTTGCTATGTCCTATGCTGAATTGTGTGATCTGCATGTTCAGCTAAAGCTGCCGGAGTTAAGCAGATTGTGCTAGTCGGATCTATGGGAGGAAGCACCCCGAATCATCCCTTGAACAGCATTGGAAATGGGAACATTTTGGTATGTGATTTTATCTCGTAGTTCTTTCCTTGATGATTCAGTTTTGCCTGTATGCCTTAAACTTGGTATAAAATAATTGTTAATATTTCTATTATTTTTATATAAGTAAAATATAAATGAGGGGGGGGGGGGGATACAAACTGCTTGAATTGTAAACAAGTCTAACCCATTAATCCTTATTAGATAGAATTTGTGCTGTATAAGGAGAACCTGTGACTGGACCAGGGGCGGAGGGAGGATTTCAAATAGGGTAGGGTCTTTTTGTAGTTTTAAGAAGGGGTGGGGCCTTTTTGTAATTTTACCTAGGGAAAAGTTGTATAATTTCTTAAAACAGGGGTATATTAGTGTAGTTTTCTGAAACAGGGGTGGGGCACGTGCCTTATGCGGCCATGTGCTGCCTCCGCCCCTGGACTGGACCGACTATGCGATTCTATAACTTTTGTCATGCTACAGGTCTGGAAGCGAAAGGCTGAGCAGTATTTGGCAGATTCTGGAATTCCTTACACAATTATAAGGTATGCCATCTTCTTTTAGTTTTACAATTGTCTAATCCAGTGCAGTCAAAGTTATTATTTCCTAGAGAGAAATCCTTTGTTCAACAAAACGAAGTTAAACTGGCCAGGATGAATTAATACTGCCACTGCTAAGGCTGTTCCACTTAGACAAAACAATAGATTGATTAACATTCTCAAACTAAGTTCCTAGCCTATGGTTCTCGGAAATTCCTGGAATGAAGCACAGGTGCGGGTTCGGTGTCAGGCAGTCGGTGCTGCAGTTTTCCAGAATTTTGGGGGTGCGGCAAATTTATGTATACATATATTTATATACTCCCTCCGTCCCATTTTTAATAGTCCTATTTGACTTTTCATCCCACTTTGACTAGCTAAATTAAGTAGGTTAATGATACAAGAACTTCTTAACTTGTTTACAATATTGTAGAGTTGTCTTAACTCTACAACAATATGAAGAGTTTGACAAATTTGTATATCATTTTGCTACTCGATTTTACTAGTCAAAGTTGTCTTAAAAGTCAAATAGGACTATTAAAATGGGACAGAGGGAGTATAATATTTTACATATTATTTGTAAGATACTCAGTTACATGCCCCTGCATCAGGTCCCGGGTTCGAACCCGGTTGACAACAAAACAATTTCTCAAAAAAGAAAAAGAAAGAAAGTTACATGCCAAATAAAAATAAAAACACTAATAGTTCAAATTATAAGTAAACCAAACACATTAACCGTTCTACAAAATAGAAAATAGACACGACATGTTTACAAGTCACAAAAGAAGCGCGTTAACTTTCAGAAATTACAAAATGACCTTCCACACCCACCAAAGTACCCAAAAGCTCTTGAGGTGCCCCGCGCAGGTGCACGACTTCGACGAGGCACCCGTGTTTCCAAGCTTCCCCGGCTTAAGTTATTTTCAGGCTCCGGAGCATTCAAAACAGCCTAATCCAATCTGAGAAGAAATGATCAGTTTCTATTGAAATGATAGGTGACAATTAAATATAAGTACGCAACAAAAAAGATAGGAGGTGAACTACAATAAGCATGGTGCGTATTCCTCATGTTTCGTTAATGTTGTTTTACCATTTTTTTCGACCACATCCTGTGCTATGACTGGAAAATGAACTATGGCGCAGGCTTCTATTTTATTTTAGAAGTTATAAAATAGGATTATTAGTGAACTTTTTGACCTTTCAACTTTGTCTCATGGCTGTATAAAATAAGACAGTTTGTTATTTCTATTTTCAATTGAGTCTTAATAATATTTCATGTATAGAGAGTAAATTAAAATCAGACGAGGTTAGATCTGAACTGCCTTAGGGTGAGTTTGGGAATGCTTCCGCTGCCAGCACAGCTGCTTTCCGACCGCAGAAACAGTTTTAGTGTGTTTGGTAAATATAAAATTTCTGCTTTTCCGAACAGTTTCTGCTGTCCCACAACAATTTTCGGGAAGCAAGGGGTGAGATGCTTTTCCAGAAAGTACTTTTGATTAATTTATCTACAACCGATTTTAACCTTACAATTTTTTAAAATATCAGTAGTTATCTTTACGGAAATAACACGGGTCATATATTTTTGTCATTTTACCCTCTCACAGCAACTTCACAGTTGATTTTACCAAACACAAAATTACTATATCAATATTTCACAGCAGCTTTTACGTACTATTTACCAAACAACATTTTATTAAGAATTCACAGCAGCTTTTCCAGTGTTTTCACACACCAGCTTTCTAGCACCGGCACAGCATTCCCAAACTAGCCCTTACACTCCAATGCATCTAAAGATATGATCCAATCTATCATAAAAAAGTTACAATTTACCAGAATGACCCATTTATTAGATGTATCCCTCTCATTTTGCCCTTATTTGCTTCCCCCAGATGATTAAAACGCAATTCAATAACCAAACTCACCTAGTTAGAGAGATTAGAAGAAGACAAGAAGAATGTACATAAGAATTATAAGAATAAGATAGAGCTATGCGTACCAAGGCACCCACCCAAACCAGACTAATTTTGCTCGAGTGATGAAGACTAACCAAACTCACCAGGTTAGAGAGATTAGAAGAAGATAAGAAGAACGTAAATAGGAATTGTAAGATAAGAGCTATGCGTACCAAGGCACCTTCCCAAACCTAATTCTAAATCGAGTCTATGTCTCTTAATCTCCCTCCTCTTATACATTAAGAAAATGTAATAATATGTTGCATCTATAAACAATTTCACCTAGATTCCCAGAACATCTTCTCTCTTCCACTTTGACCCTTTGAACGATTTTTGCACCAGCAGTCCAGCACTATCTTAAGCAGAGCTGTTAACCATTTTTACCATTCTTGACACCCCCACCATTTGCATCCTTTTTTTTTTGTCAAACATTGAACACCAAAATTTTGTTCACCTCATCTCCCGGTAGCACCAGATCCACCTATACATTATGATAGTTCTGGTGTGGGATTTGTGTGTAAAGGAGATTGATTCTCTATGTGGTGGCACTTCCTTTTTCCCAAGATTTGGGCACAGTATGGTTGTTGGTAGTGGCGGCAGCTTATGGTGGTGTTGCAAATTGGTACTGTTTAGGTGATGCTTCCATGGCCGCTGGCAGGAGAAATTTTTCAGTGCTCCAAAATGATGAGAATTGTTACATTTAAATGGATGGGAGCTGGCACTTCTGTCATTGAGCTATGCCTGTTGATCGGATAAGTATTGGTGGAAAGGTTTCTTTATGAGCATGATGTCTTTCACTTAGTTACAAGAAGCAAGTTGCACTTTTTGCACATGAGATGTGATGCACTTGCTTTAAAGAGCTTGATGAAGGAGCTTAATAAAAAGTGCTAATTGAGATATATGCTAGCAACAAACAAGTCCGTTTTTGTTCTGTTATAGAATGTGTCCATGAATTTTGTTGTCCATGAAAGCAGCAAGCACATCGACGCTCATTGCCACTTCATAAGAGAAACCGTAAAATGAAGGATGTGAGATGCAAAAAGATCAATTAGAAAACACAAATTACTATACACTTCAAATGTGACGTCTTTTACAAGTTGAGAGCCTTGCTTCGAGTTGTGGAATCAAGTTTGAGGTGGTGTCCACGAATAAACTTGTTTTGCTTACACAATTGAAAACCCAATGATTATTATGTTAGCTTAGGATTAATATCCTGAAAGTGAAGTTATTTATGAAATCCCATTGTGCTGTTGTTAAATTATTCTGAAAGCCTAAATTAGCTACTAGGCCCTAGTTATGGAAAACAAAACAAAATCATTCATAAAGCAAAACAAACCACAAATATCTGCCAACATGAGACTACAGCCAAACCAACAGGATTACACACACGGAATAGGAAAGGATGGTGATTCTCCAAACGAACTTCGAGAGAGGCCAAAGAACCAATTGTCCCCTAAACAGTTTCAAAACCCTAGTACCATTACTAAAATAAACAAAACAGAAATGTGTGCATTGGATGGATCCATGGTAAACTGATGGAGCATTTTCCCTCCTTGTTGTAAGTTTGAAGTTCCAGTACAGGTTCTAGATTCTTTCCTTGCGTTCCATATTTTCCTTATTCCGCTAAATAACCTAATACCGCTTCATACTTCCAACGGTGGAAGTATCATAAGAACTATTTATTGTACTGCTATGTTACAATGCACTTATAGGAATGAGCTCAAAATGAAGTGTCTCGGAACTATGGGTGTCTTGGCATAAAAATCATAAATGATTGTTTATCTTTTCTGATATACAGAAATTCATTTAATTTTTTTTTTGGGGGGGGGGGGGGTGGTGGTGTTGGGTCAGGGAAGACCTTAGGCCCTTTATGAGGTATGGCAAGGGAATTACAGACCCACCGAGGAGACAACCAACGGTAGGACTCGAGCACAAGCCTTAGGCTGGCAAGGAAACTAGACGTACCAACTCTCATTGGCAATCATGAATGATTCTGCCGATTATGTAACACCGATCCTTTGGAGAAGAGTCACGTTTTAGAAACGTAATAATTGTATGGACATTTTGGATTATGTATTAGATCTCTACCTTTTCCAGTTGTGGAGAAGCTCCAAGTAGACAAATATTTTGACATGAATGTTACGCAGAGCTGAGATATAACAGAGGGTACCACCGTTGCAACAAACTGAAAGTATGGGTACCACGGATGCTGCAATTGGAACTATGGGTATCCAATCAACACAGGAACCAAACTATGGTTCAAGAGAAGTATTTTGAGAGATATTAATATAATTGATCAAGCTTTCTTCTGGATTGGTGTGAGTAAGTCTCTGATAGAAGTTTCTGAGGATCACTCCATCTGCTGCAATTACTTCCCGTACCTACAAGTTACGAGGCCTAATTGGAAATGCTAACTGAAGGTTGAAAAGTACATGACATAAAAACTTTACCATTTGTCTCTTCCAACTACTTGAACCCTTCAGGTCATAATGAAAGTATTCTAAAAATTCGTATTTGATTGAAAAGTACGTGTCCTCGCATTTTGGTAAAGGCAAATTTTATATCTGTTGGAGTCCTTTTTAGATCGATTCACAGTGCTAGAGAAAAGTTACATTGATAGAAAGATGAAGTACATGTCGTCGCATTTTGGTAAAGGCAATTTTTTTTATCTGTTGGAGTCCTTTTTAGATCGATTCACAGTGCTAGAGAAAAGTTACATTGATAGAAAGATGATCGATCGATACAGTCAAATCACATGTAGTTTGAATGGCTGATAACATGTGAAGTTCAGAATCCGGTACGAGGCTGTCCTTGGTAAAAGGATGCTCCATTGTTTCATAGAGTTACGGATGTCTTGCAGTTTGTTTAATTTTTTCGTATCTAGGAAGTAGAGTGGAAGTTCACATTGCTCATCTAGCAGCCAGCCAGAAGGAAAAACCTGATCCGATGTCGCTACTTTGGTGTTTGACTCTTCTGTCATTTTCTTCATTTTCAGGAGATTATTTTGTGTTTGTTGCTGGGTAAACTTGTAGCAAAACGAAACAAATATCGTGCACAGTAATGACATGTATCAGCTTTAGCTCATAGTTTTATATAATGAAGTCCGGAAATCCACCCTTTGCGTATCTGGGGTAAGAAAAATGTGATTGTCATGTCATAGATTGGTTTTTACCTTTACCAGTTTAGCTATGAATCCCGGCTGATTTTATGTTCTTTTACTTGCATTGGCAATCTTATTACCTTACTTTAACAAGTAAATATGCCAGACATGTAGCCTCCTGATTGGTTGGTTATACACAGGGCTGGAGGATTGCAAGACAAAGATGGTGGTATCCGGGAATTGCTGGTTGGGAAAGACGACGAGCTTCTCCAGACAGAAACAAGGACTATTGCGAGAGCGGATGTTGCTGAAGTCTGTGTTCAGGTATTTGTTATAACTGTTGATCGGTCATTCTCTTTGCATCCATAAAATTACATTTCTTTGTTTTGGGGCTTTACAGTACTGACCAAGTATTTTTGATTGCGGACAGGCACTACAGTTTGAGGAGTCCAAGTTTAAAGCTTTTGACCTGGCCTCGAAGCCCGAGGGAACTGGTACACCCACAAAAGATTTCAAGTCTCTCTTCTCCCAGATCACCACTCGTTTTTGAGAGAACTGGTTGAGCTATCTATATATGTCTGAGATTTAGAATGGTATATGAATCGGTTATGCAGAACTATCCCATTGGTTTCTGATTTGTGACACCAGAGTTTTATCTGATATAAAGCAAAATCGTGATTTTGCAATTTCGAAATGCAAAAGCTGACTTTCATAGTTTTGCAGATTAATTGCCCAAGTAAATCAATCAATTATATATGCAGGTTTCATTAGCAAGGTTTTAGCTGTTTCTATGTTTCCTGTCAGCATTAGTTTTTTAGGAGTTACCATACTCTTTCAGAGTCACCATACCCTTTCAGAGTCACTGTTTGGTAAAGATCTACTTGACTAAATCCTGAATGAGTTCATGGTACTGTTGGAACTTGGAAGTTATAGTTAAAACGACCTGAAAACTTGCTGTATATTTTTTCTTGATTGCTTTGATAGTAAAAGTAAATTATGAAGAAACATACTAAAATGTTCTCCTGAGCTATAAAATTTGCTAATCATTTATGTGAAAAAGCTCTCTTCTCAGATGAGCAATCTTGTCATTGCAGCCCACTGTACTTGATGTGTTGAATTCTTCATTTGTAGTGGTGCTCTTCATTGTCATTATCAACTGGTGTCTTCACTATCTGTTGAGCACCAGTCTCAATTTCCACATTTTTCCATCTTTTTTCTTGACTTATCTCCAGGCCTTTGGCAATTACTTCCATCTCAGCTTCGAATGAATGTGTAGTGTAGTGCTCCCACATAGGCAATGATCCAGTTTCCTCTGTCATATCTTAAAATTCATCCAAATCCTCCTTTCCCTGTCCCTTTGTTAGCACTTCCATCAGCATTCAGCTTCATTTTACCTGTGGGAGGACAAAACTACTGTGTGAGAATTGTGTTAGGAGTGTAATTTAAGCAACTAGTGCCAAAGATGTTATGCAGCTCTTTGGTTAGATCTATGCTCACACTCATGCTACGATTTTTTTCTCTCACTTCTACTCTCCGATAGCCACCAGGAGAGCAAAAAAATGTCACCAAGTTAATATTGCTCCTTTTTCTTTAGGCTTGACATTCTTCTTGATCCAATCTTTGTTCCCCATGCCCTTATTTCTCCTGTACTCTTTCGGGAGGCTTTCCCGGATTACAAAAATAGAGAATTTACCTCCAAACTTTGTCAGTTTTTCAGTCCCTAAGTATATGAATTGTATTCTCCTCCTGCAAATGACACCTTTCACATTCAGAATTGTCAGTAAGCAGTCTTAGCATTTGTTAACAGTGGTGAGTAGCTTGTCATGATAAACAAGTCACATAAACATGTTCATCCTGGGACCATTTGTTTCTTTCAAATCCAGTTTAAGTTTTTCTTGTTTTCTCTCTTCGTATTAAAAATTGTGTCCTATGCCTCTTTGCAGCTGAACTTCCCATTCACATTGGAGTTCCAAATCGGATCACCATTTCTTCTATTCATTTGAGGAATCCTAACCTTTAGGATCTCCTCACTGCATCTATCGTCAACCAGTTTTTTTCAAAATATCCACATCCACATCCCAATCCTCACTGTTCATAATAACACTGTCCACTGTCCTCTCATAATTCTCGTTATCAGAGCACAACCAGTTAGTCCAAAACTTGATTTCGTCCCCTTTTCATATGAACCCCTTGATATTCTTGTTAAGGACCTGTTGGTTTTCAATATGCTTTGCCAAGTGTGAGAACGTCCAAAACTTGATTTCGTCCCCTTTTCATATGAACCCCTTGATATTCTTGTTAAGGACCTGTTGGTTTTCAATATGCTTTGCCAAGTGTGAGAACGATTGCCTTTTTTCTACCAATTTTCCACTTATCCTTAGCTTTATACTTGCGTCTAATGACTTTGACCCAAGTCATATTTTTCTTTTTGGCCACATCCCATTCCAATATGGTTATCAAGGCTAAATTGATATTTCTTGTTTTTCTAATTCCTGACCCACTCTCATCCTTGGTTCTACAATTCTATCCCAGTTTACCAAGTGGATTTTTGTATCTGTGTGCTTGTACTTCCCTATAAGAAGTTCCTGTTAATCTTGTCAAATTCATCACAAACACTCATCGGGAGATGCTTTACGTACTAAGGAAGGGAAGCAGTCACATAATTAATAAGTATTGCTCTACATGCCATAGAAATACATTTATTTTTCCAACCACTTAGCCTACTTTGGCCTTTCTCAAATAGTATTAGCAAAAGTATCTTTATTGATTCTTTTATGAGTCGGGTTCCTAGGTAGATTCCGTAGGCCTTAGTGATTTGGAATGCTGCGTGATTGCATAACTCTTTGGCCTCCATGAGATTGATCTTAGGGGAGCAGAACACTTTAGACTTGCTGCAATTAACTTTCAAACATGACATACTAGCAAAGTCATCCAACACATTCTTTACACACGTAGTAACATTCTTCATAGCTCTAGTAAACATGATAATATCACCAGCATAAAAGATAAAACAGATGGGTCAAAGCTGACATTCATTTCTAGCAGCTTTTTGGCTAATTAACGGACTAAGTTTATCCATACAAAGACAAAACATTTAGGGGGAAAGTGAGTTCCGTGTCTGAGTCATTTACCAGGCTCAAAATAGGGGAGGGTTTCCCATTCCAATGGATGGAGGAACTCACCTGATAAATGTGAATAATAAGTAACTTAATTATGTTTCTTAAGAAAGTTAAGCTCAAAAGCACGTTGCCATTAAAATTTCAGCTAATACTGTCGTATGCTTTTTCAAGGTCAATTTATAGATTATGACTCTTTCTTATCTTGTATCCGTGAATTATTTCGTGGGTTATGATAATATTATTAGCGATCTTTATCCCAAAATTAAAACTTTATTTGATAGGCAGAGAGTATCTTATTGAGATAGGGTCTAAGTCTCTTGACAGTGATTTTAGTGATAATCTCATAATTCACATTGCAAAAACTAATTGACCTAAATTGAGAAATCTTTTCGGGCTATTCATCTTAGGTATTAACGCAATCAGGGTCTTATCATTCTCAATAGGAATTTTATCCTCAGAGAAGCATTTAAACACAAAGTCCATGGTGTATTTTCCTACTTTATCCCAAATCTTATGATAGAATTATGCTTGATAGCCATCTGTGCTAGTGTACTTGCTGTCGTTAATACCTTAAATAGCAGCAATGATCTCTTTCTCATTACTATTCTCTCCATGGCTGGTCCATTGTGAGAGCCACCTCACTGTTGTTTTCATCATTAACCAAACTAGCAAGGCCTGCTTTGGCCGTTGCTGTACCCTAAACTATGTCTGTTGCTTTTGGTTGCGATTGAAGTTCTTCATTTCCTAAAATAAGAGTCTTAAAACGATCTAAAGCATGATTATTTTTTGGTAACCTCTAAAACATGATTCTTAGGCTCCTTATCATCACTAATCCAAGAGTCATTGCTATCTTTCAGAAAGTTTATAATTTTTCTTTCTTTTTATGAAAGTTGAAACATAAAAAATGAGTGTTTCTCTCTCCAAACTTCAGATAATTAATTCTAGATTTCTGTTTCCACATCTTTTTTTATTCTATAACTAGGGGATTGCCCGTGCGCGAGGGCACTACCCCAAAAACACGTTTCACCTATTGTAATGTCATAGATAAAATGAGTATTTTCATCTAGAAACATGGGCAGAAAACGAAGACAACATAAATAATTGTATTAAATACTCAGAAACAAAGGAAATCCCTTTTTTATAATTATGATAAAAGGAGTGGGTAGTTAAGTGGGTGGTAGGTGGAAACTAAGGGCTGGGGTTAATTCAATCTAACGGTCTAAAAGACATTTTAAAGTCAACCGTCCTAATTTATAATATAGACTGGAGTATTACCCGTGCCCGAGGACACTATCCCTAAATTGGATAGTTTTTTTTTTTTTTTTTTTTTTTTTTTTTTTTTTTAATTTAGAGATATTTTTTTAAATGAATCTAGAGGTGTTATTCAAAAATTATATTTACACATGTGGTGAAAAAAAAAAAAACAACTTCCAAGTTAGGGATGTAATTGAGAAAAATATTTTCCTATTAGTTATGGATGTCCAAGGAGAGTGAATAGTTAGGAATGTCTAAAGAGAGTGGGTAGTTAGAGATGTAATAAGTAAGTGAGATATAATGGTGATGATGAGGTTGATTTAATCTAACAGCTGAAAATTCAAAAGTTTGTTAAACAATGCTATTTTATAATATAGAAACAACATGGTTTAACTAACTTATGACTTTTCAGCCTTTGGATTAAATCATCCCCAACCCTTAGATCTCACCTAGCACCCACTTAACTACGCACTACTCAACTACCCACTTAACTACCCACTACTTGAAAATTTTCCATCTCTCTCGATAATTTACGTAACTTATCAAAACTCTACAAAATTACTGGGGACGTCATTTTCATCTTCTCCTCCAACAAAATCGATTATGAAACGTGTTTTTTGGGTAGTGCCCTCGGGCACAGGCAATCCCTTAGTTTCATATAAAGGAGCTATTATACTCAATTTTCAGTTCAAATTCAAGGTTATCAAGACTTTTGTGAATGAGTGACACCTTGAGACCTTTCTATGCCATCTAGTCTAGAAAGCATATGTCTTTCTTTTCTTGAAAATGTTTCATCTTTTTTTATGTATCCCACTTCAACAGGTGAATTTTTAGGTCATTCCAGGCATTGTTGACATAAGTTATTAAATTTTTACCTCCTGTGGTTAGGGGTTTGTGCAAAAGACCCCCTCAGGGTTTCAAATGGTGCAAAAGGCCACCATGTGGTTTGGTTTACGTTTGCAAGGGGGTGATTTTATGTTAAGTGTACCTAAAAAGACTAGAGTACCATTATTTATATACTACCATTATCCTCATTTTCTTCTCAGTTCTCATCCTCTTTTTTTGGTTGAAATTTCTCACTCTCTCTACTTCCCTATCTCTAGTTCTCTATCTCTACTTTGTCTTCTCTCTCTGCAGTTTCCAAACTAAGAGAAGAAACCCTGATCGAAGGAGAAGAAGGAAGAAGAAGAAGATTCGTCTCTATCTCTTTCTCTATTTCCCCTAGTTCCAAATCGACTCCAGATCGAGTACGCGACAAAGGATTCACCGGCGTTCGACTTCAGTACAGGTGCATGTGACGGGTGAACTAAGGAAAACGATGGCGGGGATGGGTTCAAATGGGTTACATTGGTCGGGGGGAATTGTATAAATGCCTTTCTCTCAACATGTGGTATGTTTATACCCTTGGCCGAAATTGGTCATTCCAATCTACCCGGCTGGGTAATTTGATTGTTAACAAAATTGTTAGCATGCAAGTGGTACCAACTGTCAGCCAAAAATTTCGTTGAATGACACAAATACCCTCGCAACCCTAATATTCCAAACCCTACAATTTTTTCTCTCACTAAAAAACTTCACTGTCAATCTGCTTTCTCTCTCTCTACAAACATTCAATTTAATTCATCTACCTCTAGCGGACAAAGTACAATTACAAATTACTCCAACTGTATCATTTATGACTTAAGTCCTCCGACCTTAATGGCATCAAAATTCTTTCTCATTTGTCACACTCAGTTGATCTTGTTTTCTTCAGTTCTCACATTTTATCTCTATGTCTCTCATATCCTTTTTTGTTGAACCTCCTCAATCAGAGTCCAGGTAAACTTTAAATTTGTCCAGATTGTTGTATTTGTTCTGTTTTATCATCACAATGTTAGCTATGATGCTTATTGGTTAAAAGTTTTTGTTTTTATTTTGATTTGTTCATGTTTATCTGTGTTCATGTTCATCTATGGTATTCTGTGTTTTCCATTCTAGTTTTGCCAATGTAACACTCGTCAGGTACGATTTGAGTTAAGACCGAGATGAGTATGCAATGGGCTTGGTCGTCTCGGTTTTCATTCACTTGTAGTGAATGAAACAAGTTATGAAGACCGAGACGACCTAGCAACTCGTCTGCGAAAACCACCGAGGCAACACAGACGACCTAGACACCCAGACGAACCAGACCTTGGTCGTCTCGGGTCATCTGGTCTTCTGTGAAAACCACGGAGACAACACAGATGACCTTGGCACCGAGACGAACCAGATCTTGGTCGTCTCGGGTCGTCTGGTCATATGTGTTGCCTCGGTGGTTTTCCTGGACGAGTACGATACAAAAAAATAGCGTTTCTCTTCACAAAAGACTTAAATTGAGCAAAAAAAAAAACACTTCATTGACATACTAACTTAAACGAAAACTTAATCAAAAAATTACATTTGTGGTTTCTTCACATCGCAGGGAAAGACATCTGGGCTCCAATCCTCACTATCACTCTCATCTCTCTTTCTTTTCGGCGGAGGAGACAGCGTCTTCTATGGTGAAGCACAATGAGCCGTGTCTTCTTCGTCTTCCCCATCAGATGTGTGTTCAGTTGTTTTCGAACCCTTTCTCGGTGCATAGCCAATTTCATCATCTTTTTCACATTCCTCATTCGCTTCACTCTGTTCTTTGTCGTCTCTTTCCAACTCCTCTTCATCTTCTTTACTGTGTTCACTTTCGAACTCCTTTGGTTTGGCCATTTTTTAATGTTGATTTTGTGGAATAGATTTTGCCTGCTTTTATAGATGTAGAAATGGTATAATGAAGAGACTCGACACTTTTAGGTTCTTGTTGTAGGGTTTTGACCATGGAATCGCAGCGGAAGAAGATAATTATTCCGTTCAAATCCCTCCAAGGATCACAAGTCAAGAACACATAATGATAGTAAAGGATTAATATGTGTTTACCTTTGGGTTCTCCTTTGATGACTTCAAACGCGAATAATGTCACGTTCTCTACGGTTGATCCACGCCTATGATAGAGAATTGGACCTCCCAACCTTCTTGTGGTAGCTAGAACGGAGGAAGGAGACGAAAAAATCACGCAACAAAGCCACAAATGAGGGATGCGGCCTCCTTGTGTGGCCGACGGGTTGGGGCGGCGGGTAAGGGGGCGGTCTACCTCTTTACCTTGCTTGCTCTCAACTCTTTTCTCTCCTTTCAATATGTGTTATGAATAACATATATTGAGAGGGAAGGAAGGAGTTCCTTTATATAGTCCAACTACTCCTAGTTGTTTCCATAAATGGCCCAATACTAATCATATCCATATATGGACTAGTATTATTTGCTAATTAGTCCTACTAAGTTAGAAACTTGTTGCAATATGACCCTTTTAATTAATCTCTATTAATTAAGTCTCTTGTCCAATTATATCCATATGACGTGTGATAGGTTTCTACTTAATTGGTAGTAACTATTTACATGCATGGAGCGGTGTCTAGCAACACATCCACGCCACCCAATTAATAGAAATAGTCATCTTGACAAACCTTGTGATCTTATTATCGCATTTTGTCTCATTATCCGGATTGGACACGAGACATACAAGTCACAATCTTATATCCAATCCATGTTTCTCGATCCTGGGAATAGCCCTATCCGTGCATATGACATCAATATCCCCATATTGGTTCATATGAGTCTGGCCAGACATTCCATAGGCGCCATCCATCGAGTGGCCTCGGATATTTGCTCCCGTTGTGTGGGAGGGAAAAATCCTATCTACATCACTCACCATCTCTAAGCTTGCTTCCTATTGTGCCCAACAAGCGCTTTTATAACTACCCAGTTACGGAGTAGCGTTTGACGTTGTCAAAGCTCAATATTCCACAACTAGAGGATCTAGTGACTTCAAGTCTAAGGATGATAATATCCTATCACCGCGAGAAGCGCTTGTGACTTTACATAACTTGTATGTAGCCTTCTCGGATTTGGGTCAGTCCAGTATGTCATTACTCCTAATACATACCCATGTGTTGGATCGTGATATCTCCATATCAATCCAACCCCATACTAGTCTATATATGATTGTCCTATTAATCATTATATTTGACTACGAATATTTAAGATAAACAACACGATTTGTAAATCTAAGGACTTCATTATATTAAATATCTCCATAAATAATACAATGATTATTCTAACCAATTCATACTAAAATTAGATTGCCTCTAGGGCATCTATTCCAACAGTCTCCCACTTGCACTGGAGCCAATATGGTGCATCACGTATGCCAATCGCCCTAGTGTGTTCTTCATGCTTGCGCTGAACAAGCGGCTTCGTGAATGGATCTGCCAGGTTATCATTTGTAGGAATCTTGCATATCTTCACATCTCCTCTATCGATAATCTCTTGAATAAGATGGAACTTCCAGAGTACGTGTTTGGATTTCTAGTGTGATCTAGGTTCCTTAGATTGAGCGATCGCGCCCGTGTTGTCACAATACAACACTGTGGCATCCCCAATGCTAGGAACTACACCAAGATAAGAAACAAACTTTCTAATCCAAACAGCTTCTTTTGCTGCACCACTTGCAGCAATATACTCAGCCTCTGTTGTAGAATCAGCAACCGTCTCTTGCTTGGAACTCTTCCAGCTCACAGCTCCTCCATTCAGGTAATACACAAATCCCGACTTTGATCTGAAATCATCTCTGTCGGTTTGAAAGCTTACATCCGTGTAACCAGTTACACGCAACTCTTCCTCAACTCTAAATATCACGAACGCATCCTTAGTTCTTCTCAAGTACTTGAGGATGTTCTTGACAACTATCCAGTGACTCTCACCCGGATTAGACTAATATCTGCTCGCCATACTCAACGCGTATTATACCTCCGGTCTAGTACATAACATGGCGTACATGATAGATCCTATGGCCGAGGCATAAGGGATCTTACTCATGCGGTCCATCTCAATCTTATTGGATGGACAATCACTCTTTGAAAGAGTAATTCCATGTGACATGGGCAACAATCCCTTCTTGGAATCTTGCATGTTGAACCGTTTCAACACCTTGTCTATATATGTACTTTGACTTAGGCCTAGCAACCTCTTAGATCTATCCCTATAGATCTTTATACCAAGTATATACGCTGCTTCCCCTAAGTCTTTCATTGAGAAACACTTTCCTAGCCAATCCTTAACTGATTGCATCATAGGAATGTCGTTTCCAATGAGTAGTATGTCATCCACGTACAAGACCAGGAACGCTACGGAGCTCCCACTAACCTTCTTGTAGACACAATATTCATCTTCGTTCTTGATGAATTCAAACTCTTTGACAGCTTCATCAAAACGTCGATTCCAACTCCTAGAAGCTTGCTTCAATCCATAAATGGATCGTTGAAGCTTACAGACTTTATTTGCATGCTCTGGATCTACAAAACCTTCTGGTTGTTTCATGTACACATCCTCGAGAAGATTATCATAAAGGAATGCTGTTTTGACATCCATCGGCCAAATCTCATAGTCATAGTAAGCCGCAATTGCAAGTAGGATTCGGATGGATTTGGTCATAGCGGCTGGGGAAAAGGTCTCATCATAGTCTATAGCATGAATCTGTCTGAATCCTTTAGCCACCAACCGGCCCTTATAGGTAACTACATTACCATCCATGTCGGTCTTCTTCTTGAAGACCTATTTGCACCCTATGGGGCGTACCCCTTGGGGTGGTTCCACCAAATTCCATACTTGGTTTGTGTACATGGATTCCATCTCGGATCTCATGGCTTTTAGCCACTTCTGAGAGTCCGGACCTTGCATGGCCTCTCCATAGGTAGGAGGCTCATATCCTATGAGCATAGTGTCACCAGTTTCTGTCACGAGAAGTCCATACCTCTCTGGCTCCTGGCGCACTCTACTCGACATACGAAGCTCTTGTGTTACTTGAACATGTTGCTCCACAACCTGTTGTGGTTCCTGTTCATGTTCCATAACCGAATCAGTGATTAGTGGTTCTTGAACTTCTTCAAAATCTACAGTCCTCCCACTTGCTTCTTTAGAGAAAAATTCTCTTTCAAGAAACACGCCGGTCCGAGCAACAAAAACTTTGTTATCGGTTGGATTGTAGAAGTAATAACTCTTAGTTTCCTGAGGGTATCCCACAAACTTACACTTATCCGATTTCGGCCCGAGTTTGTCTGGCTGTAAACGTTTTATATAAACATCGCAGCCCCATATCCTCATAAACTATACTGTGGGACGGCTCCCACTCCACATATCATGTGGTGTCTTCATGACGGATTTGGATGGAACACGGTTAATGGTGAAAGCTGCACACATTAAAGCATAGACCCAAAATGATAACGGAAGATCTGTTTGACACATCATAGATCTCACCATATCCAATAAGGTTCGACTCCTCCTCTCGGGTACGCCATTCCATTGTGGCGTTCCGGGTGGAGTGAGTTGGGATAATATCCCACACTCTCTAAGATAATCATAAAACTCTTGGCTCAAGTACTCACCTCCTCGATCTGATCGTAGAGCTTTGATACTTTTGCCAAGTTGCTTCTCTACTTCATTCTTAAATTCCTTGAATTTATCAAAAGATTCGGATTTAGCCTTCATAAGGTATACAAATTCATATCTACTGAAATCATCAGTGAATGTAATGAAGTAGACATAACCACCTCTGGCAAGTGTAGCAAACAGCCCACACACATCAGTATGTATGAGTGCTAATTGCTCACTAGTCCTTTCACCTTTCTTGTTGAAAGGGGACTTTGTCATCTTTCCCAACAAACAAGCCTCACATGTCTCATATGATTCAAAATCAAATGAGTCTAGGAATCCATCCTTATGGAGTCTAGATACACTTTTCTATTTATATGGCCTAGACGACAATGCCATAGATAAGCAGGATTTAAATCATTCATTTTAATCCACTTAGTATTTATGTTATAGATTGGATAGCTTAGATCATGGATATATAATCCGTTAAATAATTGCGCACTACAATAGTGAATACTATAAAAATAAATGGAACGACAATTGTTCTTTATTGAAATAGTAAAACCTTTCTTTTCCAAACAAGATACGGAAATAATGTTCTTACTCATAGCAGGAACATAAAAGCAATTATCTAATTCTAATACTAATCCAGAAGGCAGAGACAACCTATACACGCCTATAGCCAATGCAGCAACTCTTGCTCCATTCCCAACGCGCAAGTCCACCTCTCCTTTTGCTAATCTTCTACTTCTAATTAGATCCTGCATATTTCGACAAATATGAGATCCACATCCAGCATCCAATACCCAAGATGAAGAAGTAGTTAAATTAACATCTATAACAAAAATATCTGGTGGTTGTGGGATCACTATCCCAAGCCTTTTATCCTCCAGATACTTTGGGCAATTCCTCTTCCAGTGTCCAGGCTAACTGCAGTAGTGACAATCACCCTTGATCACGCCTTAGGCCACGCCACCAGCAGGTTTAAGAACACTGTCCTTAGGTTTAGCAACTGCCTTGCCTTTACCCTTGGAGGTAGAGGCAAACCTTTTACCCTTTCCTTTCTGCACCATCATTATGGCCTTGCCCTTTCCCTTGTTGGTGGATTGTTGAGCTGTCCTCAACATATTGAGTAGCTTTGGCAGAGGCTTGGCGATCTCATTCATGTTATAGTTCATGATGAACTGTCCATAACTATCCGGCAACGATTGCACAATGAGATCTGTGGCCAACTCTTGACCAATCGGGGACCCTAGGCGATCGAGATTCTCAAGATACCCGATCATCCGCAACAGATGCGGTCCTACTGGGTTCCCTTCTGCCAAGTGACTCTTGAACAATGCCCGAGAAACTTCATACCGTTCAACCCTTTCCTGCTCTTGAAAGAGCTGCTTGAAGTGTTCGATCATATCGACTACATTCATGTTCTCATGTCTGAAGCTCAGGAGTCATGGTGCAAAGCATAAGGCAGGCCGCATCATTAGCATCGTCAACACGTTTCTGATACTCCTTTAGGGCTGCTGGGGTATTGTTCTCTGGACCATCTGGAACTTCTTCTTCTAGTGTGTGCAGTTTCTTTTCTTGTTTAAGAACAATTCTTAAATTTCCGTACCAGTCCAAAAAGTTGGTTCCAGAAAGCTTGTCCTTCTCAAGAACAGCCCGTAGGGAGTGTGACGAATTCGATGAATTGTTTGCCATTGGAATGCTACAAAAACGAGAAATATACAAGATTTTAGTATGATTTTACTAAACTCAATAATGGCTAGATTATTAAATATAGCTCACACTATTTTTCTTGGATTAATATCCCTCCATTTTAATGCGGAAAGTATCCTTATATTTTCTAGTGGGCCAAGATCCATATTTCGCCTTTTCCGAGCTTGCTTTGGCAAGTCACCCGGAATTGGTTATTTAGGTAGGAACCATTCCAATTACATCATATGTAACTCTTGGTTCAATTGGGAAAATAACTATTATTTATCCATCCCCATGAATAATCCCAATTGTATGCCTCTAGGTTCTTTTAATCTTATTAAATGTACCTAGTTGTGTCCAACCTCTTACTTAAACAATTTCACATTGTTACGTGTCGTCGCATCTAATCACGATAAACCATGTTGCCATGCTTTGGCACGCACAAACATGGGATATAGTGATCATGATGAGTGTTTAAATAACGAGAAGGCATAAACACAATATTTTGATTGAGGGATTTTGCCTTTCAGTTTTAATTGTATAGTTGATCCATTATCAACATGATCTATATGTTTGAGTTTTGGGCAAAACTCCAAATCATAGATCCGGGTTGTTTAATTATATTATTATCCTAATCACATGCATCAACCATACACCAATCACAAAATAACAAGACAATAAAATAAACAACCACAACAAAATAAACGTGATGTGGATATGGCCTTTCTAGACTAAGATATTCTCAAGCCAATGAGAATATCTATGAACCCTAAAATAGATCACATCGCCATGCGCCTCCATATTTTTGGTCCATCCTTCATAGTTTTGTGGCATGCTCCATGCTCCATCTCCATGGCTCCAATGTCTTTGGGCTTCTTTTCTTCAATCTTGGCTAACAATCTATTTCATCTTGCTATTCCTATACTAAATAAAATAAATCTCACAAGTTGAGAAAAATACGACTCGCAGGCCGTAAACCTTAATTAATTATTACATTAATTGATCAGCTCGCAGGCCGTAAAACAAACCACAAAATAAACATTCACACACAAACCACAACCTAGGGCCATATCCAACCACCATGTGAATAGCACATAAACGGTTAAAACCAATTTTTAACGCGCTTGTTCAATTTTTAATTGTTTTTGGAAGAAGTAGGGGAAAAAACATTCCAAAAAGACTTCCCAAAGCCCTATTGGATCACACACGGCCCTAGGGCCCGGCCTAGCCCAAGCCGCCGGTCCCCCCGGCCGCGCCTAGGCCCGAACAGCCCTTTGGCCGTGCGTGGCTTGGGCTGCAAGGCATAGGGGGCGGTCCGCTATGGGGAGCCGAACCCTTTATGGGAGTTGTTTCCAAAAAGTACTCCTTCCTTGTTGCCCAATCCAAGTTGTTTCCATGTTGAAAAACCCTTTTTATCAAACATGTGCCCAAACCCTAATCTTCAAACCAAGAAACTCACTAATTTGTTGCATCCAATGCACAATAAGATCTTGTTAGATTGAATCTCCATTCAATTTCATCTACTATGCTTAATTTGTCGTTTTACGCGATAAACATGAATTTAAAGTGTTAAAACAACAAAATCGTAACACATAAACTACGTTATGCTCTACGACCTGTGGCTCTAATACCACTGTAGGGTTTTAAACATAGAATCGCAGCGGAAGAAGATAATTATTCCGTTCAAATCCCTCCAAGGATCACAAGTCAAGAACACATACGATAGTAAAGGATTAATATGTGTTTACCTTTGGGTTCTCCTTTGATGACTTCAAACGCGAATAATGTCACGTTCTCTATGGTTGATCCACGCCTAGGATAGAGAATTAAACCTCCCAACCTTCTTGTGCTAGCTAGAACGGAGGAAGGAGACGAAGAAATCACACAACAAAGCCACAAAGGAGGGATTCGGCCTCCTTGTGTGGCCGACGGGTTGGGGCGGCGGGTAAGGGGGCGGTCGGCCTCTTTACCTTGCTTGCTCTCAACTCTTTTCTCTCCTCTCAATATGTGTTATGAATAACATCTATTGAGAGGGAAGGAAGGAGTTCCTTTATATAGTCCAACTACTCCTACTTGTTTCCATAAAGGGCCCAATACTAATCATATCAATATATGGACTAGTATTATTTGCTAAGTAGTCCTACTAAGTTAGCAACTTGTTGCAATATGATACTTTTAATTAATCTCTATTAATTAAGTCTCTTGTCCAATTATATCCATATGGTGTGTGACCCCATAGGTTTCTACTTAATTGGTAGTAACTATTTACATGCATGGAGCGGTGTCTAGCAACACATTCATGCCACCCAATTAACAGAAATAGTCATCTTGACAAACCTTGTGATCTTATTATCGCATCCCTTTGTCTCATTATCCGGATTGGACACGAGACATACAAGTCACACTCGTATATCTAATCAATGTTTCTCGATCCTGGGAATAGCCCTATCCATGCATATGACATCAATATCCCCATATTGATTCATATGAGTCTGGCCTGACATTCCATAGGCGCCATCCCTCGAGTGGCCTCGGATATTTGCTCCCGTTATGTGGGAGGGACAAATCCTATATACATCACTCACCATCTCTAAGCTTGCTTCCTATTGTGCCCAACAAGCGCTTTTATAACTACCCAATTACGGAGTAGCGTTTGACGTTGTCAAAGCTCAATATTCCACAACTAGAGGATCTAGTGAATTCAAGTCTAAGGATGATAATATCCTATCACCGCGAGAAGCGCTTGTGACTTTACATAACTTGTATGTAGCCTTCTCGGATTTAAGTCAATCCAGTATGTCATTACTCCTAATACATTCCCATGTGTTGGATCGTGATATCTCCATATCAATCCAACCCCATACTAGTCTATAGATGATCGTCCTATTAATCATTATATTTGACTAGGGATATTTAAGATAAACAACACTTTGTAAATCTAATGACTTCATTATATTAAATATCTCCATAAATAATACAATGATTATTCTAGCCAATTCATACTAAAATTAGATTGCCTCTAGGGCATCTATTCCAACACTTGTGACGTGCATGCTTTCAAAATCTAATAATGTGGATACATTTTCTAGATAATGTGGATACATTTTCTAGAAAATCCACATTTAAAAGCCGTGGATTATTAAATTCCATCAATTAATTTATTAAAAGAATGACCAAAGTCATGGAGGCATTTATGAGTTTGGTTCGTCGAGGTTGGTCGGGAAATCCATTTCGTCCAAACTGGATTACCCAGACGAGCTAGATGAAGCAAACCTTGCAAGCAAGAAAGCAAGGTTTGGTTCGTCCAACTCGTTTGGGTCTGGATTACCCAGATGAGCTGGACGAACCAAAACTTGCTTGCTTGCTTGAAATGTTTTGTTTGTCCAGCTCGTCTAGGTAATCTAGTTCGTCTGGGGTGGTCTTCCTTGTTTCATTTGACGAGTTGCTAGCTCCTCTCTGTCTTCATTCCCACTGCCTAATCGTCCGGGGTAGTGATTTGGCCGTCTCTGTCTAAACCTCAAACCGTAATTATAAAAAAGCCTTTATCACTCATAGTTATCCTTAAACCCTAAACCCTAATTATGAAAAAAAATTATAATCACTCATGGTTATCCTCTAACATGTCAAATTCGTTTATTTATGATAGATATGGCGAAGAAATTATGAGTATTTGTCATCTAGAACAGTGCATGTGATTTTGTCGAAGGTAGGCACAAATACTTGGGATTTTGTCAAAGATATGCAACGGAATTACTGTAGAGTCATTGAAGGAAGATGTTTCGGTTAGAATGGATGGTGATCATGAGTCTACTAAGAAGATCGTCTTACACTATCATCACTTCATAGACGACGCAGACTTGTTCCCCCCCCAACGTACTTTTTGATGACATACGAATTGATGATTTGTTTGATTGGTGCGGTGCGGGGTTTACAGTTAAAATGTACGTTATATGGAGGATGAGGATCAACGAAACCTAGTTTCAGATATTGCTCTTCATAGAGTACATAGCGAGCCGATTCTGATGGATGACCAAAATATATAACTGATTCCCGTGGATGAACATAATATCCCCCATACATTGATTGAAGAAGAATACATTCTCGGTGTACAGATCATCCCCGAGGGCTATGCTGACGACATGGACCGTCGCTTGGTCACCGCAGAAGGAGATAATTGTATGGCTCTCAGTTTATCCGACTGTGATCATGAAAACGCCACCAATGTAGTCAATGACAATGATATGTATGATAGAGAGGAACCAAATGTGCGTAACAATCTCGCATTGGAAACGGTGCAGATAGACCGCACTCGTTTTGTTGATCATGTCGGTGGTAGTGGTAGTGATGGTATTGGTAGGTCTGACGGACTGGTTTTGGAGACGGGCGATTTGTATGCCGGACCTGACGCACTGTTAACGCCTATTAGGATAGTTGCTGCTAAGAACGGTTGGTCTTTTTACATCCACAAGCGAGAGGTTCTGCGGATTGAGCTGCATTGTAGTGATGAGAAATGCAAGAGGGTAGAGGCTGTGAACTATGTCCTTAAGAAACACAATCCCATTCACACTTTTACCGCAATTATGATTGACGGTAAGCACCGTAACATCACTAGCATGGTTGTAGCGAAGCAATTGCTAGGACGGGTTGATGATCTCACAAAGACACCCCCAATCGCTGATGTTAAGGCTAATGTGAAAGATACGGGCACCAAATTCTCGTACCATATGGTGTGGATTGCAATTCGATAGACTAAAAGTATTATTAGCGGCACCATGGCCCAAAATTATGCAGATCTTCCTGCTTTCATGCATTTAACCGCTGAGTTGAACCCCGATTCGAAGTGGGATATTATGGTGAGCCCTGATAACGTATTTTAGTACTGCTTCATGGCCCTCAACGCACATATTGCAGGTATACAGTATATGAGACATGTTATTGTGATTAATATGGCGCACATGAAGAAATAACCTGTTCAGTTGGTTGTGTGCACAATGGTTGATAGCGAGCAACACTTCTATCCCATTGCGTAGGGATTGGTGAACGGGAGAATACAGATGCATGGATATGGTTCTTGACTAAACTACAACTAATTAGGCCAGACATGCATGGCCTGACTTTTGTTTCCGACCACCATCAAGCTATAATTAATTCTGTCAAGGCTGTGTACCCCCTTTCCAACCATGTCCATTGCTATCAACACCTGAAAATGAACGGGCTGTCGCATAACCCTGCAAAGAAGTGGGTTAAATATTTTTTAAAAGCTGCGTATGCCTTCGACCAGGGGATCTGTGAAACATCTTTGTCGGATATGGGCATTCTGGTATCTCACGTGCATAGCGTGAAGAAGAAGAAGATTTAAGGTCACTTGCGCGATGTCGGATTGGATAAGTGGGCTAGCTCTTTTTGCAAAACAGCACAATTCGAACAACTATGTTCCAACCATGCAGAGTCTATTAACTCATGCTTTCTGGATGCGCGGGACGGCAAACCTCTTCAATTATTCTCCTTCGCATGCAACACAATGGCTCAATGATTCATCCAGAGAAATGGCGAATTGGAGAAAATGGGAAGGATGTTTCTGACTCAGTTGCGGGAGAAAAAAATATTGGAGAATTGGACCAAGTCTCTAGAGCTGCATGTACGTCCCATCAAAACCATAGAGTACGAAGTAAGTGATGTTGACCTGAAATGTTACGTGGTGGATTTTAACCCTGTAAATGTCATCGGGCAGTGCACGTGTGGCGAATAAAACCAGATGTGGTTCCCATGCGTACATGTTTGTGCATTAAAACTTAGGAAGCTTGGCCGTTACGATGTGCAACACGACATGGAAGTCATGTAAAACCATACTAGCGTGTTCTACTCAAAATAATACTTTCCAGAAGGTCTATAGTGGAACGATTTACACTGCACCCTACCACACATAGTGGGACAGAAACGCTTTACCTGAAAATATAAGAGCACTCCAGCCATTTCCTCCGAAGAAATTGGTGACACCTGGGAGGGACCAGGAGACCAGATCCAAGTCAACATCTGGAAAAATATTTTCAAAACGGGGAGGGAGTGGTTCATACAGATGCAGCAAGTGCGGTCGACCAGGACACTCAAAAAGAACTTGCACTTATGAACTGTAATAGTCGTTGTAGATTGTAGTAGTAGTAGTAGTAGTAGTAGTAGTAGTAGTAGTAGTAGTAGTAGTAGTAGTAGTAGTAGTAGTATGTTATCGATACATGTTGTTCGTAGTATGTAATCGATAGTCGTTGTTCGGTGTTTGTAATCGATAATCTTTGTTCGTAGTATGTAATTGATAGTCGTTGTTCGTTGTTTGTAATCAATAATCGTCGTTTGTAGTATGTAATCGATAGTCGTTATTCGGGGTTTGTAATCGAAAACCGTTGTTCGTAGTATGTAATCGATAGTCGTTATCCGATAGTAGTAGTATATTTTTGATAGAAAATTGAAAAAAATAAAAGTTCCATTCCATAACCAAAATACATATTAAAAAATACATATTATTGAAAGCTTTTCTTGTCCTTTCTCACACCTTTATGTAACATAACAGGGAAGTTGAAAGCAGTCATCCGATTCGTAGTACATTAATGTATCTTCCTTCTGATCAGTCTCTTCCCCACCTATCCAACCCCTAATCAGATTTGACTCAATTAAGCACTCAATCATTTTAAGTACATACCAGACTGTCAACTGCCTTTTTTCGGTAACAAACCTCTTCTCTATCTGCTTGAATTTGTGCTGCCTCGCCAACGAACCTTCCAACAATTCAGGCCTGGCACTGCAGCCACCAAATTCGTTGAACAGCGTAGGGAAATCCTTGCAAATACGCTCCACACCCCATTTCTTGTACCCAGAATACTGCTGTGGATCGTACACTTGCAACACCAGGTATTTAACTTCAATGTAAATGACCATCCAATGCTCTGGACCTTTACTCGTTCTCTTTGTAAACCATGGTATGAACCACCTTCTAGCCTTGGTGAGCCCAATGCCCCTAAATGGCTGATTCCCCTTAAAATATGGGGCATCCTCATCCTTCAAATCTTCGTAACTCAATGACGGATTCACAAACACATGGTACAAACCATAGTCAGTAATCACCGTGTCTGTTCTAGCTTCGTGCACTTTCTTCGAATAGATGTGCCTAATCACATATGTCATCTCGTCCATCTGAGAACTGAATAGCAGAATCATCTTCTTTTAGTTACTCAAATAATTCTCTCCCAAGAATATGAATTCCACAGTATATACCTGCACACTCCTTATCAGGATCATACAGCCAAGCATAGAAGGCCTTTATCTGCGCGTCTGTCCATCCAATGCATCATCTGCGGAAAAGAAGGTGTTCCGGTTGACTCACTATATAAGCACTTCGTCGGGAAAATTCCATGTTCAACAAGTGGAGCCGCATACTTGGTTCTCTCCCAATCAATTCTTGAGCGATCACGCCGCCATAGAACTGCCTGCCCACCTTCCCGAACAATGTGCAACTTATCACGAGGATGTATTTGTCATACAAATCTAGCTAATCATAACTGTATGTTGAATGAGGAGTCCAGAACTCTTCACTAATTTTATGCTCCGGAGTCTCGAAGAACGGTATACAATCTTCAGGAACATGTAAATTTAATTCAGGCAACTCCACTTCTACCTCTTCAGCTGCGCCTCCATCTTCTTCAACGTGAGAGTAATTTTCATCAAACCAACTTTCAATTTCAGGATAAATCAGTTCTTCCTCTGCAGGCTGGGATCCCCCTGCTTCTTGGATACTAGATGGCCCTGATTGCTGGGATCCCCATGCTTCTTGAATACTTGATGGCCCTTCTTCGCGGGTAAGTTCTGACTAGATGGCTGCTGCCTTGTTTTGCTCAGACCCCCTTCTTTTGCTTGCTCTATTTATGCGGTATCATTTGGCTAGAACCCTTCCCGATTCTCTTTGATCTGTGGCTGCAAGCACAACTTGATTAGACCCATATTTTTTTGTTCCAACTATTGCTGCATGCTCGTTTGGCTCGAATCCCCCTACTTGTGTTTTGTTGGATCTATGGCTTGCTTCGATCTCTGCATTCTAACAAGAAAATGGAATAAACATTAGGAACACGTTCAATTTAAAAACATACTAAGTCGAATACCAATCACACTTGTAAGTATACCTGGTTGGGAGGTCCAATATATTGAGTTTATGTCTCATCCGTTATTCCTTTTTTCAGCTTCCGCAGGTCCGTTACCAGACTTCCCGTAGCGTTTGACATTTTTCCAATTTTGTCCAACTTTGAAATCGTCTCACCATGATTTTCTGTGGCTTCCTGCAATAATACAGAGCCTTGCTCTTCAAATATTGCTCGCAAGTATTTCAAGTCCTGCTCGATGCTGTCTAACCGTTTTCCAAACTTGTCGACTTTATCGTTCATTGCCTTGAACTCCTCCCGAAGCAGGGAAAACAATTATCGGTTGAGCGATTCAAAGTCCTTGGCTTGAACAGAATTTCTAGGGACCTCAGGTGCAGGAGTTGCATCATTATGCTGATCATCCACTTCCGCAGGGGGGATAAAGGCTTCTCTAATTGTTTCGGTTCTCCCTTGTTCTTCTTCTGCTTCAGATTCATCGATGAGAACAGTCTTCCGCTTCTTCCTCCGCGGGCCAGCCTCATAATCTTGAGGTGCATTCTTCCTTTTTGGGACAACCTCATCAGTTTGAGGTGCATTCTTTTTCTTCCTTTGTGGGCCAGCCTCATCATTTTGAGGTGCATTCTTCTTCTTACTTTGTGGGACAGCCTCGACGACATTCTTGCCCTTCTTCTTCCTCTACTAGCTAGCCTATGCATCAACATCATCGTCATTATCATCTAATTCCTCTTCATTAGATTCATTGGCGTTCTTGCCTTTCTTCTTCACTACTTTCTCAAAGTTGTAGGGAGGTTCGAAGACGCGGTTCTGATGTAAATCATCTAATATTACCGTCTTTTGATGAAAGATTGTGGTCCCCCGTGGGAAAATAGGATTGCCAAGGTTACTACTCTGGTAGTGAATACAACTTTCTCAGTAGGGATCCCGCTTCTCTGTCTTCGTTGGCAGGAGAGTTGGATAGACTTTCTTTTCAGATTTCCAATAAGTGGCAGCTTCTTCCAACGTTGCATTGCATTTTCTCTACTACTAGTTAGCCAACCTCGTCCGTAGAGGTACAACTTGCATCTTATTCCCCACCATGTCACCGAGATCCGATATGGCCTCGCAAATCCATGTCATAAAGATGTGCGGGAAGCAAGTCATGTTATACTTCCTGCGACGGTCAGAATCCAATGGGCATTCCCAAGCTTTTACCCTCACCTGAGCAAGGGAATCTATCCAAAGGTAAGTCCCCGATCCAAAACTGTTAGCCCAATCGAGATCCAAGAACAACGCGAATGGATCCATGCACATTTTATTTTTGTGGCTTCTCGCGTACACAATTCTCCCCATTATGCAAGCCATCATCAACTTAGCATAATCAGTGAGTTTCTCAGGGATCAAGTGCTTCTCTGTTTTCAACTTTTTTAGTGCATCTTCAACCTTGCTGATTTTAACGTTAGTACCCATCCTCTGATTTGGGAGGTACTTTGCAACCTAACTATAATCAGTGACTTTCTCAGCTACCCCGTCATTTTTCCCAAGACTTAACCCAGACACCAAGCAAAACTCCTGCAATCCAAAACGAATCGGCATGCCGTTTATGTTGAACCACAACTCAGTCTCTTCTTCCTCTGTGTTCATCTTTGCATGCATAACAAGGTTTACGACGTGCCCAGGAAAGTTGAACGTGCCATTATTAAGGTCCAACATGAACTTCAACTGCGGGAGCCTAGTCTCGATCACTGACCGAACGTCGTCACTAAGGTATTTCAAGCCCTGCTGATAGTATTTCAGGTGGCACCTCGTATTAGGGGTGTTCAAAAACCCGAGCGACCCGCCTAAACCGGCCGGTCCAAGCCGAACCTATCCGAAATATAAAGACAATGGGGCTAAATAATCGATTTCGGGTATTTAAAATTTAAACCCGCCCAACTATCGATTGATCTTGGTTTTCAAAACGTTTCGGCCGGTTAGCCCCAAACCGCCCGCACAACATGGGCACACATTTATTATATCATAGTAAATTAGTAAGTATATAATTTTGTATAATGAGTCGATACATAATTTACTATCTATTTACCTTATATATTAATTTATGCAATTAGCCATTATAAACCTTTTTTCCTTCTCCAAATGTCCCATGAAAAATAATAATATAGACTATGAAGAAATTTTATATTACTAGTTGAAATTAATTTAAAGATTATATGTGAGACAAGATTATGAACTGTGTAATATTAAATTGTATTTCAAGCATGTATCATCCATTGTAATTGTGAATTTTTATGATGAATGAAAATGATGATTGCATTTCAAAAAAAAAAAAAAACGCATAACCACCTACATTTTATTGGGAAAAAAACCAGCCCAAACCGAGTCGAACCGAGCCGAGCCGAAATGATCGGTTAGGTTGAGTTTATTGGTTACTTGGTTAGGTTTTGGTAGAGATTTTTCTAAACCGAGGTAGTTGGGTTTGGGTAGAAATATGGGTTTCACCCGCCCAAACCGCCCCGCGAACACCCCTACTTCGTATTGATGTTCCCTCTTTCGATCGGTTCTTGGCACAACGGGAGCGGTACGTCTCCTCCCAAATATCGGCCCATGTCCAAAACCTTAAAGTAGTTGCACCTAGGATATAAAAGTCCAATTAGTACAATTAATAAGAAAGTGTCATACCTAATTTATAAGTTAATGATAACTTAATAAACTGCACCTATGTTTGTAATGTTTATTTTTAAGATAGGTAACTTAATATATTGATCTATTTAAATATTAAATTTAAGGGTAAAAGAGACTGACCACCCATGAGTTTAGGAAAATTCCTCTCAGCTACCCTGACTTATGGGAAAAGACAGTCTTCACCCATTTAACGGAATATTACGTGGACACTCAACACCCTTCTGTCATGCTCCGTTAGAAAAGTGGGTGATTGAATTTTTCGGATCATATTACCCCCATGTATTGCGTTGACAATTTATCATCAAGAACACCAATAACATCACTACCAAAAAAAATATCAACACCAATTTCCACTCTTTAAATCATAGTTGAGACATGGAACTCCAGGAATCACCATAAACAGTTGTAAAATTAGTCCTAAGATTTGATACAGCTGAAAATACATCCCCATAAATTGTCTGCAAACATGAATTGTCATCTCCCAATTGAACCCAAACTCTTTTTGGGAAAAAAACTGTAACTATCATTGAAATAGAGAAATGCCATCACAGCCAACACAACAACAAGAATATCTAGACCCTAAATGCTGGAGCATCAAGATGCAAGGATTCATTAGCACATGAATGAGAAATCTCATTCTTATGTCTGGGAATAAAATTAGTACGACAAAACAGAAAATTAGATTTTAGAATCTACAATCACTCACTCACAATAGCATAGATGTCAGGAGGTATCACTATGGAGCATGAATTGATGCAATCCACCACCTTAGCATCATAATGGATGAAGATACTTCCATACTTTAACTCCAAAGCAAGGAATAAAGCTTTTCTAATAGCTGAAGCTTCCAAAATTTTGGCGGAGTAACAATTCAAAACTGGTTGCAGAAACCTCCAGATAATATTGTCATTTCTATCTAACAGAGCTATACCCAGACCTCCCATACCAGTTTCCTTCACGAAAGCAGCATCTGTGAAAATTAAAATTAGCATTCACCATTTTCATAGAGCATATGGACATTTCTTCTGAATTTGAAACTTAAATTGAACCCAAATTCAAAACCTAAATACGAAACCCAAAACCCAGATCTGAAATAAGAACAGAGGAAGAACTTCGCGAATTGGCTCTTCCTCCACTACGTCACTCTCGATGCTATCTTCTTCCACTGGGGGCACTATTTCAGAAATTTTGGGGGGTTTAGCGTTTGATTCAAAAGCCTCCTCGATCGAGGGTTCGGTCAAATTGAGTCGGACGGCGACCCATCTCCGCTCGTTCTCCTGAGAGAGAGAGAGAGAGAGAGAGAGAGAGAGAGAGAGAGAAAGAGAGAGAGAGAGCCTAACCTGGATCTGTGGAAACCCTCGTCGAATCGGCTGGGCGCGCTGGCAGAAATGGCTGAACAGAATCGCCGGACGTGGGTTCGGCTTCGTCGGAGTTGGGCTCGGTCCGACGCTGTGTGTCATAGGTGGGGAAGAGAGAAAGAGGGAGTAGAGAGAGATGGACTAGGGTTACAAATGAAGGGAAGTGAAGGGTTAGGGTAATATATATGAGGTATTTCTATAAAATTTCAGGGGTAAAGTAGTCTTTTTCCTTGCTGTTAGTCGACCGTTAGCTTCCATCCAAAATAAGGTGCAGATTGTCTTTTTCCAAAACACAGGGTAGCTGAGACGAATTTATCCTAAACTCAAGGGTGGTCACTGTCTTTTACCCTAAATTTAAATATTCAATTTAGTATTCATTTCAATCTATACACTTTTTAATCTATGTATTGTTAAATTGCATGTTAAAGTTCGTTCATAATGTTATAAAACTGTTATAAAACTATTTGTTCTAATTGTTACTGTCTATAAGTTTTTTAATCTAAGTATTCACTTTACATTTGTAATCTAATTCTTGATAGAGTATTGATAAACTTATGTATGTTAAACAATTAGAATATTACAAACTTACCACATAATTTTCTAAGTGTTCAATACTGTTCAAAATGTGTAATTTGAACAGTATTGAACACTTAGAAAATTTTGTGATAAGTGTTCAGCAGTTCTGCACAATCCAGACGAAATAGGAAAAAACCCCAGCCGAAAAGGGAAAAGACAGAGACGTAATGGAAAAACACAGAAGAACAGGGAAACACCCGGACGAACTGTGAACTTTACCCAGTCGAACTGGAGGCCATTTTTGCGAGACGAACTAATCTAGACCAGTTCTTCTGGACTAGATCGTCTCGGTAAACCAATGTTTTACCGAGACGAGCTAGTCTAAACGAGCTGGTGTGACCCTAACGAACTGGTCTGGCCCCATACGAACTGGTCTAGACTAGTTCATCAAAAAAAATGCCATTGGAAGGTGTTTCGTCCCGGTCCAAGATCTAATTTGTCTCCGTTAGCTAAAACCTAGATCTAACTCAACCCTATTTTAATAGTTCGTCTCTATCCAAAAAAACCGGATCTAAGTTCGTTGCAATTCTAACCCAAAATAAAATTGAATGATACAAATCAAAACAAACTAAAAATCAAACTCAAAAAAAAAGTTCTAACCTCATCATTCCCAGCAAGAATCGTGGGAATCGGGCGGTTGAGGATGCCGGTTGTCCTGGTGGTGGGGAGGGTAACAGTGGCCACCGAAGTTTGATCAACACCCGCAGGGACTGAGCCGTAGCCGGAGGCAGCCATGGACGACGATGATGAAGAGGAGGGAGCAGTTGTGGAGGAGGACGCCATGCAGGAGGAGGAGAGAGTGGTTTTCATACTTGCAGAGAGAGAGAGAGAGCGCATATAGATGTGGAGTGTTATCGATTCAATTTTTTATTAAAAAGAAGTTAAATTTTCTGATTGGTGTTTATATTTTGCATAATTACAGCCAAAAATGACGCCACATTCACTTAAAATATTGCTGGGTAGATTGGCAAGACCAATTTCGTAGCCGGTTTAAACACCAATTTCTTCCAGTGGTCGCCAGGGCCGTCGTCGTTGCCGGCTCTGTCAGCCCCCATTTCCGAGTTGTTCGATTTCTGTTCGTTTTAGTTCGATTTCTTCTAGTTCGCAAGAGTCTCTTTCTCTTCCTATATTTCTCCTTTGATTTTTATTTGAATTCTCTTGGTTTGATTTTGTCCAATTTTTGGGTTTTAATCTTTGGGTTTTGGATTGTTGCTATTTGATTGGGATGTAGATATTGCTGGAGTAGGTCAACTACTGGTTCATTTGAGATTCTGCTTGTGGTTAGATTTTGGTTTTGTGTTCAATTGAAATATAGGCAGAGGGTGAAATAAATCGAGAAATTATGCTACTCCTCACCTTCTTCCACTTCTTCCGTCGTTCATTCTTCTCCTCCTCTTTCCTTCTTCTGTTCTTTCTCTCTCTCATTCTCTTTTATTTTCAAAAGAAATATTAAAACTAATTATTTCAGTATGATAATATTTTTGAAAGTTAAGAGTATAATATTCATTTAACTGTATTTTTTGACGGATTCCGTTAATATTGATGGAAATGCACAAAAGTCAAACCACAGGGTGGGAAACATTTAAAACCCCTAGGGGGGATTTTCGCACAAAACCCCTAATCTCAGGGGGTAAAATGCAATTAACCCTTACAGATATATTTTCAGGTAGGACCAGCCATCCAAAATGATTCAGATCTAAAAGGTTTCAGAGAGGGCGAAATGGAGAAGTTACCATCTGTCCCAATTAAGAGAGGAGAGTGGTCCGACATGTTTCTTGCGACGTTCCTCACATAAGCATTGGGAAACATGATTCTCCAATCCTTATTAGCAATTTCCCCTTCCAATCTTTCAAAGGTCTTGGCCACACCGTTTTCATTTGTCCAAGTGTAGTTAGGGCCAGAGTGCCCTAAATTCACGAAGCCACATTTGTCCAAGTTGTTTTGGAATTTTCTTGTTCTACTATTGTTGCCTAGAGTGTAGCTTCTTTTCTCAGCATGGTTGAGGTATTCGTTTAACTCGCCACCAAACATCCATGCAACATCTTTTTTTTTACAAAATTTTGAGGCTTCTCCCACTGTCCCACAACAGCTGCCTATTTATGGGTTTACGTTTCCATAAATAGAAGTGAAAGCCCAATACCTATAACCGGATTTTGGTAAATACCACATGAATAGATTGCACATCACCATTTATGGAGTTGATGATAGTATTAATCTCTTCATCCTTCCAGGCAAACCAAATTTCACCCCTCCAACAAATGATTTCAGTGGAGGTGGAAGCCATAAAACCAAGATCACACAAATTCTCTGTTACCATATTCATCAAAAGGGACCTTAGTCTCCACTAAAGAAATCACATTAGTTCAGTGTTCACCAAAACTCCTCTTAGAATTATCATTCTCAACACCACAACAATTCCAGACAAGGATATGCATTGATGAGAAGTTATAGATGTTCGGGATTACTGGATTGTTGTCTCATCCCAGCACGTGTCTCGCTTAAATATGGTTTGTCAAATGAGCTTTCATTAATGCCATTTGTACCTTGTGCATTGGGGCTCCTCCGGATGTCGTCACACCGACCTATATCATCAATCTATGTTGTTCCACTATCAAAGTCACTTTTGTGAGATCTGGTATTTAGTCCTCCTCCCTAACCAGGAGTGTTACACAGAATTGGTGGAGATGGTGAATACATATTTCTTAACCGGCATTCGCCATCGGTTGGTTCTTATGGGATAAACAAGGTATTGGTGGTGATTTCTTCTGTGTCCATACATGTATCCAAATCTTTGCTTAAATCCTCCGCATCCATGGAATCATTTTTCTCTGTTAGGTCCGTGTTCTATGACTTGATTTCTTCATTACCGTTATGACATGTATTTTGGATTGTTGTGATTGTCTCGTTCTATTTTCCTTTTGGATTAATTTTTTCGTGTGTTTTAGCTTCGAAGTGAAATATGCTAGTGGGTTTCTCTTCCATACATGTATGTGTTGTCTCACTCTCTGTGAATTCCGGTCTATAGATTTCTGAACTACGGATTTTATTTTCTTAGTTTATCTCGTTTATTCTTCCCTTTTTCCATTATGGGTGTTGTTTCTTGTCTGGTTTAGTCTCTTTTGAGAGTTGTCCTTGAATGACTCGTTTGCCCTTTTTTCCTTGGTTCCACGTTGGGTTGGGTTTCATTTCCTTCTAGGTTTAGCCCACTGTATCTATTGTTGAGAAACGAGTTCGTATTGGGCTGGTTTGTGGCCTGATCATTGTTGGTTTGCTGAAACATTTTTATATTGGGCCTCCTAACTCTTTGCGGGGGAATGGCCCAAACCCATAGTGTCATTGACTGGTTGCTTGTCTTGTCGCTGCAGGTGGCCGTTGGAGTTAGCGATTTGCGGAGTTTTACTACTTTCTTCAGTTTGATGGTTATTCTCCTGCGATCTTAGTCTCCCTTTCAATTTGTGTACCTATTGTATCTTTGTTGGGACACCCTTATTTCTGTTATCCAACTCTGTCGGAAGCGTAACATGGCATGTGAATAGATTCATAAATTATAGATTATGTCTTACCTTCTGCCTGTGAGAATGACTTCACCGGCACGTCATGTTAGATTTTAGGGCACACTCTGGCGAACTTACATCTTAAACCCACCGCCGTATTAATGTCTCTCTTTAATGGCTTCCCCACCGCTTCTATGATTTGTTCAAGGCTTGTTTTGTTGTATTATTATGTTGGATGATAGGGGAATCTAACCCAAACTGCCGTGGTTTTCTCTGTGGCCTTCGAGGGTTTGAATCTTGGTTCGCACTTACGCATTATCAGATATTGATTAAGTAGTAGGGTTTTGAGCAATCAAACGCAGCGGACAAAACAATAATTTTGCTTAAAACGTACCAAGGATTTCATGTGAATGGGCAGAATCCGATGTTCACAATATTACTTTAGTCGCACTGAATGGTGACAATCACTAACGTCGAAGGATACAGTGCCTCTAAGGTATCTACACAAGAAGATCGAACTGGTCTCCCTTTTCGCTAATGCCAGCTTGCTGGAGAAAGGTGACAAAGATCATGTCCCACATAATCTTGGCAATCGGCGGACGACGTGAGGACGATTAAGATCACTCTCAAAACCCTCGTATATGATATGTACAGTGCGACTAACTCATGACCATAATCACGACTGAGTAGGCCTTTATAAAGACTCGAGAAATCCAATCGTCCCTTAATCCTAACAGTTAGGACCGAGTTTCACTTTAGTCCTTAATATGTTTTGCTTATTAGTTCTACTAATAATCATATTAACTCCATCTTGATCCACTCTTGTGTGTGACACTATAGGTCCCTAATTCCTTTGGTAGTGATATTTAAATTCCATTTAATTGTCATAAACACTGAGCGGTATCTAGCAGTACATTAGTGCCACCTAAGTAATAGGAATGCCAGTGATCTGACAAACTTTTATGACCAATGTTACCGTGTCGTATAATCCCTTTGTCCATATATCCATATTAGACATGAGGCAAGGAGTGTCACCCTTGTGTATCAAATTTATAGTTTATCGATTCCCTGAGTAGACTTAGACATACAAATGACATCAATATCTCATCTTGATTCATATGAGCACGACCGTGCACTTTCCTATCTACATCACTCACACCCCTCATCATGTTTCATAACATGTCCAATTATGAACTTTATAATCACCTTGTTACGACGTGATGTTTGACTATATTAAACCATGTCACTCATCATCTAGGGAATGTAGTGACTTCAAGTAATAGGATTGGAACACCATTGTCACTATGAGAAGCCTTTGTGACACTCACATAACATCCATGGAGTTCATAGCGAGTACACCATTACTCCTAATGTGTACCATTGTATTAGACTTGATATCTCACATCAATCTACTCACATACTAGTCTCGATGCATTACAACCTTCCTAACTAAACAATAGTACTAGAGTAGGAATATTTAAGAATAAAACATTTTTAAAGACTTCATTTTGTCAACATATTATCATATAGATAACTAAATGAATAAATGATTTAATATTAAATGAATGTCACGATAATACAGATTGTCTCTACGACATACCAACAGTAGTATAATCCATGGCCCTCCCGTATACATCTTCATGTAGTCCTCTCTTTCAAAACCGAACCGAAAATAGTCGTGACCCAGATCCATGCCATCAAAGTCTTTGATTCCCCGGACCTGGCCTACTCTTGTGACAAGGTTTTTGTACCCTATTGGTCGTCAACTGTTTCGGAAGTAGGCATCTCTCCCAAGGTTTTCATATTTTCTCCATGACTTTTTGGAAAAAAAAAAAAAAAAATGAGGATGCCTTAGAGCTCATTTGTTTTTTGCTCTATTTCAGCACTTTATCTTGTTCCATCGACTGTGTTTCCTTTTGGATTCAACCCCGTTTTCATTTATCTCATATCATCTTCTTTTGTGTCATTGGTCTCCGTAATTGAATGGAAATAATCTCAAGATTTCACTGCTGTAGCTAGAGCTTCCTTGAAAGTTTTTTGTGTTTGGGATTTCAACTCAGCTTTCTTTTTCCGAAATGCATCATCGAGAATTTCTTTAAATCTCCGTTCTATATGTTGCTTGTTCGCTGTCAAGTACTGCATCCCCTATGAGATGAATGTTTTTGACTTTCTTTGTGCTTCTGTTTAGATGATCTTTCTCCTCTCCGGAGGACATTATCAGGTTTCTTTCAACTTCTATGGTACTTTTCCCAAAGTCAGAGCAAAATTCTATAAACAAACCGTTAATTTCATGAAAAACCTCCTAAATCCTAATCAGTAGGGAATTAACTTTGCAAGGTGATGTTTGCAACTATTGAATTAATAATTTTCGAAGGTTCTAGCGCAGCTAAAAGATCAATACACAAAATCAAGAGTCAAATAGACCATCATACAACAATGCTGAGCATGAAGGCCGTGCATGTCCCAACTTCAAGTTGAAATTACTTATTTGATGAGATAACAGGCACCGAAACTAGCATAAGTTACAAAAACCATATTACTCGTAGTATTAAAAAGGTGCTGAGTCGTGACGTAAGATTTTTGGTACCGACGTGCTGATATGACCAAGTTGGAAATAGTAATATTTTAAAATGTTGGTGGTTATACTTTATTAATTAATTTAGATTAACATATAAAAGTGCAAGGTACTTTAATTACTCAGCTTTAAGAATCAATCTAATCGAAAGAAAAGAATCAATCTAATCAGCATCACCATTACCAGTACAACAACTTCTATTAGTAGTCCTGTAGTAGTACAATTCTGGAAAAATACTTGAGTGGTCCTGCCAACAAACTCCCTTGTGACTAGCCCTTCCTCTTCTTTGACATTTGAACGTAGTATAAAATAACAGTACGAATGTGTTTGAGCATCGTTGTCATACATGGAAGCCAATCGTGTTCAAGCAATGTGCTTTGCATCTGCAACCAAAAACTACACATGACGGACCCAGAACTTTCTACAACTTGGTCATTGAAAATTACTCGACACCTTTTTTAATTTGTGCACAGCCTCATACCTCAGCATGGTTCCTTGGGTCATGCTCGTTTTAAACAAAACTAGTGTGGTCCTTTCCCGTCACTCTGCTAATAACGTTGTTCTCAACAAAAAGTACTAATGTGGTCCCCTCCGGTGACTGCACGAATGCCGCTTGCCCGGTACCAAATACGTTGAAGATGGAT
The DNA here is from genome assembly GCA_023055425.1 of Linanthus parryae. Taxonomy (NCBI): domain Eukaryota; kingdom Viridiplantae; phylum Streptophyta; class Magnoliopsida; order Ericales; family Polemoniaceae; genus Linanthus; species Linanthus parryae. The sequence goes on from JALGPY010000051.1 coordinate 602,944, forward strand.
CATAGCTCAAAGTGGAACGAGACAGACACATAAAGGAGGGAAACAATAACCTCGTAATATTAGTTGATAGACGTTGATTCTACAATTAGTATTTCTAACTTCGTGAGAAAAAAAAAATTACAGATTTCTTGCTTAGCTGCTCATCCGGTGAAAATTGCCACATGTTCTTAAGAATAGACAAACCAACTTGGGAAACTGCATAAGATATTGAACAACAACATTTACAACCTACAAAAATGGAACTTGTCACCTTCATCATCCTCTAAACAAGGACTAGTGCTTCACTACAAAATGTTGCATATCCAACAAGCATACTCATGAAGAATATCATGATCCCCATCAACATAGGAAAACAGAACTCCACCACCACACGTCGTGTATATGTCGGACATGATGAGTTTAGGAGAAGCTGGAGATCACATACAAATCTTTGAAATGAGTTGCAACACAATATACCAATTGAATCCGGTGCCTTGGAGGAAAAAACAGTGCATGCATCGAGTCAATCTGGGACAGCAACAGCCCTTCCCCATCGCTCAACTTGCAACCATGTACTACTAGCAGCTAACCATCAAAATAAAAAAATCATGCCTGCAGAATTAAAAAATCCATTTAAATCCACCGAGTCATAAATTTGACGCATATGCAGTGAAACAGAGACCAGATAATAACATGCATCATATTCATACCTTTGGCTAAGCAAGCATGTATGCAATTGATACAGAACACTCTTGTGATTAACTCATGCCAATCATATGCCTCCTCTCAAGTTTTCTTCATCATATTAGTACTAAGTAGTAGGTTTCCAGCAAGAAATTGCAAAAATGATCCTGCCTTTCCATCCCAGTAACAGCCACTTGTTGTCTTCATCGAACAAGAAATCCTTGTGGTACGTGCTTACCTTTGCTTCAGCCCTTGCCTTGAGCTCACGGTCAATAACTATCTGAGTGAAGCCTGCCCTCATATCTCGCACTTGCCATTGCTTATATGTTTCTGGCCTTTCCACTCTCTCGCACCCCTCACAAGCTATGACATTCATCGCTTGCTTCCCAAATATCTCCCTCTCAATGAGCATTCTCTCATGATTCTCGCGGGGCACATTTGCTTCTAGCATATCAAACAGTGCCGAGAAATGGAAAAGTACCTCCCTGAAACGAGTGACAAAGAACGGAACACTGTAGGCGCCGTTGACAATCCCATGTATGAAAAGATCCGGATTCAACCTTCTTATCAGTTTCAGTAGCATATTTCTAGAGCTCTCCGCCACAACAGTCTCATCGTGTAAGTTTTTACCCCTGTACAAACAGTTGACAACAAGGAAGTCCTCCTTGTCAATCTTAAAGTCCTCAGGTCTGATGCTGTCCCAGTTCTTTGCTATGCAATCATACTCAAATTCAACATTAAAAGTCCGAGCATAATCTGCTAAACGACGTCCTGTCTCTTCGACTCCAGCTGCTGGCCGGAACCCAGGTTGGGGAAATTCCACCCCAGTAATCCGAAGCTTTGGGGGCCCACCTTCTCTTCCAGCTATCCTTTGAATAAGGGTGGGCCACTGGAAACCATACAGAATACCAAAATCTATAACATGGACTCTCATGGCGTTCTCGGCCTTAACCTGAACCATCTTGTTCGAGACAAAGTTTGAGATTTTTGTAAAAGGGCATGACGCGAGATATAGATGGTAAGCTTTCAAGTAATCCGAAGCGACTGTTTTCCTAGTAACAAAGGCTCTATAGATGTGGCTTCCAGTACCAGCCAAACGAGCTTCAAGCCCATCAGCTAAGTAATGAGCCAATCTCTGATTACCATCCCCGTAAGGGTAAGCATGCTTCCTAATTTGTTTCAGCAACTCACTTGCATTCCTCCGGTCGTCAGCAGCGACAGCTTGGGCACAATGAATCAAAAGGGTCCTCAAATCAACTACTTCCTTTTTCGGGGGTTTTTTCTTCACTCGACCCTTCCCTCTAGTAGACCCTTTCACTGGTGGTGTAGTAGGCTGAACTTGCTTGCGTGTCCCATTCTTCAAGTCTTCACGTAGAGCTTCCAACACCTCCTCGCCTTTTCCCATGCTATGAAGCAAAACATCATCAAACATCTCCGATCGTAGAGTGGGTTCAGGAAAATTTGCGGATTGCTTGGTAATCCTATCTTCTTCTATATCTAAGTCGCCCCTCTGAGGACTCCTTTTGCCCCTCAACTCCTTCATCTCCATCTTAACAAACATTTCACCCGGTTCCCCTCTTGAATCCCTCTGTGACTTCCCATTGACATCCCCAAAATTAATCATCATTGCTTTACTTCTTGGCAAAAATTTATTAGCTTCTTCAATCCCCTTCCTAAACTGCCAAACAGATTGGCTTCCACCATAATTATCAGCTGCCTGAAGAGGGCTTACTGGTGAATCCAGGAACCCATCAACAACATTACCAATACTATTGCACGAGCCAACTGATGAATAGGAGCGATATGTGGCAGGAACAACTCTTTCCATCTGAGAAATACCATGATCAGCGAGATTGGCAAGCCAAGAAGAATTAACCAAATAATTGGTTTCATTGTCAACAAAAGTGCCATCGCCGATGTTTTGTTGCTGACTTGTAGACAAATAATAATCCGGTCTCTCATTATTCTGTTCAACATATGATAGATTTTGTTGAGGGGAAGGTGGGTACTTCTGGCCAATAACCTCATAGAACGACTTCTCTGCGGCTTGAAGGTCCAAAGATTCTTGAAGCATGCAAGCCCTATCCTCCATATCTTCTTCCATGAGCATGTTACTAATGTATTTCAAAACCGCGTCCGAGAAATCACAGTCCTCGTGAAGATCCTCCTCCGAGGTGGTAAGCGTCGAACTAGGACCTTCGTGCAGTTCGTTATACAACACAGGATGATTTCCAAGAAAGGGAACCTCTTCAAAGTTAGGCTCTCCAAAGGTGTTTTCCAATGTGGGCTCAAAAGCTAAGTTTTGATCTGAAGAATAGGGCAGGGATTGATTTCCTAGTGGAATTCCTTTCATAGAACCCGAATACCCTCCAAAATGGAGATCCATTATTGTCTACTGAAGAAGCAAATATCCAGTACTCTTCAAGGAAAACTCACCTAATTTCTAATTCAGTAATAGTTCTCTAAAACCCTCATTTCCAAAATCAATATCTTCCAAACCCCAAGCCTCAAATTCGGTAAAATCCAATTCTAACTCTTTTTAAGAACTAAAACCATTCAAACACCAAAACCCAGAAACCTACATGATTTCTTTTCGAAAAGGCAAACTTTCTCAAACCTAAATAAGTAATATGAGGTAATAGCTTTGTGAAACCCAGAAAACTACATGATTTCTCTCCAAAAGGCGAAATTTCTCAAACCCAAATCACTGAAGTATGAGAAAATAGCTTTGTACGTCTACATGTGCTATCAATCCAGACCAAGAGAGGTGAGATGGCAATTTGAATAGTTGATGAGCAGCTTTGATTGATAATCTAATAGCCACTGGGATGAACAATAGCATAAACAAGGCTAAAGAAAGAAGCTTTGAGAAACCCTAGAAAATGCTGATTGTAGAGAGTGAAGAAGATGAAAAACGTACCTCACAGGAGAGTCTTGGTAGGGAGCGAGAGCAAGGAATTAAGCGTTCATGTCTTGTTTGAGGGAGAGAAAATAGAGCGGATCAAGGCAGCGAAAACGACACCGGCTATAGCAGGTTAGTGAAACTGAGAGCGCCGGTGGTTTCAGCGAGGACGAAGTTATCCTCTGTACCGCGATCGTTGGTGACTGACACGTATAACACGACCGGTTTGGCACTAGCCCGCATTCCGAAGGGGGTTTCGGGTGGTTCATGTTCACCATGTCATACCATGATAAGTGTGTCCGGGTCAGATTTTTGGTTTGATAAATCTACTTGGATTGGCACCAAAGTTAGCAAATTCGTTCTAACTTGGTTCAGCCGCTTTCTCTCCGTTAAATGGGCCGTTAGCATCGATAAAGTTGTAGGGACGAAACAACGATATTGTGGACTGAATGTACTCGTTTTATTGCGACTTAAAACAAGTTAACACCAATGATTTCCTGTCCAACTATCATGCCTTACAAAGCCACGAAAATACAATTAAATACAGCCATAGATCGGCGGTTTACATTAGTTACCAACATACCTAAACTTGAATTTCCAATCTGCCAACTGCCTGTAACCACCGCTGGACATAACCGACAATAACCGACTGTCCAGTCCACTTAGCTGCATCGTCTTGTTGCTGCTGCTGCATTCATTTGCTGCTGCTAATGTAACCCTGTTTCATTATGTGCATGAAAATAGTCTATTGTGCACGAACCTGTTGCACGACAAGTCTGGCACCGTGCTGGCACCAAATCGTGTACTGCCACTGGAACTGTGCACGAATGGTTGTCTTGACTGATGCCAACCTGGCATGCTGCAGTGCACGACCACCGGTAAGTCACTTGCACCACCATACCTGCACCAAGCTACCACAATAACCGTCCATGAATCCTGATAAATCTGCCAAGGCACACAGCCAAGGCAAGGCTAAGGCATACATCCAAAGCCACAACTCCCACTGTTAAGTTTCCGTCTTGCACTTTTACCGTCCTTGGTCCATTTGGCTAGACAACGTGCACGTGTAGCGGGCCATCTACGAGGCAACGAAATCAGGGGCGTAACAAATCGCCCGCACCACTTGAATTCGACATCCTCGTAGAACTATCTTTTACACATCTCGTTGTCCAGATTTTCCCACGTCCTGTTTTTGGCCTCCAACGAATCTACTGCGTCGAACATGCACCAGATTTTTCGCTGCCACCGCGCCTAAGTATGCCACTGGTACCGTCTTCTTTCCCTTCTCAACCGTTATGGCTGAGACCGTCTCCAACTTTCTGTTTGGAGAAGAATTCGCATCAATACACGACACGAAGCAGGGGCTGCTTTGCTGTGTCACCATCAATCCATTCAAGTGCGGCATTGGAAAAGATCACATCTTCAAGAAATCGATTCCAAGGATCATGTCAAAGTCGTCCAACGGAATCACCAACATGTTGATTTTCCCATTGAGCGTGTCGATTATCATTTTCACATCATAAGACATCCCATGGACAAATTGTGGTGTGGCATTCGATATCTTGAGAAGGTGAGAACACATGCTTGTCCGCAAGCCAAGTTTTTGCAAAATTTTGGAAGAAACCACTGTGTGCGTGGTACCAATGTCCACCATCGCAATCACCTCATTCCATTCACCGTTATTGCAACCTACATCAATTTCTGTCGCACGATATACACATATTTCTTATTCAAGAATTCAACATTATTCATACTTACAAGTGTATTCAGCAAAATCAAGTCTGAATTGTCTTCTTCTTTTAGCCCGTTTCTCCGTCTCCCACCAAGAGAGCATTCCGTTTCTCCTTCATTGGACAGTTCCGTGCCAAATGTGGACCTTCGCAAACATAGCACTTCAAAGGATCACCACCAAATATGGAAGAACCTTCGTGCTGCTTCCCTTTCCATTTCTGCCCACCGTCACCCTTCTTGCCCTCGCCCTGAGATTGGTCATCCTCCTTGTCGCCTTTCCCTTTCTTGTCCTTGGACGTGGCTGTATCTGATCTCGTCTTGTGAACGTAATTGTTGACTGAGGCCTTCGTTGCCTTAATAGCACTCTTCAAATCTACCACATTCTGTCGATGCAATTCTTGTTGCGCCCACGACTTTAGTCCAGATTCGAAGCTGAACAACTTGTCATCCTCCGACATATTCTGCACGTTCAGCAGAAGCGCACAAAATTCCTTCACGTGGTCCTTAACAGACGACGTCTGCTTGAGACTTTTCATTGCTTCCCTGGCCTGCCGCGATGTGCTTCCGGGAAGGAATTGCGACTTCAATTCCTCCTCGAAATTGCCCCACGTTTCAATTCTGGACCGCCCTGCGACCGCATCCTCGGAAACCCGCATGCGCCACAAAAAGTTTGGCATCACTTTCCAAGTACCTCACTGCCATCGTCACCATCTCGTCGTTCGACACCTTTGCTGTCGAAAAATTCTCCTCTAAGTCCCACAAAAAAATCTCTACATCCTTCGTGCTGCTTGCCCCATTGAATGGCTGCGGTTCAGGAATTTCCGACTCATCCAGACCCGTTCTACCCCATATTGCAAACCCACCACTTGGTGAAGCAGTCCCACGTCCTCTTTCAACACCTTGTGTCTGTTGTGAACTTTTTGCACGTCTTCGCGCAGTTTTTGCACGATCTGCACAGTGCCGACAATTTCTGCACAAAGGTTTTCTATGTCTGCCACCAGTGTTGTATTCGCTGCACAAAGGGGCTGGATTTCTAACTTCAAATCTACATTCTCTTGAATCAGATTGATGTTCAGACCATCCTCAATAGGACCGAACTATGCATCGATGTGAGACAGTCGTTCGAGAATCTTTGCATTTCTGGACGTCACTGTTCGCTACTTCGAGATCTGAATCCAGTTGTGTCCGAGTCAGATTTTTGGTTTGATAAATCTACACGGATTGGCAGCAAGGTTAGCAATTTTGTTCTAACTTGGTTAAGCAGTTTTCTCTCTGTTAAATGGACCGTTAGTAGCGATGAATTTGTAGGTACAAAGCAACAATATTGTGGAATGAATGTACAAATCGGCAGTTTACATCAGTTACCAATAGGCCTAAACTTGAATTTCAAATCATCCAACTTCCCATAGACGCCGCTGGACGTAACCGACAATAACCGATGCCCAGTCAACTTAGCTACATCATCCTGTTGTTGCTGCATTCGCCTACTGATGCTGCAACTCCATTCCATTATGTGCACGAAAACGGTCTTCTGTGAAAGAATATGTTGCACGACAAGTTTGGTACCGTGCTGGCACCAAATCTATGTATTGCCACTGGAACTGTGCATGGTTAACTGTCCTAACTGATGCCAACCTGGCCTTCTGTAGTGCACGACCACCGATAAGTCAATTTGCACCACCATACCTGCACCAAGCAACCACGATAACCGTCCACAGATCCTCATAATTCTACCACGGCACACAGCCAAGGTATGGCTAAGGAACACAGCCAAATGGCGCGCCTAAATTATGCGTACTCCGCAAGTATACCGTCAAGTAATATGATGGAGTATTTGGGAACCCGAGTTATCGAACCCAAGGGAAGGTTCTTACTATTCTTACTTTAACAATTAAATTAAATTCACTAAGTAACTGGTAAAAAATGTGTTTGATGGAAATGTTGTCACCCTCAATCAAGTGACTAGTAATTAAGACTAATAACATAGAAGAAATACTATAATGTATCAAGATGGAGAAAGCTCGGCAATCTATAGATCACCGAGAGTAGTTGATGGTTCCGGATTCATTGATCTAACACGATAATTCTAATGTTTAGCTAAGCTGGGTAATAGCATTGACAATTACCTTCCGGTCTCTTATCGTTCTACACATTGGTATCATCATGTCCCTCTCAGGCCAGTCTGGCTACCGACACGTTCTATTAGCCTAACGATAGTTCACGGAAACGATGTCTTTCGGTCCACCACTACACAAACCTATCATATCTCCTACCGAATCTACCATCTTCTAGGCACTCCTACTCAACTCACCTAACGGTCTCATTGATTCGGACAATTGTAAACTCATCCCAACTAGGGTAGAGTTTCTCTCACACACTCACTAGTTAAGTAACAAGAACGAGGCATAACTCCTCCCTTGCTAAGAATTAAGCGTGAAAGTTCATCTGAATTCGGAAAAACCAATCAAAACATAAACCATAGGCTCTCCGTAGATGCCTTGGTATGAGTTTAGCTACTCATACATGAAATAGACATTGTATAATATTACATACAAGAAAAGAAGGAAGAAAATAGGTTCAAACGCTAAAACGATGTTATGGTGTCGATCCTAGCTCGTCTCCTTGCTCTTTGATGCTCTCCAAGTCTTCTCCTTAGCTCTCCAACTTGTTCTTGGCTCTGTTCTCCGTCCTTTGTTGCGTAATTCGAAGTAATGAAGTCCAAGTCTTGATATTTTCAAAATAGCCCCAAAACATTTGCGCCAGCTTCAGTGCATTTCATGCGAGATACCCGACATTTCGTACGAAATGATTTTGCACGAAATACTTCCCATTTCGTGCGAAATGATCTGCAGAATTATTCTTGAATATTCAACTCTTGGTTCCCGAGCCTATTTTCTTACGCTTCCTAGCTTCCGAAGCTCACGTCCCTTATCCAATATGCCGCTTAAGCCCTATTTCCTTTCAAAGACAACAAACACTATACGAAGCGATTAAATCCATCAATTTAGCATAAATAAATCATATTAGACATTCCCGGATTGGAATTAAAAATATGAATAGACAAGTGATAAACATGAATTCTTTCATCAACATTAGGCTACGAACTCTCCCAAAAACCTATCAAATAAGTGGTAAATGCTAAATAAATATAGCTCCTAAAAGACGCTATCACCAAAGCTACAACTCACACCATTAAGTTTCCGTCTTGCGCGTTTAACATCCTTGATCTATTTGGCTAGACGACGTGCACGTCTAGCAGACTATCTTCGAGGCAACGAAATCAGGGGAGTAACAGTAAGTTTTTCACTTTCTTGCCTACATACGTGTCTGAAGATTGTAATGCAGGTATGAAAATACATGATCAAATAATATCGAGGGGGGGGGGTTGAATAGAGTGTGGAAACTTTTTCCAAAGATGTGGTTTTAAAATAAGATGAGAAGAAATTGAATTATTTCAAAGCATTGAACTCAGTTTAAACCTTTGAAACCAAAACAAACAGTTTAAAGTTACTGAGTATTTTCAAAACTTTAACAAAAATTGGGTTTGAAGCAGTTATGAACACAAGTAAAAAACATAAATGCAAGACAAAGACCACAATGATTTGTTACGAAGTTCGGTACCAAGTGACCTACTCTCCGCCTGAGGGATCTAATCTATCTAGGATTTCAACAACTTTTTATTTATCAAAAGTTATGCGCTAGATGTCAGGCCAAGAAAATTGTCTTACTCTTTTCCATCTATGGTTCTTCCTAACCTATCTAGTACCTGCTCTAGCTAGCTGATACAATAAGAATCTCTGTTGTTCCTCTTGAAAAACTCACGAGAACAAAAGATTAAGTAAATGAAAAAATGATATACATATAAAGCTCATGGTGAAGATACTGTGAAGACTGTTAAGTTAATAAAGCTTGAAGTGTTCTTCGGGAATCTGTAAGATTGAATGGATGAAATGATCTCCTCCAAAGATGCATGTCAATCCGTGAGAGTGTATGAATCTCCGTGTAATGCTCAGTTCTTGTCAATCTCTCTCTGAATCTGTGGTATGTCTGGCAATTTGAATTGCAAACTATATTGGGAACTTCAAAAGAAATCCCTAAATATCCTCTGAAGATCTTTGACTCTCAACAGCTCGCTTCCAACGGCTAGCTGCTTGATTTTCTTAATTGATTTTGATCGAATCTTCAATATGCAAGTCTAAAGTAAGTCCAGTCAAATTTCCATAATAGTAGGATCAATCTACAGGCTTGGATTTCCTACTCTGCAAACCTGCAAATAAGGAAATTTCCTGCAATAGAGAGTTAGCTAATAATCCCTGCAAACTGCGTAGGAAAATGATAAGATCAAAGTGTTGGGTTTTGATACAGGTTACGCATCGGAATAAAAAAATTTACTCCTGCTCAAATCCCACCAAGGATCACAGGAAGAGACTACATAACTATAGTAAAGGATTCTAGTATCTACATACTTTTGGGTTCTCCTGTGATGACTTCTCACGTGAAATAGTATTCACGTCTCTATGGCTAGTCCACTCCTAGGATTGAAACCGGATCCTTCAAGCCTTTTTGCTAGCTAGGTTTGAAGGATGAAGAGGAATAAGATCACGCAAACATGGAGCAAAGGAGGTGGGCGGACCTCCTTATTGCCGACGGGTAGGGGGCGGTCCCAAGGGGTTCGGCCTCCTTGGGATTTGCTCTCTCTCCTTGCTTTTCTCTCCCACTCAATGTGTTACGAGCATTAGTGTGGGAAGGAAGCTAGGAGTGTCCTTTATATAGTCCAACAACTCCTTATTGAGTGCATAAAAGCCCCTATCCTAACTATGTCCATAAACGAATTAGTCCAACTTGCAAATTAGTTGTACTAAGTTTGCAATTAGTTGCTTATTGATCATTCTAATTAATTACTCATATTAATTAATTCCCATGTTCGGTCTAATCCATAGGGAGTGTGACCCCATAGGTTTCTACTTAATTGGTAGTAACACGTACTAACATGGAGCGGCCTCTAGCAAGACATCCACGCTACCCAACTAATAGAAATAGTCATCCGACAAACCTTATGCGCAATGTTCATGTATTGTGTTATCCCTTTGTCACCATATCCGTATTGGACATGAGACATATTAGTCACACTCGTATATCCAATCCATAGTTCCTCGATCCTCGGAATATGCTTATCCGTGCATATAACATCAAATCTCCATATTGATTTATCTGAGTCTGGCCAGACATTCTATGAGCACCATCCCTCGAGTGGCCAATGGATATTCACTCCCATTATGCGGGAGGGACAAATCCTGTCTACGTCACTATGATTTCTAAGCTTACTTCCTATCATGTCTGATAACTGCCTTTATAGTTACCCGGTTAAGGTTCAACGTTTGATAATATGAAAGCATGATATTTCACACCTAGAGTATCTAGTGACTTCAAGTCTAAGGATTACAATACCATTAGCTCTACGAGAAGCGATTGTGACTTTGACATAATCTAATGTATCCTTCTCATTGTGGGTCAATCCAGTATGCCATTACTCCTAATGCATACCCATGTGGTGGATCATGATATCTCCATATTAATCCATCCCCATACTAGTCTATAGTTGATTGTCCTGTTAATCAATAGTATTGACTAGGGATATATAAGAATATAACATTTATATTCTAAGGAATTTATTCATGTTAATATATCACCATACCGATAACATAATGAATAGTAAGTCCATATATATTTGCACCGGTAAATTGATTGCCTCTAGGCCACAATTCCAACAGTCTCCCACTTGCCCTAGAGTCAATCTCCTGCATCATATGACTATTGATCTAGCGCGACCCTCATGCTTTTACTGCGCAATGTAAGAGAGACATCTCCTGGTACTTTGCAAATATTCACATCTCCTCTATCAACAACTTGATTGAGATTGAATATTCTAAGTAAGTGCATCTTATGCATTAATATACTCAGTCCTCTGTGATAGAATCGGCAACTGAATCTTGCCTGGAACCTTTCCAGCTCACAGTCCCTCCCACTAGTGCAAAACATAAAACTCGACTACAGCATGTAATCTTCTTTGTTAGATTAGAAGTTCTCATCACTGTAACCCCTTACAGTAAACTCTTCTTATCTTCCATTTACCACGAATTCATCCTAAGTTACTCTCAAGTACTTTAAGGATAATCTTGATAATTATCCAGTGACACCTCACCCGGATTTGACTGGTATCTTTGTGTCATACCATATGACACATCTGACCTAGTACATAGCATGGCGTAGCTCGTGAATCTCATTAATACGGTCTTTTCTAAATCTAATTGGAAAGACAATTAGTTATTCCAAAGACTAATTCCATGTGGCATGGGTAAGAATCCATATTCTTACACGTTGAACTATTTCAACACTTTGTCAATATATGTACCATGAATCAAGCTGAACAACTATCCTTGATCTATCTCCATAGATTTTTATAGATTGTCTCGCCTAATTCTATTATTGGAAATCAATTCTCTAGCCAACTTTTAACAGATTGCAGAGTAGAGACATTATTCCCAATGGTTAGTATGTCTCTACATACAAGACCAAAAATGTAAATGTGCTCCTCCCACTAAACTTCTTGTAAACATAAGCCTTATCTTCATTTTTGATGGAACCAAACTCCTTTGATTGCATCATCAATTCGAAGATTCCAACTCAGAGAAGCTTGACTCAATCTATAGATAGATTACTACAAGCAAGATTAATGAACTTAAGCATCATAATTGGGGAAAAGATTTTATCATAGTCTATAATATGAACTCATAGGAATCCCTTTTCAAACCAATTGTCCCTTAATATAATCATATTACCATCCATGTAGGTTTCCTCACAACCCACTAGAACCTTATGGGTCCTACCCTTTCAGGTGGTTCCACCAAAGTCTATACTTTGTTGGAATACATGGATTCCATATCGTATCTCATGGCTCCACACCATTTCTGAGAGTATTGCCCACTCGTGACATTTTCATAGGTTGTAGGCTCATCTCTATGAGCAATATATCACCGGGTTATGAGAAATTCATATTTCTCTAGCTCCTTGATATATCCCACCTTAGCTACGAATTCCTTATGTTACTTAAGTAGGTTGCTCCACAACACCTTGTGATCTTACTCATGTTCCATCAAAAGGATCAATGTTCTGGTTTTGTGGTTCTTGAACTCCTTCAAGTTATACTGTCCTCCCACTGTTTCTTTTAGAGACAATCTCTATCTAGAAACACAGCAATTTGAGTAACAAATAATTTGTTCTCGATCGGAGCGTAGAGATAATATCCTTTGTTTCCTCTGGATATTCCACATAGTACATTTATCCGACTTGGGTTCAAGTTTATCTGTAAACTATTTACATAATTTTCATAACCCAAATTCTTTATGAATGACATACTAGGACACTTCCTAGTCCATATATCATATGGTGTTTTTCATAATTAATTTAGATGGAACAAGGTTAAGGGCGATATTTTTTGTAATTAGAACATGGCCCCTAACAGTAAACTGGAAGCTCTGTTTGACACATCCATTTAGACACGCCATTCCATAATGGTGTTCTAGGTAGAGTGGGTTGGGATCACATCCCATACTCCCTTAGATGTTCAAACTATTTGCTTAAGTATTCTCCACCACAATCCAATCGTAGAGCCATGATAATTTTTCCAAGCTGGCTTTCTACTTCATTCTTGAATTCCTTGAACTCTTCAAAGGATTTTGATTCGTTTCTTCATAAGATACACAAATCCATATTTCTCTGATCCCATCAGTAAATATGATGAAGTACCAAAAACTACCTTTAGCATTTGTGCTTAGCGGCCTACGTACATCAATATGTATGATTCCAAAAGATCATATCTTTGCCTAATAAATAAGTTTTACATGTCTCATATGATTCAATAATCAAGATGAGTCCATAAATCCATCCTCATGGAGTCTAGATATGTATTTCTTATTTATGTTGCCTAAACAACAATGCCAAAGATAAGTGAGGTTCATATCATTATATGCAAACCTCTTGGTTTTAATGTTACTAGGTTATGACCCGTGCCCGTAGGGCACTACCAAACTTTCATGTCAAAATATGTCAAGAAGGCATAATAAAATCATTAGAAATGAATATGCAAACACATTAAAAAAAATAGTATAGAATATTATGTTTCATAGCAAATAGTAAAGTCCAGTACATTATCACAAAATCACCATGAAATACGCCATTATCCGCCGACATGTATAATATATTCCATGGGGTGAATGAACAATAGCCTGTATATATACCAAAAAGACAAATTCAATGTTATAAACCAATCCAATGTCCTACCTATAAATAAGTGATGTGTCATTGTAAATATTTTTGTTACCTGATTTTTAAAATTTCGAGTGAACTAATTTGATAAAAATCATCAGCTGACTCCACTTCACGTTCCAATTCAAATTCTGCAATAAAAAATTAGATGATGTTTACTTTATAGTTAACGTAAAAGAATATTTTAAGAGCATAGAAAAAGTGCAACAACCTTTTGGGCGTAATACTACAGGAGGACCTCGGGGTAAACAATATTTGTTGTCGAGCTTGTATCATTTGTTGGGAGAAGAATACTTATTCTATCTGAAGACGTGCATCTCGATAATGCGACATACAATTGCCCGTGACTGAAAATCGGGTTGCGCAAATCGACTCCAACAAATTTGACTGACTGACCTTGAGATTTGTTAATTGTCATTGCATATGCTAGCCGGACCGGAAATTGACGCCTCGTTAACTGGAAAGGAAATTCTCCTGAAGAAGGCGTTAACGATATTCTTGGTATAAATACCAAGTTTCCTGCTTTATCACCGGTTAAAATTCGTGCCTCAAGCACCCGAGCGCCGCATCTAACTACCATTAGTCTTGTACCATTACACAAACCTTCATTTGGCGCAAGATTTCTCAACAACATGATTGGACAACCAACTTTTAGATCCAACTTGAATGGGGGTAAATCTGGAGGATCTAGTGAATTCAAGTATTCACTTGGGTATCGATTTGCTATAATGCTGTCAGATTCACAATCTTCAGACATCTTGTCAGCAGCGAGATATGTTTTGGTCTCACCAGGAAAGATACTTAAAGCCGTTTGATTAATGAATGTGACATCGTCATTTCGTGCAGATAGAATTGTTCTTTCTGTGAGAAATTCTGGTGTGGTGGTTGCACTCAAATTTAGCTGCGGATAGATCTTGTCAATTAACTCGTTCAAGTGTCGACATTTATGTATCGCTGGTGGGATTTGAATAATTTCTTGGGCACTACTCCCAATCTGAAAAAAAAAGGAACAAAAAAAAACAATAAAAAATATACATAAAGTAATTTTAAAATCTACAAAGTGAACATTCCAGTATGATATGAATAAAACTTTATTACCTCATTCAAGAAATTGGTGAACTCCACATCGGCGATGTTGGAGCTATTTAGACGCATATTCACGTCCAATGTTAGAACTTGTATGCCAAGCCAAATCCTTGACCGTCTCAAGGATACACCAACAATTTGCTCTCGAACTCCTTTGGGTACGACCGGCAATATTTGTCGGAAATCACCACCAAGAACTATGGTTATGCCACCAAATGGCTTGTCACAATCCCGAAGATCACGAAGTGTGCGGTCAACTGCTTCAACACAATGTCTATGTTGCATAGGAACCTCATCCCATATTATCATTTTCGTGTCTCTGAACAATTCAGCATGAATAGATTGCTTAGTAAAACCACAAACAGAGTTCTCTTGAATATCCAGTGGTATGCGAAAAGTTGAATGTGCAGTTCTACCTCCCACTAATAACAATGACGCGATACCTGATGATGCAACTGTAACAACTGTTTGTCTCATACTACGACATTTCATTGATAGGGTATTGTAAAGAAAAGTCTTTCCTGTTCCAGCTCCCCCATTTAAGAAGAAAGACATACCTTTACTCTCTAGAACAGAAGCCATTATGATAAAATATGCACGTCGTTGAGCTCTATTAAGATTGGCAACACGACTTTCCACGTCATATTGTTGTGCACGAACATGTAGTTGTTGGTGCTCCCACAATAATCTGTTACCAGTTATCACATTCCACATACCAGAAGGTTCAGGCATAGGGGGAAAGTCAGACAAACTCTTTCCAGATTCTTGAAGTATTTGATCAAGCAAATGTAAACCATAATCTTCAATTTGAGAAATCGAAGGATCAGTGATTCCGAAAAGTGTATGAATCTTATGGTAAAGGTCATCGCAAATATTAATTGAAAATCGCTTCCATAGCTCAAGTGGATAAATAGGAGAGCACTCTGTGAGAATTATCCCAAACAATCTTCGCAATTGATGCCCTGTTTTCATAATGGATGCTTCTTCTAGGCATTGAATCCATTCTTCGTCATCCTCAACCAACCCCATTGCTACACACGCTGACTTGAATGTGGGATGCGTGATGTTGTTTACTGTGCGTAAGTTCTCAAATGAGTTTGGGCCCTTTACATGAGTCAATAACAATCGTAGATAAAATCGTTCCCCACAATTTGGACTTGCAAAGTACATCCTGCCAATAGCAAATCCCTTCTGTCTCGGAGACCATGAATTCCCTTTCCAAACAAAATATTGAGGGAACTCTTGATATGTATATTTAGGTGCTTCTGGATTCAAGGCATAGTACTCAAAGAACCCTGTTAGGGTTGATACTTGTGTTGCGGCTCTTGCAAGAATTACACTCAACGGCTCGTTAGGATTGAAATTAACACGATGCATACCGGGCAAATGAAGTGCCAATCGAGTAACTGAAGGGATTTCTTCATGTAAAGAATTACCTAGTATTCGCCAAGCTGCCTCTGGAGGTCCAATGTACCTAGAATCGAGATATTGTTGAATTTCATCAACTCCTCCCAGAATCATTGTTGTACGATCATGTCCCTTGTATATGTACTTATGGATATACTTTACACATCTTAACCCTGCACAAACTTCCACATTTATATGGCAATTAAACATTCTTGAGAGAAATGGGTTATACGGAACAACATCTCTATTATCAACTTCATGTCCCTTCACTTCATACACAATACCTGTGTTAGTGCGTTTATATATGGGATATCCATCTTTGTCCATGGTTGTTGACTCCACAAACTCTTTAGGGTACCTTTTTGTGCATTTACCATTTTCCATACACGGGGCTTGGGGATTTCTTGTACCACAGGGTCCATGTATCATACAACTTCTGATGGTTTCAAAAAGTAGAGGATCGACCTTTGGATCAGGAAATTCAGCAGATACATATTTGTCTACCTGAGCACATGTCCTAATTTTATCCGGTCCGGCTAGAAATATGAGAAGATGCATATGCGGTAACCCTCGCTTTTGAAATTCAATTGTATAAACATGTGCAACTTTTTGCCCAAATATTTTCTTCTTGTCAATAACTTCCATCAAGGCTTTTTTCTTCAAATCAAAAACACGGGCCACTAAATCAGGACGATCTGTTGGCTTTTGATGAGGTAGTAGAGCGGACTTGATTTCAGGCCATTTTGGATTGGCAGTCATTGTCAAAAAGATATCGGGATGATGATTGTACCTTGTGATAGCCATTGAATCTTGAAATATTTCAAACATATGACGTGGGCTACCAATGTGAGATGACGGTAAAACCATCGGTTGGCCAATTTGCTCTGCTCCCAAGCCATCTAGTCCAATACTGTCTGTCAAACTTGTATAAAGTTCAGAACGGATTTTATCTTGATTTAGCTTAAAGAATGTCAAGCGATTTTGCTCCGTGGCAGCCCAAGCATCTACCAGAAACTCCTGAAATAATTTGCCACCTCTCAAAATTGTCGAGTACTCAGAATCACGTTGAAAAATACGATAACGATAATACTGCATTTGAGTTAGACGACTTGAAGATGTACAATTATTTGTGACGTCCCATAACTTCATTTCAGGCTCCCAACCTAGCTCCCCTCGTGGGAACAATAGAACATAATGTAGCGGTAGATAAGCAGGATGACACTCATTAATCTGCATGAACTGATTACCTCCTCTTAGGTGCAATCTGATATCTCTCATTCCACTTATTTCTGAACCATCACCCGGTAATATAACTGCAATTTCATCTGCAGTTGGCATATTATATCGCCGACGGTCGGTGGAAGAGTTATAATGAAGATACGCGGGTAGGTTTTCATCCTCCAACTGTGAATGAGTCAATAGGTCATACGCTTCTCGATACTTACTTGGAAATGGATTGTGCTCCAACATAGTGTCTTGGATACTTTTTATAACATCTTGCCTCAAATGGGGATTGCGGCGATTACGAATTTCCAAAGCTGAATCTGGATCATAAATGTACAATTGAGCATAACTGGGTAAATTAATCCCATCGTGCAATAGTGGCCCTGTTCGATGATGTAGTTCACCGTGAATAATAAAAGAATTAGGTCCTCTCCCATTCAACACTCTGTCATCAACCTTGGCTCCTAAACTTGTGAAAGCATTACATGCATTGTACTCCCGAGTATAACGTCTGAATGAATGTGACATATCACAAGTTCCATCATACAAAGCTTGAAGTGTCGGAGGCGGTGTGTTCAGCAAAGGCAACCTGACCTTACCTTGAGAGCAACATGTGCCAAAAATAGGGCGCAATTTCGATGAACTTGTTAATTTCTCATCCATCCAATGTAAGGCGCCGCAATATCCACATTTTACATCCATATTACCAAGAAAATGACGGCCTTGGGATGGATTGATCGGAATATTACTTTCTTCACGGAGACATACATCTTCTGAATCATTATCGCTGTTTGAACCCTCGAGTAATGTAGGGTCAGTAATTGGCCTACAAAAACATCACCGTCATTGAAATGGGCACCCGTTTCAAGTAACATATCTATATAGAAAATTTTGAAAATGTAGATATGGTCACCTGTTATTATTACCAAGAGCTGCAAATTCATCGGATAGATTCCGTCGTATATTATCAAACTCGCCATTAACATTAGGTGTATACGTGCATGCTGTCTCTGTTGCTCGGCGTGCTCTTTGAGCAATTGTAGCTATTGAAACTGGCACGTCTTGCTGCCTAGATGTTGTCCTTGCTGTATTCGGTTGGGTCCTGATTCGTTCTGCGCTTTCTCTCGCACGGCGTGCCTGTTGGGCTAGCGATCTTCTTGATGTGCTATTAGAATTCGCTGCCTAGATTTTAATATTGAGCGTGCCAAGTGAATACTTATTCTGCCTAGTAACACACTGGATGCATGTAAAGTAATCTTTAAAATACTCCTAAGTATATCTACCGCATAAGATGACGCCTCGCCGACTTTAGCTTTGCCCTTTTCTAGATATGTCGCTTTTCGCTTTCTGTTTAATCCATTTTCCTGGAAGCAATCGTATAAATTAGTGCAAATAATATAAAATAATGTGCGATTATTGAGTCAAGTGTTAAAGTAGCCCATACTGTCTCTGGTACTACTTCTTTGTCTCTCCCTCTGTCACCTCCAGATGTGTTTGAATATCCAGCACCCTGTAGTTTAAGAATTAGTAAACAAATAAAATATAACATCAAATTTCGCGTTCTTATATTTTCAAAATTACTGGTGTAGGTGACTAATTGTTTCAGACTCACCTCAATTCGATCACGTATGACGACACCAACATTTCGTGAACGCATAGTAAAATCGTACTCACAGTTTGGTCCAAGTCTCTATGAACCTGTAAAATCGAATTGTAAAAATTTTAAAAATCAAAATATTAGTAATTATCATTTCACTTACGTGGTCGTTTAGAAAATACCAATCACTCCATGTGATTTGGTGATAGACAGATTCATTATTATTTATTATCGATATGATATGCGGTTGATGTTGCTAGGTTCAATAATGAGCCCAAAAAAGAAATCTGCTATGTTCCGATTGATAAAAATAAAACCGCCATACCCACTGGGATAGAATTTGGCTGAGAATAAACCCAAGCCATAGGATCCTGACCAGTGGCCAAATCCGTGTCAAACTCAGTCAAGTTTATTTAATCAAATAATAAACGTCGCTGCTCTCCCCTATGTGAAAAATGTGTCTGGTATATTTTATGATATAGATGTACCCGCAAAGTACCAGAAAACTGACTCAAATTCACATTGACATTGTTCGAGCAAGAATTTGACTATAGTCTCAAGCCATTGAAGTGTCAAGCTATTGAAAAATTTGACAGGAGGGGAAAAACCATTGATAATGCAGAGCCATTGCACACAACATCTATTGAATAAAAAAAAATTACCCGGACAATTTTTAGACATACCCGATTAAATTTTTAGACTCTTGAGTATGCAGAGGCTCACTCAGAACTGTGATTGGGAGACTGTGAAGCGAGAGAGCCGAAGGCTTGAAGCAGAAAAAAAAACATCCAAATCAACCTCTGACCCCATCTAAATCAACATCAACAATAAAATTAAAAAAAAAAAAGAATAGCAACCAAGATGATCATATTTCATTGTTGGCAAGCCTGGAGTGTCTTCATATATCTCTTAGTCTGCTACAAAACAAAAGAGCAGAACATTAATAATCTCAAAAAAAAAACATAACATTCACTCTAGAGAAGAAAATGGAGATTCAAAAGCAGGTTGTTACATACCTATATGAAAAAATGAACGAAAAATACATACCAGAGAACACCCATTCTGTTGTCTGCGTGTGTATAAGGCGGTCCAAACTTCGCATTTCTTAATCTTCGCCACAAAAGTGATTTTGACTTACAGAGTAAAACTATTATAAGAGTTGGTATGGTTAGACTAATAGCTATAAATTTGATTTACCTTTCCCTCTAATTATTTGTATTTCCTTGTACAGCTTGCGGAGAGAAAGGTTATTAGCAATCAGTTATGAATGAGTAAACTATGGTCATTCAATAGCCATAAGTTTTGGATTTTCATTTTCTTGAGGAGAGAAAGACTGAGCAATCAGTTGCGGTCATTCTTTTTTTTGAACATTAATTTCCTTATAATAAACTCTGTAATTGTAAGAATTTCCTTTAATAAAATTATTTTTCCAACTTGTGTATAGAACATTAATTTCCAGCCGTTGACACATTCTATTTTAACAAAATGTCAGTCTCGTAATATACTATAAAAATATGGTTGTTTATAAAATATACCAAGAGACAAAGAGCGGTCCAGATTGGAAGTTGAGAAAATGAACGATGAAGATTGCCCAGTTGAATTCGTTTTGGCGGGAAACACCGTTCTCTTTTATTATATAGATAGATGATATTATCATGCTCAAGGATACACAATCCACTTAGACAAAAGTGCATTACAATAATGCATTTTATCAAAATATATGGAACAACATTTGTCCATTTTTAATAAAATATTTTTCTTGGCAAAACAAGAAACTGTGATAATGTCCCCACTCAGAGTAGTGACATAATCGTATTTGTCTAATTCATGGATAATTCCCAAAAGGTATGAATAATTTCCTATGACTAATTCAGAACCCCTTGCTTCATTTCCCTACGTGTAGGCTTATTTCATCCATATCCAATTGTCTACATCTATTGAGATCCTCCACATTTATATAAATGTAAGATCCTCATCTAGTATCATATACTCATGATAATGAGATGGACATATTGACTTCTGTAACAAAAATACCTAATTTGGAATTCATAATTCCATTATTATTTCCTTCCAGGTACTTTGGGCAGTTTCTCTTCCTCCACACCACCTATGGGACCTATAAGGCAACTTGGTTTTAGCAACAAGATTGCTCTAACACCATGGGTCGGTACAAACCTTTTGCCTTTACCCATGCTGTTAACCATTAACATGTTTTGCCTTTAGCCCTTTGTGAGTGCTTTGTATAGCAATTCTCAATCATATTGAGTAAATTACCTTTGAAAAAAACTATAATTGCATCCAATGCAATCCTTGGTCCATTTGGGAGAATAACTATTTATTTTTTAACTATCTCATAGATAACTCCCAGTCTCTAAGCTTTCAATCCTATTGAAGTAGCTTAGTTGCGCTTCACCTCTTGCTACAGCAGTCACACATTATTAGCTTGTGTCGTCGCGTCATATCTCGATGAATCAAGTCGCCTTGCTTTGGCGCCCGAACTCATTCCATCTTGATCATGACGAGTGCTAAGAAAGAGAGTGCAAAGTGGAGCAACACTTCAAACCTTTCATGTCAAGCTCGTTCCTTGAAAGAGCTTCTTTTAATGTTTAATCACATCATACGCCTCCATATTTCTCATCTTTCTTCCAAAGCTCAGAGTTCATGGGAGCTGACACGAGACAAGTTACATCCAAAGAATCATTCTTTGATGTTTCTTAGTCTTTTAGTGTGTTTTGGTAGTCAGTGGGAAGAGAACTTTATGTTCTACGATGTACAACATTTTCCCTTTCATTTGAGAATCATTCTCAATTTTATACCAAGTCTAGAAAATTTATTTCAGACAGCTTGTCATTCCTAAGGACATAAAGTCGCGTTTTGTTTGTTTAATGCCATGGGTATTCGAAACAATAGGATTTGTGCATAGAGTTGTGACCTTTGACTATATTTAACAAGGACTTAAATTGTTAAATATAGCTCCCCTATTTTTTTTCGGATTAATAACCCTCCATATTAATGCGGAAAATATCATTATATTTTCTAGTGGGCCAAGATCCATATCTCACTTCTTTTGAGCTTGCTTTGGCAAGCCACCCAAAATTAATTATTTAAGTAGGAACAATTCCAATTGCATCCCTTGCAACTCTTGGTTCAATTGGGCAAATAACTCGTTATTTATCCATCACAGGGATAATCCCAATTGCTTGCCTCTAGGGTTTTAATCTTATTAAAATCACCTATTTGTGTCAAAACTCTCACTTAAAAAATCACACATTACTTGCTTGTGTCGTCCGCAACACACCAAGGTGAATTAAAACGCCTTGCTTTGGCAAGCCCGATTTTAATAGACCTTGATCATGAAGGGGGTTTAGGCAAGAGAAGGCAAAACGCAATATTTCAATGAGGGATTTTGCTTTTCTAGTTTTAATTGTTTCGTTGATCCATATCAACTGATCTACTTATTTGAGTTGGGCAAACTCATAGATAAAAGATCCGGTTTGTTAATTATCTTATTATTAATTTTTCATGCATCATCCCTACATTAACAATAAAATAATAAGACAATAAATAAACAACCACAAACAAAATTAAACATGATATGGATATAGCCTCTAAACTAAGATATTCTCAATCCAATGAGAATATCTATGAACCAAAAAATAGCAAGCTCATCTCCATGTGCCTCCATCTTTTGGTCCATGCTCCATGTCTTGTGGAATACTCCATGCTCCTTAGCTTTGTGGAATGCTCCATCTTGTTTTTTTTTTTTTTTTTAAATTCTTTAGGCTTCTTCTTCTCCATATTGACTATCATCTATTTTATCTAATACTAGCTAGCATCTATACTAAATAAAATATCTCACAAGTTGAGAAGAAGACCGGATCGCAGGCCGTAAAACCTAATTAACTATTACATTAATTTTATCAGCTCGCAGGCTGTAAAATAAACCATAAAATGAACATGCACAACAAACCACAACCTAAGGCCATATCCAATCACCATGCAAATAGCATATAAAAAGTTAAAATCTAATTTTATTTTAGTTGATTTTGGATGAACTAAGGTCAATCATCAGGGGAAGTTCTTGCCCAAGTTTAGTTGTTTCCAAGTTTGAAAAACACATTTTTTTAACTTGTGCCCAAACCCTAGTTTTCTGGATCCAAAATTTTCACATCCTATGTGATCCAAATTCACTAATCCTTACATCCCATGTAATATTAGATCTTATCTGGCTTGAATCATATTCACAAATTGCATCAATATGCTTGATTTGTCCGTTTTACGCGATAAACAATAATTAACGTGTAAAACAATAAAATTCGTAACACATAAACTATATTATGCTCTACGACCTGTGGCTCTGATACACTGTTGGGTTTTGATGCAGGTTACGCAGCGGAATAACAAAATTTAATCCTGCTCAACTCCCACCAAGGATCACAGGAAGAGACTACATAACGATAGTAAATGATTCTAGTATCTACATACCTTTGGGTTCTCCTGTGATGAAATCTCACGTGAAATAGTATTCACGTCTCTATGGCTACTCCACTCCTAAGATTGAAACCAGATCCTTCAAGCCTTTGTGCTAGCTAGGATTGAAGAAGGAAGAGGAAGAAGATCACGCAAACATGGAGCAAAGGAGGTGGGCGGACCTCCTTATTGCCGACGGGTAGGGGGCGGTCCCAAGGGGTTCAGCCTCCTTGAGATTTTCTCTCCCACTCAATGTGTTATGAGCATTAGTGTGGGAAGGAAGCTAGGAGTGTCCTTTATATAGTCCAACAAATCCTTGTTGACTGCATACAATCCCCTATCTAATCATGTCCATACACGAATTAGTCCAACTTGCAAATTAGTTCTACTAAGTTTGTAAGTAGTTTCGTATTGATCATTCTAATTAATTAATCATATTAATTAATTCCCATGACCGGTCTAATCCATAGGGAGTGTGACCCCATAGGTTTCTACTTAGTTGGTAATAACAAGTACTAACATGGAGCGGCCTCTAGCAAGACATTCATGCTACCCAACTAATAGAAATAGTCATCCGAAAAACCTTGTACCCAATGTTCACGTATTGTGTTATCCATTTGTCTCCATATCAAGATTGGACACGAGACATATTAGTCACACTCGTATATCCAATCCATAGTTCCTCGATCCTGAGAATATGCTTATCCGTGCAGATAAGAACAATATCTCCATATTGATTTATCTGAGTCTGGCCAGACATTCTATAAGCACCATCCCTCGAGTGACCCATGGATATTCACTCCCATTATGTGCGAGGGACAAATCCTGTCTACGTCACTACGATCTCTAAGCTTGCTTCCTATCATGCCCGATAACTAACTTTATAGTTACCCGGTTGAGGCGCAACGTTTCATAATATCAAAGCATGATATTTCACAACTAGAGTATCTAGTGACTTCAAGTCTGAGGATTACAATACCATTAGCACTACGAGAAGCGATTGCGACTTTGAAATAATCTAATGTACCCTTCTCATTGTGGGTCAATCTAACATGCCATTACTCTTAATGCATACCCATGTGTTGGATCGTGATATCTCCATATCAATCCAATCCCATACTATTCTATAGTTGATTGTCCTGTTAATCAATATAATTGACTAGGGATATTAAAAATATAACATTTATATTCTAAGGACTTCATTCATGTTAATATATCTGCATATCGATAACATAATGAATAGTAAGTCCATATATATTTGTCACGATAAATTGACTGCCTCTAGGGAACAATTCCAACACAAAGCATGTTATAACACATAATTAGTTTGTCTTTCATCATATAATATAGCATGATCAAGTGTAGGAGATTTAAGGAATAAATAGGAGTAAGAACTTCCCCTGATTTCATGTTGTGCACTGTCAAGTCTTTGAAAACAACTTTGAGCTTACAATCTCCCCCTTGATGAAAGACAAAACCAACTATTCTGTTTGAACTGTATTTCTACGAAAAATTAACATAAGTATCATAGAAGAAACAGTTATATAAGATCACTGAACAAATACTCAACACTTATAATGGCAGAATCAAAATCAAACTAAACAACCAAAAAACCAATAGTTCATCCATAGATCCAAAAACCAAATCTTCCAGCAACTAAATGTAAAAATACCTAAATTTCTCCCCCTTTTTGACTTTCATAAAAAAAGTGAGAAAATGTTGGATCAAACCTTATTGAAAACTTAAAACTTATAAATGAAATAGAAGTTTCGAAATAAAAGAAGGTTCAAGGCTTTGAAAAAAGAAAGAAAGAAAGGCTGGATTCAAGGCGTTGGATCTTCATCTGTCTTAGGCCTTGAAGCATCATCTTGATCATCTTCTTCCTCATTTATTGATCTTCTTCCTGTGCATCTTCATCATTTGCAACTTCTTCACCAGACTCATTAGCTACCACATCATCTTCAAACAAGTTTTCTGAGATGACAATTGATGGAGACTTTCCTTTCTTTTTCTTCTTTTGCAGAGATTTTGTGAGTAGAATCCTTGAGTCAATGCTTCCTTCATTACCAGGTTCCTTATCCTCATCCATCTTTGACCAAACTTCTTTATACCCCACAGCCTTATCCCTAGTACTCTGCTCATCAAATAAGTCCTTGGTAGATCCTGAATTCCTTGAGCCTTCTGGAGCTGGTGTATCCTCTTATTCCACATGTACCAAGTTGATGCTTTTGAAAACACTCTCAATCATGTACTTCATCTGCCAGAACTCAGTACTCATCTAATATTGACCCTGCTTTAGATCATCTAGTTAGTTTTCAATAAATTCCAGCTTCAAAAGAACTTGAGATTGGTCTTGAGTGGTAGAATGTAGGACTGCTGGAGTGGTTAAGGGTTTAGGTTTAGAAAACTTCTTAGATTTCAACTCATGAGCAGACAAACTCAGAAATAGAATTTCCATTCTCCCTCACTGATTTTCATAATTCCAATACTTTGAAAAGACTTCTGATAAATCATTCCAAAACCAGTAGTGATTGTCTCTTCCTTTTCAGCAGGTATTTGCAGATGGTGAAAGAAAAGTGGCAGGAGATTGGAATAGGGTATAGGATGTTTCCTATTCTTGGTACAACTATACAACATGTGTTCCATTACAAGGCTTGGCAGATCAATATCATATCAATGGCATCACCAACTACATCAGATACAACACCCTATCCGACAGAAATTCCTTATAATTCTCTTTTGGTACTACACACCTCATAATGATAGTAAACAAGATTTTGGCTTGAACAGTTAACACATAATTAGTTAACTGCTTAGAGGTAGTAGCTATGTTAGGTAAAAAGTTTCTTCCTTAGTCACTTTATACCAGCAATCTTAATAGGATAGTTTGATGTATCGCACCTCTTTCGACAACCCAAAAATCTAGCAAATTCAGCATAATCTAACTCCATCTCAATACCAACTACCTTAGATGATACAGTTAAACACAAAAAAATCACTTGCTTCAAATTCAGGTAGAAGAGTCTGGTAAGCCTGGGGTATGCAATCTCAGAGGGGTTTATGATGTCCCAAATTGAACTCTATTTCAATCTCTTATTACACTCCAAATCCATACTATCCGGCATGCTAGTATTAATCATACTACAATAAGCAATAGGAGTAGATGCAAAACCATCTAACCAGATTCAATGAGAAACATGATGAACCAAGTTTTAGAAATAGATCTCTTACCAAAAGATGTTTTCTTCTCTGTGTAAATTTGAATCTCGTTCCCTTTTTCTGTTTTTGAACTCTGAATCTTCTTTCCTTTGTCGGATTTTTGAGCCTTCTTTTACCTTCTTCAACTTCTTTGGACTACCATTATGAACACCCTTTTGTTACCATAAGTATCTGTAGGATCGGACTGCTTCTTGCTGGAAGTAGCAGTCTGATCCACCTTCTCCTTCTGGATTTTATTCTTAGGAAGAGGAGAGGGTTTCTTTGGTGCACTGACAGTTATGGAATTTAAGCTTTCACTGATAGCTTGGACTTCTTCTTCTTCTTCTTCTTCTCCATCTTTTCTTTTCTTTCCCGTGTTCTTCTTTGAGCCTCCATCCATCTTGATTCTTTGAGAGGATCTCCGTGAGTACATATTTAAGGAAATAAAATTTGTTTGAAAATCAGATTCTTGTTGAAAGGAAATAGTATTCTGCTGATTTGTAAAAGATCCGTTTTAAAAGTTAAAAATAATGTTAGGCAATTATATACAAAGATAACACCCAACATTAGTGATCCGTTCATTGAATTATATATTGTATACATATTTATATTCAATGCTTTGAAAAGGATTTCAAGACCTTGAAAAACTGTTATACTACAGACAAAATTTCAAGGCTTTGAAAAGCTTTTCAAAGATTTGAGAAACTTTTCAAAACATTGAAACACAAATAACTTACCTGATGCTCCCCCTAAAACAATGCTTCCTTATTCAACATCCCAAGTTCTAATATCAGGATTTTGAATCTATCTTTTGGAAGTG
Organism: Linanthus parryae; assembly: GCA_023055425.1. NCBI lineage: Eukaryota > Viridiplantae > Streptophyta > Magnoliopsida > Ericales > Polemoniaceae > Linanthus > Linanthus parryae. The sequence continues at coordinate 630,367 of JALGPY010000051.1, forward strand.
GTTTAGTGAAGATATCTGCAAACTGCATGTTAGTTGACACAAATGATAGAGATACATCACCTTTCTCCACATGATCTCTAATGAAGTGATGTCTGACATCAATGTGCTTAGTCCTTGAATGTTGTACCAGATTCTTTGTAATTGCGATAGTACTAGTATTGTCACATTTGATGGGAATATCTATGAAGTCATAACCCATGTCTCTCGTCTGTTGAGCTATCCACAACACTTTTGAGCAGCTAGCTCCAGATGCTATGTATTCAGCTTCTGCTGTTGGTAAAGTTACTGAATTTTGCTTTTTAGAATGCCAGCTTATCAGAGATGATCCAAGGAATTGTCAACACCTTGAAGTGATTTTTCTGTCAACTTTACATCCTGCAAAATCAGCATTGAATAGCCACACGGAGAGAAGTTAGACTGTGTAGGATACCAAAGCCCTGATTCCTTGGTACCATTGAGATATCTAATTTTTTTTATAGCAACTAAGTGAGACTCTTTAGGACCATCTTGGAATCTAGCACACATACAAACACTAAACATAATGTCTCGTCTACTTGCAGTAAAATATGTAGGGTTTTGATCATGGATACGCATCAGAAAATATGATTTATCCATTCAATACCCTCAAAGGATCACAGGACAAGAGACATAACAATGGTAAAGGAAGAATCATGTTACACACCTTAGGGTTTCTCCTGTGATGACTTGTAACGTGAATTGTGTCACGTATCTACGGTTGATCCACGCCTAGAGTTGAGATCTTGATCTTCCTTCTCCTTTGTGCTAGATAGGAACGGAGGAAGAGGAGGAAGAAATTACGCAACAAAAGGAAACAAGGAGGTGGCAGCCTCCTTTGTTGGCCGACGGGGTAGGGGCGGCGGCAAGGGGGTCGGGCGGCCCTCTTGTTTGCTTGCTCTCTCTCCTTTTTGTTCTCTCCCACTCAAGTTATGAACAATAGGCTCATAAGTGTGGGAAGGAAGGAAAGAGCATCCTTTATATAGTCCAACAAATCCTTGTCAACTACCTAAAGGACCTATTCTAGTCCTACTAGAATTCAATTTAGTCCCTTCCTTGCAAATTAGTCATACTAAGTTTGCAAGGTGTTGCAAAGTGATCCTTCTAATTAATTAATCATATAATTTAATTCCCAAATCTAGTTCAACTCTATATAGCGTGTGACCCCATAGGTTCTATCTAGTTGGTAGCAACACTTTGCTAATATGGAGCGGTTTCTATTAAAACATTCATTCTAGCCAACTGAAAGAATAGTCATCCGACAAACCTTGTACAAGTAATTGTCACATCCCTTTCTCTCTATATCTGGATTGGACACAAGACATACAAGTCACACTCGTATATCCAATCCATAGTTTCTCGATCCTTGGAATAGCCTTATTCGTGCAAATAACATCAATATCCTATATTGATTTATCTGAGTCTGGCAAGACATTCTATAAGCACTATCCCTCGAGTGGCCTAGGATATTTGCTCCCGTTATGTGGGAGGTACAAATTCTATCTACATCCACTACGATCTCTAAGCTTGCTTCTTATTGTATCCGGCACACGCCTTTATAGCTACCCAGTTACGGTGTAGCGTTTGACGCTACCAAAATCACAATAATCCACAACTAGAATATCTAGTGACTTCAAGTCTAAGGATGACAATACCATTGCACCACAAGAAGCGCTTGTGAATCATCATAACATGTATGTAGCCTTCTCGGAGATGGGTCAATCCAGTGCGCCATTACCCTTAATGCACACCCATGTGTTGGTTCATGATATCTCCATATCAATCCAACCCCATACTAGTCTATAGATGATCGTCCTTTTAATCATTATACTGGACTAGGGATATTTAAGATAAACAACACAATTGTAAATATAAGAAATTCATTATATTAAATATCCAATAAATAATAAAATGAATTTTCTAGCCAAAAATAAATTCATACTAAACTAGATTGCCTCTAGGGTATCTATTCCAAAAGTCTCCCACTTGCTCTAGAGCCAATCTGACGCATCTCGTATGCCCATGCTCCAAGTGTGCCCTTCATGCTTCCACTGCACAAGCGGCTTTGTAAGCGGGTCTGAAAGATTCTCATCAGTAGGAATCTTGCATATCCGAACGTCTCTTCTATCGATAATATCTCGAATAAGATGGAACTTCCTGAGCACGTGCTTGGATTTCTGGTGCGACCTGGGCTCCTTCGATTGCGCGATCGCCCCAGTTTTGTCACAGTACAACTCTACTGGATCCTCAATGCTAGGAACCACACCAAGTTCAGAAACAAACTTTCTGATCCAAACAGCTTCCTTTGATGCGCCATTTGCAGCAATGTACTCAGCCTCTATTGTAGAATCAGCTACCGTCTCTTGATTGGAACTCTTCCAGCTCACCGCTGCCCCATTCAGGCAAAACAGATATCCCGATTGTGATCTAAAGTCATCTCTGTCAGTTTGGAAGCTTGCATCCGTGTAACCCCTTACACGTAACTCTTCCTCACCGCCAAATATGAAGAAAGCATCCTTAGTTCTTCTCAAGTACTTTAGGATGTTCTTGACTAGTGACTCTCACCTGGATTGGATTGGTATCTGCATGTCATACTCAAGGCATATGACACATCTGGTCTAGTACATAACATGGCGTACATGATAGATCATATGGCCGATGCATAGGGAATTCTACTCATGCGTTCCTTCTCAATCTCATTGGAAGGACATCCACTCTTCGAAAGAGTGATTCCATGTGACATGGGCAAGAATCCCTTCTTGGAATCTTGCATGTTGAACCGCTTCAACACCTTGTCAATGTATGTACTTAAACTTAGGCCTAGCAGTCTTTTAGATCTATCTCTATAGATCTTTATACCAAGTATGTAGGCTGCTTCCCCTAAGTCTTTCATTGAGAAACACTTTCCTAGCCAATATTTAACAGATTGCAGCATGGGAACGTCGTTTCCAATGAGTAGTATGTCATCCACATACAAGACTAGAAAGTTACAGAGCTCCCACTAACCTACTTGTACACACAAGACTCAACTTCGTTTCTGATGAAGCCAAAATCTTTGACTACTTCATCAAAACGTCGAATCCAACTCCTAGAAGCTTGCTTCAATCCATAATTGGATCGTTGCAGCTTACAGACTTTGTTGGTTTGCTTTGGATCTTCAAAACTCTCTGGCTGTATCATATACACATCCTTGAGAAGATTCCCATAAAGGAATGCTGTTTTGACATCCATCTGCCAAATCTCATAGTCGTAGTATGCTGAAATTGCAAGTAGGATTCAGATGGATTTGTTCATTGCGACTGGTGAAAAGGTTTCATCATAGTCAATACCATGAATCTGTCTGAATATTTTAGCCACCAATTGGCCCTTATAGGTAATCACATTATCATCCATGTCGATCTTCTTCTTGAAGACCCACTTGCACCCTATGGGCCGCGCCCCTTCGGGTGGTTCCACCAAAGTCCACACGTTGTTGGTATACATGGATTCCATCTCGGATCACATGGATTCTAGCCACTTCTGAGAGTCTGGCCCTTTTATGGCCTCTTCATAGGTAGTAGGCTCATCGTCTATGAGCATGGTGTCACCGGAATTAGTCACGAGAAGTCCATACCTCTCGGGTTCCTGGCGCACTCTACTAGATCTACGAAGCTCTTGTGTTACCTGAACAGGCTGTTCCACAACTCCTTGTGGTTCCTGTTCATGTTCCATAATCGGTTTAGTGATTTGTGGTTCTTGAATCTCTTCAAGTTCTACAGTCCTCCCACTTGCTTCTTTAGAGAAAAACTATCTTTCTAGAAACACGCCGGACCGAGCAACAAACACTTTGTTCTCAGTTGGATTGTAGAAGTAGTAACCCTTAGTTTCCTTAGGGTACCCCACAAATTTACACTTATCCGACTTTGGCCCTAGCTTGTCTGATTGTAAACACTTTACATAGACATCGCAACCCCAAATCTTCATGAACGACAGTGTGGGACGCCTCCCACTCCACATCTCATGTGGTGTCTTCATGACTGATTTAGATGGAACACGGTTAATGGTGAAAGCTGCACTTAATAGAGAATAGCCCCAAAATGATAATGGAAGATTAGTTTGACACATCAGAGATCGAACCATATCCAATAGGGTTCGATTCCTCCTTTCAGACACGCCATTCCATTTTGGCGTTCCGGGTGGAGTGAGTTGGGACAGGATCCCACACTCTCTAAGATAGTCGTCAAATTCTTGGCTCAAGTATTCTCCTCCACGATCCGATCGTAGAGCCTTGATACTTTTTCCAAGTTGCCTCTCTACTTCACTCTTGAATTCTTTGAACCTTTCAAAGTATTATGATTTGGCCCTCATAAGGTACACAAATCCATATCCACTGTAATCATCAGTAAATGTAATGAAGTAGACGTAACCACCCCTGGCAGGCGTGGCAAATGGCCCACATAAATCAATATGTATGAGCGCCAATTGCTCACTAGTCCTCTCACCTTTCTTATTGAAAGGGTACTTTGTCATTTTTCCCAATAAACAAGCCTCGCATGTCTCATATGATTCAAAATCAAATGAGTCGAGGAATCCATCCTTATGGAGTCTAGCTACACGTTTCTCGTTTGTATGGCCTAAACGACAGCGCCATAAGTAGGCAGGATTTAAATCATGTATTTTAATCCTCTTAGTATTAATGTTGTATAAAGGATTGCTTAGATCAAGGACATACAATCCATTAAATAATTGCGCACTACAATAGTGGATATTATTAAAATAAAAGTAACAACAATTGTTCTTTATTGAAATAATAAAACTTTCCTCGTCCAAACAAGAAATATAAATAATGTTTCTGCTCATAGCAGGCACAAAATAGTAATTATTTAATTCTAAAACTAATCCTGAAGGTAGAGATAGCTCGCACACGCCCACGGCCAACGCAACAACTTTTTCTCCATTCCCAACGCGCATGTTTATCTCCCCTTTAGCCAATCTTCTACTTCTCTTTGGATCCTGCACATTTCCACAAATTTGAGATCAACATCCAGTATCTAATACCCATGATGTAGAGACAGTTAAATTGACATCTACAACAAAAATACCTGGTGGTGGTAGAATCACTATTCCAAGCCTCTTGTCCTCCAGATATTTTGGGAAGTTCCTCCTCCAATGTCCAGGATGACTGCAGTAGTGACACTCACCTTTAGTCACACCTTTGGGAATGCCACCAATAGGCTTAAGGGCAGGTTCCTTGGGCTTCGCAACTGACTTGCCTTTGCCCTTGGAGGATGAGGCAAACCTTTTGCCCTTTCCTTTCTGTACCATCATAATGGCCTTGCCCTTACCCTTGTTGATGCTTTGGTCAGCTGTCCTCAACATATTGAGTAAATCTGGCAGTGGTTTGACGATCTCGTTCATGTTATAGTTCATGATGAACTGTCCATAACTCTCAGGCAACGATTGCAACACGATATCGGTTGCCAACTCTTGGCCGACCGGAAACCCTTATCGCGCGAGATTCTCCAAGTATCCGATCATATGGAGTACACAAGGTTTCACCGGGTTTCCTTTAGCCAGTTGACACTTGAACAATGCCTTAGAGACCTCGTACCTCTCAACCCTTGCCTGCTCTTGGAAGAGCTGCTTCAGATGTTCGATCATATCGACAACATTAATGTTTTCGTGTTGCTTATAAAGCTCAGAAGTCATGATGCATAGCATAAGGCAAGCCGCATCATTAGCATCATCAACACGCTTTTGATACGCCTTTAGGGCTGCCGGGGTATTGTTCTATGGACCTGCTGGAACTTGCTCCTCTATTGCGTACAGTTTCTTCTCTTGCTTGAGAACAATTCTCAAGTTTCTGTAGCAATCAAGCAAGTTGGTTGCAGAGAGCTTGTCCTTCTCAATGACAGATCGTAGGGAATTTTGTGAACTCGATGAGTTGTTTGCCATTTGGAATTCTACAAAAGGAAAATACGCAAGTTTTAGTATTAGTGAATTTTGACTATATTCAATAATGTCTAGTTTATCAAATATAGCTCACACTATTTTTCTACGGATTAATAATCCTCAAGATATTAATGCGGAAAATATCCTTATATTTTCTAGTGGGCCAAGATCCATGTTTCATCTCCTTATGAGCTTGCTTTGGCAAGTCACCCATAATTTGACTACTCTAGGTAGGAAAACTTCCAATTGCATCCCTATGCAATTCTTGGTTCAATTGGGCAAATAACTCTTTATTTATCCATCTGTATGGATAATCCCAATTGATGGCCTCTAGGTTTTTAATCATATTAATAGCCTAGTTGTGTCCAAACTCTTATTTAAATAATTGCACATAACTTGTTTGTGCCATCGCATTCCATCATTATGAACCAAGTCTCCTTGCTTTGGCATGCACAATCTTGATAAATCATGATGATAATGAGTGTTTAAATAACGAGAAGGCAAGAACACAATATTTGAATTTTGAGAGATTTTTCAAATTCAATTTTAATTGTCTTGTTGATCCATATCAACTGATCTATCTATTTGAGTTTGGGCACAACTCCAAATAATAGATCCGGGTTGTCTAATTATCTTATTATCCTAATTGCATGCATTATCCATACACCAACCACAAAATAATAATACAATGAAATAAACAACCACAAAATAAAATAAAACGTGATGTGGATATGGCCTTTTCTAGACTAAGATAATTCCAAGCCATGGAATTATCTATGAACCCTAAAAGCAAACACATCTCCATGCGTCTTCATCTTTTGGTCCATCCTTTGTAGTCATGTGGAATGCTCCATGCTCCATCTTTTGTGACTTCCATTGTCTTTGGGCTTCTTTTCTTCAATCTTGGCTAACAAACTATTCTATCTACCACTAGCTAACAACTATACTAAATAAAATAAATCTCACAAGTTGAGAAAAAAATGGCTCGCAGGCCATAAAACCCTAATTAATTATTTCAACAAATTGATCAGCTCGCAGGCCGTAAACCAAAACACAAAATTAAACAATCACACCAAATCACATCCTAAGGCCATATCCAACCACCATGCGAATTGCACAAAAATAGTTAAAATCCAATTTTAACGCGCTTGGTAAATTTTAATTGATTTTAGGAATTTTCTAGGGTTAAAACGGTCAAAGGGGCCCAACAATCTAATTTCTCGAAGCCCAAAGAGGACCGCCAAGGCCTTGGGCCGGCCGGCCCCTAGCCGTGTGGGCGGCAAGCAAGGAGGGGCGGTCCCCTATGGGGGGCCGAACCTCTTAGGGAGTTGTTTCCAAAACAACTCCCTTGCTTGTTGCCCAAGTTTGGTTGTTTCCTTGTTTGAAAAGAACTCCTTCTTTCAATAGGATGCCCAAACCCTAGATTTAAGATCCTAAAATTTCTCAAACTCACTAATTCATACATCCAATGCAAAAACTAGGTCTTGTTTCGTTTGATTATTTACAAATTGTATCATATGCTTGATTTGTCTTGCTTTACGCGATAAACAATAATTTAAAGTGTAAAACTATCAAAACGTAACACATAAACCACGTTTATGCTCTACGACCTATGGCTCTAATACCACTGTAGGGTTTTGATCATGGATACGCAGTGGAAAATATAATTTATCCATTCAATACCCTCCAAGGATCACATGAAAAGAGACATAACGATGGTAAAGGAAGAATCATATTACACACCTTAGGGTTTCTCCTGTGATGACTTGTAACGTGAATTGTGTCACGTCTCTACGGTTGATCCACGCCTAGAGTTGAGATCTAGATCTTCCTTCTCCTTTTTGCTAGCTAGGGAGGAAGAGGAGGAAGAAATCACGCAACACGAGGAAACAAGGAGGTGGCGACCTCCTTTGTTGGCCGACGGGGTAGGGGCGACGGCAAGGGGGTCGGGCGGCCCTCTTGCTTGCTTGCTCTCTCTCCTTTTTGTTCTCTCCCACTCAAGTTATGAACAATCGGCTCATAAGTGTGGGAAGGAAGGAAGGATCATCCTTTATATAGTCCAACAAATCCTTGTCAACTACCTAAAGGACCTATTCTAGTCCTACTATAATTCAATTTAGTCCCTTCCTTGCAAACTAGTCCTACTAAGTTTGCAAGGTGTTACAAAGTGATCCTTCTAATTAATTAATCATATTAATTAATTACCAAATCTAGTTCAACTCTATAGAGCGTGTGACTTCATAGGTTATATCTAGTTGGTAGCAAAAATTTGCTAATATGGAGCGGTTTCTAGCAAAACATCCATTCTAGCCAACTAATAGAATAGTCATCCGACAAACCTTGTAAAATTAATTGTCACATCCCTTTGTCTCTATATCCGGATTGGACACGATACATACAAGTCACACTCGTATATCCAATCCATAGTTTCTCGATCCTGGGAATAGCCTTATTCGTGCAAATAACATCAATATCCTATATTGATTTATTTGGGTCTGGCCAGACATTCTATAAGCACTATCCCTCGAGTGGCCTAGGATATTTGCTCCTGTTATGTGGGAGGGACAAATTCTATCTACGTCCACTACGATCTCTAAGCTTGCTTCTTATTGTATCCGGTACACGCCTTTATAGCTACCCAGTTACGGTGTAGCGTTTGACACTACCAAAATCACAATAATCCACAACTAGAATATCTAGTGACTTCAAGTCTAAGGATGACAATACCATTTCACCACGAGAAGTGCTTGTGACTCATCATAACATGTATGTAGCCTTCTCGAAGATGGGTCAATCCAGTGCGCCATTACCCTTAATGCACACCCATGTGTTGGATCATGATATCTCCATATCAATCCAACCCCATACTAGTCTATAGATGATCGTCCTTTTAATCATTATACTGGACTAGGGATATTTAAGATAAACAACACAATTGTAATATAAGGACTTCATTATGTTAAATATCCAATAAATAATACAATGAATTTTCTAGCTAAAAATAAATTCATACTAAACTAGATTGCCTCTAGGGCATCTATTCCAACAAGATAGAGCTGTGAACCAATCATACCTCTAAACTCTTTCTGGTTCACACTTTTAGCATTTTCATCCTTGTCTAAGGATAGTGTAGAGCTCATGGGAGTTTTGGCTACCTTTATTGAGACAAATTATACTTGTTCAGCAAATCCTAGGTGTACTTATTATGATGTAGAAAAATTCCCTTCTTCATTTGACGTACATGAAGTCGAAGAAAGAAATTTAACTCTCCCATCAAACTCATATGAAATTCCTTGCTCATAAGACTAGAGAAGTCCTTGGAAAGAGAATCATTAGTAGCACCAAATAGAATATCATCAACATATACTTGTACAACTAAAATGTCCTTCTCATGTGTCTTTATGAAAAGAGTTTTGTCAACTAAGCCTATGTTCAAACCATTTTCAAGTAGAAATCTTGACAATCTTTCATACCAAGCTCTTGGGGCTTTTTTAGGCCATAAAGAGCTTTGTCAAGCTTATAAACATGATTTGAAAACTCATCACTTTAAAACCCATGAGGTTGAGAAACATATGCTTGTTCTTGCAGATAAGCATTTAGAAATGCACATTTAACATCCATTTGAAAAAGTTTGATGCTCTTATGTGAAGCAAATGCAAATAACTGTCTTATTGCTTCCAACCTGGCTACAGGAGCAAAAGTTTCCTCATAATCTATACCTTCTTCCTCGTTGTAGCCTTGAGCTAATCGTCTGGGTTTATTCCTGATAGCCTTACCATTTTTCATCAAGCTTGTCTCTAAACAACCAACTTGTTCCAATTACAGACTGATATTTGGGAGGAGGAACTAGATTACAAAAAAATGTTCCTCTCAATTTCATTCAGCTCACTTTGCATTGAAGTGATCTAGTCTGCTTCTTGTAGTACTTATTTCACATTCTTTGGTTCTACAAGAGACAAAAAAGCATTAAAAGCACACAAGTTTTTTAACTGAGATCTTGTTTGTGTACCAGTGGACGGATCAGGAATGATGTTTTCTATTGGATGAGATGAAATATATTTGAACTTCTTTCTTTGTGACCAGAGTTCTGGTTCTCCTGGGATCTTTTCAAGGCATTTATAGATTAATGTAGTGGCTTAACCACTCTGTGTTCCTTGAGATTCTGTTTCAAGGCTTTGAGACCCACTTTCAAGGCTTTGAAAATCTCTTCTGATTTCCTTCATGTTATTGTTAGAACCATTCTCTGGATCTGCTTCATCTTTTGAGTCATGCTTGTTCAAAATTTAAGTCTGCAAAATCTTCACTCAAAGAACCATCACTGCTTTCATCAAATATAACATGTATACTTTCCTCAAAAAGCTTGGTTCTCTTATTTTAAACTCTGTACGCTTTTCTAGTCAAAGAATAACCAAGGAAAATACCTTCATCACTCATGGCATCAATCTTGCCAAGATTATCCTTACCACTGTTGTGAACAAAACAAGTACAACTAAAATGTTTGAAATATGAAATATTTGGCTTTCTGCCTTTGAAAAGTTCCTAAGGAGTATTCTTTAAAGTAGGCCTAATCAGGCACATGTTCAAAATTAATTTGCAGTGTTGACAACATCTGCCCAAAAAGACTTTGGCAATTTGTTTTCTAAATGATTGTCCTAGACATGTCCTCAAGAGTCCTGTTTTTCCTTTCAACTAAACCATTTTGTTGATGAGTTCTAGGAGCAGAAAAGTTGTGAGAAATACCAAACTTGGCATAGAATAAATCAAACTCTAGTGACCGAATTCTCTGCCATGATCACTCCTTATTGAAGCAATATGCGGGCTTTTAAAAGTTTGAAGCTCTTTACAAAGTTTTGAAAATTCAGACAGAGCCTCAGACTTTTCTCGTAAAAATATTACCCAAGTAAATCTAGAGAAATCATCTACAATACCCAGCCCTTTGGAGTTGGAACTCTCATAGGACCACATAGATCCATATGAAGCAGTTTAATAGGTCTTGTTGTACTTACAAAGTTCTTAGGCTTGAATGAGCTCCTTGTCTGCTTTCCTTGAGCACAAGCTTTTCATACCTCTTCATCCTTAAACGTGATGGATGGAAGTCCTCTGACTAGGTCTTTAGAGACTAGTTTTTTCACTGTATGCAAGATGATATGTCCAATCTTTCTGTGCCAAAGCTTTAAATATTTTTTCAAAGACTTGAGACATTTTAGACTTTCTCGTGCAACTTTGTTAGTATTCAAAGAGTAAACATTGTTTGAACTTGGAGCTGTGAGGATGCAATTTCTAGATTTTTCATCTTGCACCAAGCATTTCTCCTTGTCAAAATTGAACTTATTGCGTTTATCACACAATTGAGATAAACTAATAAGATTAAACTTGATACCATCTACAAGATAAACATCTGAAATGAAACTTTCAAAACCATTACCAACTTTAACAGTTCCTATAATATTATATTTGCCTTTTGTAGGGTTTTGATGCAGGTTACGCAGCGGAAATACAAAAAATTTATCTTCTCAAAACCCTCCATGAATAGCTGGTGAAGCATCATAACATGATGAAGGAGAAAGGTTACCTCAGTCATCCTGACTGGGACGATCACTACGTAGATAGCATATCCACGTCTCGACGATAGCCTCACGAATAGAATTCAGCTGGACTCCTTCTCCAATGGTTCTAGAAATCGTGAGAAGAAGGATCTTGCCTCACAAGATGATGAACTTGGACACGCGCGCTGACTTGATCACATCCATGCTGTGAAGAAGAGAGGGGAAAGGCCATCACATGGTCGTGGGAAACAGGAGGAGCCGACCATCACCATGTTCAAAGCCAGTAGAGAGAGACAGCACATGGATGCCGACGGCTCCAAGGAAGGGCGACACTCCTTGCTTGGCCGAACCCTGGGAGAATAAAACTCCTTTATTCTCTTCCTCTTTTCTCTATAGTGTAATGTATAGAGTAGGAATGAATCTAGACTGAATTTCGTAGCCTACAATTCCTAATTATAGCTAGAGAAATTCATCTTTACCCATAAATCTAACAGTTTAGATTAGTTTGCATTCTAGTCCCTAATTGCTCATCGAGTGGCCATGGATATTTACTCCCGTTATGTGGGAGGGACAAATACTATCTACATCTTACCTTATTGCTACATATCACGTCCGATTATCGCTTTTATAGTTACCCAGTTACGGTGTAACGTTTGACGATATCAAGACATGATAATTCACAACTAGAGTATCTAGTGACTTTAAGTCGAAGGATCACAAAACCATTTTCACTATGAGAAGCACCCGTGACATTCACATAAATCCTATGTAACCTTCTCATGGTAGGTCAATCCAGTACGCTATTACTCTTAATGTGTAACCATGTGTCAGACTTGATATCCCCTTATCAATCTACCCACATACTAGTCTCGATGCAATACATTCGTCATAATTATATATAATACTCAAATAGGGATATTTAAGAATATACCATTTATATTCTAAGGACTTTATTCATGTTAACACATCTCCATCGATAGCACACTTAATAGTAAGTCAATATATTAATGTCGCCTTAAAGAGATTGCCTCTAGGGTATAATTACAACACCTTTGTCACCAAGTGTGATAGTTCCTACTGATTTTTCTTTCAGTTCAGTGAATAAATAACTCTTTCCACTCATGTGCCTTGAGCAACCACTGTCCATAATCCACTTATGCTCTTTACTCTTGGTGACAACCTGCAAACACATTCACTGATTTACCCAGCTGTTAGACCAAGTGTATATTTGAATTTATATTCAGGGTCAACAATGTTTGGTGGTCTAACCCCTTTAGGAACCCAAATTTGTTTCACCTGTCTCTTAAGATGGAATGGAAAAGTATTGCTCATGGTGTGAGGTTCTGTTCTTCTGAAGGGACAGGTCATCTTAACATGACCAGTCTTGCCACAGTAATGGCATTTTGGAGAATGTGGGCTACCTGCTTTCTCAAAGCTGGTACTGTTTTTTCTTGGAAAGTTTGATTATACCCAATACCAGTATTGTGAACAAAATGCATACTTTCTCCAAGAATCAAGTTGAGATTATGTTCAGAGCCAACAAGTTTTTTCATAACATTCTTAGAGTCTTGAAGTTTCTCGACCAGAAAAGTCTTCTGTTCCTCTAATTCATCATGCTAATGCCTTAGAGAAACAAGGTTTCCACTCAAACGAGATTTCACTGTTAAACTTTGAATTGATTTTTCAAGACTTTGAAATTGGTTTCCAAAGCTTTGAAATCTCTGTCAGTCTTTGCTTGAGAAATTTCAAGATTCTTGTTCTGGAAAACTAATTGTATGTTCTCTTTTGCTTGTTCATGAACTTTCTTTGTTAAGGGTTTGATTTTATTTAAATAGTCTTATTCATTAAAAAGCCGTGTTTTCAAAATCTCATAAAGTACATCTGCAGGTTTGGACATTATACTATTCACCATTACCTCAATGTTCTTTTTTGAGATTTCATATTTCTTTTCCATAAGTCATAGGTTGGCTCGATCTTCTTCAGTATCTGATTCACTTGAAGAATCAAAGTCACTCCATGAAGCTACCATGGCCTTCTTTCTTCTGTCATTGTCCTTCTTTTGAAAATGCTTGCTTCTCTTGTGAGGACAGTCTCTCATCAAATCTCCTACATTACCACATGCAAAGCAATTCGTTACTTTAGATTTATTTCCATGGGAGGAGGACTTACCTTTGTAGTCATTGCTACTTGAAGATCAGAATTTGTTTATGCTGAAGTCTTTGTTTCCAAAGTTCTTTTTCATCTTGAGAATCCTTGTGAAGGCTTTGGAAATGAGAGCAATATGATCTTCTTCATCATCTTGTTCTTTTTCGAGGCTTTGAGGTTGTTCACTCTCTTTGTCCTTGAGTGCCATATTGTTGATACTTTCTGGTAGTTCTCCATCAGCTTCACTCGTGGAGATCTCAAGCGTGAATAGATTTCCCTGTAAATCATCTAGTTGGAGAGAGGACATATCTTGAGCTTCTTCAATGGATGTTGTCTTTGGTTCCCATTTGGCTTTGGGGAGACTTCTCAAGATCTTCCTAACTTTCTCTTCATTGGAGAATGATTTCCACTCCAGATTGTTGACAATGTCAGTAAACCTCTTGAACATGTCTTTGATGGATTCATCTCCACTCATCTTGAGCAGCTCATACTGTCTAAGGAATATGTTGATCTTGGTTTTCTTTACTTGACTGGTTTCTTCAAAATTAACCACCAGTTTGTCCCAAGTCTCCTTAGCAGTCTTGTAGGTAGATATCCTGTTGAGTTCATCTGCATTCAAAGCACAATACAAAAGATTCATGGCTCTATGATTCTATGAAAGCTGTTCTAATTCAGAAGTAGAAAGTGTGTTTTCAGGTTTGGGAGTTCTAATCCCATCATCTTCTATGTAGAAGATGTGAGGTCCATTCTGGATAATAGACCACAGTTCAATATCCTGATCAATGATTAACATTTACACCAAGGCTTTCCAGTGCACGTAATTGTCTCCACAAAACAGAGGAGGTCTGTTTGCAGCTCTACCCTGTGAGAAACCACCTTCATTTACATTACTCATGCTCACAAGATTGTAAATCTGTACCGTGATACAAGCTCTGATACCAATTGAAAATTGTAATGAAGGTATGGAAATACAAGATCAAATACTCTATAAGGGGGGTTGAATAGAGTATGGCAATTTTTTCCAAAGATGTGGTTTTAAAACAAGATGAGAAGAGCTTGAAGTATTTTAAAGCATTGAACTCAGTTCCAAAGCTTTGAAACCAAAACAGACAGTTTAAAGTTACTGAGTATTTTCAAACCTTTGAAAAGCTTTGTAAAGATTTTCAAAGCTTTGAACAGAAACCAGTTTTGAAGCAGTTACGAAGACAAGTAAAGAACATAAATGCAAGACAAAGAACACAGTGATTTGTTACGAAGTTCGGTGCCAACTTACCTACTCTCTGTATGAGGTATCTAATCCCTCTAGGATTTCAACAATTTCTTATTTATCAAAACCGAAGCCCTAGATCTCAGGCAAGAGAATTGTCTTACTCTTTTCCAGCATGTGGTTCTTCCTAACCTATCTAGTACATGCTTTAGCTAACTGATATAATAAGAATCTCTGTTTTTCGTCTTGAACAACTCACGAGAACATAATATTAAGTAATAAAAAAAATGATATACTAATAAAGCTTAGGATGATGAAAACTGTGAAGACTGTTAAACAGTAAAGCTTGAAGTGTTATTCAGGAATCTGGAATGGATTGAATGGATGAAATGTTCCCCTTCAAAAATGCCTGTCAATCTGCGAGAGTGTATGAATCTCTGTGTAATGCTCAGTGCTTGTCAATCTCTCTCTAAATCTGTGGTATGTCTTGCAATTTGAATTGCAGACTATATAAGGAACTTCAACGAAAATCCCTAAAAATCCTCTGAATAAATTGGACTCTCAACAACTTGCTTCCAATGGCTAGCTACTTGATTTTCTCAATTGATTTTGATCTGATCTTCAAACTATAAGTCTAAGGTAAGTCCAGACAGCTGTCCATAACAGTAGGATCAATCTGAAGGCTTGGATTCCTACTCTACAAACTAGCAAATAAGGAAACTCCCTGCAATACAGATTTAGCTAATAATCCCTGCAAACAGATTAGGCAAATGATAAGAAAAAAACATGTTATAAAAAATACATAGTTTGTCTTCCATCATATAATATAGCATGATCAAGTGCAGGAGATTTAAATAAATTGGAGTAAGAACTCCCCGTGAGTTCATGATGTGCAGTGTCAAGTCTTTGAAACCAATTTCAAAGATTTGAAAACAAGTTTGAGCTTACAGTCTCTCTCTCTCTCTCTCTCTCTCTCTCTCTCTCTCTCTCTCTCTCTCTCTCTCTCTCTTCTCTATCTTTTAAGGAAAAAGCCTATATACCTTTCAGTTAATGTTTGAAATAAAATTCCGTTGAAATTCTCATTTTTAATAACGACACGATTGGAACTGTCCTACTCCCGATTCTTATTTAAAAAAATGTGTTTTTTCGCATTATCTTCTACGATAATTTAATTGAAAATTATCACAATACGAATTTAGGATGATGCCAAGCACATATCGATATAGACGAGATTTGTCGAAATTTATGTGCAACCTTATAGGCACATGTTGAAGAATATTATACCCAAATCTACCCAATCGATCAAGAAAATCAAATCATACACAATGTATTACTCCTTCTGGTCCTCAAGTTTCTTCACAAAAACTGGACACAAGAATTAAGGAACTCGGGTAAAAGACCAAATGCCCCTATGATGCACCAAAATTGGTGAGTAGAAAGCATGGTGGAAGTTTCTAGTCACCAACCATAATGTTTCCCACAAGAACTTAACAATATATAACTCATTCAGGGTTGATGAAAGTTCGAAAAATGACTTCAGGAGTTTGGATGATCACAGTATTCAAATTCTTAACCATCCCTTCTTTCCTAAGGGAATTAAAGACACATTCATCTCTCTTGGGCCCTAAAAGTCCCTGGGCCCGGATGAACTGCCAGGGGTGTTTTATCAATAGAACTGGGTCACAATTGAATCCTCCGGTGGACACGGTTCTTGCTTTCCTCGATAAGGGGTTTCTTCTCAAAGATCATAATTATCCATTCATTACCCCGGTACCCAAGAACGAAGTGTAGGGTTTTGATACAGATTGCACAGCGGAATAAACAATAGTCAATTTCGTTCAAGACCCTCCAAGGATCACATGACTAGATATCATAACAATGGTAAATGATAGAAACATCATGTACCTTGTTTATCTCCTTTGATGACTTCACATGAAATAGTGTCCATGCCTCTATGGAAATCCACTCATAGGATTGCTCCTGATCTTTATCACACCTTTGTGCTAGCTAGGGGAAAAGGAGGAAGAATAAGATATCACAAACGGGACACCCAAGGTTGCGCCTCACGAGGCCGACGACAAGAGTAGGGGGCGGACAGGGGGTTCAGCCTCCTTATCTTGGCTCTCTCCTTGCTTTGCTCTCTCTCTGTTGTGTGATAAAAATTATGACACTTATGAGAAAATAAGCTTGGAGTGCCCTTATATAGTTAATAAATCCTTATTAACTACATAATTTCCATAATACTAATCATGTCCATACACGGATTAGTCCACCTTGCAAATTAGTCCTACTAAGTTTGCTCGTGGGTGCGTATTGATCCTTACATTTAATTAATCACATTTATTAATTCCCAAGTCCGGTTTAATCCATAGGGAGTGTGACCTCATTGGTTTCTAATTTTTTGGTAGTAACAGTTACTAACTTAGAGCGGTGTCTAGCAACACATCAATGCCACCCAACTAATAGAAATAGTCTGTAATCCGACAAACCTTTTGACCAATGTTACCGCATTGTATTATCCCTTTGTAACCATATCTGGATTGGACACGAGACATACAATTCACACTCGTATATCCAATCCTTAGTTTCTCGATCCTGGGAATAGTTTTATCCATGCAAATAGCATCAATATCCCATATTGATTTATCTGAGTATGGCCAAACATTCTACAAGCACTACCCCTCGAGTGGTCGCGGATATTTGCTCCCGTTATGTGGGAGGGAAAAATCCTCTCTACAGCACTACCACCTCTAAGCTTGCTTCATATCATGCCCGATAACTTACCTTTATAGTTACCTGGTTAAGGCACAACATTTGATAATATCAAAGCATGATAT
Source organism: Linanthus parryae (assembly GCA_023055425.1). Taxonomy (NCBI): domain Eukaryota; kingdom Viridiplantae; phylum Streptophyta; class Magnoliopsida; order Ericales; family Polemoniaceae; genus Linanthus; species Linanthus parryae. Next base: position 648,048 of record JALGPY010000051.1, read on the forward strand.
TTCACAACTAGATTATCTAGTGACTTCAAGTCTAAGGACCACAATACCATTGTCACTACGAGAAGCACTTGTGACTTTACATAACTTGTATGTAGCCTTCTCTTGGTGGGTCAATCTAGTATGTCATTACCCATAATGCATACTGACGCGATTTTACTAACGCGTATGCGCAAGTGCACGGTCAAGTAATATAGGGGTGGTATTTCAACCGCGGGTTATCGATCCCACGAGGACAGACTTTAGATTATCTAATTAGTTACTTAATTAAGAGTACGGTACAGGAGGAAAGATTTGATGGATTTAAGAATTGAAATAACAACTAATCTAATATTTTTTTATTTTTTATATTTAAGAAACAAGTTTGGAGAACTAGGCAATCTCTAGATCACCTAGGGCTGTAGACGATTTCCGGATTATCTGAGCAACACGTTAACTATATTCTAACTAAGCCGGGTAACAGCGCTGACTATCTCCTATCGGTCTCAAGTCATTCTACTTCACGGTAGACTACAATCTCCTATCGGTCTCTTGTGTCTACCGGTCCGTTCTAGTAGGCTAACGACATGCACGGCAACGGGTCCTGTCGGTCCAGCGTTGCACGAAACAGTCGAATCTCACCTACGAATCTACCCACACTAGCCAATCCTAACACGTCTCTTCTCAGTCTCAGTGATACGGGATTGATGTTCGAGTCTCATCCTAGTTAGTTAGAATCACTGTCGTGCATTCACTAACTAAGCAGTGTTTCCGGTTAGCTACTCCATTAACACTAAGTATTAAGCACAGTACATGAACAATTGAATAAAAATATTGCTAACTTTAAGTATGAATCAACTATTGAACAAACCCTAGTTCTTGAACGCTAGTTTTATCTCCTAATCGTGTCACTCAATTAGGATTACTAACATAAACAAGAAACTATAATTGATTCAAAAGAAGAAATCAATAAATCATGAAGCAAAGATCAAATCCGGAAAAATATCATCGTTTACATGAACCCTAGGCTCTCAAAGAGACGCCTAGCAAAACGTCTAGCTAATAATAATCAACCAAACAAGACTTACAAGTTTCTCCATACAAAGATTGAGAGAGAAGAAGAAGAAATCAAACTTAGAGCTTCAATGGAGGAGGAGTCCTCCTCTTGCGTGCGTCTCTCTCCTCTTCCCTCACGTTGGTAGTCAATCTTGAATGAATCTTCTCTTAATTGTAGTTCTTTAGGTATTAATTATCTCCCATTAGGTTTAGGAGATGGTCCGTGTGTTTTTTTTTCTTCTTAAGCAGATCGCACGATCTTCTTAAAGCTGATCGTGCGATCTGCTCAGATCTTATCTCTGATCGTGTGATCTCCTTAGATCCTACGACCATCCACTCTGATCGTGGAAACAGTCAGTTTCTCAACTTTCTCCTCCGAATTATTCTAAGTCTTGCTCCAGATCACACGACCTCAGTTTTGTAAGTCGTGTGATCTGCTGAACTTTTCTTCTTCTCTCCAATTCTGAGCTTTGTCTCAATTTCCGAAGTTCGTTTCTCCTCTTCTTTCAGTCTCCGAGTTACGTTTCCGGTCAAAACAATACAAAACACACCCGTGCGATCAAACGTGACAAAATATCAAAAAATAACGCAAGAAACGCCCGGATTTACAAGTTATCGCTCAAAGCTACCCTTACTAAATTTCCTCAAGTTCATAGTGTATTTCTAATATAATCTACCCAAAATTCACACAAAACGGTACACAAACGTAGAAGAAATATAAATCTAATACAGAGTTATCAAATCCCCCACACTACCTTTTTGCGCGTCCCGAGCAAAATCAATCCTCACACTACGTTTTAAATCCACCGAATTGCATGAAACTTTACTAGCCATGTGACACAAACAAAACACACAGAAACAATGCAATCTACATGACTATACAATGCAACTCGATTATAGAACAATGCTAAAATTGAAACAACATACTTTTTTTTTTCTTTTTCTTAAGAGATTGGCAATCTCGCTATCACTAAACAAAATCATCAAGTTCTCACAAGTCTCTTTTGCAATTCACACAACCGCAATAAGGACTTGAAAATAAAATGATCCTACGCACAAGCTCACTAAGGGGTCCCCAAACATCCACCAAACTCAATCCAAGATCCGGGCACGTCCTTTAGCTCAGAGGGTCTAGGCACCCTTAGTCCTATAGTAGTCTTTCGTCGCCAAGACATATGAGGTTTTCAGACCCTCTTAGCCGTTACTGCATTAAATGCAAGTTGTCCGAGTGACGGGAGACACAACTCCGTGTAATACGGCTTGACTTTAATTTTCCTTAGACACTCTAATTGGTTTGAATCCAAATTCCCCGCGCGAACGGGGGCACATTAGGCTGTTCACCATATCTACATGTTGAACTATTTCAACACCTTGCTAACATATGCACTTTGACTTTAAGCCGAACAACATTCTCGATCTATCTTTTTAGGTCTTTATAAGTTGCTTTGCCTAAGTCTATCATTGAAAATCAATTCCCTAGCCAATATTTCATAGATTGCAGAGTAGAGACATTATTCCCAACGAATAGTATGTGTCCACATACAAGACCAAAATATAATTGTGCTCCCACTAACCTTCTTGTAAGCACAAGCTTCATCTTGAATTTTTAATGGAATCGAACTCCTTTGATTACATCATTAAATCGAAGATTCCAACTCTGAGAAGCTTCATTCAATCTATAGACAGTTTGCTGCAAGCAAGATGCGAATGGATTTAAGCATCACAACAAGGGAAAAGATTTAATCATATTCCATACTATGAACTCACAGGAAACCTTCATCCACCAGTCGTTCCTTAAAAGTAATCATATTACTAGCCATGTTAGTTTTTATTAAAACTCACTTGCATCCTATGGGTCCTACCCTTTCAGATGGTTCCAACAAAGTCCATACATTTTTGGTATACACGGATTCCATTTCGTATCTCATGGCTCCTAGCCATTACAGAGAGTATGGCCCACTCATCACCTCCTCATAGGTTGTAGGCTCATCTCCATGAGCAATACATCACCAGGTTTTGAAAAATCCATACTTCTCTAGCCACTTGAAATATCTAACCTACGAGGTTCTTGTGTTACCCGAGCAGGTTGCTCCACAACATCTTGTGATCCTGCTCATGTTCCATCAAAGGAGTAATGTTATGTTGTGGTTCTTGAACTCTTTCAAGCTCTACTATCCTCCCACTGTCTCTTTTAGAGACAATCTCTTTCCATATACTCAGTGATTCGAGCAACAAACACTTTGTTCTCGATTGGATTGTAGAAATTATATCCCCGAGGATATCCCACAAAATACATTCATCCGACTCCGTTCCATGTATATCTGTAAACACTATACATAAACCCCACAATCCCAAATCCTTATGAAAGACATACTAGGAAACCTCTAGTCCATATCTCATATGGTATTTTTTCATAATTGATTCTGTGTTCTTGTTTTTTTTTGAGGAACCAGATTTCATTAAGGAGCAAGAGAGCTCAAAAACCACGGAAAGAATACATATTTATCTATAAATTTAATTAACCAACTCGGGAAAATGTCCGCCCACTCGCCAACCATGCCTAGAGCCGTGTATTCCGCCAACCGATGCGCCACGTGGTTGTGCTCTCTTCCCCATAAGTTCAGCTCGAGAGAACTTAATTGACCCACTAGATGGAGAGTTTCATCAATTATTGCTCTCATTTCTCCTTCTTCTCTGCGCCTTCTCCCATTTCGAGCTTCTTCCAAATCGCTGATGACCAGAGAAACATCTCCGACCAGTTAAATCCTTTCATTCTTACATTATGCTCTCCTTGAGTGCTTTGAGGCAAGCAAGAGCTTCCGAGAGCCTTGCACTCTCGCATCTGGGAGATTGGGAAGCTCCAGCCATAAGGCAGTTGCTGGAGGGGGAGCGAAGCACGTAACCAGCCGTTGATCTACCAGATATGGGGTCCCAGTTACCATCAAATTGCAGAATCAGGGATTCATCATCTTCCTTCCTCTTCCACAGCAGCGACTGTTGTGTTTCCAAGTATTGCTTCTCCCCTTTTCGAAAGTTCTGGTCTTGGATCTTCCTTTGGATAAGATAAATAATTGAATTTGCATCTACCACTTTCTCTATGAATCTGCGAGCATTTATTTCTTTCCAAATAGCCCACAAACAAATATTATATATGGAGAGTTTTTCTTCATTAAGGCGTGAAATATCTGCTTGAATTCTATCTGAAGCTCTAGCGTTCGTTCTTGTCAGGAGATCTTTTGCTTCAGTTGAATCCCACACAGGACCAACCCTTGGATAGGAGAAGAGAACGTGTTCAGTTGTTTCTGGGGCATCATCACAGAGGCTGCACCGGTCGTCAATCTTAACTCCTTGTATTCTAATATTTTATGTAGTAGGGAGAATGTTTCTTGCTGCTCTCCAAACTAGGTGGCTGATTTTCTTCTCAATCTTCAATTTTTACAATTTTGTATAGGGGGTGCCTTTTCCATGTGAAACCTCACCGGTGTTGTCTTGCATGCGTTTTTCTTTCAAACCCAGCAGATACCCGGATTAGACCGAGTATGTGCCACTGTGTGTGTAGTGCCAGTGGATCCTGTCTGCTGTTTGATTATGAGGCAAGCGGATCTGGAGAATTTATTGACAGTCAACATCGAAGAGGTACTCTCTCAGCTTTAACTTATTCCAGTTTTTCTTATCCTGGTCTATAAATTCCTCAACTTTCATCTGGTTAATCATACTGTTCTTTGTGATGAGTTTGAAGGACGAGTCATGGGGAAGCCACAGAGAGATCATGTGAGCAGACTTGCCATCTGACCCCTTTTGAAAGGAGTTTTCTTCCAAAGCAGATGATACGCCAAGCATAACTGGGTGAGCCTTCTTCTTTAGCACTCCAGAAATCTTTATCGGAAAAGTACTTTGCTTTAAGTACTCGACTCATAAGTGACTGAGGGTTATCAATAATACGCCAAGATTGCTTGGCCAGCATAGCTTGGTTAAAAATTTCGAAATACCTAAAAGAAAGACCTCCCCTTTCTTTTGAATCAGGTAATTTATTCCACAATAGCCAGTTAATGCCCCGCTAATTTTTTGGTTACTCCACCAAAATTGTCTGATTTTTCCCTCTATATTGTTGCACACACAGTCTGGAAGTTTAAAACACGACATAGCATAGCTAGGGATAGTGTAAGTTCATAGTTTTAAAACACGTCATAGCAGAGCTATTTCAAGGCCTTGAACTAGTTTTCAAAGCCTTGAATCAGGTTTCACATGCTTGAAATAGCAGATCTATTTCAACGCCTTGAAACAGGATTCAAAGCCTAGAAACTGTCTGACCTGTATGCTTATACTTAGGGGGAGTATTTCTGAACTCTTCTGATCTGATTCTACCTCTTTCCCTCCTATGCTTGATCTGGTATTATTTGATGATGAAAGACAAACTATTTTTTATATTTAACACCCTTTAATCCATCAGTTTGACTCAGTTTTGCAGGAACATTTTATTTCCTAGTTTGCAGGATTGGTTTCCTAATCTGGATGTTACAGAAAAGGAAACTCGGAGAGAATGTGATTTTGTGATCAATCAGACACTCTGAAAGCTTCGTAATCTGTTTAAAGACGAGATCAGAACAATATCTCAGAAGATTACGATCAACTATCCGTTGGAGAAGGCTGTTAAAAGATTCAAAGTTGTTGCCTACAAAACAGGAAGTTGTAGCTGAAAATCTGGGAAGATCGGCAGAGCATCTGAACTGTATAAATAGAGCTCATTTTAAAGCAACAAGACACAACACTCAACGGGCGAAAAGAGAGAGACACATTTCAGGATTGACAAGCATCAAAGAAGCACATCATTCCCACAATCCATCTCATAGAAGATCACTGCATTCTTCACTGCAGTTTCACACTTCAGTGTTCTTCCGACTTGTATTCAATTGGTATATAATTCTTATACTAAATCTTTCTCTCATTATCAAGGATTTTTCATAGTGAACAATAGAGAATTCTTAGTTAATCAGTTAGCTAGAGCAGGTACTAGATAGGTTAGAGAGAACCACGAGGTGTAACACAGTAAGGCAAATCTATGTGCTTGAGATCTAGGGATTAGCTTTTGATTAATAAGAATTGTGTTGAAAATCCTGCAGGGAGAAGATCCCTGAGGTAGAGACGTAGGTCCAAGTGGACTGAACTCTATAAATCCTGTGTCTCTTGCTTTTACAGTTTCATTTGCATACTTAGTTTTCTGCAGTATTCACACTAGTCTATTTTCAAAGGTTTGAAACTCTTTTCAAGGACTTGAAAAAGACTTGTCTGTTTTCTTACAAACTGTATTTCATTCCAAAGGCTTGAAACTGTTTTCAAGGCCTTGAAGTTCATTGCTCTTCACATAAACTCTTCTCTTCTGCAAGTTTTTCAAAAAGGCGGTGTGCACAAGAGAATCCGGCGGGGAGCACTCTGTGTACACCGTAAGTAGGGGATCGGAAATGGCACAGGAAGAGTTGGGTTGTGTGTAGGGAGAGAGTAAGGCAGTAGTAATGTCTGAGAGAGAGACAGGGGTTTGGCAGAGCTTTCGCGTATGTCTGGTGTGTTATCCTTTTTATGGAAAGGTTAACGTCCTATATATAACGGAGAATGTGACCGTTGCAGTGTGGTTAATGCGCCCATCAATGGCGGCTTAATTAGCTTAACCACAACGGCACGTTCGTCCGCGTATATAGGGGCCGTTACAGCACGTTATACGCGAATACCGGAACCGTTATGGGGTTGACCGGGTTTGACCGGATTGACCGGGTTTATGGAGCTCGTGCCATAAATCTCTCAAAAGCAGTTACTAAAGGTCGTGCGCGGGCTTGGCTCGCACGCGATAGGAATTAATCTAGCCTCCAAACCACTAAGTCCCTACAAGTCCCGTGCAGTGGTATGCGAGGGCTCTGACTCGCAGGCTCCACGTGGATCAGCGCGGCTGGTGATCCAGTGTGTGTGGAGCACAATATGGTGTGCTGGATGATTGCCACGTGGCCAAGATCTGTCAGCTCAGAAAACACTATCTACATTAGCCCCCTTTCTGCGCGTGAAGACTCATAGCCGGATAGACTTCCATGCGCAGGAACCAACGTACGCGTCTTCGCCACGCACCAATTCAAATGTATGCAGGTTCAGCCCCCGTGCGTGCAATTATGACCTAAAACCCCTAGAGTCGTGCCGTCAGGCCTTTAGGGTTTTAGGCGTGACGTCACCTTGTCCTGTGATTGCGTGATTCGACGGTGACGTTTGCGATTCGACTACTGAAAGGACGCAACCCTTCATTGTTTTTGGATAAATACTCTGTACTCTCCATTGTTTCAAAGCATCACTTCTTTCTCTTAAAGTGAATGATACCCGGAAGCCTTCAAGAGCAGATTCAGATAATCAATCACCAGTTCTCTCTTGTCAATCGTCTTCTTCAATTGTGCACATCCAAGCAAGCTTTACCAAAACAAGGTTGGCCTTGTTCAATTGCGTTTGATATACTGATATATGCTTTGAACTGAGTTGAATCTTGCAAACCCGTAACATATTATCCACTGAAAACTTATGAAGAAGCTCAAAATCTTTGAATCCAATTTCGATTTAATCCCTTGATGATAAGGACCTTGAATGTAGGGTTTTTGAAATCCCTGAATATGCAAACGATTCCAATTTCTAATTTCGGAGATTGGTACTAGACTGTTCATCTTTCTTCCAATAGATACTGAATCTCGAATTTCAAACTGAAGTAGTGTGCATATTTCTCCCCCTTTTTTTCTTGCTCTTCCGCAGGAATGGCAAAGACAAAAGGAACTAGACCCCCCAAGGAGGACGAAGAAATACCTGATCTTCCGCGGGCTCTATGGCGAAAAGCCCCCTATCTGGGTGGCAAAGACTTCTACCATGCTAGGGTTAAGGCGAAGAAATTGCCAATCGCTGTCTCCGGTGAAGCATTACAAACGTTAACCCCTCCAGTTAACTCGGCGTTGCTCGAATTGATCGATTCCGAAGATGTGGTTCGATTGGGAGTCGAAAATGGGTACTTCCCGTATACTGCGATTTCCACGCAAGCATTTGTTCAGAAATTGGACTTCATGGATGAGTGGATTGACCATGTGTTGACCAATCATGCCGTGACTTTGAACGATGCCGGAATATACCTCGCAGTTCGTGCTATGAAGGGTGCTGCCGTGAAGCTGGACCAGCCCATGCTTCTAAACCTTCTTTCCCGTTACTCACCTGCGACTCACACGTTCCATTTTGCTGAGTTCGAGGCTGCTCCCATGCTCGAAGATGTGCACATGCTGTATGATTTGTCTCCCGTGGGCGAGGTGGATCCTTTGAGTCCCTTGAGAACGGATGCGGAGATCGCTCTGTACACGCATATGGAGGAGTGCTTATCAGAGGTGAAGAAAATTTCCACCCGGTGGACTCCTACAGAAGTCCTTCCTGACTGGCAGTTGGTTGACACATCTGCGAAAAATACTTGGAACAAGTGGGTCCAGTACTTTTTCCGTGACTATGCGAACAGCAGTATCACCAAGAAGCTTCTGAGTCGAAACCCGAAGGCCAAGAACTATGTGAATGGCAAGGGTTATCACTTGACCCTGTGCGCCTTCCTCTGTGCCTGGTTGTCGAGGTACTTAATTTATGGTCACCCGCATGATGGGGTCTTTTATCATGTTCTGCCTCTTGCTGTGAAGTTGGCCCTTGGTCAGAAGGTCGCACTCGGACCCTTAGTCTTGGGCACACTGTACTACAGATTGGATCAGCTGGTTGTGGCGATGAAGGAATCGCGTGGCCGCCTCGACATACTGACTTACATTAACATTGCTTTCTTGACAATGTGGGTCTTCGAGCGATGGCCCTCTTATGCCCCAGTCGCTTCCAAGCCCAGCAAATGGTGTCCCCCAGGTACGGAAGAGGAACGTAACAGTGGCAGGGCTGCGAGGTGGTTTGGCACTAACTATCCCAAGTGCGTTTGGAGCCTGATATGCGACAATCGGGAAGAGTTCATAGCTAGGCCCTATGCCATGCGCATTGAGAACGTGCGATGGTTTCCAAAACTGTATCCTTCTAAGAGTGTTGCCTTCTCAGAAGAGCTCCTTTTCGAAGGTGGAGAGCATTTCCACGAGCGCTATCGCGAATTCTTTTGCTGGTGTCTGCGAGGTTCGCTTCCTGCTCTTTCGGAGCATGTACGTGAGCTCGCACCTAGGTATGAGAGAATTACCGTGGATGTCGATCCCACTCGCGTGTCCCCCCAGTTTGGCTTTGATGCAGTGGCACCATCAATCTGGCCGCAGTCTATCATCAGAGGCTGCTACAAGCGGTTATTGTCGAGGGACTGTAAAACAATCTTGATGAGCAACCTTCCCTTTGAGCAACCCCCAGGCAACCGTGAAGGCGGCTATTCCAGAAACTGGACCGCCTACTGGAACGCCCAACAGACGAGGTTCGAGTCGCAGTCGGTCCCTCAGCCAAGTAGAGCTCCTGTGATCAAGAGGAATTCTTTCCCTTTTCGTCCCAATTGTAGCCTGGACGAGTCTAAATATGGTTGCTATTCATTGCTGGATCGCGAGAACCATCTGTGTCCCTCCATCATTTTTAGATGAAAAGATCGTTGCGGTTAGGAAAGGCGATTCGCATGTCATCAGATATAGCGAAACTTTTGCTAAGGTAAGCAACTTCTCTTGCATGCGCTAAGCTTCTTTAATTCAATAAATTGAAAACCTCATACTACGTTTCCTGCTGTAGTGCCATGTGCGGAGGTTTGCATCTGGTGAGCATTCCAAATCGCTGGTTACCACCATTTTTACTGCAAGAAGGAAAGGACAACCGTTTCGGCTGGCATCGAAAATGGATCCCGCGGTCGAGACCAGGATTCGCGAGATCATGAATGCTTTTGCTGATTCGCTGATAAACAACACTCCAGCCTCGTCTCCTCCTAGGGATGATCCGTCTCCTCCAGCGACTGCTGCCCCAAGAGCGAAGAGGCCCAGACAAAGGGGAATTACAATTTCTTCCCCTAGAAGCGTTCCAGCTTCCCCTCCTGCGAGATCCCTTTCTGCCAGGGATAAAGGTAAAGGTCGCATGACCAGTAAAGCGCGAAAGGAGCTCGCAGTGGAGACCTTTGTTCCGTTCGGCCAGGAGGAAGAAGAGGAGAGAAGAGAAACAAGAGAAGGAGACGAAGAAGAAGAAAGAATTGAAGATGTTGGCGACAGAGAAAGAGATGAGATACAAGAGGAAGACTCAGGAGGTATCTCGATCGTACTTCTCTTCTCATTACCTTAACTCTTATGCGATGTTATCTGAACGAGTTGTTTCTTTAGCAGATGATGATGATGACGAGACCATTGGTGGCCTTTTGGCCAAGAAGCAGAAGAGAGGTTCTCATGCTGGCGTTTTCTGATGAAGCCATAAGCGAGGACATTCTTGCCGAGTCCAGGAGAACAGATGCGGAGGCTGCTGAAAGAAGAAGGAATCAAGAGGAAGAGGAGCACGAACGCGTGAAGCAGAGGAGCCTAGAAGAACAACACGTCGACGACTTAGTGCGTCCAACTGATGAGGAAGATGTGCTTCCCGAAGAGGCGGTTCCTCAAGGCGAAGAGGAGGATGCGGCTCCAGAAGAAGATGCAGCAGCTCTAGAGCGAGCCCAAGCAGACTTCGAAGAAATCGCAGGCGGTAACGAAGGTGAGATTTTTAATCTCGCAGTAACTTACCGAGATGTAATTGTAGGTGCGCTAAAGCACGGTGTGTCAAAAGCTGACATTCGCCGTTGGTTAGTAGGCAAATGCGGTGAACCTTCAGGTAATTATTTGAGCAACATGTGTGAACTTGGCTTAACAATCCAAACATAATCATGAATGGTTTCTCCACGCCCCAGGTCATGCTCTCCTTAAAGACATGCTTAACGAAGATACAATAATAGGGCGAGGTTCCACGTCCTTAGCATATGACGAGGACGCTGCGATCCCACCTTCGCGTGGAGGTGCTCGCTCTTAGCTTATCAAAGATAATAAAATAATATACGATACAAGTTACCTCACACCATCGTATTTTGTGTCGCAGGTAATGCTGACGAGGCCGTGTTGGAGCAAAGGAATAAACCTTCTGCATCCTATGTTCCGGTGCCGAGTTCTCATACTGAGAAGCCCGTCGCAGCTGCTGAATATGCAGGAGAGCCCTTTGAGGACGTCATTGAACTTTCTGATGATGCCGAAGCTGACACCGTGTTGATGGAGGAAGATGCCCATGCCGGTGCTGAGGAAATAAGAACAACGCTGATGATGCTATCGCACCTGAAGGTATCCTTCCTCCTGCTGCAACTTCTGCTGCCGCCATGCCTCCGGCAATGACTGAGCCTGCAGCACCTCTTCCTGCGTGGAACTTTTGGGGTTCGCAGGTCGGGGCGGCCATCGCACCTGGTGCAGCTTATACTCTTCCCCCCAACTATGAGGAGTTAGAGCTCATAGCTGATAAAAGGGCGATGGAGCGAGGACAGTCTTCAACTGCCCCAGCGATGCACATTCCTTCTCTGCGCCAGATCCTTGAAGGAACCGATATGTCGTGGTTTACTGTTCGCATCTTGCATTCTTTGCTTGCGAGTTCGTAAGTCTAATCTTGACTTTACCATTGCTTTAGGGTTGAAACAAGCCAACGTGGACTGGCTAGTTCGCATGAGTCTCTCCTACCCCCAATCATTTGCGAGGTCTCTGGAGATAGGGCCCTTCGACAGGAGGCTATTTCTCACTGAAGCCATCTGGATTTTGGAGCAGCTGTCCGCGGCCACACCTGCGACCATTTCTCCTCAGAGCGCGGAATTGCTTTTTGGCATGTGCCAGAACCTCTCGCCAAAGTTCAAGGCAAGCTGGGCTTCGGTTTTCTTATCAAAAGAGTAACCCTGATTGCGCGGCCGTGACTTTGAAACGCGGCCACCAAAACCTCGCAGCTGAGAAGCAGAAGGTAGAGCAGCAAAGGCAAAAGGTTGAAGAGGCTATGAAGCTCTTTCATGAAATGAACGCCAAATGCGAGCAATTGAAACAAGAAGTGGAGCAAGTGGAAATCTGAGCCGTCAGTTTACTCCTCATGACTCCTTGATCAAGGGGTTATTTTGAAAAAGTAGCAAATAGCCGAAATATTATTGTAATGTTGCTAGGGTTTCTCCCCCCTTTTTTTTCAAAAAGAAGAATTGAAATGCCCGTTTTGCCCTTTCCGGGATTTGCTCGAATATGTCTGTGCATATCAATTTATGACGTCAGCAATTGATATTCTGCCTTGATTTTCGCGCTAATTGCTCATTAGATAAGCACGCTTTCCTTGGGAAGTCAATCCGAATCATGACCATCCGTCGATAATTAGGATACACAACCGAATCGTCGTAGCCTTTTGTAGGGTAATTGATTGTTACCGCTTTTCAAGGCGTAAGTGATTGATCCTTACCCTCTGTTCAAATTCTGCTGACTCATCTTAGTAACTGAAGAGTCTTCACAAGGTCTATATAAACCCTGCCTTTTGCTATTTGGGTTCTTTATCCCACAATGAGGCTTGCCGTGAGTCCTTACGACTACTGGCTTCAACGCTTGTTTTTTGTTGATTCATGGCAGCTTCAAGTTGTGAAACCTGAGTTTGTGCTTTGTGCTATAGAAATAGTTTCCAAGATCCGCTTTATAAGGCTTATTGTTATTTATAACTATCATAGAGAAGATGCAGATAATACCTCATATTTGTTCGAAGAATTTTCTTCGTCTATTATGCTTGCAGGTCATGTTTCCGGCCGCCTCCCGGCGAGGTGCAGCGCCGTACTGACCCTGCTACCGACTCGTAATGAACGGCGGGATTCTCCTCCAGCATGCCGGGAGAAGAATTTCTTGCCTCCTCGTTCTTGAACTCGGGATGGCGAGCCAGTGCGCTCGTCTCCGTGGACAAGGAGCCTCTGGCCTTTGGAGCTGCTGCTTGCCTGTTCTTCACAGCCGCATACGCCGGAACAGGCGGTTCCTATGGCATGTATCTTGATCAGACAGAGGTCTTATCAGATCCTGAGATCCTGATCATAGCATCGCATAGGTCTTGTACGCATGGTGGGCGGGCTGTGGGCTGTTCTTCTCTCGGGAACACCCTACTTGCTACAGATCTTTGGTTGCAAGTCTCTGTATCGCATAGCTTTTGTTAGGACCGTTAGGCCGATCCTTTTACAGTAAGGATTTCCTTTCGCCTGTAGGCTGCTATGAATTGTAAGCCATGTTGGCTGCGTAGTTAGCTTGAGCTGAGCTTTTTCGATTGTAAGCTGTTATCTAGACAGATAAATTGTAAGTCATTTTGAGTCATAATGATAAATCACTTTGTATGATTTGCTGTCTTGTTACAACAAATTACGATTTCGCACGTGTATTGGCAAATTTCGCCTTTTGTAGTGCTGTATAAACACTTTTGCATTGTCGCGTATAATTTGCTATCTGCCGGATAGATTCGCAGATATAATTTTAGATCATTTGAGATCGTATTTGAGCAGCTGTGCTACCTTGACTGGTAGGCTTGCGATTTGTTTTAGATTCAAGTGCAGGTGCTATCTCATCAGATAGACTTTTGAAGATTACTTACGATCATTTTGCATAATGTTGCTATCATGACAGATAGACTTAAGCATTATTTTAAGATCGCATTTGTATAGTGCTTCTATCGTGACAGATAGGCTTTGGAAGATCAGTTGAGATCATGTTTGCATAGGCTTCTATCGTTGCAGATAGGCTTACAAGATCAGTTGAGATCATGTTTGCATAGGCTGCTATCGTTGCAGATAGGCTTAAAAGATCAATTAAGATCATTTTCGCATGGGCTGCTATCGTGACAGATAGGCTTAAAAGATCAATTAAGATCGTTCTCGCATGGGCTGCTATCGCGGCAGATAAGCTTAAAAGATCAGTTAAGATCGTATCTGCGTAGGCTGCTATCGTGACAGATAGGCTTAAAAGATCACTTAAGATCGTTCTCGCATGGGCTTCTATCGCGGCAGATAAGCTTAAAAGATCAATTAAGATCGTATTTGCGTAGGCTGCTATCGTGACAGATAGGCTTAAAAGATCACTTAAGATCGCATTTGCATGAGCTGCTATCACGGCGGATAGGCTTTTGCTAACAGTGATAATGAACTAAATGAAGCAATAAAGACAGCTAGAAATATAAATTTCTTCTCATTTGGGAGAAGTCTTTTATTATAAAACTCTCGTATGGGAGAGATGAGATTACAATTCTCTCATATCGGAGAGAAGATGTGCGAATCATGGTAATACGGAGCATAAAGCAAACGTTGTAATAAAACGCATATAACAAGAGAAGTTAAGGGTAGTACTTCTTGATCCAGCGCATGTTGACTGAGCTTGGGGTTGAGGTCGTTCCATGTAACCTCCGTATGCTATAGTAGCCACTGTCAAAGACTTCTGTGACTTCAAAGGGTCCTTCCCAATTGGCTGCGAATTTTGGATGAGCTGCCTCTCGCATGCAATGATCAGATGCGCGTAAGACCAAATCTCCAACTGCAAAGTCTCGACGTTGGACTGTTTTGTTGTACGCACGAGCAATCCTTTCTTGGTAACGTTTGTTGGTCCTTTTGGCTTGCTCCCGCTTTTCTTCTAGCAGGACTAGGTCATGATTGCGTTGGTTTTCATATAACGCGTGAAAAACCAACCTTGCGGAGTTAACCTTCACTTCTGCTGGTACCACAGCCTCAGCTCCATAGCACAAAAGGAACTGTGAGACCCCTGTGGGTGTCCTTGGAGAAGTCCGATAAGCCCACTGGGCTATGCGTAAAGAATCAGCCCAATTCTTGTGGTCATCTGCGACCATCTTGCTCAAAATTCTCAACAGCGTTTTGTTGGTTGCTTCCGCTTGCCCATTCCCTTTCGGATAGTATGGAGTGGAGCATATCTGCCTGATGTTGTATTCTGCTAGCTTTGCGGCCACCTGGCGATTAACAAAAGGGGTGCCATTATCCGAAAGGATGGTGTTGGGAATTCCGAACCTGCAAATGATACTTTCTTGGATGAAATGGACCACAGCTAACGCATTTGCTGTCTTCAGTGGTATCGCTTCTACCCACTTGGTGAACAATTCGGTCGCGGTGAGAATGAAGTGATTCCCGTGCGAGGTCGGTCGAATAGGACCGATGAAATCTAGAGCCCATGTGTGAAACGGCCATGGTGTTCCCAATGCATGTAGATCTACGGCAGGGGCGTGCACTAGATTACCCTTAAATTGACACTCCTGGCAGCGTCTCACTTTGGTGCGGCAATCAGCCTCCATAGTGGGCCAGAAATATCCAATTGAAAGGAGTTGTCTGCATAATTTCGCACCTCCCTGGTGTTCCACCTGATGAGAAAGGTCCATCACTTCTTGTGATTCTGCGCTGTCCAGGCATCGCAGCAAGTTGCCTTCATGGCCCCTTCGCCGAAGCAGATTTTCTTGCACCACATATCGGGATTCTTTCTTCCTTAGTTTCTCGGCTTGTTTTCTCGACTCGGGTACAGTACCCTGGGTAAGAAAATCGAAGAGGGGCTTCCTCCAATCCGCATCATCGTCGGTTAGAGGAATGAGTAAAGAGTCTTTGATCAATGCGCAACTCTCGCACTTTCCTTGAATCAATGCTGCGGCCGTTGACATGTCCGGCCAATGAATGCCATACCTCTGAGCTTTCCGATAGATTGACACCTCACTTTCCCCGCAAGCATGTCGGTGAATCTTTTCTAATAGTAGTTGTCCCTCTTGCTCGGAGACGCATCACATAAGTATTCCGCCAGGGCCTTTGTAATAAAGGGTGTTGTCATGTATGCAATACCCCTTTGTGGATGCCCTGTTCTCGCTGCTCGTGCCTTCTGCGATGGCGCGTAAAATTGACTTTCTCCAGTTCGTATCGTCCATGCATTCTTCTTCGCACGCGTCTTCTGTCAACGCCGAGGACGTTCGCACTTCAATGAAGATCCTCGCGGGACATTTGTCCGAACTGACCTTGGATCCCAAGGTAGCTAAAGCGTCAGCATGCCTGTTATCCGCTCGAGGCTTGTGCTCGTACCTAACGTCGCAGAATTGTTGCACCAGTTTTTGTACCAAGGTCCGGTAGGACAGTAGATTTATCTCCTTCAAACCATACTCGCCCGAGGCTTGTTTGACAATTAGCTTGGAGTCCCCCATAACCGTCAAATTGCGAACTACCAAGGCCTTTGCGAAGCCCCGCAATGAGGGCTTCATATTCTGCTTCGTTGTTGGTGACTGCGAAGTCAAGCTTTGCGGACATCTGTATGACTTCCCCATCTGGTTTGGTCAAGACTATCCCAATGCCTCCACCTTTCCTTGTGGACGAGCCGTCGAAATGAAGCGTCCAGTAAGGCAGCTCAACTGCATAGATTTCAGGTCCCTCCAATTCTTCTTCGATCACGGGCTCATGACTGTTATCGGGGAACTGCGCCAGCAAATCCGCCACCGCCTGCGACTTGATCGCCCGCGGTCGAACGCATGTGATGTCATATTGGGAGATGGTCATATACCATTTTTCCAATCTTCCCCCAGGAGCGGTGTGAGTCAGAAGATATCGTATGGGATCACTCTTTGTGACCACCACCACTTTGTGCGAAGCGAATTAGTGTCTCAGCTTCTCTATTACAAAGAATAAAGCAAGGCAATGACGCTCGATGTCCGTGTACCTTGATTCTGCGGGCTGCACAATGCGAGAGATATAGTAGATGGACCTTTCTTGTCCCTCATACTCCTGAGCCAGAAGAGCTCCTATAGACCTCCTTGTTGACGTCAGATACAGCAAAAGCGGTGATCCTAGCTGAGGGGCGATCATCACTTTTGAAGATGTCAGCAGCTCCTTTAGTTTCCCGAACGCAGCTTCGTGCTCCAGATTCCAGTTGTATACCACATCTTTCTTGAGAAGATCACTGAAACAGAAAGTAATTTCGGCAATCGCTGGGATGAATCTTCGCAGATAAGATAGCTTTCCCAAGAATGTTTTCAAGGCACTCTGGTTATGTGGCGGAGTCATGCCAGTGATGGCTGATACTTTCGCAGGGTCAGGCTCGATTCCTTGGCGATGCACCACGCATCCCAAGAACTTTCCTGATGTTACCCTGAATGCGCACTTCATGGGGTTCATCTTCAATTGAAAGCGTCTGCATCTGTTGAACACTTTCCGCAAATCCGCCAGATGGTCTTCCTCCTCCTTGGATTTAACAACCAGGTCATCCACGTAGAATTCCACTTCTTTGTGCATCATGTCGTGGAACAGAGCCATCATGGCCCGCTGATAGGTCGCACCTGCGTTTTTGAGTCCAAAAGGCATCACCGTATAGTTGAATACTCCCACGGGGGTGATGAATGCGGTTTTCCGTGCACCTTCGGGGTCCATCTTGATCTGATTGTACCCACTGAAGCCGTCCATGAAGCTGAACATGCGATGACCCGCGGTCGAATCGATAAGCAATTCGATTTTGGGAAGTGGAAAATCGTCCTTAGGGCAGAAACGATTGAGATCCCGGAAATCCACGCAAATGCGAAGCTGCCCATTCTTCTTTACCACAGGCACAATGTTAGTCAGCCATGTGGGATGGTGATTTGGCTCTATGAATTTGGCATCCAAGAGTTTGACAATCTCCTGCTTAATCTTCACGTTGAGCTCAGGACTAAAGCTTCTTGTGCTCTGCTTTACCGGCTTGGATCCCAGAATCACGTCTAACCGATGCATGGTGATGCTCGTGTCCAGACCGGGCATCTCATCATATTCCCATGCGAATACGTCCTTGTATTCGGTCAAGAGCTGTAGCAATCTTTCCTCCTCTTCGCTCGTGAGGTCCGCACTTAGAAAGACCGGCCTCTTCTTTTCTTTATTCGGGCTTAGGAATACCTCCTTCAGCTCTTGCTTTTGCGGTCTAGGTTTGTCTTCCATGCATTCGGGTGCTTCTTTGAGTTTCTCTTCTATAGAGCAGGGCATTGGTCTTTCTGTCTCCGCAATCTGCTCGATTTGGTTGATTTGCTCAGGGATATCCCCATGCCCGCGTGAGGACAACCCCGCGCACCTTCATATGCGATAGCATTTCTTCCCGTTGGCGTAGAAACTCTCTATCTCCTTTCCTTCAAGGTCATACTTTGCTATTCTTTTCAGAGTGTACACATTCTTTCGCTGGTATGCAATCCGCGGCGCTTCTTCTCGCGTGGGCGGCTTTTCCTTGGCATCCTCTCTTGTCACCATCACTCCCGCAGGTGACTGATCTTTGATATCTTCCCATAGGGGTAAAAGGAGTGGGGTTGAATGGTCCCGGTGTTTGCTCATCTGCCATCTCGGTGAACCACACCGCCTCACTGAGATGCGCTTCATCCATGTTGAATGGATTCGTCGAAGCTGGTATCTCGATTATTCTGTCATTCCAAATAGCTTTCATCACTTGGTGAGCTGTTGAAGGGACAGCATCAAAGCGATGAATCCAGGCTCGACCTATGATCATGTGATACGTAGTGTTTGCATCTATGACATAGAATTTCGCTGAGCACTTGATTTTGCCGATCTGGATACCCAGGCGGATCCATCCTATCGTCATTCTGGAGTCGCTTCCGAATCCCATTAACGGAGATGGACGCTTGACAATCTTGTACTCTGGGATTCCTGCTAGCTTCAATGTATGGAGCGAAACAACGTTAACAGCTTCTCCTCCGTCGACGAACGCTCTTTTGAACTCGACACCATTGATGATAGCCGTCACATACAGAGACCTCTGGTGGCTCGTATCTGTCTTCTTGTCGCTGGTGGAAAAGGTTATGATCTTTTCTGTAGAGCGAGACGCCCTAATGACTTTCCCATTGGAGACTACGAGATCCTCCTCGTAATCTTCTGCTATCCTTAAGATCGCTTTTGTCATCTCCGTCCGGCATTTTTCTGAGAAGTTCATCTCGTCGAAGAAACTGCTGAAGCCGTGCGACCCCTTCATTCGGTCGGCCCGTTCGTCCTCCGTGTCTATGCTGTAGTCTTCATCATCATGGAATTCGGCAATGATGGGTAGACCATCCTCTGCGACCTCTTCAAGATCCACAATCGAGATCATAGCGACCTCTTTGCCTTTCGATTCTTGCTCCGCATGGGCAGGGAGTGGATTGTTGCGCACATCCTGCCTTTGGTCGCTAACAATCAGTTCGCCATTCTTCATCTTTTGGCTAAACACAATTCTGAGCTTCTTGAAGTCCGTCGTGGGATGCATGACCTTTCCGTGGTATTCGCACCACTTCGGGTCCCTCACCATCTCCTTGGGGGGTGCCCTCTCGAGCGGTGGTAGGACACCATCCTTGCGCCACTGCCTGCAGAGGTCGCTTGCTTCTTCCACCGAACATGGCAGAGGTGGTGCATCAAAGTTCACAATCTTCGCCTGCTTTTGGGGTGAGACCGTATTTACTTCGGCCTCGCGTCCCCTCTTGTAGCTGAATCTCCCGATCTTGAAAGTAGTACCGCTCGAGGTTCGCTCAGGGGCGTTTCTCTTTTTCTGCCTCTCAACTATAGGCTCGATGTTCTTCGTGCATTCAATTAGTTTTGAAAACGTAGGCGTCTGCAAGTTAATAAGCATACCTTTGTACTCGTCTCGCATGCACTGCGAGCATATCTCTACGAGTCTGCTTTCAAGTATCACGTCTTTGCATTCCACTTACTTGGCCCTGAACTTCTTGATGAAGGTTATTCCTTCCTCCTCGCGCTTCTGATACATCCGCGAGAGATGAATCATCGTCACCTTTTCCTCCATCTGGAAGAACTTGGTATAGAACTTCTGGACCATATCGTCCCAAGTCTTCACGGATCCGGCTTCCAATGTCCTATACCACTTGTAAGCCACGTTCCCCAGGGACTTCGGGAACTCGCGCATCAGCAGTTTGGGATCGGCTCCATACGGCCCCATCACATCAATAAAACGCATGACATGCTCATGAGCGTTCCCATTGACGTCTTCGAACTTGTCCCATTTAGGAGCCTTGTACCCAGCAGGGTTAGGCATGAGATAGATCTCTCGTGGGATAGGTGGATCGTTGTCGAGCTTCGGAATGATGGTATCCGCGAACGATTGGTTAGCTAGAATGGTATCTATGCGCCGTTGGAGTGACGTCATACACTCCGGAGTACTTCCCTCGGCAGCGGGAGGAGGGGTTGTCGCAGGTGGAGGCGAC
This sequence comes from Linanthus parryae, assembly GCA_023055425.1. Taxonomy (NCBI): domain Eukaryota; kingdom Viridiplantae; phylum Streptophyta; class Magnoliopsida; order Ericales; family Polemoniaceae; genus Linanthus; species Linanthus parryae. The sequence goes on from JALGPY010000051.1 coordinate 668,250, forward strand.
ACATACGCCGCAGGAGGGATATTGACGTATTGCGAATTCACGTTACCCCAGATTGCCGTTGGAGGAGGAAAGGGATACTGTGAGGCCGGATTAGGTACCAAAGCCGGAGGCTGAGGAGTATGAGCAGCGAGAGGCAACATTTGAGCTGTTGACCCCTGGATTGAGGGTAGTTGCGTAGTCGCCAGTGGAGTTTGCAGATTGGGGTTGGGTGGTGTGGCTGACACTCCCAATCCTTGAGTGGTAGAGGCTCCTCCTCCCTGAGAGACGGTGGTGGTTGGTGCAGGGTTCGGAGCAAGAGTCCCCAAGACAGCCATAATTCGTTCCAGCTGAGCAGATTGAGCTTTGAGAGCCTTCGCCTGACTCTGGATGGTGGCGTCCAAAGCTTCTAGCGTCGGAGCTTCACCGGGGGCTGTAGGAGTACGGCGAATCTCCTCTCCTGAGGCGGCCTCCGTGGAAGGCGATCTGTTACTGACATCATCCTCCTGAGACATGGTTGCTTAAGATGGTAGGTTCACGTCGGGTTCACCAAAATGTGCACAAGAGAATCCGGCGGGGAGCACTCTGTGTACATCGTAAGTAGGGGATCGGAAATGGCACAGGAAGAGTTGGGTTGTGTGTAGGGAGAGAGTAATGCAGTAGTAATGTCTGAGAGAGAGACAGGGGTTTGGCAGAGCTTTCGCGTATGTCTGGTGTGTTCTCCTTTTTATGGAAAGGTTAACGTCCTATATATAACGGAGAATGTGACCGTTGCAGTGTGGTTAATGCGCCCATCAATGGCGGCTTAATTAGCTTAACCACAACGGCACGTTCGTCCGCGTATATAGGGACCGTTACAGCATGTTATGCACGAATACCGGAACCGTTATGGGGTTGACCGGGTTTGACCGGATTGACCGGGTTTATGGAGCTCGTGCCATAAATCTCTCAAAAGCAGTTACTAAAGGTCTCGCGCGGGCTTGGCTCGCACGCGACAGGACTTTCTCTAGCCTCCAAACCACTAAGTCCCTACAAGTCCCGTGCAGTGGTATGCGAGGGCTCTGTCTCGCAGCCCCCACGTGGATCAGCGCGGCTGGTGATCCAGTGTGTGTGGAGCACAATATGGTGTGCTGGATGATTGCCACGTGGCCAAGATCTGTCAGCTCAGAAAGCACTATCTAGAGTTGGCATACTCTATTCACCCCCCCCTTTCTAGAGTATCTGTGCTGCATTTCTACCTGCATACTCCCCTTTCAGATATCATTCGCCACTGCTTTGATTACAACCTCTTTACCCCTATAGATAAAGACTTCTCCTTCCACCCTTTCAACTTGCTGTCAATTTTATCAAGAATATAAGAGAAAGTGGTATATTTCTGTTTACCTATTGTAGTAGGCAAACCAAGATACTTATCGTGGTTTTTTTTTCCAGGGATACCGCAGAGGAGCATAATCTCATTCAAAGCATCTGACACGTTCGGGGAAAACACTATTGCTGACTTCTCAAGATTGATGAGCTGTCCCGAAGCTTTACAGTAGGCATCCATAACAGTTTTTAAGTTTGTAATCTATTGTATATTTTCCTGTAAAAAGAAAATAGAATCATCAGCAAAAAATAAATGGGAGACCACTAGTCCTCCCCGAGATGCTGTCACTCCTGCAAAACTTCGACTACTGATTGCAGAAGTGATAGCACTCGAAAGTATTCCGAGCAAAGAACAAAGAGATATGGGGAGAGGGGGCAACCTTGCCTCAACCATCTCTCTGGTATAACCCTACCCGTGAGACTACCATCCCGAGCGAATTCTTATTGCGTCATAGTAACACGACGCATAATTATAGAGACAATTTTAGGGCCAAACCCAAGTTTTTGTAAGGCCTCATGTAAGAAGGTCCACTCGATACGGTCGTAGGCCTTTGACATATCAACTTTTAGGGCTAGAGCACCCATCCTCCCCTTCTTCCTGGTCTTAAGGGTATGAATCACCTCAAAAAGCCGTCAAAATGTTATCGGTGATCAGCCGGCCGGGGACAAACGCATATTAATTGTCTGTGATAATAGAGTCGAGGATTGTCTTGAATCTATTTGCAACGACTTTTGCCACAATTTTGTAGACAACCGAGATTAAACTAATAGGCCTATAATCCACTGGCGTTCTCGACTGTTTGGACTTGGGAATTGATGCAATAATCGTATGATTAAGGCTACCAAAACTAGCTCCTTCATATAAGATCTCAAGGCAAGTTTTAGTAACATCGTTATCTACAATACCCAATGTTTTTGGTACCAAGAAGACGTATTTACCGGGCGCTTTATCAGGGCCCATGTTGAACAAAGCATTTTTCACTTCCGCTGCTGTGAAGCTTTTTTCCAGAGTTGCCGACCTTTCCTCGGAGATAGCTTGACTCACCAGGTTATTAGTCATGGCACTTATGTCTTCAAAACTCGGATTACTTGAGGTAAAAATAGCTTTAAAGTGTCTCTCTAAGCAGCCCGTGACCTCCAAATCGGACGTTACCCACTTCCCATCTTCCTTTTCTAAGCCTCAGAAACCGTTTCAGGCTCTCCTTACAGAAGATTTGTAGTGAATTTTTTTTGTATTCCGGTCCCCCAACTTTAACCAATCTGTGGGTGCTCTTTGGGCCCACATCACTTCCTCCTTCCTAAGCAACTTGTCATAATGTAGACTCGGCATCTTAAACTCTTCCCGATCAGTAAAGGTTTGAACCCCACTGTCCAGAAAGTCTTTGCGCTCTCGAATCTTTTAAATATGCTTGTTTACACTTCCGAACGTCTCCTTGTTCCACAATCGACAGCGAAAAGCTAACTGCTGCAGTTTTGAGTGAAGATTGGACCCTCCAATATTATTTTTCAACAATCTTCGACAGTATCCGCAAAATTACTGTGCAAGTTCCACATCTTATCATAATGGAACCTTCTTCTCTTGCTTTACCTCTTCTCCTCCGTGCTCCACTCAAGCAAAAGCGGCCTATGATCAGATCTTAGGCCAGTTTGTGGGTAACTTTAGCTCCTCAGATTTTATTCATCCAATAAATATTTGAAACTACTCTGTCAATCCGAAATTTGATATGACTCTCCTCTTCTTGGTTATTTGACCAAGTGAACTCTGGTCCTGCAAAACCAAGATCAACTAGACATAAATCTTGAAGCACAAAGTTGAATTCTTACATTGACTATACCTTCGTTCCCTTCCTCCCTCTTTCTCTGTGTTTGAGCGGATCTCATCAAAGTCACCGCAAATACACCACGGTTTGTCACTCATTGGGGCTATTCTCCTCAAAAGCTCCCATGAGTTATGTCTCTGTTCTCTATCATGGTCTCCGTAGAAGACCGTTAGCCTCCAAACATAGCCATCTTTCTCTTCTACAAAGGCATCAATATGATGTTAGTTCAATTTAATTAGCTTGACTTTCACTTTGGCATCCCAAAGTAGACCTAACCTTCCCCTCCTATCTTGTGCCTCTGCAAAAACGCCACTTGCATACTTAACTTTATCACGTACCTTCTCCATTTCGACATTTTTGAGTTTAGTTTCCATAAGTAAGACTAAGTTTGGGGAAAGGAAACTCAATTGCTCCTGTAAAGCTCGGACCGCGCGTGGTTTCCCCAACCCACGCACATTCTAGCTTAGAAGACTCATTGTGCTCGGCGGGCCTGATAAACAGGCGCCTCCGTTGTTGCATCATTAGTGTGCAGGGAGCTTTCATCCTCATTGTTTCTTGGTTTCACCACCGATAACAATTTCTTCTCGAGATTGATAGTGCGACTTTTGTTTCCCCCCTTTGAGTTTATATCAGTACTAGGAGGGGGACTAAAGTTGAAGTGATCTCCCACTTTTTGTTTCGGTGATTGCGGAGCCTTATCTCTAATTTGCATATCTTGTCTCGCTGCATCCTTCCAGTTCATCCCCGTGTTCACTTTTGGAATTTTCACTAGTGGGTTTGTCTTGCTCCCTTTACTGTTGTTGTTTGCTTCTATGTTACTAACAATGTCGGCCACCCCTTCCCCTTGCTGCGTGTGTCCTCTTCGTTATTCACCTTTGTTATTTTAACTATTATAGTCTCCTCAGTGGACCCAATCGGATCTTGGGCTATATGTTCTTCCACCGTGGAGACTTCCATAGAGGAGTCCCCTTCCCCTTCCTTCTCTCGGCTATTGTCTTCGTAAACTGGGGCGTCCTTTTCTTTTTGGTTTTGGTCTGTATTTCCACCACTGCCTTCATCATTCACATTTTCTTTCCGGCCTTTGTATCTATTCTTCACATCACTCTCTTCTTCGCAGGTGGATGATAGAGCAGCCAATGTCCGTAGACGGGTTCTTCTCCATCTTCTAACTTCTGCTGCCTTAACTCGCACCCGCCGCTTGTGTGATTCAGCTTTCCACACCAGTGGCATAGCCTAGGGATCCTATCGTAACGGAAATCAAGCCAAGTTTTACCCTGGTCTGAGTTGATAAAGATACCTCTCCGAAGTGTCTTATCACAGTCGAGACAGGCTCTAACACGAACGTAGTTCGAGATTTCATCATAATATTGCCTTGAATCTGACCCTAAGATCTGCTCAAACGCCTTTACCGCCTTCTTTCCTGATTCTTCCTTCACCAGATGGATAGGGAGTTGCAAAACTTGTATCCTTACATCAATAGAGTTGAAAGAGAGTGCTTCAAAGTGCATACCAATCTCCCACTGTTGTAGTAGGAGGGTTTGCCCTCCGTACGACCATGGAACCCCTCCTTGTACTCTCTTCAAGGAGTTTGCAGATGGGAAACATATAATGAAGCAGTTTGGATTTACCACAAAGAAGTTGATCCGCTCACCTCCGATCCAGATCTTCTGAAAAAATTGAATCACCGCACCCCCATTCCAATCTGCTACCTATGAGTTTCGCTGCCAGGCAGTTTGTGAACTCTTTGAAAGCTTGGTCGCAATACTCCTTCTCAAACTCCAATATGGTCTCCTCCTCCACTATTCGTGACAGGAATCTCCGATCATCTTGCACGTCATCGTCGTTCATGTTGTTGGTCAACTAGGGTTAGGGTTTTGCTCTATCCTCTCGCCTCTCTCTCTAGAGAGATTTTTTCAAAATTGATTTTGATGGAACAAGGTTAAGGGCAAAATTTGTTGTAATTAGAGCTTGTAGGAAACTGGAAGTTCTGTTTAATTTATCATGACCAAACTGTGTCCAACAAGGTCCGATCTCTCCTCTCAGATACGTCATCTCAATATGACGTTCTAAGTGGAGTGAGTCTGGATCATATGCAACACTCCTATAGATTATTGTCAAAATCTTTTCTTAAGTACTCTCCTCCCCAATCCAATCGTACAGCCATAATACTTTTGCCATGCTGGTCCTTTACTTCATTCTTAAATTCCTTGAACACTTCAAAGGATTCTAATATGTTTCTTCATAAGATACACAAATCCATATTTACTGAACGCCTCCATGTTCTCTTCTTGCTTCCAAAGCTCAGAGTTCATGGCAGCTGTCATGAGGCATGTCACATCCAAAGAACCATTCTTTGATGTTCCTTCCATAAGGTTGTAGTGTGTTTTGATAGTTGGTGGAAGGGAACTTTCTGCTCTAGGATATACAATATTTTTCCTTTTATTTGAGAAGTATTCTCATTTTTGTACCAGTCTAGAAAACTGATTCCACATAGCTTATCATTATTAAGGACGTATCGTAGTGATAAAGTCGAGTTTGTTTTTTTTAATGCTATAGGTATTCAACACATAAAGGATTACGCAAATATAGTGACGTTGTACTATATTCAACAAGAACTTAAATTGTCAAACATAGCTCCCACTATTTTTCTCGGATTGATTACCCTCCCTATTAATGCCGAAAATATCATCATATTTTCTAGTGGACCAAGAACCATATTTCACTTCTTTTTTAGCATGCTTTGGCAAGTCACCCAAAAATCATTTATTTAGGCAGGAACAATTCCAATTGCATCCCATGCAATCTTGGTTCAATTGGGCAAATAACTCCTTATTTATCTATCTCATAGATAATCCCGATTGTTTTCCTCTAGGATTTTAATCCTATTGAAATAGCATAGTTGCGTCCAACCTCTTACTTCAACAGTCGCACATTACTAGATTGTGCAGTCGCGTACACCATGATGAATCAAGTCGTCTTGCTTTGGCAAGCCCGAACTTGATAAATCATGACTATGACGAGTGTTAAGTAACGAGAAGGCCGAAACGCAATATTTAAATTTGAGGGATTTTTCTTTTAATTTTAATTTTTTTGTTGATCCATATCAACTGGTCTACTTATTTGGGTTGGGAAATCCCAAAATAAAAGATCCGGGTTGTATTATCTTGTTACAAATTTGCATGCATCATCCATACACCAACAATAAATCACAAGACAATAAGTTAAACAACCACAAAAATAAAAATAAACGTGATGTGGATATGGCTTCCTTAAACTAAGATATTCCCAAGCCAATGAGAATATCTATAAGCCCGAAAAACAGCAAGCTCGTCTCAATGTGCCTCCATCTTTTAGTCCATATGCCTTAGCTTGTGGAATGATGCCATCTTGTGGTTTCTTCAATTGTTTAGGATTCTTTTCCAAGTCTTGACTATCATCTACTCTATCCAATACTAGCTAGCATCTATACTAAATAGAGAGACCTCACAAGTTGAGGATAAGACTGGCTCGCTGGCCGTAAAACCTAATAAATTAATTATTACAATAAAACCAAACCAAAAAAATAAACATTCACAACATCCACATCTAAGGCCATATCCAATCACCATGCAAAAGCACATAATACAGTCAAAATCCAATTCTAACGCTCTTGGTCAATTTTATAGGGTCAAAACGGTCCAAGAGGGCCCACCAACTAGCTAGGCCGAACCCCTAATGGACCGCCACAAGGCCTTGGGCCGGTCGGTCCTAGCTCACGCGGCCAAGCCATGAGCTAGGCCGGACCGGACCCTTGGTCGTGGCTTCCTTGGCTTGCAATAAGGGGCGGACGGACCTAGGGTTTTGACCCTAGGGTTGTTTCTTTCCTCTCCTTCTTTGTTTCTCAAGTTTGCTTGTTTCTAAGCTAAGAAAAACCCCTTTTTCCTAATTTGTGCCCAAACCCTAGTTTTCTAGATCCAAAATTCCACATCATATGTGATCTAAATTCACTAATATTTACATCATATGTAAAATTAGCTCATTCTTGTTTTAATCATATTCAAATTGCATAATTATGCCAAATTCAATTTTACGCAATAAATCATAATTACGGTGTAATAACTGACTAAAGTAACACATAAACAACGTTATGCACCACGGCACGTGGCTCTGATACCACTGTAAGGTTTTGATACAAATTACACATCAGAATAAAAAATAATCAATTCCGTTCATGACCCTCCAAGGATCACAGGACTAGATAACATAACGATTGTAAATGATAGAAACATCATGTACCTTGTTTGTCTCTTTTGATGGCTTCACGTGAAATAGTGTTCACGTCTCTATGGAAATCCACTCATAGGATTGCTCCGGATTCTTCTCACACATTTGTGTTAGCTAGGGAAAAAAGAAGATCACGCAAACGAGACACCCAAGGTAGCACCTCACGAGGCCGAAAACAAGAGGGAGGGGGGCGAAGGGGGGTTCGACCTCCTTGTCTTGGCTCTCTCCTTCCTTTGCTCTCTCTCTCTCTCTCTCTCTCACTCTCTCTCTCTCTGCCGTGTGATAAAAATTATGACACTTATGAGAAAATAAGCTAGGAGTGACCTTATTTGGTTTTAATAATCCCTTATTAACTACATAATGTCCCCAATACTAATCATGTCCATACGCATATTCGTCTACCTTGCAAATTAGTACTACTAAGTTTGCTCGTGGTTGCGTATTGATCCTTCCATTTAATTAATAATACTAGTTAATTCCAAAGTCCAATTTAATCCATAGGGAGTGTGACCCCATAGGTTTCTACTTAGTTGGTAGTAACAATTACTAACATAGAGCGTTGTCTAGCAACACATCAGTGCCACCCAACTAATAGACAAAGTTAGTAATCCGACAAACATTGTGACCAATGTTACCGCATTGTATTATTCCTTTGTCACCATATCCAGATCTGACACGATACATAAAAGTCACTCTCGTATATCCAATTCATAGTTTTTTTATCCTGGGAATAGTCTTATCCATGCAAATAACATCAATATCCCATATTGATTTATCTTATTCTGGACAGACATTCTATAAGCACTACCCCTTAAGTGGTCGCGGACCCGTTATGTGGGAGGTAAATATCATCTCTACATCACTATCATCTCTAAAAGCTTGCTTCCTATCATTCCCGATAACTTACCTTAATAGTTACCCGGTTATGGCGCAATATTTGATAATATCAAAGCATGATATTTCACAACTAGAGTATCTAATTAATTCAAGTCTAAGGACCACAACACCATTGTCACTACGAGTAGTACTTGTGACTTTACATAACTTGTATGTAGCCTTCTCGTGGTGGGTCAATCCAGTATGCCATTACCCCTAATGCATACCCATGTGCTAGACATGATATCTCCATATCAATCTACCCACATACTAGTCTTGATGCAACACAGTCGTCCTATTAACTGTAAGACTTGACTAGGGATATGTAAGAATATAACATTTATAATCTAAGGACTTCATTCACGTTAACATATCTCCATATTGATAACACAAAGAATTGTAAGTCCATATAAATATCACAAGAATAGATTGCCTCTAGGGAATATTTTCAACACGAATCTGCTAGATTCATGGGAGAATTTGGACCCATCAACCTATGTTCCTCCGTGAATAAAATAATTACCAAAATCTAGGCAATTAGACTTTAACTTTTCCTTCCTAACATCATATTTGAACATACTTTTATACCAAGTAGGCTGCTATCAGGTAGCACCCTTCTAGCTAATGAGATATGCGTCAAATTATGGCCTCATAATTACGGAACACTCATATAGGATCCCTTGAGCTTGAAATGAGTTTATCTTTTGATATGTTAATTGATATTTTCTAGAAAAGGTGCTAAAAAAACTTAGGTATTCCATACATGTGTAATAAGTTGCTTCTCCAATGCATCACGACGACCTCATTTTCTGTTCTGGTATGGGAGCCTGGAAGGAGAGTATTCCCAAAGCTAGGTTTGAGGAAAAAGGGGATCCTCTTACCCCCTAAGTTTATATAATCTACCTTGAAGCACTGCAATCACCCCTCTCAAGTCTTAATAGTGTCGTGGCTTGTCCTGGCATTTCTCTTAGTAGAGGTGGTTACAATATTTTCCACCTCTTCATTGTAGACGATTTTCTAGTATTTTTCCAACTGCCATGTCAACTTGTGCCAACCTTAGTATAGCCTTGGAAAATTCTTGTAGGGTCTCTTGACATGCATTAATATGGATAAGTCCTCTCTTATTATGATTCCTAATGTTCCTCATGATTCAAGTTAATCTATGGAATTTCCTGCGAATTAGGGTGAAAAATTAAAACAACTCTGACCTTGGACGTCCTATGATCTCGGGAGGTAAGAAAATGAGATTTTAAGATCTTAAGGGATTCTAACTCTTTTCGTCTTGAATGTTGGAAAGGAAAACTTCAAAATAGTGCTGGAAGGCTCACCATAGCCAAATCAGTTCTCTCTGCTCTTCCAGCCTATGTGAGTTCCTCCCTTAAGCTTCCTTCATCTCTTAATGCTGAAGTCTCCAACAAAATTATGAAATTTTGGTGGAATATGAACAAAAAAGCTCCCCTTAGAATTTTTTTAATGGTTCCCTCTGTTCATAACAAAATAAGGGGTGACTTGGGGCTCATAAATTTTGATTGGTTCAATCAGGCTCATCTTTCTAATAAGGCTTGGCACTTCTACAATAATCCAAATTTGCTTGTATTAAAAATATTATTGCATAAATATTATACAAAATAAAGACATCAAAGGTATATAGTGTATTTGAAATGTGTCATGGGATAGGAAAAGTGTTCTCTACGGCAGAGATATTATAAAAATGGGGGTTATTTGGCATGTGAGATGTGGCGATAGTATCATCATTCTCAATGACAGATGGATTTCGGGGCTATCAGTCCCTCACTCCAAAATTGTGGGAATACAGAATATACATTTGGATGCAAGAGTAAATGATTGGATATCCAACATAGTGGTATCCAAGGGTGGAAAGAGGATATGATGAAGGCTAATTTTTCGGAAATTATAGCAAAAAGAGTCTTTTCTATCCAACTTCCAACAAGCATGAAAAAAGGCAGGGTTATCTGGCCATTTTAAAAGGACGGGAAACTTCTCTACGAAATCGGGATTCAACTTTATCAGTGAAGGTTCCTAGAAATCGAACATGGGTTTTCTACTCCGTCTGCAGCAATGTGACAACAAATCAGAAGTGGGGCTCCATTTGGGTGCTTGACATTCCAGAAAAATGGAATGTTTTTATGTGGCAATGTGCTCGCAAGAAACTTCCAATTAAAAGTAAGACATCGCTTCAACACCAGGACTTTCTTATGTCCTCTTTGTAATCAAATCCCGAAAAGTCAGGGTCATATATTTCTATGTTGTCCGACTACTACTCTGCTTGAAGTGGGTTTGATTTCAACCCCCAATCAAGTAATGAATTTGATTGTAGCTTCTAACATATTATTAAGTTTGAAAAAATTTATGCTATTAACATGCTTTGAGCCATTTAGAGAGGTGGATGTAGCTAAGTGTTGCAATGACAACCTCTGACTTGCGAAAATCAAGCGGATCATGGAAAATGAAAAGATCACTCTAGGTTAATATGCTCGTCATACATTTCCCAAAAGAAGAAATGATGTGGTTACTTCTCACTCAATGGCTAAGGTAGTGTGTAAAAGGAGGCAGGATATTACACATTAGAGAATCATGGACATAAATGTCAATGGGTCCTGGAATGACCGTGTTTATTTTTTGAGTATTGGTCTCCACACAGTGGGTATGGATGGTTTCCAGTGGATTATTGGGCAGAGCTGTTGGCTGTGGAGCATGGGGTTAAATTTATATTGCATCATAACATTACTTGCATTAATATTAACAATAACTGTGCTATTGTCTTATCCTCGTTCTAGGAGAGGAGTAGTTCAAATTTTCAGGACTTTCATTGATCATCTTGTTTATTTGTTATATATAAAGTGTCTCGGGACTTGGTTGTTGAAGCTGATAGCGTTCCTAAGAACGTTATGTATGATAATCATATGTTATTGTTTTTTAGTTTCATTCATATGTAGTGTTAATGTATGTATTTGCGTCTTGTTGTTGGGTTCTTGGTGTTCTTACTTTTCTCTATATATGATATGTTGTTTCATAAAGACCTCGTGTTAAGAAATATATAACCGGACCAATCAGAGACCCCTGATGTACGCTCAATTTTGAGAAATTTAGTGTGGCAGTTCGGGATATTTTTTGTTGACCCTTACCTCATATGACTATCACTCATTTCAATGAGTTATAATCAAGATGAATAGAATCTACTAAAAAAACCACTAATACATGACATCCTTCTCACTCAAAGGAAACTTTTCATATTTCTTGGGTTTGTGTTGGAAAGGGTCTGACCTTACGGTTAGTACGTGGAAACGAATCAAGACCTTGGTAAGTAGTAACATGCAAAAAGCATATGATGTTTCAGGGATTAGTTGCATAAGAAGATTTTTCAATGACATTCATATAAGGATAAGCTTTTCAGGACGTTCCCATTTTGCAAGAATTAAGGTGTTATGGATCATCTTGTTTTTTTTTGTTCCATATAAAGTGTCTCGGGGCTTGGTTGTTGAAGTTGATAGAGATTCTAAGAACGTTATGTATGATAATCATCCGTTGTAGTTTTTTAGTTGCGTTCATATGTAGTGTGAATGTAGGTCTTTACGTCTTGTTGTTGGGTTCTTGGTGTTGTTACTTTTCGCTATCTATGATATGATGTTTCATAAAAAACCTCATGTTAAGAAATATTTAATTGGACAAATTAGAGAGCCCTGACGTATGCTCAGTTTTGAGAAAGTTAGTGTGGCGGTTCGGATATTTTTTGCTCACCCTTACCTCATATGAATGTCAATCATTTCGATGAGTTATAATCTAGATGAATAGAATCTACAAAAACAAACCACTAACTTAGTTTTTGCACCAACATGCCATCGTTCTCATTCAAAGGAAAGCTTTTTCGTCTTTCTTGGGCTTGCGTTAGAAAGGGTCTGACCTCACGACTAATATGGGGGAAACGAATCAAGACCGTGGTAAGTAGGAACATGCAAAAAGCATTTGATGTTTCAAGGACAAGTTGCAGTAGAAGATTTTTCAATGACGGGCATAAAAGGACGAGGTTTGTTGTTGGGAGTTAGTCGTCATCAAGTCAATGCGCAAGAACACAAAATAGAGACCTTTAGTTTTAGATATTTGTGCCTTTTGAAGTTATCTTATCTCCTTGCATACACATGCTGGTGTCGTCAGCTTTTATTTCAATAGTAGAACGCTCAAAGCATCTGCATCAAATCTATGGTTTGAACCCTACTGGGTGTATATTCTATATTAGGATTTATATGAAATGATATCTACTCTAACTATTCATAGTTTGTTATGAAATATATTATTGATATTGTGAATATTCATAACATATTGTATTACCATATTTGGTTGATACTGATTGACCCCCACACCCTATATAAAGTATGATTTGGTGGAGAATAATACACACTTGATATGCCTCCATACTTTGTCATCTCTTCTCTACTCTTGAGTTTATAACACGTTATCATCACGTTTTTTATACCGAACGACGAAGGTATACTGTTAAAAGAAAAGGTACAAATTATTATTTATTTGTGAATATTGTTGAGAAAAATATGATCAAAAAAAATATTTAATTTCCGATCTTGATTGTCTGATCTATAGCTTAATGCAAAGTTGATTCAAATCAATGGAATATCGAATACGTAATTTTTCTTTAAGATATCTTATTTTATATCATTATTGGTCTATGTTATGGGCTCATCGAAGAAAAAAAGCTATTTTCAAATCCTAGACATCGATCTGTTTAGATCTAGAGAGGACCACATGATCTAGAGCAATTATGTGCTCCGTCTTGTACATTTTCGAAGACCTCGGTCTATTTATATCTAGAGATGAACATATGATTTAGAGAAATTACATGCTGCGCCTTACGCTTTTTTTTTGTTGGAAAAAAAAACTGCTGCTGGAATTTTGCCAAAAGAAAAAGCAAAAATTGTGCCGCAGAGAGGAATTGAACCCCTGTAGGGAACTTTAAAAGCTGCGATGCTGCCACTTGAGATAGCAGTCTCTTACTTGAAAAAGTAGCCATTTATAATATTAATATGGCTGTTATCAGGATCCAACTAAAAAAATTAAAAAAAAAAAGTAAACTATTCGTTGGGATTTAAACCCAGGCAAGCAACCTACTTGAGCCCTTCTACCATTCAAACTAGCAGCGCCTGTTGCTTTAAGGCTTTGATTTTTTTTTATTATTTTTTTTTATGGGAATTTTTCCATAAAAAATAAACACGGATGGTCTAATCAGTACCCATATTATATTATATTTTCTTTTGATATGTTGTGTTGAATTTATAAGAAGAAAAAATGGAGGCTGCGCAGATCGAACCCGCGATCAAGCGCCTATTTTGCCCGTAACACAACCAAAAGTCCAACTGATATGGCAAATACATTGTGCCATCAAAATATTTTCTTATTAATTAAATGTTCGCAGTATGTGCGAAAGAAAAAAAAGAGCACAAAGTGTAGAAAAAGGAGCGTCCAAAATATTGAGCTCATGACCCCCAAGCGCGCATAGTACCGGTTATACCACTGGACCAACATTATAACATTATGGTACTTAACTGATCTTGTTAACCATGGGTTCTGGAGCATTATTGCTAGACCGACACCCATTTTTTTGTTTGATGCTCATTTGTTTTTTTATTTCTCGATCAAACACAAGAACATAAAAATAAAAGTTGTTGTAGCAACCGGGTGTTCAACCCGAGCGCAACTAATCAATGCAAATTGCGGCTGCATTTTATTGATTTTAGACGCACATTTTTATTCCTATGTGTTCCTCTGAAAAAAACAGGGTTGAACTATGATCTTGTTGGGGGTAATATGATGTAGAGCTTAATAACTCCTTCAATGCATGAACCAAGAACATGTTAGTTCTATTGTGATGTAGAGCTTAAGAGATCCATCATTGACTTTCTGTCATATCGCCTACACGGCCATGCTTATTAATTATCATGAGTTTGTCTTTATATCATTTATTTGTTTGAAAAATAAACACACACGCAATAAGTCACTAAAGTTTCTAACTCGTGACGTTACCGCTGAGGTCTGGCAAGCCTCATGATGTGGTCTACTTAGCTACTAAAAAAAATCGCTTGAGTTTCAAACTCGTGATATTATAGCTGAGCCACATCGTTTTTTTCAATGGTTTATTTGTACTTTGAATTATTATTTTTTGTTAGTCTAAATAGTAGAAAAAATCTAGCCAGCTACTAGCATTGTAAAAGAAGCAAATAAGTTTGCTACTCTTATAGGCTGCTTATGTAAAAAGAAGAATGTTCGCATGAAATGTATATAGCTAACCAAAGGAAAAAAAAAAAGTCACTTGAGTACTAGATGGAATGAACTTGTGACCAAGATGTTTCTTGCAATTAAATTGCACAATTTTCTTAATTTGCATTATCGCATTAGAATATTTGATTTTAACTCGTCTCCTCTTGTATTGCTATTTATTTATTCATTTTTCGAAAAACAATTTTCATGAGGTTATATGAATGTCAAGCAATAATCAATGCTAGTTGATGAATTTTTCCATAACTTGAAGTTATGGAAGAAGAAAAAAAATACATGGGATAATATTTTATCCATCTCCCACTAGTTAGACCCGTTTTCAAGCGTGAATGGTAGCAGATCTCAGGAGAGGGTGTTTTCTTCTATTCCTTTAAGTGGGTATTCATCCCCTGGAACGAATCCTATAAATAATATGGTCGAAACAATTTGCACGGTCATGTACTTTGTTGCGATTGTTATATGTTCTTGTTTCCAAGAGGATCCCGTATTGACTCCTAAAATACCTCTTGTAGAGGAAGACCACATGACAACAGGAGGAGAGAGAAAAAAAAATAGTTGCAAATATTGCACCCCTCCCTCTTGACAATGGTCATGGTCACGTATTTGTCATACGTCGACATTACTTTTCTCACATAAATTTTGGTTGAGTGATCCAAATTCCTCCCAATATGTATCCAAATTTTTGGTTGAGTGACTCAAGATCCTCCCAACTTCTTGGTAATTTTGTTGATATATATTTGAGTTTTTGGTTGAGTGATTCAAGATTCTCCCAAATTCTTGGCAATTTCTTTGATATATATGTGAGGTTTTTTAGTTGAGTGATTCAAGATCATCAGAACTCACATGACATGTTTTAAGATATAAAATACACTTGCCACCTCAATTTTAAGGTTATGAATGAAAACAAAATTCCTTGATAGATTTTTCTAGAATATAATTTTCAAATGAAATATAAAGATTTCTTTCTACACAAATGTTTCACATATTTGTTTAAAGGATATGTAGTCATGTGACATGCAAAACTACATACTTCACATTAAATTGCACTTTAAGACATATTTCTTCCCTTTTTATTTATTATGTAGAAATAATACAAAATATGTGGTTCATTATATTCAAGGTTAGCTCATTCTATTCGTTTTGTCTCTACATATTGATGTTTTTTCTCTTGATTGTTATGAAGCTCCTATTTCTTTTATGGCTCGCACAAGAAAGAAAAAAAATACATTAGTAGAAGATGCATAAGTCCCTTGTGTGCTTAGTAGCATCATATTTCATACCTGAATGTATGAAATCTTTGACTTTATGAAAAGGTACCCTACAAGAGGTAACATATTGATAACTCTGCATTAGTGTTATATTTCTTCTACGTTTGTGTACCGTTTTGTGTGAATTTCGGGTAGATTATATTAGAAATACACTATGAACTTGAGGAAATATAGTAAGTGTAGCTTTGAGCAATAAATCGAAAATTCAGGCGTTTCTCGCGTTATTTTATGATATTTTGTCACGTTTGATCGCACGGGTGTGTTTCGTCTTGTTTTTGACAGGAAACGTAACTCGGAGACTGAAAGAAGAGGAGAAACGAACTTCGGAAATTGAGACAAAGCTCGGAATTGGAGAGAAGAAAAAAAGTTCAGCAGATCGCACGACTTGCAAAACTGAGGTCGTGTGATCTGGAGCAAAACTTAGAATAAATTTGGAGGAGAAAATTGAGCAACTCACTGTTTCCACGATCAGAGTGGATGGTCGTAGGATCTAAGGAGATCACACGATCAGAGATAAGATCTGAGCAGATCACACGATCAGCTTTAAGGAGGTCGTGCGATCTGATTAAGAAAAAATACATGGACGGAGAAGCAGATCACACGATCAGCTTTAAGGAGATCGTGCGATCTGCTTAAGAAGAAAAAAAACACACGGACGATCTCCTAAACCTAATGGGAGATAATTATACCTAAAGAACTACAATTAAGAGGAGATTCATTCAAGATTGACTACCAACTTGAGGGAAGAGGAGAGAGACGCACGCAAGAGGAGGACTCCTCCTCCATTGAAGCTCTAAGTTTGATTTCTACTTCTTCTCTCTCAATCTTTGTATGGAGAAACTTGTAAGTCTAGTTCGGTTGATTATTATTAGCTAGACGTTTTGCTAGGCGTCTCTTTGAGAGCCTAGGGTTCATGTAAACGATGATATTTTTCCGGATTTGATCTTTGCTTCATGATTTCTTGATTTTTTCTTTTGAATCAATTCTAGTTTCTTGTTTATGTTAGTAATCCTAATTGAGTGACACGATTAGGAGATAAAACTAGGGTTCAAGAACTAGGGTTTGTTCAATAGTTGATTCATGCTTAAAGTTAGCAATATTTTAATTCAATTGTTCATGTACTGTGCTTAATACTCAGCGTTAATGGAGTAGCTATCCGGAAACACTTCTTAGTTAGTGAATGCACGACAGTGATTCTAACTAACTAGGATGAGACTTGAACATCAATCCCGTATCATTGAGACCGAGAAGAGACGTGTTAGGATTGGCTAGTGTGGGTAGATTCGGTAGGTGAGATTCGATTGTTTCGTGCAACGGTGGACCGACAGGACCCGTTGTCGTGCATATCGTTAGCCTACTAGAACGGACCGGTAGACACAAGAGACCGATAGGAGACTGTAGTCTACCGTGAAGTAGAATGACTTGAGACCGATAGGAGATAGTCAGCGCTGTTACCCAACTTAGTTAAAATATAGTTAACGTGTTGCTCAGATAACCCGGAAATCGTCTACAGCCCTAGGTGATCTAGAGATTGCCTAGTTTCTCCAAACTTGTTTCTTAAAAATAAAATAAAAAAATACAAAAATATTAGCTTAGTTGTTATTTAAATTATTAAATCAATCAAATCTTTCCTCTTGCACCGTACTCTAAATAAAATAACTAATTAGATAATCTCAAGTCTGTCCTCGTGGGATCGATAACTCGGGGTTGAAATACCACCCCTATATTACTTGACCGTGCACTTGCGCATACGCGTTAGTAAATCCGCGTCACCTATAATTTTTCGAGCTAGAAGTTCCGACAATTTAAATAAATGTAAATCTATTCAAAGATGTACATGGGACCTTTTGGTTTTAGCTAAATAAGAACTAAGGTAGGGTTTCCGTATAGCTGTTTTTGTCGCGGTTTCTTCCATACTGCTGCAAACGGAAACTCTAGATCCAAATCAGCGGCCACAATTTGTTTGATTCGTAACTCGGAATCGAGAAGTCTACTTTAGGTGATTATTTAGCCTAAAATACATTTCTTGGACCTTCGAAATCCACCCATCTTATTGGATTGGTTAGTTTTGCACGGATTTTAACTTAATTTCAGAAATCTTGCATAACCGGTGATGTATGATCATCCAAATGAGTCGCATGACCAATCCAAGTCTACTATAGCTTCCAAAAACTGATAATAATTCAATAATGATACTACTCAATGCCAAATTTGAGATCAAAAATTTCACAGGAAATAACAACTCTGGTATGTGGTAGTGTGAGGTCATGTATATACTAGTCTAACATGGAGTATATCTAACCTTAAAAGACAAGCATGTTTATATCAATGCTGAGGAATTGTCTTTCTTGTGGATCGTTCATAATTTGTATGACTAAGGATGCGAAGTAGGGTGTAATGAAGTAGACCATGGTGAAGCGTTATGGGAAAAGCTAGAGGATAAGTACATGAGAAGAGCATCCAGAATTGCTTGTACGGGAAGAGGAAATTGTTTCACTTGACCCATAAGCCGGGTATGTCTATGATTGATCACTCTAATGAGTTCAATATACTATTTAAATATTTAGCTAATCAAGATGGAGAAATTAAGGACGAATATAAGAGTGTGTTGTTGTAAGGCTTATTGTCTGATAAATATGTAAACTTCGTTGATACTTTAGTACATGGTGGAGATGTGGTGACGTATAATAGCATCTTTGATGCGTTGATGAACAATAAGGTTTCAAGAAGGATCAGGAGTTTCAGTGTGAAGGTTATGAAGTTGTCTTTACAAGGTAATAATTTGCCAACCAGTCTAGATTTGTAGGAAACATATCTCAATAGATAATAGTTTCCAGTAATGGCAAAAGAATTCCAACTAAAGATGAATGTTATTATTATTTCCAAAATGAGAAAATGAAAGTTCATCACTTTCTTAGAAGGAGAATAACATGATCCCCAACATGGCACATGTATAAGCTGTAACACCCCATGTCTTTCATCGTCCAACCTCGCATGACCTTAGATCTCGTGGAATGTCCTCAACAATGGGTGAATAATCTCTGATTAACGAATAGATGCCACCACTACCACAAGGATACAAGTCTACGGATTATGAATACCACCAACACATCATTGACCAAAAGATAAGACTTATATAAGGGAAGTGTAATATTTATAAAATTTGTTTAAGTACAAAGTGAAAGTATAAATGAGTGAATACATGTGCCTAGTTAACTAAGTAGGCCCGGTTCCCCTGTCAAAGCTCACTTGCAATGGTTTTAAGATAAGACACCATAATTTAAAAAATCTAGCAAAACACTGAGCTAAGTAACCCTAAAGCACATTTAAAAGGTCTAACAAACTAGCCAAATATAAAGTCTAATGTAAAGCAGGGAAAGTGCATAAAAATTAATAGAAACGATATTTAAAATAAAAACAAATCGGTTTTAAGTTTTATATCTTTCATTCTATTCCATACTAACCCAACCAATATCAACACAACATTATTTAAATAGGCTCCAATTCTAACAATGTCCCGGAAACATTATAAAACCAATATTTCAATTTTGGTAATATGAACAATATAAACCACTTGATTCCTAAACAATAAGTTTCGACACTATACATCCAGAGAGAAGTAGTACTAGAGTCTAACTCAAGGCTCATGTTTCACTCAAAAACCAGACATGAACCGAACTTGTTTTGCGTTCAAGGTGCCACAGAACAATAACGAATTACAAACCCAATCTGGTGTATGCTCGGGGAATAAAATATCTGACCATCCAGTCATTCCCCCGTTGCCAATTCTTTTCATTTTGTTATCTTTAAAGTTGAACAATTTTCTGAAGTAGAAATTTTCATTTATAGGAAAGTTAGTGTTAACCAACAATTTGAAATGCTATTAAGCAACCAACCAAGATCCAAATTACATATTCATTCTAAGCAAAAAGCCGGCACTCAATACAATTAAAACTTTACAATGCGAACATGTAGGAGCTTACGGGTGAGCTCACCTATGAAAATTGTGGCGTGCAATAATGGCTCGCAACAACTATTGATGAGGAACTTCATACCATAGTGGTCTACATTAAGAACACATGATTTCTAGTCAAATACCAATATATCACAATAAACATGATTTCTTAAGGAGTGACTCTTTAATTAGAAATTGATTCGAGAGTGTAATTAAAAGATAGGAGAAGTTTTTTATGCTTCTGTGGTTCTACTATTACTAACTGAAAGTAAAGAATAAAAAGACAATATTTTTGCCATTAGTTTTCTTCTTTAATGTTATCAAGTGATGGAAGGAACTAGGTGATATATCAACTCCCTAGGGTCTTTACATAATTCCGAAAAAGTGACGAAACACGCTATTTTCAATCCTAGTTATACCACACATTAGTTAGTTTAAACCCCTCTCAGCAGCTTACACTGTATGCAGTAGCCAACCACCGGTCCTCTCGGTGCACCGGTACCTAGCAAATCCGCTCTAGTTCGTTCAAACACCTCACGGGTAATCAGGTGCTATCTGTCTACTGCACATGTCACAAAAAAAAACGCTATAATACTAAGTCACCCATTACAAAAGGATTGTATAAAATACACATTTAAATTTATAGGCTAATCCTAATGTGTCACATGGTTGTTCACAAATTGAGATTATTCGTGTTATTTCTCACAACCCGGAATTGTGTCTGTCAATCACGACCCAGGTCTAGTAACAATAAAGAACGATCAAGTCTTAACATGCATAAGATGAAGAATATATAACAAGAAATTACAAGACTATCCAGTAACAATTAACTTAAAAACAAAACTAAACAATTGCTTCCGATTAAACTTTTAGTCATACCCATCATCACTAGAACATGTCAATAATCCTAGCTTAGAGTTAAACATCAAGAGGAGGAAACAAATATCTAGCGCGAATCCATCATTAATAAAAATAATAAAATCCTTAAATCATCTAAGTCATAACTCTAGGTTCTCCATAGGATTGTAAACGAACCAAGCCGAACTCAATATCAGTTATTTGTGTTTGGTTTTTTAAAATAAGGACGAACACGAACTCGAGGCGAATATTTTTTTGTTTTTTGAGTTTGTTTAATTAAATTTTATTCGAATTCAAGTCGAATGCGAGTGTGCAATCGAGCCAATGGTTAAGAAAATATTAATGCAATTATGTGTCGATCATTTAACTTTTATGTTTTACGATAATTTTTTCTCAATGATCTCATTCGAATTTACCCTTAAATTATCATAAAACAAAAAAAAAACCAAAATGGTTGAAAGTAAATTCACTTACGAATTTTGATGAATCGCATTTTACTTGTAAAAATACATATAAATTATGTAAATAACAGTTGTTTGCGAACAAAAACAAACAAACGAGCCAAATATTGTGTTTGTTTGTTTGTTAATCGAACAAAATCTTGTGTTTGAGTTTGTTTGTTTATTTTTTCAAACTGAATACGAATGAGTTTTTGGCGATCCGAACACGATTTGTTCGCGAACAACTTTGTTCATATACAGCCCTAGTTCTCCATAGAATCTAGCAAAAAGTTTAGCTAAACATCACGATAACCAAAGCAAAAGTTATGTTATTCATGCTAAAAAGTAAAGATAACTGAAGAGAAGATCAAACGCTTAAATCCTCGTGTCTTGATCTTCCCATATATTTATCTATGCTCCTGATATGCTCCAAGCATTCTTCGTATGTTGGTGATTGTAATTTTCAGCCCCGAGGTTGTTCTTGTACTCAAGAAAACATTTCATAGTCTTAAATTTACAAAAATAGCATTTGGAACCTTAATTTCTGTCAAAATTACCTAACAACTCTTAGGACTTTACCCCAAGTCGTGCGATATGATTTTCATCTCATAGAATTTAGTCTGTAACTCATGTGATTTGCTTTTCACCTCGTGCGAGTTGATTTTCAGTCCAAACTTCTCCGGGTCATACCATATTCGTACATATTCCAATTTAGATCCGTGACATATCATTGGAAAGATCTTTGAGTCTAATTTTCTTTTCAACCGGTATCACTCCAAAATTCCGTGTAAAACTTAAGGTATGCCCTTCATTCTACTCACTTTTGCTTCTCCAACTTTTCATCTCTTTTTAATTTTTTGATTTCTATAAAGCTTTTTGTGTTTCTGAAGTTCGTTGCCTCACTTTAACGGCCTAGCATCTAATCCTTTCAAGAGAACATGAACAACGACACAAAGTGATTTTATTTGATAAAATAACATCAAAATACGCATACAAATGTCCATACTAGCAACAAAACTCATATACCTCATTTTCATTAATTTAATCAATCTAATGCCCGGATTAAATTTTAAATCATTTCTGAAAGTTTGTAATGTAGAATAAATACAGGACCAAAATACTCTAGAAGGAGGGGGAGGGGGGGTTGAATAGAGTATGGAAACTTTTTGCTAAACACAAATTTTAACTAAGTGAATATGTGAGAAACTCAAATCTCAAGGCCTTGATATTTTAGAAAAACTAGTCAGAAACTTTCTAAGGCAAACAGAAAGCTTCAAGGCCTTGAACTACCACCAGTTCTAAACAGTTTATAAACCCTAGTTTGAATTGAGTTGCTTGCGGCAGAAATAACAAAACTGTAAAGTAAAGAACACAAGGCAATTTACAGAGTTCAGTCCCAATGGACCTAATCTCTGCCTGAGGGATCTAATTCCACCAGGATTGGGAAAACACTTCTTATTACTCACACAGAAACAGCCCTAGATCTTCAAGCCTAAGTGAATTCCCTTACACCTATACAGCTGGTGGTTTCAAACCTATCTAGTACCAGCTACTAAACTGTTGAGCTAACAAGAACCTCTTGTTGTTCACTTGAACAACCAACCACAAGGTTTTGTGAGGTTTTAGATATACAAAAGATAAGCATATTACAAACAGAAGAAGAACAAAGTAGAGAAATAAGCTTGGGAAGGCCTGGATGTGTTCTTCAGGAAACTGTAATGATTGTTCTTGTGAAAGCTCTAATTGAAGCCTCAATGTGTGTGTGTTTGAAAGTCCGGTCTTCCACGAATTTTCCACACCTCTCTCAGTTCTCTGCAAGCTTGTTTTTCTTTCAAAATTCAAACCAGTCTTTTATCCACTCTCTGCAATTGAATGAGAGATTTTAGGATCTCAGTTCCTGCAAATCCTCATCCTTTCTAAATTCAATTTAAAACAGCTCTGAGTAGATATCTGTTGGATTTTGTTGAGATTGCATTTCCAAGTTTAACAAACCTGCAACAACATTAAAACATAGCAACAACGAAATCCAGAAATATAACAGCACTAAGTCTATTTGGATTTCCAGTTTCTGAATAAAAACTGGATGAGTGAATAAAACAATAATCTGATTAACTTCTGAAGCATATAACTCATGATAAACTAGTTAAGACTTATAGAAGTCATTAAACAACCATAATAATAAAGATCAAATCCTGCAAAAGAGAATCAAATTAATTCTGTAAAACTGTCAGCAGTTCAAGGCACATCTCAAGGTCTGAAGCTCTGAACATGCTTCACATTCTTTCAACATTAAGACCAGAAATCTTTGATTCACTTTGATCAGGATATCTGCAATTGTGTTAGATGTATAAAAAATATATAACATAGATATTTTTAGCAAATCTCTGATCTTAATAATCATATATACAACCTGCATCACAAGATTATTAGAACAAACAGTATAGTAAAGCTATTCTCAAAGCTTTGAAGATGTGATCAGTATCTCAAGGCCTTGGAGCCTTAGGAATACTTTGTCTTTGTCTTTCATCACTCAAAACAGTTACTTCTCAAAACGTACTCATAAGTCTTTGAATCAACAATCTCCCCCTTGATGAAAGACAAAACGCATAATCTTGTGTAAATTTTCCTGCGACTTCTTATAAAAATTAGATAACAACATTTGCAGAAACAATAAACAGTAATACCAGTCAAACCACATTAACAAAAATAACCAGCTGTTACAGATCACAAATAATCACATAACACAACTGATTAACACAAAAACTCAAAATATTATTAGCTAAACTTATCCAAACACTGAAGATAACACAAGTAGCATGTAATTTCTCGCCCTTTTTGACTTTCATCAAATAAAGGTGAAGAAATGTTGGATCATTACTCAAAGTCTTAAAAAAAACTTAACAAAAAAATAAGTTCCTACAGAATTTCAAGGCCTTGAGAACAAAAAAGAAGGAAAGAGAAAGACAGAAAGAAATAATCAATGCTTTGGTCTTCTCAGATCTTCACTTCTTCTTTGATGCTTGGCCCTTCTCTGAGCATTCTCCAACCTCTTCATCACTTTCAGCATCTTCATCAGACTGATTCTCTTCTTGTTCAGCATCTACCTCAGCAACAACTTCCTCAATGGTCTCATCCACTTTCTTGTTCTTAATCTGTACTGAATCACCCTCTGTAGCTGCATCAACACCTGTGTCTTCACCAGCTTCTTCTTAATCAGTTTGCTCATATAGATCCTTTGAAGTGAGCACCACTGGAATAGGCTTCTTCTTCTTCTTTAATAATTCACCTAGCCTTTCATTTGAGTCAACACTGGTGTCATGACTAGTAGCAGAAGGAATCTTTTCCAAGTTCAAACCTTTGATGACAACATCCAGTTTGCCATTCATCACATACATCAAACCCTTGAACTGATTAATTTCAAAAGATAGATCAAATAGTCTTTGTCTAAGATCTTCAATCTCAACCTGCTGATCTTCAAACTTCTCAACCAACAGAGAGTAATCCTCATTTTCTTGTCCCCTTGCAGTTGTAGCCCCCTTAGGTTTACCAAACTCTTTCTCTTCAAGCTCAGGTTTGGATAACTCTGAATAGAACTTCCGCTGACCTTTTCTTGTCTGAACCACTTCAATCCTCTGTAAAGCAGTCTCACCAATTAACCCAAAACCACAAGTTATCTTCTCCTCTCCTTTCACTGGTACCTCAAAATGCTCAAAGAAAAGATGTAATAGGTTGACATAGGGAAGAGGATGGTTTCTAGTTCTAGTAGCACAGTAGATCATATGCTCCATAACTACTGTTGGCAAGTCAATCTCAAACCCTTGACATATCAGATACATTAGGATAAGAATTTTATCAGTAACCAACTCTCTTGAGTTTACCCTAGGAACAACACTTCTCATCAGAATTATAAAAAAAAAATTGGCTTCACAGTTGAGCACAGAGTGTGTCACTGTTTGGGACCAGAGGGAACACCATCAATGAAGAACATAGCTTTGGCCTTTTCTAGACACTCCTTCCTATCAGGATGATCACCAACATTATACTTCTTAGGAATGCCCAAGATGGCAAAAGTCCTATGATCTAGCCTTAAGTTTATCCCAGCCACCTTAGAGGTTAACACCAATTTATCTTCCCCTTCTTGAACTAAATTCAGATAAAAAAACCTAGTTAACCTAGCATAAGCTTTAGAACTAGGATTTAAAACCTTCCAAACTGCAGAATCCCTTAACTTCCTCATACAGTCAATATCCAGCTTATCTAATAACTCTTCATACTAAAAAAGCAACCTTAGAAGAAGCATACCCTTGCATCCAAACTGTCCAAACTTCAGAACTAACAAACCAATCTGAAGGAAGCACATTTTACATTGACAATCCTTTTTGGATGCAGCATCAACTTGCTTAACCCTTGATTTCTTCTCAGTGGGTTTCTCCTTCTCTCGTTCTCCTTCAGTGGACCTCTTCTTGCTTTCCTTAACAGATTTCCACTTTTCTTCTTCACCAGCCTTTTTCTTCTCTCCCCCTTTCTTCTTGTCTGACCTAGGTTGATCATCACCCTGAGCCTCTGTCTCCTTCTTTGGATCAATACTTGAACCTTCATCTCCCTTTTCTGTTCTGATCTTCTTTGCTGGAGGAGTGTCCTCATGCAAACTTTGAGTGTTCTATGAATCCGAATCAAAGATCACAATCTTCTCCTTCTTGTTTGCCCTCTTCTTAGATCTGCCAGAAGGCTTTCCCTGTTGTTAAATCCTGGCTGATTTGCGCTCCATTGTGGGTTTAGGGTTTTGAGAGAAGAATTTTATTGAGAGAGATAGAGGGTGAGCAGAGAGAATTGAGAGAGAATGAAGAAGAATAAGCCCTGACTTTCAGCTTAAGTAGGTTGAAAGAATGAGTTGTAACAGGACTCTACTGAAATCAACATGCAAATCGAATCTTTAAAAAAAATGGATATTTTAGAAAATTCTCTGAGTAATTCAAATATTATACAATTATCTAAGGAGATAATATCTAATATTTGATGATCCATTTTTTTTTAAATTACAGATGTTACAAGACCTTGAAGAACAATCTCAAGGCCTTGAGATTTTTTCTGCAGTCTTAGAAATTTCAAAGCTTTGAACTATACTTTCAAGGCTTTGAGATTTCAACACATAAACACAAGTAAGTACTAATACTCCCCCTAAACCAATGCATCCTTGTTTAGCATATCCAGTTCAAGCCTTAGGGATGAAAACCTATCATCTGGGAGAGGTTTAGTGAAAATATCACCAATCTGCATTGAAGTGGAAATAAAAGATATAACAACATCACCTTGTTCTGCATGATCTCTAAGAAAGTGATGTCTCACATCTATGTGCTTGGTTCTTGAGTGCTGTACTGGATTCTTAGAGATTGAAATAGCACTAGTGTTGTCACAATGAATAGGCACATTTTTGAAATTATAGCCAAGATCTCTAAGTTGTTGGGAAATCCACAACACTTGTGAACAGCAAGCTCCTGCTGCAATATATTCAGCTTCTGTAGTTGATAATGCTACATAATTTTGCTTCTTAGAATGCCAACTGATCAGTGAAGATCCAAGAAATTGTCAACATTCATAAGTACTCTTCCTATCTACTTTATATCCCGCAAAATCTGCATCTAAATAGCCACTCAACATAAAATTAGATCTTCTAGGATACCAAAGCCCCAAGTCTTTGGTTCCATTCAAATATCTAAAAAGTCTTTTGACAGCAGTTAAATGACTTTCCTTAGGATCTGCTTGAAATCTTGCACACATGCAAACACTAAACATAATATCAGGTCTACTAGCAGTTAAATACAAAAGTGATCCAATCATACCTCTATATTTCTTTTGATTCACAGTCTTACCATTTGAATCATTGTCTAATGAGAGTGATGAACTCATAGGATATTTAAGTACCTTGGACTGTGTCATATTGTACTTGTTCAATATCTCCTTGGTATACTTTACTTGATGTACAAATATTCCTTTCTTCATTTGTAAAATATGAAGTCCAAGAAAGAAATTCAGTTCTCCCATTAATCTCATCTCAAACTCTCTGCACAGCAGACTAGAGAACTCTTTTGAAAGAGCATCATTAGTAGCACCAAACAAAATATCATCCACATAGATCTGAAATACTAACAAATCAGTTTCATGATGTTTAATAAAAAGAGTTTTATCTACTAGACCTCTTTTAAAATTATTGTCAAGTAAAAATTTTGAAAGTCTATCATGCCAAGCCCTTGGAGCTTGTTTTAAACTATAAAGAGCTTTGTCTAGTTTGTAAACATGATCAGGAAAGTTTTCATCTTCAAAATCAGGAGGTTGTGCTACAAAAACATCTTCTTGTAAATAACCATTCAGAAAAGCACATTTGACATCCATTTGATAAAGCTTTATGTGATTGTAAGATGCAAATGCAAGAAGTATTCTAATAGCTTCTAACCTGGCAACAGGAGCAAATGTCTCCTCATAGTCTATACCTTCTTCCTGATTGTATCCCTGTGCAACAAGTCTGGCTTTGTTACTTACCACTTTGCCATTCTCATCAAGCTTATTTCTGAATACCCATTCAAATTTAGATCTGCGAAAATTTCACTCAGAGAATCCTTATTACTTACATCAAAAAACACATGAATACTCTCTTCCACAATCTTGGTTTTTCTATTATAAATTCTATAAGCTTTGCTAGTTTGAGAATATCCAAGAAACAAACCTTCATCACTTCTAGCATCAAACTTACCAAGATTGTCTCTACCATTATTATGCACAAAACACATACAACCAAAAGGTTTGAAATAAGAGACACTAGGCTTCCTTCCTTTAAACAGTTCATAAGGAGTCTTTTTCAAAATAGGTCTAATCAAACATCTACTCAACACATAATTGGCAGTATTAACAACTTCTGCCCACAAGAACTTTAGAAAATTACTTTCAAGTAGCATGGTTCTAGACATATCCTCAAGTGTCATATTTTTCCTTTTAACTACTCCATTTTGCTGTGGAGTTCTAGGTGCAGAAAAGTTGGGTGAAATGCCATGCTTTGCACAAAATAAATCAAAGTCAAATTGATTAAATTTCCTACCATGATCACTTCTAATAGATGCAACACGCAAATTTTCATAGTTTGAAGCTCTTTGCACAGTCTAGAAAATTCAGATAAAGCTTCAGTTTTGTCTCTAATAAACATCACCCATGTAAATCTAGAATAATACTCTACTATAACAAGAATATACCTCTACCACACAAGTCCATATGCAACAGTTCTAAGGGTCTAGAAGTACTTACAAAGTTCTTTGTCCTGAATGAGCTTCTTGTTTGTTTACCTTGTACACATGCCTTGCAGACCTCATCATCTGAATTTTTTTGTGATGGTAATCCTCTTACCAAGTCCTTTGAGATGAGTTTATTAAATGCTAATATGCCCAAGCTTTCTATGCAAAAGCTTTGAATCTTCCTTCAAATCCTTGAGGCATTTTAAATTGTCACCTGCGACACTGTTAATACTCATAGCATATAGATTATATGATCTAGGAGCAGTGAGTATGTAATCTCCAAATTTCTCATCTTGCACCACACATTTCTCCTTGTCAAATATAGCTTTATAACCTTTATCACATAACTGAGAGATACTAAGCAGATTATATTTAAGTCCATCCACAAGATAAACATCAGAGATAGAGTTGGTAGAACAATTACCAATACTACCTATACCAATAATATTGCATTTTTCTTTGTCACCAAGTGTAATTGTTCCTCCAGATTTTTCTGTAAGCTCAGTAAAGAGAGATTTCTTTCCACTCATATGTCTAGAACGGCCACTGTCTAATATACATTTCTGATCTTTCAAGGCCTTGGTGACATCCTGCAAAAGTAAATCATTGCCTTAACAGGCTGTTAGACTAAGTGCAGAACTTTGAGTCATACTCAGAATCAGCCATGTTTGGTGGTCTAATTCCTTTTGAAACCCGAATCTGCCTAACCTGTCCCTTAAGCTGATAAGGATAAGTATTCCTCATAATACGAGGTTCTGATCTTCTGAAGGGACAAGTTAATCTGATATGACCAATTTTTCCACAGTAATGACATTTTGGAGAATGTCTGCTATCAGATTTGACAAAAGTAGTTAGAATTTTCTTTGGAAAATTTGGATTATAGTCAATCCCACTTTTATGCATTGATTTCAGACTTCCTCCAAGAATGAGATTTAGATTATGTTCTGAGCCTGTAAAACTGGCTAGGACCTTCTAGACTCTTGAAGTTTCTCAGTCAAAGAACAGATTTGTTGTTCTAAATCCACTGAATGAGTCTTTAGATCAACATATCTTTAAGTTAAAAGAGTGTTTTGATCAACAATCTCTTTTATATGTGCCTTCAAGGCTTTGAACTTGCTGTCCAAGGCCTTGAAGTCCTTTTCAATTTTTGTCTTAGAAACTTCAACAGTCTTGTTGGCAAAAACTAGGTCCAGGTTTTCTTTTACCTTATCATGAATCTTAATCTTTAAAGAAGAAATCTCATTTATATAACTTTCCTAATTTAAAAACATACTCTTGATAATTTCAGTAAGTACATCAGAAGGATTAGCAAGAAGATTTTTTACCATTTCCTCAATATGTCTGTTTGATGACTTTTCTTCATCATGTTTAGCCATGAAGCAAAAATTTGCGTGGGCTTCTTCTGTGTCTGAGTCACTTGATGAATCAGAATCACTCCAAGAGGCCAGCATGGCTTTCTTCCTTCTGTTGTCACTGTCTTTCTTTCGAAAGTTCCTGTTCTTCTTCTTTTGTGGACAATCCCTTACTAAATGATCTGCATCACCACATTAAAAATAATTCATTACTTTAGTTTTATGTGACTGTGATGAAGACTTACCTTTGTAGTCATTGCTGCTTGAAGGTCTTGATCTCTCTCTGTTGTAGTCCCTGTTACCAGAGTTTCTTTTCTTTTTGAGAATCCTAGCCAAGGCCTTGGAGATCAATGCTAAAGCCTCTTCATCATCATGCTCATATTCAGTCTCAAGGCTTTGAGATTTTTCATTTTCTTTAGCCTTGAGTGCTAAGTTCTTGATGTTTTCACTCAGATCACCTTCTACATCTTTCGTAGACATTTCATGAGTGAGCAGCTTTCCTTGTAGATCATCTAGCTGAAGACGACTTAAATTCTGAGCTTTCTCAATAGCTGTTGCCTTTGGCTCCCACTTGGCTTTTGGTAAGCTCCTCAGAATTTTCCTGACCTTTTCCTCATTTGAAAACTTCTTTCCCAATGACTCCAGATTATTCACCACATCAGTGAATCTTTTGAACATATCCTTGATAGTCTCATCTGAGCTCATCTTGAACAGCTCATATTGCCTCAGAAGTATGTTAATCTTGGTATGTTTAATCTGACTTGTTCCTTCATATGTCACAACCAGTTTGTCCCATACTTCTTTGGCACTTTTGCAATTTGATACTCTGTTGAACTCATCTGAATTAAGAGCATAGTATAACAGATTCATAGCCTTGTAATTTTTTGATACCTTTTCCAGTTCAGTAACTGAGAGATTTTCCTCAGACTTGATTCATCTAACTCCATCTATGGTAGTGTAATACTCATGAGGACCATTCTGAAATATTGACCACATTTCCATGTCTTGATCAATGATGAACATCTTCATTAATGTCTTCCAGTGCATGAAGTTATCACCACAGAATAATGGAGGTCTGTTTGCTGCCCTTCCTTTTGAGAATCCACCATCTCCTACATTACTCATAGTAACAAGATTGTTAGATCTATATTAGTGACCCAAGCTCTGATACCAATTGGAATTTTGTAATGTAGATTAAATACAGGACCAAAATACTCTAGAAGGGGGGTGAATAGAGTATGGAAACTTTTTGCTAAACACAAATTTTAACTAAGTGAATATATGAGAAACTCATATCTCAAGGCCTTGAGATTTTAGAAAACTAGTCAGAAACTTTCTAAGGCAAACAGAAAGCTTCAAGGCCTTGAACGACAACCAGTTCTAAACAGTTTATAAACCCTAGTTTGATTTGAGTTGCTTGCAGCAGAAAATAACAAAACTGTAAAGTAAAGAACACAAGGCAATTTACAGAGTTCAGTCCCAATGGACCTAATCGCTGCCTGAGGGATCTAATCCCACCAGAATTGGGCAAACACTTCTTATTACTCACACAGAAACAACCCAAGATCTTCAAGCCTAAGTGAATTCCCTTACACCTATACAGCTTGTGGTTTCAAACCTATCTAGTACCAGCTACTAACTGTTGAGCTAACAAGAACCTCTTGTTGTTCACTTGAACAACCAACCACTAGGTTTTGTGAGGTTTTAGATATACAAAAGATAAGCAGATTACAAAACAGAAGAAGAACACAGTAGAGAAATAAGCTTGTGAAGGTCTGGATGTGTTCTTCAGGAAACTGTAATGATTGATCTTCTGAAAGCTGTAATTGAAGCCTGAATGTGTGTGTGTGTGTGTTTGAAAGTATGGTCTTCCACGAATTTTCCACACCTCTCTCATTTCTCTGCAAGCTTCTTTTTCTTTCAAAATTCAAACCAGTCTTTTATCCACTCTCTGCAACTGAATGAGAGATTTTAGGATCTCAGTTCCTGCAAATCCTCATCATTTCTAACTGCAATTTAAAACAGCTCTGAGTAGATATCGGTTGGATTTTTTTGACATTGCATTTGCACGTTTAACAAACCTGCAACAAAATTAAAACATAGAAACAACAAAATCAAGAAATAATAGCACTAAGTCTGTTTGGATTTCCAGTTTCTGAATAAAAACTGGATGAGTGAATAAAACAATAATCTGATTAACTTCTGAAGCATATAACTCATGATAAACTAGTTTAAGATTTATAGAAGTCATTAAACAACCATAATAATAAAGATCAAATCCTGCAAAAGAGAATCAAATCAATTATGTAAAACTGTCAGCAGTTCAAGGCACATCTCAAGGCCTTGAAGGTCTGAACATGCTTCACAGTCTTTCAACATTAACACCAGAAATCTTTGGTTCACTTTGATCATGATATCTGCAACTGGTTTAGATGTATAAACAATATAAATTTAGATATTTGCAGCAAATCTCTGATCTTAATCATCAGATATATAACCTGCATCACAAGATTATTAGAACAAACAGTATAGTAAAGCTATTCTTAAAGCTTTGAAGCTCTGATCAGTATCTCAAGGCCTTGGAGCCTTAGAAATACTTTGTCTTTGTCTTTCATCACTCAAAACAGTTACTTCTCAAAACCTACTCAGAAGTCTTAGAGTCAACAATTTCAATGACTTACAAATAGCTATATAAATATATCTAGAATATAACTCCTAAGAGGAGTTATCAAATTCCTCCACACTAGCTTTAACTCATCCTGAGCAAATCCCAACAAAACCCGAGACGAACCCACTTCTTATCGTGCCAAAGTTCCATAAGAACCTCAGTAGCCAGCTCATGAATCAATATGACTCAACAAGACAATGCAAAAAGATGCAATTCAAACTAACTAATACAACTCAATAATACACACTGCAAGGAATCGAAGAACTTAGTTTTTGTTCTTTTTTTGAGATTGTACAATCTCTTCAACTTAAACCGGATGTCATAAAGCTCTCAATTTCTCAAGTGTAGCGCGTAGGGGGTAAGCATGTGTGAAAAACAATGAAAGGATTACTCTTGGAAAATAAAAAATCCCTTTATAAAGCGTAGGAAGTTTAGTGGAACTCTCTGTAAACACCTAACTTACCGTGCGCGCATGAAAATGGTAGAGACTCTCCTAACCTCATCTACCCAACCATCTGAGGTTTTAATCCATATAGTTTTCAAATGTATACGGCCATAACACTGTACGATAGGCATTTTCAGAAGTGATGTCCTATTCTTCATTACAATTCTCACATAAACCCCTTACTCACATTTCCCTCACCAAAACTGACGGAAACCAACCCGAATCTCAACCAACTCCGGCCCTCGACTTTCCAAAATCCCGGTGTTACCAATTCTTGCAACCACTCAAAAGAAACAAGTGTGAATAATAAAATGAAACATACCACTCGACCATTATATATGAACAAGCACCCGACTCTTTTTTTTCTTTTTCTTTTCCTTCCTTTCTTTTTTATTTTTCTTTTTTAAAATGCAAGGCATACAACAATGTATAGGTCCAAGTGGCTCAATATCAACATAAAAGATGTTGGTTCGTGTGGACAAGGTGCGATTTGGGGACGTAGCTCGTGTTCCTGCAACCATAGAACCAAAACAAACGACACATGTTAGTTTTTTAGGGCCTAATAGTGAGAGTAGGTTTGGGTAAAAACATGGCAATGTATGTTCTGACTTGTGTGTATGTTAGCATGCTAATGGGATGGATACTCTATATATAGAGGCCGACTAGGATGGAAATGTTTAAGCATCCACGATGCTAGCAGTACCTTGTGTGGCCACAACGCCCGCCTAATTGAACGGCTCATGGCCCGTACATATTGGAGACGGGGTCCACAATTTCACGGACACGGACGGTCGAATTGCAGAAATCTGGATAACATACAAGGGTTGCATGCAAGGTTCTCAAATCACATGCGACAATGCCTACTCTAGTCTCCAACCCACTTGCATCCCCAAGCCCCGGAAGCATGAAGCGTGTATGCAAAGGATCCTGTCTCATAACCCTTCGCATAGGCGTAGTCAGAGGGTCGCGATGATGCTCCAGGGAGTATAAAGTAAGCACATGTTTCCTCTTTCCGATGTTCCACGTGGCCCGCCAATGGTGACACAAATAAAGGATATCTACATTAGCCCCCTTTTCGCGTGTGAAGATCACATCGCAATCTTCGAGAGCAAAAACCCTACCGCCCAAGAATTTGTTCAATTGTCACAACATCTTATGAGGATTTTCATGGAAGCTAGGTATTTATAAGATTTTGCTTGCCAATTCAATTATAATTTAGCCAAAAAAACCGATAAATGATTCAGACAACGTCATGAGCACGATATCGACATGGGTTTCCCGTCGACTATAGCTCCAAGGATCATTAGTTCACCAAGATGACTTATCATCTTTGGAACATGATCCCTAACAGAGGTTCCTTCCACCATTTTTTTTCATTAGGTTTTTCATAGAAACCTGCTGGCAGCACGATCCCGGTCCCCAAACATCTCTTTGAGGTTCTCCATGATCTCATAGGTAGTGCCCATGTTCTCATGTTGATGCTGAAGCACATTAGACCTGGAGCTCAACATGTGGCACTTAGCCATGTGATCGGATTTGTGCCAACTCTTATAAGGATTGGCTTCTTTTTCAGGAGCCCCTTCTAAAGGTTCTTCAGGACATTCCTCAAGAAGCACAAATTTGTAATCCTCAGAACTTAGCACATTATTCAAATTCATCTTCCAATCAATATAATTTGATCCAATGAGTTTGTTTTGATTCAAGAGAATAGATAGTGGGTTGAATGAGTTCGTCATTTTGAACCTGAGAATCATGTAAATAAAACATATAAGGGAAACGTAAACTACCACTAGTCTAACAAACATAAAAATAGTATGCCACGATGGGTGGACGTCTACCATTCATTCTATCGTTAGACATGGTACCGTTGGTCCTGCAAGCTATAGCAGTGACTCCGATGGAGAGGATACTATAACTTACATCGTGTATACCATCATTTTATTTCTAAACCCATTATCCTATTACATTCCTCTCAGATAGAGAGATGACACATAAATATTGAAAGTGTGAGTATGCAGATGTATAAGAAACTAAGATACTCTAGAAGGGGGTGGAATAGAGTATGTCAACTTTTTGCAAAACTTGCTAACAAGTAGAAGAACTAGTGCAGACAAGGGAATTCAAGGCTCTGAACACAGGTTCAAGCCTTTGAAGAGAAGCAGAAAGTTTTAGAACAAGATTCCTTTTTCAAGGCCTTGAAAACAGTTCAAAAAATAAACAGTTTTTGTATGCAGCAAAAGCTTTGAAAGAGATGAACTGAAAATGCACAAGACAAGTGATTTATAGAGTTTAGTCCACTTGGACCTACTTATCTACCCCAGGGATTAGATCCCTGCAAGATTTTCAACTCAATTATTATTAATCAAAAGCTAAGCCCTAGAACTCAAGCACAGAGAGTTCTCTTACTCTGTTACAGCTTGTGGTTTTCCCTAACTTTTCTAATACCTGCTCTAGCTAACGGATTAACTAAGAATTCTCTATTGTTCACTTTGAACAATCCTTGAGAATGTATGTAGAAATGATACAAAAATGATCTACCAATATAGATCTATACAGAAGATCACTTAAGAGTAGAAAATTGTAGTGAAATGCAGTGAATCTGTGTATGGATTGGAAGAGATGAAGAACTTCTTTTGATGCTTGTCAATCCAGAATGCTTTCTCTGTATTTTCTCCTTGATAATTGTGTTCATGTTTCTTTGAATTTGAGCTCTTTAAATACTTCAAACAACTCTGCAAATCTCTCCAGATTTTGAGCAACAACCTTCCTATTTTGTAGGTAACAGAGTTTGACTATCTTGAGATCTTCTCCAACGGTTGAATGATTGTAATCTTCTGAGATATTGTTGTGATCCTGCATTGAACCATCAAGAGAAGCTGTCAAACACGTCTGATTGATCACAGGATCAAAGTCTTCAAGTGTTTCCAAGTCTGCAGCAATCCAGTTCAGGAAACAATCTTGCAAAACCTAGAAACAATATTTCCTGCATCATCATGGCCAAATATTTGATATAGCACGATTCAAAACATGTTAAACAATTTTTCTTTCATCATCTAACAACAAGTAATCAAACATATGCAAGAGAGATAATAGATTAGATCACAGAGTTAGCAGAAAACTCCCGCTGAGGATATGCTTTCAGGTTTAACAGTTTCAAGGCTTTGAATCCAGTTTCAAGGCCTTGAAAATAGTATATTTTCAAGCCTATGAAGCTGATTCAAGGCTTTGAAAGCTGTTTTAAGGCCTTGAAATAGCCAAGCTCTTTCAAGTCTTGAACAACCTGAGCTTTCAATCTCCCCCTTGATGAAAGACAAAACCAAATTATGCTTGATCCTTAGTATCTGCAAAATAAACTGATTAGTCTGCAATTTAACAAACACAGTTATTCCGAAAAGATCCAACTTATTTAAATACCAGAAAAAACACATAAATAGTTCAGCAGATAAAACCAAATAAACCTAAAAACCTAAACTGAAACCTAGGATATTCTCTCCCTTTTTTACTTTGATTAAAAAAGATAGAAGATGTTGGATCAAGTGTCTGGAAAACTTTGAAAACTCAAAGAAATAAAGCATAGAGAATATGGAAGAAAGAATAGGCAAGATTAGGGGTCCTTCTCATCTTCCTGATCTCCAGTTTCTTCCTCACTTTCTTCACTTTTGGTTTGAACTTCTTGAGAGATCACATACATTTCTTCAATGAAGGAGCTGATCTTTTCAATAACACTGTTGAATAGGAAGGTGAGTCCTTCCAGGGATTTCTTTCCATGCTTCAGTTTCTTCTTCACAGCTAACCTTTTCTGTTGAGGAGAGGCAGTTTGTATATTCTTCTTTCCTGCTTTTGATGTCTCTTGGGATGGCTCTTTGTCTTGTTTCCCTTTGTTTGTTAGAGCATACACACCATAAGATCCTGAAGAAGTGTCGGAGTTTGAATCTTGAATAAGGATTTCCTTTCCTTTTCCTTTAACCTCAGAGACTGTCTTCTTCTTGTCTCTCTTAGGGCTTCCAATATTGATACCCTTCTGTTTTTCTTGTGAAGAAGTCGTAGATTGTTTCTTCCTTGCTGGAGCTTGATCTTTTCTCACTATCTTCTTGGGTGGTGAGGATTATTCTTCTTCCTCAGTGAAGCTTTTGGACACAGAGTCCTCACTGATCTCTTGAACCTCTTCCATTGCTGCTTTTATCTTCTTCTCTGAAACTGGTTTTAAACCATTCGGTCTGAGGTTCTTCTTGTGCTCATTAGGGTTAGGGAGAAGAAAAGAGAGAGATTGAATGATACGGAATAAAGGAGAAGATAAGAGGATAAATACTAAAAGAGTTTGAGTTTCAAAAGGAAACTAGTATCTCTCTGATTCTAAAAAGATTAGCAAAGATCAGAGAAAATTTCAAACTATTATGTCGTTGGAAAATGAATATACTAATACTATTTTTGGCTAAAAAGAGATTTTTGAAAAAGGTAGGGACTATATTAGAAAATATCTACAAAGATATCACCCAGTATAGAATGATCCAAGTTTATTGACTATTATTGACTATTAGTGTAACAGATTCATTTTCACGGCTTTGAAAAGGCTTTCAAGACCTTGAAATACTGTAACACTGCAACAGATAAAAGATCAAAGCTTTGAACTGGTTTTCATGGCTTTGAAACTCAGTTCAAACCTTTGTAGACACAAATAACTTACCTTTCTTACCTTAAGCTCCCCCTAAACCAATGCAGTCTTATTTAGCATTCTCAATTCCAATCTTATAGCTGAGAACCTCTCATCTGCTAATGGTTTGGTAAAGATATCTGCAATTTGCATGTTAGTAGCAACAAATTCAAGAACAATATCACCTTTCTCAGCATGATCTCTGATGAAATGGTGTCTGACATCAATGTGCTTGGTTCTTGAGTGTTGTATTGGATTCTTTGTAATTTAAATTGCACTAGTGTTATCACACTTAATAGGTATGCCTCTGAAGTCAAATACAAGGTCTCTTAGCTGTTGAGCAATCCATAGTACTTGTGAGCAACATGCTCCTACAGCTATATATTCAGCTTCACCTGTTGGTAGAGTGACTGAATTTTGTTTCTTGGAATGCCAGCTAATCAAAGATGATCCAATGAATTGACCGGTTCCAGAAGTGCTTTTTCTATGAACTTTGTACCCTGCAAATTCAGCATCTGAAAAACCACTTAAAGAGAAGTTAGAATGTCTCGGATACCAAAGCCCTAAGTCTTTGGTACCATTGAGATATCTGAATATTCTCTTCAGAGAAGTTAAGTGTGATTCTTTTGGATCAGCTTGAAACCTAGCACACATGCATACACTAAACATAATATCTGGTCTGCTTGCTTTCAAATAGAGTAATGATCCAATCATGCCTCTATACTCTTTAACATTGACACTCTTACCAAATTCATCCTTGTCTAAGGATAGTGTAGAGCTCTTTGGAGTCTTGGCTTCCTTGCACTGAGCCATGCTGTATTTATTCAACAAGTATCTTGTGTACTTGCTTTGATTCAAAAAGATACCCTTCTTCAATTGATGTACTTAAAGTCCTAGGAAGAAGGTTAATTCTCCCATCATGCTCATTTCAAACTCCCTGCTCATAAGACTTGAGAATTCTCTGCACAATTGATCATTAGTAGCTCCAAACAATATATCATCAACATATATCTAGACTACAAGTAAATCTTTCTCATGAGTTTTAATGAAAAGAGTCTTGTCTACTAAACCTCTTTTGAAATCATTTTCAAGTAAAAACTTTGACAGTCTTTCATACCAAGCCCTTGGAGCTTGTTTCAAACCATAAAGACCTTTGTCAAGTTTGTAAACATGATCTGGAAAAATGTATTTTTCAAAACAAGGTGGTTGTGTAACATAAACTTCTTGTAAGTAGCCATTCAATAAAGCACACTTCACATCCATTTGAAATAGTTTCATATTCTTGTAACATGCAAATGCAAGTAAAATTATAATTACCTGGAAACTGGAGCAAAGGTTTCTTCATAGTCTATACCTTCTTGATTGTAACCTTGAGCAACTAACCTTGCTTTGTTTCTGATTACATTGCCACTTTCATCCAACTTGTTTTTGAATACCCATCTTGTACCAATGACAGAATGGTTTGTTGGTGCATGAACCATGTTCCAAACCTTGTTTCTCTCAAACTCATTGTGTTCACTTTGCATAGCAATGATCAAGTCTGCTTCTTGTAAAGCTTCCTTCACAGTTTTTGGTTCTACAAGAGAAATGAAATAATTAAAAGCACATAACTTCTTCAACTATGATCTAGTTTGTTTACCAGTGGTTGGATCTGATATGATATTATTAGCTGGATGGGATGAGAGATATTTGAATCTCTTCCTTGGAGACCATGGTTCAGGTTCACCATAAGTCTTCTCTGGTCTTTGAGTTGTATTTTCAAGGCCTTCAGAACTGTTTTCAAGGTCTTGAAAATGTCTTCTATTTTCTTCTGAGCCTTTCATGAATCCAAGTGGATTCTCAGTCTCTTCCTCTGATTCATGCTTGTTCAAATTCAAATCTGCAAAACTTTCACTCAAAGAACCATCATAGCTTTCATCAAAAAGAACATGAATGCTCTCTTCAACCAGTTTGGTTCTTTTATTGTAAACTCTATAAGCTTTGCTATTCAGAGAGTAACCAAGAAATATACCTTCATCACTTCTTGCATCAAACTTACCAAGATAGTCTTTTCCATTGTTATGGATACAACAAGTGCATCCAAAGGGTCTGAAGTAAGAGATGTTTGGCTTCCTCCCTTTGAATAATTCATAGGGGGTCTTCTTTAGAATAGTTCTGATCAAGCACCTGTTCAAAATATAGTTTGTTGTATTCACAGCTTCTGCCCACTAATGTTTTGGCAATTTGTTCTCAAGAAGCATTGCCCTTGACATATCTTCCAGAGTCCTGTTCTTTCTTTCAACAACACCATTTTGTTGAGGAGTTCTTGGAGCAGAAAAGTTGTGAGAAATACCATGCTTATCACAGAATAAATCAAACTGTAATTGATCAAATTCTCTACCATGGTCACTTCTGATTGAAGCCACAGGTAGGTTTTTCAAGTTTTGACGTTCTCTGCAAAGCTTTGAAAATTCAGAGAGAGCTTCAGATTTTTCTTTGAGAAACATAACCCAAGTGTATCTAGAAAAATCATCTACAACAACTAGCATATACCTTTTACCTTTTGGAGTAGAAGTCCTCATAGGACCACAGAGATCCATGTGAAGTAACTCAATGGGTCTAGTTGTACTTACAAACTTCTTTGGCTTAAAGGAACTTCTGGTGTGCTTTCCTTGTGCACATGCTTTGCATAACTCATCCTCCTTGAACTTGATGGATGGCAATCCTCTTACCAAGTCTTTAGAGATTAATTTGTTCAGAGTGTGCAAACTGATAGGACCAAGTTTCCTATGCCAAAGCTTTGAATCTTATTTCAAGGCCTTGAGACACTTCAAACTTTCACCTGCAACTTTGTTAATCTAAAAAGTATAAACATTGTTTGATCTAGAGGTTGTGAGAATGCAATCTCCTGATTTTCTCATTTTACACCACACACTTCTCTTTATCAAAGATGACTTTGTTTCCATTATCACAAAGCTGAGATACACTAAGAAAATTAAACTTCAAACCTTCAAATAAACATCAGAAATAGAGTTTTCAGAATTTGTACCAATTTTTCCAATACCAAGAATATTGCACTTTCCTTTATCACCAAGTGTTATTGATCCTTCTGATTTCTCCTTTAATTCAAAGAATAGAGATCTCTTTCCACTCATGTGTCTTGAGCAACCACTGTCCATGAACCACTTCTGTTGCTTGGTAACAACCAGCAAGCACCAATCACTGCCTTACCCAGCTGTTAGACCAAGTGTGGAATTTGGATTCATATTCAGGATCAACCATGTTAGGTGGTCTAACCCATTTAGGAGCCCAAATCTGCTTAACTTGTCCTTTAAGTTGGAAAGAAAAAGTGTTCCTCATTATGTGAGGGTTTCTTCTTCTAAAAGGACAAGTCATTTTAACATGACCAGTTTTATAGCAGTAATGACAAGTAAGAGAGGTTTTGTTTCCAGCTTTCACAAATCTGGTATTGTTTCTTCTTGGAAAGTCTGGATTGAATCCAATACCAGCTTTGTGAACAGACTGTGAGCTTCCTCCAAGAATCAAGTTCAACTTCTGTGTGGATCCAGCAAGCTTGATTTTGACTAGTTCAGATTCTTGAAGTTTCTCTGTAAGAGCAGTCTTTTGTCTTTCTAAGTCATCAACATGATGTCTTAGATTAATAAGGCTGTCATTCACAGAGGAATTTTCAGTGACTACTTCCTTGACTTGTGTTTTCAAGGCTTTGAAACTAGTTTTCAAGGCCTTGAAATCACTGTCAGTTTTCTTCTGAGAGATTTCATGATTCTCATTTAGGCAAACAAGTAGTAAATTTTTTTTAGCTTGCTCATGAACTTTTCTTTCAAGAGCCTGATCCCTTTCAGATAATCTTCCTCATTTAAAAGCATTGTTCTGAGATAATCTGAAAGAGCTTCTTTTGGTTTTGAAATTAAACATTTAACCATTAACTCAATGTTCTTTTCATAACTATCATCCTTCTTGGCCATGAAGCAAAGATTGGCATGTTCTTCTTCAGATTCACTGGAGCTGTCTGAATCACTCCATGAGGCTATCATGGCTTTCTTTCTTCTGTCATGATCTTTCTTCTGAAATTTCTTGCTCTTTTTATATGGACAATCTCTTATCAAGTGTCCTGAATCACCAAACTCAAAGCAGTTCATAACTTTTGACTTGCTTTGTGAGGAGGACTTACCTTTGTAGTCCTTGCTGTGGGATGGTCTATGCCTTTCTCTGTTGAACTCTTTGTTTCCAGAGTTTCTCTTCATTTTGAGAATACTTGTCAAGGCTTTGGAAATTAAGGCAACTAGATCTTCATCATCACCATCCTCAGTTTCAAGGCTTTGAATTCTCTCATTCTCTTTGGCTTTGAGGGCAAGATTTTTGACACTTTCTGGAAGTTCTCCATCAACTTCATTCATGGATATCTCATG
This sequence comes from Linanthus parryae, assembly GCA_023055425.1. NCBI lineage: Eukaryota > Viridiplantae > Streptophyta > Magnoliopsida > Ericales > Polemoniaceae > Linanthus > Linanthus parryae. The sequence continues at coordinate 710,179 of JALGPY010000051.1, forward strand.
TGTCAAGAGCTTCGCTAGGAGGTCATCAAGTTGTAAAGTTGAGAGATTCTGAGCTTCTTCAATTGCTGTGGTTTTTGATTCCCACTTTTCCTTTGGAAGACTTCTAAGTATCTTCCTCACCTTTTCCTCATTGGAAAAGTGTTTTCCTAGTGAGTCAAGGTTGTTGACAATATCAGTGAATCTCTTGAACATATCTATGATGGAATCATCTGCATTCATTTTGAACAGCTCATACTGTCTGAGATAAATGTTGATCTTGTTCTGTTTGACTTGGTTGGTTCCTTCAAAGGTAACCACAAGTTTATCCCAGATTTCTTTAGCAGTTGTGCATCCAGAGATACTGTTGAATTCATCTGTATTCAAAGCACAATACAAAATGTTAATAGCCTTGTAATTCTTAGAAACTTGCTCTAATTCATAAGAGGAGAGTGAGTCTTCTGTTTTGGGAGTTCTGATCCCATCTTTTTCTGTATAGAAAGTATGAGGTCCATTTAATGGACCAAAGCTCTAGATCTTGATAAATGATAAACATTTTCATGAGAGCTTTCCAGTGAGCAAAATTTTCTCCACAGAATAGAGGAGGTCTGGTAGCAGCTCTTCCCTGTAAGAAACCACCATCACCTGCAGTACTCATGATCACTAGATGGTTAAATCTTATACAGTGATACAAGCTCTGACACCAATTGAAAGTGTGAGTATGCAGATGTATAAGCAACTAAGATACTCTAGAAGGGGGGGTTGAATAGAGTATGCCAACTTTTTGCAAAACTTGCTAACAATTAAAAGAACTAGTGCAGACAAGGGAATTCAAGGCTTTGAACACAGGTTCAGGCCTTTGAAGAGAATCAGAAAGTTTAGAACAAGATGCCTTTTTGAAGGACTTGAAAACAAGTTCAAACCCTTCAAAAATAAACAATTTTTGTATGCAGCAAAAGCTTTGAAAGAGATGAACTGAAAATGCACAAGACAAGTGATTTATAGAGTTCAGTCCACTTGGACCTACGTCTCTACCTCAGGGATTAGATCCCTGCAGGATTTTCAACTCAATTCTTATATATCAAAAGCTAAGCACTAGAACTCAAGCACAGAGAGTTCCCTTACTCTGTTACAGCTTGTGGTTTTCCCTAACATGTTTAGTACCTGCTCTAGCTAACTGATTAATTAAGAATTCTCTACTATTCACTTTGAACAATCCTTGAGAATGTATGTAGAAATGATACAGAAATGATCTACCAATATAGCTCTATACATAAGATCACTTAAGAGTAGAAACTGCAGTGAAATGCAGTGAACTTCTGTGTATGGATTGGAAGAGATGAAGAACTTCTTTGATGCTTGTCAATCCAGAATGCTTTCTCTGTATTTTCCCGTTGACAATTCTGTTCATTTTACTTCGAATTTGAGCTCTTTAAATACTTCAAACAACTCTGCTAAGCTCTCCAAATTTTCAGCAACAACCTTCCTATTTTGTAGGTAATAGAGTTTGACTATCTTTAGATCTTCTCCAACGGTTGAATGATTGTAATATTCTGAGATATTTTTGTAAATCTTCATTTAACCATCAAGAGAAGCTGTCAAACACGTATGATTGATCACAGGATCAAAGTCTTCAAGTGTTTCCAAGTCTGCAGCTATCCAGTTTAGGAAACACTCCTGCAAAACTTAGAAACAATATTTCCTGCAGTATCATGGTCAAACAGTTGATATAGCACGATTCAAAACATGTTAAACAATTTTTCTTTCATCATCTAACTACAAGTAATCGAACATATGCAAAGAGATAATAGATTAGATCAGAGAGTTAGCAGATAAACTCCCCCTGAGCATATGCTTTCATGTTTAACATTTCAAGGCTTTGAATCCAGTTTCAAGGCCTTGAAAATAGTCAGCCTCTGAAGCTGATTCAAGGCTTTGAAATCTGTTTCAAGGCCTTTAAATAGCCAAGCTCTTTCAGGTATTGAACAACCTGAGCTTTCAAATATTAATTATTAGAAGTATCTTAATAGTAAATTATACCACTGATACTATAGTAGTTATGTTCGATAAGAAGGTTAACTCCAAGGCTAACACACACAACCAACTGTAGGGTTTTGTAACGGATTACGTAGCGGAATTAAATAATAAAAGATCCGCTCAAGACCCTTCAAGGATCACAGGAAGATAATTCATAACGATAGTAAAGGATTCGTAATAGTCACCTTGTAGGTTTCCTGTGATGGCTTTAAACGCGAATACTGTCACGTCTCTATGGTTGATCCATGCCTAGGATTGAGATGTAGGTCCTCCAACTCCTTGTGCTAGCTAGGAACGATGGAAGAGGAAGAAGAAATCACACAACGAATCGCCAAAGAGGGGGTTCGGCCCTCTATGTGGCCGACGGGTAGAGGGGCGGCAAAGGGGGCTTCGGCCTCCTTTTGTTTCTCTCTCTCTCCTTGATTTATTCTCTCCTACTCAAAGTATGTAGATGTGTAGAGAAAATAATCTAGGAGTGTTCTTTATATAGTCCAACAACTCCTTGTCCTACTACATAAAGAACCCCTCTCCTAATCCTACTCATGAAAGGATTAGTCCCCTTTGCAAACTAGCCATAATCATGTCCATACATGGATTAGTTATCTTTGCAAACTAGTCCTAATCATGTATCTACATGAATTAGTCCACCTTGGAAAATCATAATCATTACATGAATTAGACCACCTTGAAAATTAGTCCTACTAAGTTTGCAAGTGGTTGCGTTTTGATCCTTCTAATTAATTAATCATATCAATTAATTCCCAAGTCTAGTTCAATCCATATGGCGTGTGACCCCATAGCTTTCTACTTAGTTGGTAGTAACTATTTACTAACATGGAGCGGCCTCTAGCAAGACATCAACGCTACCCACCTAATAGAAATAGTCATCCGACAAACCTTGTGCAAGTATTGTCTCATCCCTTTGTCTCTATATCCGGATTGGACACGAGACATACAAGTCACACTCGTATATCCAATCCATAGTATCTCGATCCTGGGAATAGCCTTATTCGTGCAGATAACATCAATATCTCATATTGATTTATCTGAGTTTGGCCAGACATTTTATAAGCACTTTCCCTCGAGTGGCGGAGGATATTTGGTCCCGTTATGTGGGAGGGACAAATTCTATCTACATCACTACAATCTCTAATCTTGCTTCATATTGTGTCCGATCGCGCCGTTATGGCTACCCAGTCACGATGTAGCGTTTGACGCTACCAAAACACAATATCACAACTACATGATCTAGTGACTTCAAGTCTAAGGATGACAATACCGTTGTCACCTCGAGAAGTGCTTGTGACTTTTACATAACCAGTATGTAGCCTTCTCGGAGATGGGTCAATCCAGTATGTCATTACCCCTAATGCATACCCGTGTGTTGGATCGTGATATCTCCATATCAATCCAACCCCATACTAGTCTATAGTTGATTGTCCTATTAATCAATATAATGGACTAGGGATATTTAAGAATATAACAATTATATTATAAGGACTTCATTCATGTTAACATATCTCTATATTGATAACATAATGAATCGTAAATCCATAAATGTCACAAGAAATAGATTTCCTCTAGGGCATATTTCCAACACCAACTACATCACTTATTAATTCATGATGGAGACCGCGTGATCTATCAGCACTAGACTCCCTCTCACAGTTAGTTGTTTGAACAATATAATACGAGTTAATTTATTTATCCATGTTGTCTATGATCAACATGAAATCATCCACAATAATCATAAACATAGATAAAATCAAGCACATAATAAGAATTCAACCACACACAGGCATGCTATTATAGTCAAAGCTTCATTAGTTATGCTAGCATGCTCCGGTTAACCCCCGACACGGGGATCGACCTTACCAAGAAGGTCGCCAAAAACTTTTTCTGAAAACCGCCATGTCGTCTCTGTGGAATTCTTGAAGATCTGCAATCTTTCGGCCTTGCGTCTTCACTAATATTACAGTAACCCTAGTCTCCATGGATTCCGCAAATCGGTTTGTAATACAATACCAAAGACTGCTACATACTTTCAATACCAGCAAGGAGATCACATGTTCATCTAAAACTGGAGTAAGAGAACCTAGGGTTTACTATTACAGAAGGTTACAAATTTTTTTGAACCACGAAAAACAGCATGTGAACCAAAATTAAATCAAAACACAAATAAAAGATAGTATGACCATGATAGCAGGACATAATTCAATCTGAACAGAGTCAGACATCGCAATCTTCCTTCTCCAACATATATAGTCGGTTTGATTACTCGATAACATGGCTCATGTATAGCAGATATGCAAAGTCGAACCAGGCTCTGATACCAATTGAAGGGAGGCGAATACCTTGACCAGATCTATTTCATGTATGCTGTACCGATTAAAATTTGTATCCAACATGAACACTATAATCCCTACTAGGCAGAATTAAGGTTTATACATGCGTCTAAGCTAGCTGATGTAGGTCTGAATCACTCAGAATCTTCTCCCGTGTTCCCGAAGTTCATTCTGGCTGCAAGTGTGGGCTTGCTGCTTCCAGTTCCTTCTTGGACTCAAGAAATATTGATCTCACTCTCGAAATCCTATATTTTGGTGTGTATGAAGCATACAAAAATCTGAAGGCTAAGGCTACTTATATAGGCTACGGGAGGGACCTGGAGGAGAAAATACGAATCAGGCTCCCAACTTTATTGGGACTTATGGTTCCACCCAAACCTAGCCCAAATAAAGTTAATAACAGTTAGCACCACTAAATAACTATTATTGCACTCATGTCCATATTCTCAAAAATAATATTTGGATCTCCTGTTATTATATAATTATAATCTTCCCATGTTAAGATTACAGATATTCGTCGATTAAATTAATCATTGGCTAATTCACTTAATCGACCTCTTTCCATTTCCTTGATCCTTAACACTTAACTTATTTGACATGTCCATATTACCAAGTAATCTACGTGCAGGGTTTCACATGAACAATTCATCAAGGGGATATCATTAATCCGATAACTGGGACATGGATTCTTTCGATACATCAATTTACACCATGGACTCAATAATATCACCCAACTCATCGAGGTGATTGACTCCATAGGAATTTCACTCACTTGACTTGTCAAAGCAATAACTACTAAAAACATGTGCAAATTGACTATCTAAGGATTAAGAGCATAAGTAATCATATTAACCATGAGACGCAAATTGTCTTGTTATGTTAGTACAATGACAATGATCTCAACTTGGTCATGTTCAATATACACAAAGTATACTACCACATAGATTTAAAACTATAGTATGAACTATACCGTTTCCAATAGCCAAGACAGGCTTACTAAAACAATGTGTTACAACCGTTCCGATTATTTGTCTAATTCCATCTAGATTGTGAAATCATAACTTTCATTACACAAGAACCGAAGGTATGATCTTCTGTGTGTAAGCTAGACTCTACACACCAGATCTTCTACTATGTGGAATAATAGAAAACTATGCATAATAATAACATAACGCAAAACATTGCCCAAAACTATTCTCATAAATGTCAAATTCAAATAATTCAATACAAAAAGCATGAATTTAGTATTCAGTCCAACATAATATTACGTAAAGATGAAGATATGGTTAACCCGTATCAATGAACTAATGAAAATACGAGTTGTGAACTGGTTTAGCCACCCCTTAATTTGGATTTTCCAGCTGATTTTTATGATCGTCCAGGTGGGGGCTTATTTATGGACTTATTAGGTCTTTCTATGGGATTTTCTCGACCTGGGCGTTTCCTGCTTCTCCGAGCCCTTCCATGGTTACTACAATCTGTAAACAATCAGATTAATAGATTTAATATTATGTAAAAAAAATCAAATTTTAATGGTGTGTCTAATAGGTAATGCAGATTGTGAAAGTTCCTAAATTAATCAAGAGTGATGATAAGTGGCCCTCTGTCGTAGCCTGAACGATAGCTAGAATGGGACGTGACTGCCACATCAACAAATTGATAAAAAAGAAAAAAAGAATTACAGAAAAAACAAGAAATCAAAACAAATTAGAAAGAAAAATCATGTAGTAAAAAAAACAAAAAAATTATAAACTTTTTTTTCTTTTTTTCCTCTCAATGTAGTGATGTGGCATGATCACCGTTCTGGCAACGAGAGTGGACTGCTTATCAATACTCAATAATCAAATTAAAAAGTGTGTTAATTTTGTAATTCAAGAAATAATAAACATGGCTTTACTTCTGCTGGCGGTTTGCCCACTGCTACGTAAGTTCTCGTCAGTGGTCCATAATCCATGGTAACCTACGATAAAGAAAAGAAAACTGAAAAATCAAATTTAAACATATTATTAGACAGTGGATCATAACATTACATCGATATATTATTATGATGGTAATATTATTATAAAATATATTAATTTGATGGCATATTTTAGTCCATTACTTTAAAATACATATTTTGTAATACTATATTTCATAAATAATAAATTTAGATAAAATTATAAATAAATAAGTAAATCTAGTAGTTCTTTTTAAGTGACCGAAAACTCATATATTAAGGCAATATGTGTGTGTGTGTGTGTGTGTAAGCACGAGAGATTGTGTTCTCATCATGTTTTACGAGAGCTGGATCTTGGTAAACATGTTGAGTGAGACTGCAATGGCTGAACAAGGTTGCTCTGGTTGTTAGCGGTGGTGTCAGTTTGAGTAAAAGAAGGGACCGTAGTTTAATAACAATAAAATTATAGGGAAATTAAACATTTACTTAGGACAACCAAAAATAAAGAGAAATTATAAATTGGAAATATTTTAAAGAAACTTAAAATTTACTTAGGATAACTAAAAATGTTAATAAAATTAAACAAGCTGGGTTGTGGGATTGCTTAGCAATATTCCCAATTGTTGTATGTGAATATTTGAGTTTCTCCGTTGATTGGAGATGATGATTACTATGTGGAATATGCTTACCATGTGGATATTATTGTGAAGTTACTCAACGTATGTGATAAATGTTGTTTGGTTATTTAGATTATTTAAATCTAAATTTGATAATTAGTGTATGCGTGGATTAGAATCTTTCTGAGACTTTTTCTTCTCTTTTCTCAGATGGCTTCCCAACCAGCACCTTCTCTTCAGCTCGAGGACTCTCCGCTTCTCATGGATTTTTGTCCTGGACATAGATCATTGCTCAGTTTTGCCAGCGTGCGACCACCCGTTGCGAGGCGCAGATTGATTGCCTACTTGGTAGTCCTGAACTTGCGAACCCGTTGCTGATAATACATTGCCTCTTGAAGGGATTACCTGATGCGCACCCATGGATGAAAAAAATAAGCAGTACCAAGACTTGGTGATCTATGATAGATGCGTTTTTGTTCCCAATGACGCTTGGTGGTACTATGCGAATCTTGGCATATACGGACAAGCCTATGGGACATTTTCATGCAGCCGGACTCATACAGAAATATGAGAACCACGTTGCTCAGATGGAGGCTCGGGGTGGGAATCTCCGATGAGGATCCAGAAGAGTAGGAAGAGACGGAAGAGGATCAGGAAGAGGAGAAAGAACCAGAAGAACAAGAAGATCCTGAAGAGGAGCCAGAAGAACAGGAAGCGCAAGCGGAGGAGATTTCCGTAGAGGACGAGGTACCCGACCAGATTTCAAAGGAGTTCGAATCAAGTAAACCACCCATCCCAGCTCCTATCGACCTCACCAATATAAACCGAGCAGATCTTGTCACGTACCAAACTGGCCAGGAAACTATAGAACCATACTGCGTCTGTTTCAGATATCTTTGCATTGCATGGGGCCATCGCGCAGACTTCGACAGCCCGCATGGTCACCCTTTGACCATATGCCACTTCACACTCCGAGGATTTCCATATGTGCATCCTTGGAGGAACTTGAGGTATCAGTACCGTGACCTACCCATTTGGAACGTGTGGGGCGAGACTGTACTTAATGAATCTAGGAACAAACACATGAGCATAAAGTCTACGAGATTGACCCAGTTGAGCTTCAGGAACGACTAGAGGACTTAGCTCAAAAAGGAGACCAGTAGAACATGGATGTGGACCAAGAGGAAGAGCATGTTCAGTTTGTAGAGGATGACGAGGAACTGGATGAGGACGGGATCGATATTTCAGAGACCGACTCTGAGTGCCTGATGAATGTGAGGAGCCCTACTACACCTCGCTCACCCGTTAGTTTTCCTTTTCTGTCTTTCATTCCATTTTTTCCCAAGGGAGAACGATTAATATTAGGATTTTGATTAAGTATATGTTCTTTTTGTGTTGGATTAGTTTCTTTGGTTGGACCCTTATGTGTATTATACAGTATTTGAATTGATAAATGTATGGTTATTTTATATTATCTCTCACATGTGTATGATTGGGTTAGAGTTTTATTAAGTACGATATATTCATAAGTTACAATGCGATATGCAAATCCTCTTTGTTATTATACCATGTCTACACCATCTAGCAACGATGGAACAAGGAAACTAGCAAGTGCAAGGCGGAGCAACCCCGCAAATCGACCATGTTGAATTTCAAAATCTACAACAGGCCACCCTGACCCTAACCCATATGATCCACAATTCCCACAATGGAGGGGGAGACATCATGAGAAAGGTGGTCGAACTCCGACCATATTTCTTCTATGGGACAAATAACCCGACAACCATGGAAACTATGTCAGAGACTTTGGGAAAACTCTGAATTATGTGCGCTGCCTAGAGAATCAGCATGTTTAATTAGCAATTTACTACTTCAAGGAGGAAGGTGATGATTAGTGGCCAGCTAAGGGGAATGAACTACATTCCTAGGAAGGATAAAATGAAAATTTGAGAGTGACATTTCGTAATGTTTCTATCCTGAACATGCAAGGATAGAGAGTTTAAAAAATTCATGAATTTCAAACAATGATGTGACGCCTCTCGCCATATCAAAAAATGTACATGGAGCTGATGAGATTCAGAAGGGAACTCGTGCCAACCGAGGCAAATAGGTCAAGAGGTTTCTGGGAGGTTTGAAGTTCCAACTTTGAATGGCCTTCGTCGCAATCCGATTTTAATACTCTCATGGATGCCTATGGAGAAGATCAATACGTCTAGAACATGATAACGAGAATAATGAGGAAAGTAGAAAGAGGACTTCCGAAGCAACAGTAACACCAGTTTCCAAAATAGCGGCACGAGGAACAATAGCGGAGATAAGAGGTCCCATCCCAACCCAAACCCTACCAACCAGTTTGGCAACCAAAACCATGGAGGTTTAGGGAAGATAGAGTCTACAACTATAAGAAATGCGGTAGGAATCACCGAGGATTTGATTTTCGAGGGAATAAGGTTAACTGCTTCGAGTGTGGAAAGTTAGGCTATCGTAGGTTTGATTTCCGATCAAGACCCTCGGGAAGAAACAGTGGTGGAAGCCTCAACAATCATTATTCCAAAAACTATGTAATCTTCAATGGAGGATATAATGCGAACCGCCAAGCACGGAATGGTGGATTCAACCATGGACGTAACAAATATGGTGGAAATAATGGTGGATTCAACCACGGAGGCAATAACAACAGGAGGAAACCAGCAGAATTACCAGCAAGGTGGAGGTTACCGCAATGGCAACAATGGAGGTTACAACCAGGTTAGGAGAAAAAACAACAAGAACAGTGGAGGTAGCTACAACAAGGGTAACAATTGGCAAGGATGGAACGATTATAATAATCGAAACCAGGGAAGCAATGTCAGATCCGCATCCACAGTAGCAGCAGAAACTACCACACAAGCAACCAAAACCAATAACAAGAAAGGAAAAATCACCGTGATGAACCAGAGAAAAGCAGAGCAGGACAACATAGTGAATGGTACATTCCTTATGCACTCTACGCCTGCTTTTGTCTTATCTGATTCTGGAATTACATTTTCTTTCATTTCATCATCTTTTGCTAATAAGCTAGATTTACCAACTCCCACACCTATATTTATTGCTATATCTACCCCTAATGGAAGTTATATCCTGTAATACCATGTACCTTGGAGCAAGCAATAAATCCTAGGTTCTGAAATACCCTCATACCTTATACTTTTCAATTTGGGAAATTTAGATGTTATATTGGGTATGGATTGGCTTAGCAAGTATAAGGCAACCATAGAGTGTACCTAACAGAAGTTTAGGTTCCGTGGACCGAAACTATAACATCTATCCTAGAGTGGTATAACCAGTGGACCTACCGTCCAAATTGTGCTAGCATTAACCATCCTTTGGAAATTGATAAAGTCATAAGGCATACCACTGTATGATCCACGATCAGGAGAAAGAATGGGAGAAATTTGAGGATATCACGGTTGTGATAGATTTTCCTGATGTGTTTCCGGAGGAACTTCCAGGGATACCGCCAAAGAGCGCAGTAGATTTCAAAATCGACTTAGTGCCAGAGACTAGATTGATTTCTAAGGCACCATACAGGATGACAACAGCTGAGTTAAAATAGTTGAAGGAGAAACTTAAGGAGATATTAGATAAGGGTTACATTAAACCTAGTGTCTCAACATGGGGAGCACCAGTCTTGTTCGTGGAGAAGAAGGACGGAAGTCTAAGGCTTTGGATAGACTATTCCGAGTTAAACGGTGTAACCATCAAGAACAAGTACCCACTTCCCATGATCGACGACTTGTTTGACCAGCTACAAGGATTCGATACATTTTCAAAGATCATTTAAGCTCAAGTTACCATCAAATTAGGACAGCCGAGACGGATATTCCTAAGAAAACTTTTTGAACTCGAAATGGTCATTTATGAGTTCATAGTGATGCGATTAGGTTTGATAAATGCACCTTCAGCATCCGTGGAGTTGATGAACCGCGTTTTGTAGAAGTACCTAGATAAATTTGTTATCGTGTTCATCGATGACATTCTAATTTGCTCTAAGGGAAAGGAGGAGCACGAACAGTGCTTGAAATAAGTGTTGGAAACGCTAAGGGAAGAGAGATTGTATGGGAAGTTATAGAAGTGCGAATTTTAGTTGGATAAAGTACCTTTCTAGGGGCACATAATATCTAAGGAAGGAGTGTTAGTGGACCTGGGAAAAGTACCGGCAGTGAAGGACTGGCCAACACGAAAGAACGTGACTGAGATAATAAGTTTCATAGGAGTGGAAGGTTACTATCGGAGGTTTGTAAAAGTTTTCTCGAAGATCGCAAGACCCATGAAAGCCTTAATTAGTCGAGTAAGTATTTGTGGGAAGACAGTGTGAGGAAGCTTTCCAAACACTTAAGGATAAGTTGACATTAGCAGTCGTGTTGAACTTACCTACTGAAGGAGTATTGTTTGAAGTTTATAGCAATGCGTCGAAACATGTTTTAAGATGTGTTTTGATGCAAGGTGGGAAAGTACTAGCGCATTCTTCTATGAAACTAAAGTCCTGCGAATAGAACTACTCGAACCATGATTTGGAGTTTGCTACTATAGCTTTTTTTTGAACATATGGATACACTACAAGTATGGAACGACTTGCAAGATCTTCACGAATCACAGGAGTCTAAAGTACATATTCACGGAAAAGGAGTTGAACGTCAAAGAAGGTGGTTGGAATTTGTGAAGGATTATGATATGAAAATACAATACCAATAAGAAAAGCCAACGTCGTGGCAGACACTTTGAGTCGAAAGACGAATCACACAGTGAATTCCTTATGGGTTTTGCCGCGTAAAATTTATGGGATTTTCGAAAAGTAAGATCGAATTTTATATGTAATGGACTACAAGTAGCATGTTACACAATTTGTCAATAGTGTCAGACAACTTTGCTGAGATAAAGGAAGGACAGAAGGAGGATGCGTTTCTGCACCAGATCAAGAAAAAGATCGAGAAGGAGAAAGCACTCGACGTCAAGATCGAGGAAGATGGCAATGTAAATTTCAAATAAAGATGGTGTATTCCGATTAAGTGTGCAGAAATAAAGGAGAAGATCATGCAGGAAGCTCATAATACGCCGTATTCGGTACGCCCAGGAAGAGACAAACTTCACAAGGATCTGTATGCTGAAAATGAGTGGATTCTAAGAGTCTAATAGTAATTTTTGGTGTGTTCAAGAACAGGGTCGATGAAGCCTTTGCGTAGGGCCGCAAATTCTCGAGGGGCACCAAATTTTACAAACTATAAGAGGTATTTTTGTCCTTTATGTATAGTTAATATTGTTAAAAATTCAAATAATTTTGATATGTTCTTTTGGGGTCAATCTATTAGAAATATGTATCATATTCTTTTTATGCCTGTAAATTTCAATCGTGCATTTAAGATTACTGATAATAATTGGTCGTGTTCAACTCTCTCTCACCTAATTTTTCGCCTCAAATTTCTCAAAGTGTGTCCTCTTCGATGAACTATTCTCCATAAAAACTGCTACGTTAAGTCCATCCCTACAAGGGCTTTCTTAGCATCTAGAAATATACATGTTAATACTTCATGCTCTTTATGCCATTTTTTATATTGAATCCATTGACCACATTTTTATCTCGAGTCATATTTTCATATTAATCAGCCTCATACTAAGACTATCTTTGATGGTTGGATTAAGAGTTTGCTCAGATTAACGAAACCACATTATGTTCTTGGGATTAAATTGGTAGCAGTCTGCGTGGTTATTTGGAAAGCAAGAAATGCAACAATCTTCAATAATGTTCCTCCAAATATTGAAACTTGCTACTTTGAAGAAGTGGGAACCATCGGCCAGATTATTATGGCTTTTGTTTCTGCTTCTAATCAAATTCATGACATGCAGTGTTAGCTCCCAAGAAAGAGAGGAAGAAGCTCAGGCCTCGAGCCTCATTTGCTGACAAGGCTAAAGACGTACTGACTTCGGATCTCCCTCAATCCTGTACCCAGAAGACGAAGGTTGATCCTGTTGATTCAAAGACCCTTGAATGTGTTTTGGATGGTAATTTTTTTGAGTGATGAAAGACAAAGACAAAGAAATAAGCAGCAAAATATTGAAGTTACTCCAAGGCCTTGTGATACTGACAGAACTTCAAAGCCTTGAGAGTTGTTTTATTCTGCTATATGTTCTAACAGTTCTGTGTTGCAGATGGGATATCTGATTATACAAATCAGGGATTTACTGCATATACTTATAGATTACACTATTTACATATCTAATACAATTGCAGATGATCAGAACAGTAAGAATCAAAGTTATCTGGATTTAACTTTGAATATCTGTGAAGCAGATTCAGAGCTCCAAGGCCTTGAGATGTGTCTTGAGCTGCTGACAGGTTTTACAGAACTGAGTTGATTCTTTCTTGCAGGTTGTGATTCTTATTATTGTGATTATCCATTGACTTCTAAGAGTCTTAAACTTGTTTTCATGATTTATATGCATTAGAAGTTATACAGGTTAATGTTCTAATCTTTTAACCAGTTTTATCAGAAACTGGATAACGAAACAGTCATAGCACTGTTAACTTTTTTGGATTTTGTTGTTGCTGTATTTCAATGCTGTTGCAGGGCTGTTAAACGTGCAAGAGCAATCTCAACAAACTCCAACGGATATCCACTTAGAGCTGTTTGAATTTCAGTTGAAAACAGAAAGAGGATTTGTAGGAACTGAGATCCTAAAATCTCTCAATCAGTTGCAGCTGTGGATAAAAGAGACTGGTTTGAATTTTGAAGCAAAAAGAGAGGCTTGCAGAATATTCTGAAAGGTGTGAAAAATTCGTGGGAGATCATTCATTCAAACACACAAGAATTCAAGCTTCAATCCAGATTCTAGAAGATCAAATCAATCCAGTTTCCAGAAGAATACATCCAGGCTTCAGCAGCTTATTTCTTCTATTGTGTTCTTCACTTGTACTTTAATCTGTGTATCTTTAAATAACTTAAACCTCACTTAACCTAGTGGTTGGTTGTTCAAGTGAACAACAAGAGGTTCTTGTTAGCTCAACAGTTAGTAGATGGAACTAGATAGGTTTGAACCACAAGCTGTATAGGTGTAAGGGAAATCACATAGGCTTGAAGATCAAAGGCTGTTTCTGTGTGAGTAATAAGAAGTATTTTTCCAATCCTGATGGGATTAGATCCCTCAGGCAGAGATTATGTCCATTGGGACTGAACTCTGTAAATTGCTTTGTGTTCTTTACTTTACAGTTTGATTTTTATCTGCTGCATACAACTCAAAGCAAACTAGGGTTCATAAGCTGCTTAGAATTGATTTTAGTTCAAGACCTTGAAGCTTTCTATTTTGACTTTGGAAGTTTCAGACAGTTTACTAAAATCTCAAAGCCTTGAGATTTGAGTTTCACACAAAGTTATTCTGTTAAACTTTGAGTTTTGCAAAAAGTTTTCATACTCTATTCAACCCCCCCCCCCCCTCCCCCTTCTAGAGTATTTAGGTCCAGTATTTAGTCTACATTACACATTTTCAGATCCAAATGAGATTGCTTTAATCAGGTTTCTCACCGAAAAGTCCGATTTCAAGAAAACCAGTTCCGCGTAGTGTTTGCTTTGAGAGGGTCATTATGGTTTTTCTGTGTATATTTCGAATTTGGCCTCAGACTGTTGGACATTTATCGTTGTTCTTGTTTTGTTTCTTGTTGGTTTTGGTTAGTCCCTACTAGTTAGTCTCTGCTAGTTTGATCTTCTATGTCATGTTTGGATGTTTATCGTTGTATTTGGCTCCATGCTAATTGAAGCTCTCAAAAAAACAATGATTTTGCTTTTAAATAACTTCTTTCAGAGTCTATCAAATTAGATTTTGTCCATACAAGACTTTTAGCTAAAATGACTCTCTACCCTGCAAAAAGTTCCTCAAATTCTCTCGATTCTTCAAATTAGATATTCTTTTTTAATTTTACAGGTCGAGTTGAATTTTAAATGGAATTAATTATCAAGTCAATTATATTTTATTTTTTCAATTTGGGGGCTGGATTTAAATGTCTACATTTTAATTATAAATACTTTTACTCTGGATGCTTGGTCGAAGACCCCGATCTAAGTCTCTTCAATACATTAGAACTTAGAAGAACAGTAGACTGATCAATTTCCTTACGCATGTGAAATTGAGATTTCTGGGGACAGTGTGTGAGTGTATCATATCCCAATTTTGATGAGTTATTAACTCAAATCTTTTTTATTTGAAGTGATATTTCCTCAAACTGATTGCATCGTTTGATTTTGCTATCCAATATTTTGTTCTGCCTAGGTTTGTTTCAAACTTTGAAGTACAATGCCTACTAGGACACAAGAAAGTGGGTATGATAAAAGGAAATAAAACATAAACAATAACAATTAGTGGACTAATAGGTTGTCCATATAAATTTGCTGCCACAATTAATTTGTGGTCTATATAAATTTGCCATCAAAATAAATTCGAAAAATTAAGAAATACCACTCTGTCTCCGTTCTTTGTTCCCCATTTCACTTATGTCAATATTCACTGTGTTACTTTGACCCGGTAATTTGGATAACAAAATAATGCAAATTTTTTATAATCTTTTCATGGTGTTGTAGAGTAAAATGTCCTCCATAATACGGTGAAAAAATATCAAAAAATTGTATCGCTTTGCTATCTAAATCACCCAATCAAAGTGATCCAGATACGAGTCAAAAATCATAATGAGAACAAATAGCATAGACGGAGTGGTAGTGGTAAATCAAAATGGAAAATATTTGATTCGATGAAGTTAAAAATGAATCAAACAAAAAATTGATGCCTTTTACAATTAGAGATTGATATTTCTTTTATTAATTAATGGACTTAAAAGTTTCACATTTCTACCATAAAGGGGCATCCAGCTTGTGGTTCGCTTAGGGCATCGAAAAACTTAGAGCCGGCCCTGTTCAAGCATTAGAGATTGTGTGCTCACGGTGTTTTACAAGAGCAGGAAGATGGTAAAGATAGTGAGTGAGACTGTAATAGCTTAAGAACGTAGCTATGGTGGTTGGCCATAGTGTCGGGTTGAATAAAATAAGGGGTAGTAGTTTAATCACTGCATATTTTATATGGAAAAACCTAGTCGTAACAAGTTAACTTTGGGTGAGAAATGAGAGGATTCTAAAGGTATAATAATGGCCATCGCGTACTTAAATTTCTTAATCACCATGGACGAATTTGAGAACATAAATACCAAAGTGTTTTTCCTAAAAAAAATACTAAAGTGTAACAAAATCTAAAATATATGTACCACCTTTAAATTTTGCCAAAATATTGTTTTGGCAAGAAATAGTTGTTGATTGCATGCTCCCCGTATACTATAATTGTCTGATTACAATCTCCATCTCTACATCTGTCGATAGCAACCCCCATTTGCAGTGGTGCTAGTTTAGTGAAACTGAGATTATTAATTTTTAAGGTAACTAAGAAAATTTTATAGTTAACCACATTAGAGAATATTCTGTTAGCTAGTCCTAATTAGTGAGAGCAACACAGTCAACTCCATACTAATAAAGCACGGTAAATGACGCAAACCACCCTCACATATAGCATATTCGAGCCTACTACCTTCAACTGTGGCAAATACCGTTATACTTGCGACCCTTCTGTATGACCCAAACTTGAGGACTATTTTGCCTCCACTGCCTGCTACTTCATCAATTCCTCAACATACTACACCGCAACAACCACCACCACAACCACCACCAACCCAACCCCACAACCACCATACCAAAATCGAACCTACACAAATTAACCTCAAATTTCATCCAACAAACAAACACCTTAGAGCCCTCAAAATCTAAAACTAGGCCCCTTTCCCATGTTGAAGCTCCACCACCACTACAAACCCAAAGCACAAGCTCGAATTAAATCCCAAAAATCAAGTAAGACGGCCTAATCTCAAAATGTCAAAATCAAAATTCAAACTCAACTCGCTCCAGGAATCGCTGGAGAAGAGGGGGACAGAGTTCAAATCCAAATCGAGACCAAGAGAGAGCTACAGCAGAGATCGAGAGAGAGAGAGAGAGAGAGAGAGAGGCGGAGAAGATACATAGCGTATTCTTCTCTCTTCCTCTGCTTTATCTATACTTTGTTTATTTTTTTTCCTTTTAATAACATATTTTTAATGGACAATTCTACCCTCCAAATATTTGACTGTGTTCGAATGAAAATTCTCCTAATTTCAACAAGCTAACACTATTGTAATTGGGGGTTTTAATAAACCAATTTTAAAACTGGATATTGTAATCAGCTATTGTGGTATACTGGAGGTATGCTGGCAATTGAGCTTTCATATAGAGGAAGTTAAAGTGAAAGAAAAAAATCGAGAATATGGTACTCACTGTGGAATTTGCAATTTAAATATAAAGACATTTAAACTAGGCGGATAAGAACATAAAACATTGATATAAATAAATTTACTAAGAAAAATGATCAACTTCCAAAACGGTAAGGCAAGAAACATATAATAAAACTTCGTACCTACAGTATACCATTAACTTACTGAGTTCGAGCATTTCTGTATCTCTCTTACCTGTATTCCAAGTTCAGCGTCGGCGGTGTTGGTAGACAACATGATAGTGATCATCAGGAAAACGGAAATCAGAAATAATACTCCTCTTCCATTGTTATTTTTCTTCTGATGAGACATTATCATTGACTGATCTAGAGAGTCTTTGTTTGTGGTTTTTACTTCTTGTGTGGAGTCCCTCTTTATAGGGAAGAGTTCCCCGATTTATAACAAATAGTAATTAAGAAATCATCTATTATAATAATTTTTAGCTTAATTACACAATGCACACCCTTAATTTGCCACATTCCTATGCACAGCCACAATTTAATTTGGGTAATGATTCTTACAAAGCAGAAAATAATTCTTACAAAGCCACTAACATTATTTGTGCAATTTCATTGGTCATTAGATGCATAAATAAAGTTAGTGGCTTTGTAAGAATCATTTTCTGCTTTGTAAGAATCAATTCCCTTTAATTTCCTTATATTAAACGGAATATTGATTGATGTGTCAGTGAGACTAGTGGCGGCTGCGTTTTTTTTTTCTGCAATCATGATAATTTTACTTTTTGATTTGAAGTTAGCACTCTATTCTATATATTTCTTCCTCAATTTGACTTTTACCATTATTATTGGATCACTTTGACCCTATAATTTGGATAGTAATATGATGTAATTTTTTGATAATATTTTCACGGTATTCTAGAGTAAAAAAGTACTCTACAACACAATGAAAAAAATTATCAAAAAATCACATTATTTTTCTATATAAATTACCGAGGCAAAGTAACTTACTTACGGATTATAAAGTTCAATTTTTATTTTTTCTGAGAATCTTGAAAAGAGAGTGATAATAGTCAACTAACGAATTGTTCCCCAAGAGATGGATATAATTAATTAGTCCGTTTGGACATGACGTCTGTTTGGCAAATAAGTGTTGGAGTAAGAGCATCTCCAACAGAAGGAGCAAACACACTTTTGGAGTAAAATTTAGTCCAAATTAGAAAAATCATAGCTCCAACAGATGGAGCATTTGGTGCAGCAAAAGCAAAGACAGGTTTTTGGAGGAGCAAACCTGTGACAATTTTGTTGAGGAGCAAAACATATAAAAATCAGTTTTAATGAAAAATTGATTCTTCAATTTCAAACAACTCGTTTTAGTATAGTTGGTGAAATATATAGTTAGAATATAGATGTGATATATGATCGTTGAAGTATTGCCGAAAGAAATAACAATTTAATAATAAAAAAATCAATATTTTTCTTACATATAAGAAAATAATCATAATATTACATTACAATTAAAAAATATATATTTTATTCAAATAGAATATGTTAATTTACTTTAGATTAGTTAATATGAAAATTAAAATATTTAAAATAATAACAATAATAATAATTAAATAACAATAATGGAGCAATTTTTGCTCCTCACTGATAGAGCTCAAGCAACAAACTGGAGGAGCAAATTTTGCTCCAGGACCAAATTTGGCCCCAGGACATTTTTTTTGCTCCTCATTGTTGGAGATGCTCTAAAGGAACTTTGAAATGTCTCTCAAAAAAAAAGGAACTTTGAAATTTCTCACAAATTGAGGGTCTGCAAATGCAACTGCGCATAAAATATATCACTAGTAACGTGAACGTTATATTATTGAAATGTTATTCCGTTTGAACATGGCTGTTTAGACGACTCAAAATAAAGTAATCCATTTACTCAAAAAAAAAAAAAAAAAAAAAAGTAATCCAGATTCCTTAAAAAACTTGCACGTTAAATTATTGAAATGTTAGATCTAGTATGTATTAATGATGAACATTATCTTATTATTATAAATTCTTTTCGCAAGCCAATGTTTAAAATGTCAACTCAAAACATTGCATCTGACTGTAGATGCCATTGTGATTACTTTAACTCTGTTTTTTATTCGGTTAAACAAACTCAACAAATTCTTCACATGTGTCTTCTTGAAATGTCCTGGTTTAACTTTCTAATATGCAACTGGGTCATTTCGACTTAGTGATTTAAATAGTAAAACTATGTAATTTTTGGACACTTTTTCGTGGTGCTGTAAAGTAAAGTTTACTCTACAAAATCATACAATTTGCTAGTGAATAGTGACAAAAAGAGAAGTAGGTTGAAAGAAAAAAATATAAGTAGTTGTAAACAAAATTCAAATGACTCTTCAGTCTCATTTTAATTGTCTTTATATTTAAAATAATGGTCATTATGTGAAAAAAGTTTTTTTTTACTTAATTTCTATCCACACTTAATTTTTCTATTTAAAAAAAGATAGTGTGGTATTTTCAAGTGAAAAAATTTACAATTTCATAAAGAATGAAAAAACAAAAGAAACAACTCGATTAAGAAAGAATGAAGAAACATAAGAAAAGAATGGAGTAATTTGTAAGCACTCCCTAAAATATCGTGAAAGTCCATCTCATCACTTATTTTGGAACTAACAACTAACAAGGTAGTCTATTGATAAGCTAATAGATTATCTATTAAAATATTTAAAATAATAACAATAATAATAATTAAATAACAATAATGGAGCAATTTTTGCTCCTCACTAATGGAGCTCAAGCAACAAACTGGAGGAGCAAATTTTGCTCCAGGACCAAATTTGGTCCAAGGACATTTTTTTTGCTCCTCATTGTTGAGGAACTTTGAAATGTCTCTCAAAAAAAAATGAACTTTGAAATTTCTCACAAATTGAGGGTCTGCAAATGCAACTGTGCATAAAATATATCACTAGTAACGTGAACGTTATATTATTGATCACATAATAAAATCAACACTTAGTTTCTTTTGATGCAAGACTCAAGTTAGGAAATAGATCTTGTAGTATAGGAAACATAATATCCCTGTAAAACTAAGTCAAACAGTTGGATTAGATACATTTTAAAGTGTCAAAAATACTTTGTCTTTCATCATCAAATAACATCTGATTAGGCACGGGGGTTTAGGAGTTGAATCA
Organism: Linanthus parryae; assembly: GCA_023055425.1. Lineage (NCBI taxonomy): Eukaryota > Viridiplantae > Streptophyta > Magnoliopsida > Ericales > Polemoniaceae > Linanthus > Linanthus parryae. Next base: position 730,607 of record JALGPY010000051.1, read on the forward strand.
AGATCAGAAACTCCCCCTAAGTTTATGCATATAAAGCATAGTCAATTTCAAAGCTTTGAAAGATATTTCAAGGCCTTTAAATAGCCTTTTAAACTGTGTTGAACTTACAATTTCCTCCTTGATGAAAGACAAAACCACAATCTGTTTGGTACTATATTTCTGCAAAAAATACTCGTTAGCACATAGTATAGTAAATCATAGCACATGATATCCAAAAGAAATCCAACTTATTAACTTAGTGAAAAACAGCAAATAACAGCAAAGTTCAGATAATCCTACTGATCAAAAACCAGGTCCCTAGTAAACAAATAATAACCTAAAATTGCTCCTTATTTTTGACTTTCATAAAAAAAGAATGAGAAAATGTTGAATCAGAGTTTTGGAAAAAATTTGAGAAAAAACTATTTGAAAAGATATAATTTTCAAAACTTTTAAAAGGATTTCAAGGCCTTGAAAAAGAAAGAAAGAGTAGGCGAGAGTTAAGGGATTGGGTCTCAATCTCCTTGCTTTTCTACATCTTCTTCCTGACTATCTTCTTCATCATCATCAATGTGTTCTTCTTCCTGAGTCACTTTACCAGCTTCACCTTCTTCCTCAAACAGATTAGCAGCAATCACAGTTTCTGGAATAGCTATCTTCCTTGATTTCTTCTTCTTGAGATCTTTAAGCAGTGCTCCTGAATCTGGACTGTCAACTTCTTCTTCTTGATCTTCATCAACTGGTTCCTCAACCACTTGCTTTCCTTTGTCCTTTACCACAGCAGTCTCATCTTGAGTTTAGTGTTCACTGAGCAGATCCTTGGTTGAACCATCCTTTCTGGATTCCTCTGCAGCTTGAGAGACTTCTTCAGGCACATCAAACACAATCATGCTCTTGAAGATGTTTTCAACCATGTACTTCACTTGGTTAAACTCAGTTCCAAACTCATGTTGATTCTATTTCAGTTCATCCATTTCCATCTCAAGTCCATAAATTTTCTGAACGACCAAGGAAATATCTTGAGGCTGAGAGGTTTGGCTTGAAGTGGGGGTCAAGGCCGTGGGCTTAAGAAACTTCTTGGAATTCAGCTCTTCTTTTGTCAAATCTCATAGGGCTACCAATCTGAATCCCTTTTTGTTTTTCTTGAGCAGACTCCACTGTCTTCTTCGTTTTGCTGGACACGGGTGTCTGATCTTTATTTGCCTTCTTCTTGGGAGGAGGAGGTGCCATGCCTTTTGCAGTAGGAGTCTTTGAACTTGAATCTCCGCTGATGGTCTGAACCTCTTCCACAATGGCCTTTATTTTCTTCTCTGTACCAGCCTTTGAACCACCAGTCATTTTTATTTTTTCAGAGGCTCTTCTAGTGCTCATTAGGGTTTGGGAAGTAGAAGACAAACGAATGATAGATACGAAGTAGAGAAATAAAGAAGAAGATTAATAGTATAGAGTTTCAGTTCGAAAAGGAAACTGAATATTTTTCCTAATCTTTCAAGATTTGCTGAATCAAAAAGATTCAAAATTGTGTATGCCGTTGTAAGTAAATAATATAATACTGTTTTGACTGAAAAGGGGTATTTGAAAATTGAGGGACAATATTGAGTAATTATCTACAAAGATTACACGAAACATTGAAAGATCCATATTATTGACTAACTAGCATACAGTCTTATTTTCAAGGATTTGAAATGAATTGCAAGGCCTTGAAATGCTATATGATTAAAGCACATTCACTCAAAGCTTTGAAAATATTTTCAAGGTTTTGAAAATCAGTTCAAACCTTTGACACACATAATACTTACCTTGTACTTATTTGATTCTCCCCCCTAAACCAATGCTTCTTTATTTAGCATGCCCAATTCTAATCTCAAGGCTGAGAATCTTTCATCTGGCAATAGTTTAGTGGAGATATCTACAAATTGCATGTTAGTAGAAACAAATTCAAAAAAAATATCACCTTTTACAGCATGATCTCTGATGAAGTGATGTCTAACATCAACATGTTTTGTTCTTGAATGCTGAACTGGATTCTTTGTAATTGATATTGCACTTGTGTTGTCACACTTGATAGGTATATCTCTGAAATCAAATCCAAGGTCTCTCATTTGTTGTGCTATCCATAACACTAGTGAACAGCAAGCTCCAATTGTTATGTATTCAGCTTCTGTTGTTAATAGTGCAACTGAGTTCTGTTTCTTTGAATGCCAGCTGATTAAAGATGATCCAAGGAATTGGCAGCATCCTGATGTACTCTTTCTATCAACTTTATATCCTGCAAAATCAGCATCTGAATAACCACACAAAAAGAAATTAGACGGTTTAGGATACCAAATCCCTAAGTCTTTAGTACCATTGAGATATCTAAAGATTCCTTTAACTGCAGTCAAGTGTGATTCTTTAGGATCAGCTTGAAATCTATCACACATGCAAACACTGAACCTGATATTTGGTCTGCTAGCTGTGAGGTATAGTAATGATCCAATCAAACCTCTATACTCTTTCACATTCACACTCTTACCAGATTCATCTTTGTCTAAAGACAATGTAGAACTCATGGGGTCTTGATCTCTTTGGATTGAGACATATTGTACTTGTTCAGCAAGTCTCTTTTGTACTTGATTTGATGTAGGAATTTGCCATTCTTCATCTGATGAATTTGAATTCCAAGAAAGAAGTTCAATTATCCCATGAAGGTCATTTCAAATTCCCTGCTCATAAGACTTGAGAATTCCTTGCAAAGAAGATCATTAGTAGCTCCAAACAGAATATCATCAACATAAATTTGAACTACAAGCGTGTCTTTCTCATGAGTCTTTATGAAAAGGGTCTTATCTACTAATCCTCTTTTGAAATCATTTTCCAGTAAAACTTTGACAATCTTTCATACCAAGCCCTTAGAGCTTGTTACAAACCATAAAGAGCCTTGTCAAGTTTATAAACATGATATAGAAATTTTTCATTTTCAAAACCTAGAGGTTGAGCAACATAAACTTCTTCTTGCAAATAGCCAATTAGAAAAGTACACTTCACATCCATTTTAAAGAGTTTCATGTTCTTGTGAGATGCAAATGCAAGTAGAGTTCTAATTTCTTCTAACCTGACAACATGAGCAAAAGTTTCTTCATAGTCAATACCTTCTTCTTGATTGTAGACTTGAGCTACGAATCTAGCTTTTCTCCTGATTACCTTTCCATTCTCATCTAACTTGTTTCTGAATACCCATCTGGTGCCAATAAAAAACTGATTTCTTGGTGGAGGAACTAGATTGGAAACCTTGTTCCTTTCAAACGCATTGAGTTCACTTTTCATAGCTATGATCATGTCATCTTCTTGTAATGCTTCCTTCACAGTTTTAGGTTCTACAAGAGAGATAAAATCATTAATAGCACAGAGATTCTTCAACTGTGATATGGTTTGTGTACCAGTGGTTGGATCAGAAATAATGCTATCAACAGGATGCGATGACAGATATTTTAGTAGCTTGATCTGTTGTCTTCTCTGGCGTTTTTTTTCCGAGGCTTTGAACCTTATTTTCAAGGCCTTGAAATTGCCTTCTTTGTTCCTATAAGATTTCTTTGGAATCTTTTGAGGATTCTTCTTCAGAATCTGAATCATGCTTGTTCAGATTAAAATCTGCAAACCATCACTCATAGAACCATCATAACTTTCATCAAAGATGACATGAATGCTTTCTTCAACAAGCTTAGTTCTCTAATGATAAACTCTATAGGCTTTGCTTGTCTGTGAATAACCAAGAAAATTATCTTCATCACTTCTTGCATCGAACTTACCAAGATTGTCCTTACCATTATTATGAACAAAGCAGGTACAACCAAAAGGTTTTAAGTAAGAAATGTTTGGCTTTCTTCCTTCGAACAACTCATAAGGGGTCTTCTTCAGGATAGGTCTGATCAAGCACCTGTTGAGAATATAGTTTGCTGTATTCACAGCTTCTTCCCAAGAATACTTTGGCAATTTGTTTTCCAGAAGCATTGTTCTTGACATGTCTTCAAGAGTCCAGTTCTTTCTTTCAACAACCCCATTCTGTTGAGGATTTCTGGGAGCAGAAAAATTGTGAGAGATACCATGCTTAGAACAAAATACATCAAACTCAAGCCGATCAAATTCTCTACCATGATCACTTCTGATTGAAGCAATAGGTAGGTTTTTCAAGTTTTGAAGTTCTCTATAAAGCTTTGAAAATTCACTGAGAGCTTCATTATTTTTTCTAAGAAACATAACCCAAGTATATCTAGAAAAATCATCTACAATAAAAATCTACAATAACAAGCATGTACTTCTTACCTATTGGAGTTAGAGTTATCATAGGACCACAGAGATCCATATGTAGTAATTCAATTGGTATAGTAGTACTTACAAAGTTATTTGGTTTGAATGAACTTCTAGTTTGCTTGGCTTGTGCACATGCCTTGCATCCTTCTTCATATTTGAACTTGATAGAGGGTAGACCTCTAACTAAGTTCTTGGAAACAAGCTTGTTCAAGTTATGTAAGCTAATGTGTCCCAACTTTCTGTGCCAAAGCTTTGAATCTTCTTTCAAGGCTTTGAGACACTTCAAGTTTTCTCCTGCAACTTTGTTAGTTTGAAAAGTATAGACATTGTTTGACCTAGTGGCAGTGAGGATACAATTGCCAGATTTCTCATCTTGCACAACACATTTCTCTTTTTCAAAGATAACTTTATTACCATTATCACAAAGCTGAGATGCACTAAGCAAGTTAAATTTCAAACCATCAACTAGATACACATCAGAAAGTGAAATTTCGGCATTTGTACCAACTTTACCAATACCTAGAATGTTGCATTTGTCTTTGTCATCAAGTGTGATTGAACCTTCAGATTGCTCCTTCAATAATGAGAATAAAGATCTCTTTCCACTCATATGTCTTGAGCAACCACTGTCCATAAACCATTTCTGTTCTTTGGACTTGGTGACAGCCTGCAAACACCATTCACTGCCTTACCCAGATGTTAGACAAAGTGTGGAATTTAGATTCATATTCAGGGTAAACCATGTTGGGTGGTCTAACCCCTTTAGGAACAAAAATCTGTCTAACTTGTCCTTTGAGTTGAAATGGAAAAGTATTCCTCATTATGTGAGGGTCTCTTCTTCTAGAAGGACAAGTCATCCTAACATGACCAATGTTATTACAGTTGTGGCATTTAGGAGATGTTCTGCTTCCAGCTTTCACAAATCTGGTATTGTTCTTTCTGGGAAAAGTTGGATTGTATCCAATACCAGTTTTGTGAAAAGACTTTAAGCTACCTCCAATAATCAAGTTCAAGTTGTGTTCAGAGCCTGCAAGTTTTGTCTTGACTGATTCAGATTCTTGAAGTTTCTCATTTAGATTAGTCTTTTGTTTATCCAATTCATCAACTTGATGTCTTATATTAAAAATACTGTCACTCAGAAGAGAGTTTTCAGTGGCTACTTCCTCGACTTATGTTTTCAAGGCTTTGAAACTGGTTTTCAAGGCCTTGAAATCACTGTCAGTTTTCTTCAGAGAAATCTTAAGGTTCTGATTCAGACAAAGATGCAAGTTTTCTTTTGCCTGCTCATGAACTTTTTTATTTCATAACTCTATTCTTTTCAGTTAGTCCTCTTCATTTAAAAGCATTGTTCTAAGGTAATCAGAGAAGGCTTCTATTGGTTTTGAAATTAAACAATTTACCATTACCTCAATGTTCTTTTCAAAACTTTCATCATGCTTGGCCATAAATCATAGGTTGGCATGTTCTTCTTCAGATTCAGAGTCAGTTGAGGTTTCTGAATCACTCTAGGAAGCTATCATAGCTTTATTTCTTCTATCATGATCTTTCTTCTGAAAGTTTTTGCTCTTTTTGTGTGGGCAGTCTCTGATCAAATATCATTTGTAGTCTTTGCTACTGGAGGATCTGTGTCTATCTTTGCTGAAGTCCTTTTTTCCAAAGTTCTCCTTCATTTTGAGAATTCTGGTCAAGGCTTTGGAAATCAAAGCAATAGAATCTTCAGCATCATCTTCTTCAGTTTCAAGGCTTTGAGATGGCTCATTCTCCGTTTCCTTTAGAGCTAGGTTCTTGACACCTTATGGTAATTCTCCATCAAATTCATTCATGGATATTTCATGTGTAAGGAGCCTTCCTTGCAGTTCATCAAGTTGAAGTGATGAAAGATCTTGAGCTTCCTCAATAGCAATAGTCTTTGGTTCCCATTTTGCCTTCGGAAGACTTGTCAGAATCTTTCTAACCTTTTCTTCATTGGAAATATGTTTTCCCAATGAATCAAGATTGTTGACAATGTCAGTGAATCTTTTGAACATTTATCTGATTGACTCATCTCCATTCATCTTGAATAGCTCATATTGCTTGAGATATATGTTGATCTTGGTTTGATTGACTTGGTTGGTTCCTTCAAAAGTCATCACAAGCTTATCCCACATCTCCTTGGCATTCTTGCAACCTTAGATCCTGTTGAAATCATCTGCACCCAAAGCACAAATAAGAGATTCATAGCTTTATAGTTTTTGAAAATTGTTCCAGTTCAGAAGCAGAAAGAGAGTCTTCAGATTTGGGAGTTTTAATCCCATCTTTCTCTGTGTAGAAAGTGTGAGAACTATTCTGTATGATAGTCCAAAGCTTTATATCTTGATCAGTGATGAACATTTTCATCAAGGCTGTCCACTGAACAAAATGTTCTCCACAGAAGAGAGGAGGTCTGTTAGCAAATCTTCCCTGAGAGAAACCACCATCACCTACAGTACTCATAATCACAAGATGGTTAAATCTATGCAGTGATACAAGCTCTGATAGAAATTGAAGGGGTGTACAGTAGGTAGAAATACATGATCAATACTCTAGAAGGGAGGTTGAATAGAGTATGCCAACTTTTGCTAAACTTGCAAGAAGAGTGGTTTAAAAAAAATTATAATGAGTGAAGACTATTTCAAGGTCTTGGAGTGAAAACAGTTGAAGTATAAAAGATAAGTCTATTTCAAGGCCGTGAAATGAGTTTCAAACCCTTGAAATGAAACTGTTTTGATTGCTGCAAAAGAATTAAGTATAGAACTGAAAAGTAAATACAAGAGACACAAGATATATAGAGTTCAGTCCACTTACTTACGTCTATACCTCAGGGATCTTTCCCCTGTAGGATTTTCAACTCAATTCTTATTAATCAAAAGGTAAGCCCTAGATCTCAAGCACAGAGAGATGCCTTACTCTGCTACAGCTTGTGGTTCTCATTATCCTATCTAGTACCTGCTTTAGCTAACTGATTAACTAAGAATTATCTATTGTTCACCTTGAACAATCCAAGAGATAACAACTAGAAGTATTATCAGAATGATATACAAATGATGTTCCAAATAGAACACTAGAACTGAATCTGCAGTGAGTATGCAGTGTTTTAAGATGCTTGGATTGAGTGAAATGGATCTGCTTTTTTGTTTCTTTTCAATCCCTGAATGTGTTTGAGTGTCTCTGCTAATTGACCTGTTGTATTTCTTCAGCTTTCCCTCTTTTATAGAGTAGTTTGAATTACAGATCTTCAAGATCTCTTCTTAACAAACTTCCCTATTTCGTAGCTTCAGCTTTGACTTCTCTAACAGCTTCTTCAATGGATAGTTGCTCAGTATCTTCAAGGATACTGATTTGATCTTGTGTAAACATAAGTTGAGAGACTTTCAAACACAGCAGATTGATCACATAATTAAATCAACACTTAGTTTCCTTTCCTACAAGACTCAAGTTAGTAAATATATCATGTACTATAGGAAACATAATATCCCCGCAAAACTAAGTCAAACAGATGGATTAGATACACTTTAAAGTGTCAAAATACTTTCTTTCATCATCAAATAACAACTGATTAGGCACAGGGGCTTAGGAGTTGAATCAAGATCTGAAACTCCCCTAAGTTTATGCATATAAAGCATAGTCAGTTTCAAAGATCAATCTTTGAAAGCTTTTTCAATGCCTATTTCAAGCCTTTGAAACTGAGTTGAACTTACACCCACCATGAAACTAGTCCTCCTCCTCCTCCTCCTCCTCCTCCTCCTCCTCCTCCTCTTCTCCCTTTGCTCTTCTCATTCCATCGTATTCGAAGGATGTGACCAGTCCGCCCAGTGAGTGCGGCGGCAGCTGCTGCAGAAGTGGCAGCGACCACTATGAAAATCGTCTGAAGGGTTGTCGACCCTCGTGCCACCGCCTCCTCTGTGTCGGACTCTTTCTGCGACCACTACAGTAGCTGCAAAATCGCACAACTGCCGATTGATAGATCCATCATATGGACCCCATCTACTGTGCACAAACGCCATCAGTGGGAATATGAGGTTGTTGGTTATAAGTGCAAGGTTTGGGTCTGAGATCAAAAGGCAGTTCAAGAAGAAGACTACTAATTGCAAAGTTTGGGTCCAAGATTTAGGGTAAGTTTGGGTTTGTGTTCTCTTATGTGGTTGGAGGTTGAGATTTTGATCTGATATTGAGTTTTGCAGACATAACCTTGGGTATCTCTGGAGAATTGGTTTGGAGAATACTGAGATTGAGTTTTGGAGAATTCTTCCTTGTCTGTTTTTTGTGTTTTTTTTATGGAAATGGTTATTTTTTACTGTGGGAGATTTGATGAGCAAAGTTGTTGTTGTTGTTGTTGTTGTTGTTGTTGTTGTTGTTGTTGTTGTTGTTGTTGTTGTGGTCGTCGTCGATGGTGGTGGTGGTGGGGATTCGTTGGTGGTGGTGGTGTGGTCTAAGCCTTGTTGGTTTTGTATTCGATTTCCTTGTGACCATTTTGGACCTTTTTTGTTTGAAAATGGATACTGTTGTTGTTGTTGGTGGTGGTGGTGGTGGTGGGGATTCAGTGATGGTGGTGTTCAAGAACACCAAGAACACAAGAACATGTTCAAAGTAAACACAATAACACAAATATGGGTAAAATAGTACTGAAAAGACAGATTGCACCACCATACTAATTGATTCTAACATAATGGTGTTTTTCGTCTAACATCCATACACTGACAGCGGTGGTTTTTGTCTCCACATGGGTGGTTTTGTATATCCCCAAACATTAGGGGTGTTTTTGTAAATTACCCATACTCGAGGGGCGGTTTTTTATCTTTTACCCTAAAATAATTGTTTCTTCGACCTTTTCAACAATCATTTTCTTAAAATCGAACATCTAACTCTCCAATTATTCGCGTTCATGCATGCAATTTGAAAATTGTTTTAATGATTATCACATTTTTCTCCATTTAATCACCGTCATCAAAACAATTTGGACAAAGATACGTGAATTATCACAATTGTAGTAGCAATGTATTTAGAAGCGTTAGGTACATACTACTAGAAAAGAAAGCGCGGCACCTAAAAAGAATTTCCAAATTTGCAGCTGACAAAAAGACACGAGAGCATCTCATGGGCACTACGACATGCTCAATCATGTATGATCGTTGCCTTTAAATAGTAGTATATTTATTTCTTTTCTTTCAGTCTACTTTACTCTTTGTCACTATTTACTGGGTCACTTTGATCTGGTGATCCAGTAAATAGTAGAATAAACTTTAGCCTATAATATAATGAAAAAAATATCAAAAAATTATATCGTTTTGCTATCCAGATTACTGAGTTAAAAATGACCTAGTTACAAGTTAAAAGTCAAATTAAAAAAACAATCCAGAAGAAACGGAGGCGGTAGGAGTTTATTGTGTAAATTTTGTGGGTGCTAAGGATAATAAGTTTACTCATCTGCGCTTCAGTAGGAGCCGGGTTAGTAAATCTGCTAGGAGCAGGGTGGGTGTGATTTTGTTTCAGGTAAAACAAAGTCAGTATCCTCATGTTGATAATTTTTATTTTATTTTATGTCTTAATTGTAATGATTCATAGATACATCACGTTATCGCTTGACTGAGGGTGAGTTTTGGAGTGCTTCTGCTGCCAGCACAGCTGCTTTTCGACAGCGTTCAGTTTTAGTGCCTTTGGGTAAAATAAAATTTCTGCTTTTTCGGACGGTTTCTGCTGTCCCACAACAGTTTTCAGGAAGCATGGGGAGATATACTTTACCAGAAAATGCTTTTGATTAATTTATCTACAACCGATTCTAACTTTACAATCTTTAAAATTTTCAACAGTTATCTTTACGGAAATGACAAGTGTCATATATTTTCGTCATTTTATCTTGTCACAGCAACTTCATACCAAACACAAAATTTACTATATCAATATTCCACTGTAACTTTCACGTAATATTTACCAAACAACATTTATCTAAAAGTCACAACAGCTTTCCCACGGCAGCTTCTAGCACCGCCACAGCATTCCCAAACTAGCCCTGAATATGTTGAACTAATTCTAAAAAAAATTATGTTGGACTAAATTTGTAAAACCAAAAAATCTTAGGGTTGGCTTAGTGAGTGAGGCTTGGACTTCAGAGTTTGTTCCTCTTGAGTTCGCTAGTTCAAAACTCAAGACGACCAATAATCTTTGGGACCCTGAATTTAGTCGGGTTTGGCTGGGACACTACGCAAAAAAATAGAACCCAAACATATCACTATGATTCTTCTCTTTCTCATCATCTTGAATTTTATCACTATTTACTGGCTCACTTTGACCCGATAATTTGAATAGCTAAATGATACAATTTTTCTGTAACTTTTTCATGGTTTTGTAGAGTAAAAGTAGTTGTAAAACACGGTGAAAAAATTATCAAAAAATCATATCGTTTTGCGACCCAAACCACCCAGTCAAAGTGACCCAGATACGAGTCAGAAAAGTCAAATGACGGGAAAGAGAAGAATCAGAATGGTAGCCCGGGATCATTTTGCTGGCACACACACATGGGCAGGCTATTTCGGGCCATTGGGGCTATGGCCAACCCTAATAGGTGTAAGTCGTAATTAACCCTTTGGAAACAGGGTTGGACGAAGTTACACGATTTCCATTTCCGGTTATATTTCTAAAATCAAGAGCGAATCCGATTCAACTTCTTCCGTTGTATCGACTAATTCAGACAGAGGCGGAGCCAACCTGCGGCACGGGTAGGCACGTGCCTTACTCAAAAAATTGAATAACTGCAATTTGACCCTCTGATGTATAAAAGTTCAAAGTGTACCCTTGCCAAAATTACAATAGTGCCATAGGTATTTTGAATACCTTGCAAGAGTGCCCAAGGTGTTTCGAATACCTCCCTCCGCCCTGAACTCAAAGTCTTGAATCATCGGTGAACCTCAATTACTTGATTTGGAGTTTCAATTCTTCGCTCTAGGACTAACGAAATGACGTCCATAGACCGGAGTTTCTCTTATTCATATTCTCCTCGCCTGAATCTGATGCGCAAGAGCTTTGTGCCTTTGCCAACCAACATGTACGCCTTTGTTTTCTCACTTATCTTCGTTTTATACTGAGTACGTATTATTGGGAAACCCAAAAATTAAACGAATTGATAGAAGCAAGCCTCACGCCTCAGTTCTCAATCTTATCACGTACGTAAGAGTACGGTAATCATACCCTCAGATGGATAAGAGAGATGCACATTGATTTGGGCCTATGATTGGACAAGGAAGAGTTTTATTGGAAACAGAAAGCTGGAGTTGCTTACCTTAAGGAAGGGGATAGGAATACTAGATTTTTCACCTATCTACTATTCAAAGAAGAAGAAGAAGAAATGGCATTGTCAGAATTAAGAATCAGCAAGGGAGGTTGCTCAGAGATGAGAGAGAGATTGGATCCTTGTTCACAGACCACTTTCAAAAAATGTACACTTCATCAAGGGCCAGTGACTGGACATAAGTGCTTGGCAAGTTGATTGCAAAGTCACTGCTGCCCAAAATGACTCTTTGCTCAAAGTACCAGATGACGAAGAGATTGAAATTGCTTCAAAACATATAGGAGCTCAAAAAGGCCCAGGTTATGATGGCTTCACTGAATTATTCTATCACTCACAAGGGCAAACAATAAAGAAAGAGATTGGGGGAGGCAGTGAGAGATTTCTTCAAGAGGGGATTCATGCTCAAGAGCATAAATGTGACAGATCTCATCTTCATTCCAAAAGTCAAGTTCCCAGATGAGGTGTCAAACTACAGGCCTATCTCATTAAGTATTGTACTCTAAAAGATTATTGCAAAAGTAATTGCAAACAGGCTCAAGTCGATCCTACGCCTCCTTATCTCTCAAGTACAGCCAACTTTTGTTTCTTCTAGATATATCCAGGACAACATCCTAATAGCTCAAGAATTATTTCATGGCGTGAAAAATCACAAAGCTAAGAAAAGAAGATGGTTGGCTTTGAAGCTGGACCTTAGCAAAGCCTATGATAGGCTGGAATGGGACTTTCTGCAAGCTCTAATGCTGAAGATGGGTTTTGATCAGAAATGTGTTCAGCTTATCTCTCAGTGCATTACAACAGTTACCTACAAGATCAAGATTAATAATGCCTCTAGAGGAGAAGTAAGCCCTTCCCGAGGCCTTAGGCAAGGTGACCCTCTCTCCCCCTACTTATTTGTCCTGATGATGGAAAGTTTCTCTTGCATAATGGATAAAGCCATGATTAAAGGAGATATTAAAGGGATAAAACTTAACACACATTGTAAGAGCCTCAGTCATTTGCTCTTTGCAGATGACTCCCTTATCTTCCTTCAAGCTTCTCAAAAGGAGACTGGCAATTTCTTGAAGACCCTTAAAGCTTTTGAAAAGGCCAATGGTATGTGTACAAATCTACAGAAGTCAGGGGTCTTATTCCCTCCTATGTTGGATGCTCAAGTGAAATATGATATTTCCCAGATCCTTTATGCTCCTTGCATTGATTCAAATGAGTTCTACCTGGGTATTCCAGCTCTTTGGGAAAGAGCTATAGGCAAAGTGTTCCGAGTACATTTATCACAGAGTATTGTGCAAATTGAAAGGGTGGAAAAGCCAAACCCTTAGTTTTTCTGGAAGAGAAGTTCTAATCAAAGCTATAGCCCCAATTGTTCCCTCTTATGCTATGTCCATTGTACTGTTAGCAAGTTACCTGTGCAAAAAATTGACCTCTCTCATCAGAAACTTTTAGTGGAGTGGGCAAGCTGAATCTCAAAAAAATTGTTGGGTGGCCTGGAATCACTTGACTACTCCAAAGAAGGATGGAGGCATAGGTTTAGGGATCTAAAAGCTTTTAACTTAGCTCTTATGGCTGAGTCGGCTTGGAGGCTACTGAAGAACCCTAACTCCATGTGTGCCTCGACCCTTAAGGCCATTTACTACCCCAAATCTTCCTTGTTGGATGCAAGAAACAAGAAGGCTAGTTCTAGCTCATGGAAAGCTATTCTGGTAGGTAGACAAATTATAAAAAAAGAGGCAGTGTGGAAAGTGGGAAATGGGAAGCTGATTGAGGTATTTAGTGACAATTGGTTAGCCTCTGGGTCCTCAAGGAAGCCTACTAGAGGAACTCACATGGTGGATATTGACCTTAAAGTGTCTAATCTTATCAATTATGTGATAAAGTATTGGAAACAGAGCCAGCTGGGCTATTGGTTTAATGATAATGATAGAGAAGCCATTCTGAAAATTCACATCCCTTGGACTGATCAGATTGATGTCCTCAGATGGCCTTAGACAACTAATGGAGAATATGAAGTTAAATCAGGTACTATTACAGCAATCTCAATCCTAAATGAAGGTGCTCCTCAATCTAATGCAAGTTTCAGACCTTCTACCTCCGTGGTTATAAACAAGAAATTATGGCACTGGCTTTGGACTTGCTTTCTACCCCCTAAATTGCAGTTCTTTGTGTGGAGATTACTCAATAATTCCCTGGCCACCAAAGTTAACATTCACAAGAGAATGAACAACCATAATCCAAAATGCCAGGTGTGTGAGCTGGATATTGAAGATGAAGTACACCTGTTTAGCAAATGTAGTTGGACTAAAGTATTGTGGTTTGCTACACAATTGGTGGACATGGCTAAATTTGAAGAAATTCAGAGTTTGATAGCTTGGTTCATACAAGAGTGGGAAGAAACAATGGCCAAGAGAAGACCTGATCTGCATACTGAACAAATCAGTTGTGTGTTGTGGGCTATTTGGCTCACTAAAAATGATTTTTCTTTCCAGCATAGAAAGCCAAATCTCAGAAGTGCCCTTCAAAAAGCCTATCAGGGATGGGATGAAGTGCAGTTGCTAAATAACAAGGTGAAAGTTTCTTATCCCAATCCTACTACATGCTCTGTTGGCTGGGAAAAATCTCCCCAAAATTTGATCATAACCAATGTGGATGCCACGTGGCAAAAGGGGGGAGGGGGGGGGGGGGGGGGAAGGGTCCATCTGTTATTGGCTGGATTGGGAGGAACCATAAGGGTGAATGGTTGGGAGAAGGCTGGAGGAAAATCTGGGCTAACTCACCTTTAGAAGCTGAAGCTGCTGCTGTGAGGTTGGCCCGTAGTAGCCTGGATCAGTGGAGTAGCTTGTCTGTTATTGTGGAGTGTGATAGCAATACAGTGATGCAAGAGCTGAATGGTGAAGGTAGTGGGTCTTGGAGAGTGAAGACTCTTATTTCTGATGTCAAAGCTTTGGTCTCCTCTAAGAGTGTGAAGTCCATCTGGTTCCCAGAAAAGCTAACAGCCTAGTGGATAAGTTTGTTAAACTCATTGGTAAATAGCAATGCGTAATAGGTTTGATTTGCAAAAGATTAGATCTGTGTTAGAGCCAATTTTGGCAAAAGATAGTCGTAACAGTCTTTTCCCTTCTTAATGAAATCTTTTACCTTGCAAAACAACAAAATCATACCCTCAATATGTGGCGCTCTAAAATTATTTCATGTTTAATTTCAGAGGAACGGAACATTATAGGAATGAGAGTATTATTTCAAAGGAAGAGATGTACTTTCTGAGGTTAAGACGTGGTGGACTTGCCTCTTCTTCTATATGTTGCTTGCTGGAACCAACCTGGTAAACCTTTTTCTGTTTCCTTTTAGGTAGCGCATTGGTTTTATAAAGAAATGATAAATGTATGGTAGGTTCTGTTGTTTATAATACTGAAAATGTATGAAACAAGCTTTCTTAGCCCAAACCAATTGGCCTAGTAGCTGGGGAAAAAGAAAGATTATGTTATATACGTACCAGATGCATTTTTCTTTCTCTGTATGCCGTTATTCGTGGGGAGTACAGGGTATGGTATCCTTTCATTCTAAGGCCAAGGAATAAAATCTAAAATATATGTTTGTGTGTGTGTGTGTCTTAATATGTAGTGCAATATATATCCTTTGCCAACTTGATCTGCTACTCTTTCTCCCATCCCGAAATTCTCCTTCATATAGTTGATTCTGGTTTTGGATGGTAAAGTTTGAGAACCAGTCAAAATAGCCTACATGTTCTGATATTTTGAAGTAGAGACCAGTAACCCAATTATTATAAGAAGAAAAAAAAATGCTAATGGAAGGTCATTTTTCATTCAGAATCCATATTTAGTGATAGTTTCTGATTTTAATCTCCATAAAATTAAACCTTCCCACGCACAAAGCAACTCAAAAGTCTTTTTGTTCTTATTTACAATAAAGAACTTGTTTCATCACTAGAGATGAGTACAAAGTTTTAATCTGATCGCAAGACCTATTCATTCTACAAGAATGAAGAAACAAACAACAGAGCTCACCTAACAACAACACTAAATCGTCACTCAGAACTAGGAAGATAAGAACAGAAAGAAAAAGACTACTGAGCAGAACCCAACAAACAAGCTAACAAGAGCAATGGCGGCACCAGACACAATTCATAAACTTTCATCAAGCAACTCATAAGTTGAAAGCATGAAACATAAGCTACACTCATTTGGACGAATCATCTTACACAAATGCTTGATGATTAATACTGATGTTTGAATTATTTTGTTATTTGAGTAAGGGATTTCCTGGCTGATTGTTGAGTAAATTGAACGGGTAAACTAAAATGCTACGTATGAGTAGAAATATTAAAACTAGTCTAATTTCATGAACTGACATGTACATCAATTTATTTGAAAACATGTTATAGTGTTCGGTTTGCTTCCATGTTAATTTGTTTAAATTCAATTTTGAACAAACCAAACTCAAACAACCAACCGAATACGTGTGCTGTGGTTACAAACTATAGGGGCATGTTTGTTTTTTTGCTTCGGGAGTCAAATTCAGATATGATTCATAAGCCAAAGTTGGCAAAGAATGATGTTGAACAAATGGACTATTTCTTGCCAATCCCGGGCTCACCATTCATCCCACGTTTGAGGGCTTTACCCAATACCTGAGAGTATTAGGTATTAGCAGTACTACTTGATTTGTGATTTGGAGTTTAAAGATATAGATATCCATAATTCGTTTTTCTTTCTCTTTCTACTTTTTCGAGTGAAGAAGTATAAATTAGTACTTTTGACATTTAATCCTGCACCATACTATCAGCAACCAAACACCATTTTATATCATATTCATCAGTTTCAGTTCCATCACTGTCAATCCCAGCACCCAAGAGCGGATCAAACTTATGACTTGTGGGGGTTATAGCCCCCACTCAACTTTGAGAATTTGTAATTTTACCATATATAATGTCTAGTAACTGCAATTTAGCCCCCACCGAATTGAAATAATAGCCCTTTTCGTTTATGTTTTTTCATCAATTTTTTATGTTTTCAAAATTTAGCCCCCAGTGGGGAAATATCCTGGATCCGCCCCTGCCAGCACCACTAGTCCTACACCTACAAGCCAGAAAACAAACAAGGCCCTCGGGGGGTTGCAGGTACTTTACCACTATATAATCTGCAACCATAACTGCTGAGACTACTCCTTCTTCATTGTTTACAAACACAATGGCAGTGCTTGATACTTCCAACAAAGCTCATGCTGTGATCATAGCCTTCCCAGCACAAAGCCACATGAAGGGTATGATGAAAGTGGCAAAGCTCCTACACCATAGAGGCTTTCACATAACTTTTGTCAACACAGAGTTCAACCAAAACAGACTTATCAAGTCAGGAAGAGGAGTTGCTGATGATGATGATCATCATCATCATCATTCTCTCAACAGCCACCACCTGCCCCGTTTCCAGTTCCGATCCATTCCCGATAGCCTCCCTCCGTCCGATCCAGACGCCACCCAACACGTGCCTTCGCTTTGTGGGTCCATTCGAAAGAACTTCCTGGCCCCATTTCGTAGTCTCCTTGCAGAACTTAATGAGGGTGACACATCTGATTTTGGTAACTGCTTCCCACCAGTGACTTGCATAGTGGCGGATGGTGTTATGCCTTTCACCGTCCGGGCAGGGAAAGAGTTTGGCATTCCTGTTGTGCTGTTCTGGACATTTTCAGCTTGTGGGTTCATGGGGTTTTACCAGTTGGATGCTCTCTTCAAGCAAGGACTTGTACCACTGAAAGGTACTTGTGGTTATTTCGTGAATAGCTAAAAAAATTAAAAGTTATTTGGTATGAGCTGAAGATCTGCTGAATATTTTTGTAAGGACTTGAGATAAGAGCATGTTTGGTATCCGTTTAAAATCAGAAAAACAGTGAAAATAAAACATTGTGAAATAACACGTTTAAAACTAAAATCAGAAAACTAGTTTGTATGTGTTTAAAAATATTGTTTAAAACAAAATTTTTTTTGGCAACACTAGTAAATTTTGGTGTTAATTTGCTTTAATATTATTTTTACATACAACAACGGCATATGGTTGTTATTTTATGCATTCATCAAAATTATTAGTGTTTTTAACCACAAAGTATGAAAACACATCAAATAAACACCAACTTGTGTTTTAAAAAACACAGTGTTTTTCCACTGTTGATGTTTTTAAACCAGGAACTAAAGTGTCTCTCGCAAATGAGTTTTAGAAAAACACCATGTTTTTAATTAAAAAAAACACCCATGCCAAACATGCACTAGTAATTTTCTTTCAGTCTAATGAAAAGTGATTGACGTGTTTGCAGATGAGAGCTATCTAACAAATGGCTACTTAGATACTGTGATAGATTGGATTCCGGGGATGAAAGATATTTGTCTTAGAGATCTTCCCTCGTTTCTGCGGACAACAAACCCTGAAGAAGAAATGTTTAGGTTACTGATGGAATCGCCACAAGAAGCTTTAGAAGCTACTGCGTTAGGACTACACACCTTTGACTCGCTAGAGAAAGATCTCGTTGATGCTCTCTCCTCTATATTTCCCAATGTATTGACCATTGGTCCTTTGGAGTCACTTCTTAGCAATATATCAGAAGAAGACCAACTAAAATCTCTGGGATATAGCCTATGGAAAGAAGAACCAGAGTGTATCGAATGGCTTGACTCCAAGGAGGCAGGGTCTGTAGTTTATATTAACTTTGGAAGTGTAACAGTCATGTCAAAAGAACATTTGGTCGAGTTTGCAATGGGAATCGCCGATAGCAACCACTGCTTTTTGTGGGTAATAAGGCGGGATGTGGTGATAGGTGACTCGGCTGTTTTGCCTGCCGAATTTGAAGAAGTGGCGAAAGAGAGGGGTATGATAGCAGGATGGTGTCCACAAGAGGAAGTCCTTACCCATCCTTCTATAGGGGGGTTCTTAACACATGGCGGATGGAACTCCATCATTGAGAGCTTGTCTTCGGGCGTCCCCATGATTTGTTGGCCATTTTTCGGTGATCAGCAGACGAATTGTTGGTTTATTTGCAACGGGTGGGAGGTGGGGATGGAGATCAGTAGCGACGTGAAAAGTGATGAAGTCGAGGCTCTTGTGAGAGAGTTAATGGAAGGAGATAAAGGAAAGAAGATGAAGAAGAAGGCGATGGAGTGGAAGAAACTAGCTAAAGAGGCCACTAATCTGAAGGGCTCGTCCTCCATGAATTTGGACAAGTTGGTCAATATCCTACTGTCTAAAAAAGTAGATCTCTCTGAAGACAACACCACTTAGGTGATCTCGACACCTGGGCGAATTAGTCTCTAACTGTCAGATAGGGACACTAGTTAACTTTTCAGTCGGTTTCGACATGCAATAAAGAGTTGTATTGTCAAATTACTGTGTTTCTTTCTTTCAAATGTTACCATGATTAGATTTCTTCAAATAGAGTAAAACTGAATTTTCTGCAATGAACTAATCGATGAAGCACGAACGTGGTATGAGATCGAGTTGTTTAGCGCTATAAGTCTATGAATTGAAGGGTTTGAATTATGCCATTCCATTCCCCTTAGAAGAAAACTATTCCATGTTGAGACAGGACAGGACTGCACATATTTTTGTCATGTCATTATCCAGTCATCAAATTAAGCTAAAATTCACTTTTTTCCATCTTCAAATCGTTAGTAAATTGTGTTCCTTGTTTATTTTGTCCACAACCCGGATGGATTAAGATTACCTACATAGAAAATCGTGTTGCTCGATTAATTAAGGTCAAAGCTTTTATGTGGAATGTAGATATTTTTTTTTATCTAGGAAGCTCAATCCCTGGTCTTTCGACAAAATAGCTATGCCGTTGGGGTGCTTCTTAGCGTAATGGCCATTGTAGATGAATATTTGACCTTTGTCTGCATGTAAGCCAGTTGAAACCTTCAGAGATATTTTTTTCATTTTCCCCACGCTAATCACCTTGAAAGAATGCCATCAATATAATGCTAAGACTGTCTTATACTGGTCCGGTTACGCTCCCTCGTGACGGGACTATGTTGAACAATGTCACAGTGGATTCTAGCGAGCAACCCACGACTCGGGTCAGGGGCACGACGGCTCCACCGTCAATATTTAAAAGACTACGTTCAGCCCAAGCTGAAAAGTTAGTATGGTATTTTACTTCGAGTATTTTTATTTGTATTTTCCTTATGTTTTAGGATTATTAGACGCGAAGAATTATGTGATGTTTTTATTAAATCCAGGATTTCTTTTCAGTTCTTTACTCGGATTAGGACTAGGTCGAACCGACAGGGTTAGGGGTATAAAAGAGGTGTAATATTTTCTAAAGCAATTAAGAGAAATTTACCCTCAACTCTCTCTCTCTCTCTCTCTCGTTTGTTTTGTGCTTTTGGTTCCCAGGACAGTGTCGTGAGTTACCTCTGGTAACATCTGGTGCTTTCACTGATCCTCGTCGGTCGTACAACCGCGACGAGCCCCTCAACTTCCTGCCGTAGATCATGGCAGAGGACTCCAACAAGTCCGGCGCTTCAGAAACGGCCTCTGCTCCGACCTTCACCTCCGAAGCTACCCTAGCCGCCATCACAAACCTACAGGTTGCGATGCACACACGGGAAATGCCACTCGATACGGAAATCGCCGAAATCTGCGACGCGGTCCGGCAATTGCTCACCCGAGACTCGAACACCGGCACCGCCAACCCTAGCCCCGCTGCCACCACCTGGCCGCACTGCTGCAACCAGTGCGACGATTACTACCTGGCGGTGAACACTGAACCCAATCCACGAATGCGGGTCGACTCACCCCATTTCAATGGGGATGATCCGATTGGGTGGATTTTTCGAATGCATAAGTAATTCGATTACTATTGCGCGACGAAACAGGATCGCTTATAGCTTGTGGGGATTCTAATCGACAATCCGGCCTCCGATTGGTTTCGATTTACCAATCAAACAACCCGAATGCTACTTGGATGGATTTTTTTTACCGCCGTCGAACTCCGTTTCGATCGTGGTCACATTGAAGACTATTTGGGCACGTTATCAAAACTTCAGCAAACTTCAACCCTTATGGCATATCAAACCGATTTTGAACGTGTGTTGCACAGAATTTCTGATGTGGAAGAAAAGGTTTCCGTTTCCCTTTTTCGCGTCGCGTTGAAGCAGCCCTTACGACGCGAGTTAACATTGCTTAACACACGCACATTGCCCGAAGCTTTCGCTCTCGCGCGGGAACTTTCCGTGTGACAGGAGAAGTTGTTTCAATCTTACATGCCACCACCGAAGCGTTCTTGGACTCCGGCAGCCACCCGAATAGCCCTTGCTTTACCGGCACCAGCCACGGGTTTGCCCAACCCTTCGGCCACCACCACAGGTTTGGCCAACCCACGAGTGAGGAAAATTATTCCCGCCGAGCAGGCGGAGCACCGCCGTCAGGTCCTTTGACGAGAAGTACACGCGCGGCCATCACTGCAAGTCACATTTTCTGCTATTATGGTCCGGCGAGGACGACGAGGCAGATACCACCCTTCCACCTGACGAGGATGACCAGGGCATTATACAGGATGATATCTCTCACCTCAACACTATGTCAGGAACTACCCACCCTGGTGCTCTTAAATTGACAGGCACTATTGGCGGTGTCTACGTGAAGGTCCTCATTGATAGGGGAAACACTCATAACTTTTTTCATCCCGTTATGGCAGAGCATTTATCGTTGGTACTTCATCCCGTCTTGTCGTTTCGAGTCTATGTGGGTAATGGGGAATCTCTCCGTTGCACGTATTATTGCCCCAATACTCTGCTGACCGTTCAGGGTACGTTTTTCGACGTGGATTTATATGTTTTGGCAGTTCATGGCATTGACGTTGTTTTAGGTGTTCAGTGGTTACAGACTTTGGGCAAGATTTCACACGATTACAGCAACCTGACCATGGAGTTTGTCTGAAAGGGATATCAGCTAGTTCTGAATGGGTTTGACCACGGACCACGTCCTATCTCTTATAATTCGTTGGCAGTACAGTGTTCGACCAGCCCCCATGTCCATTTTTATGAGTTCTTGGCCGTTCCCATTGAGACGCCACAACAGCCTCTTGAGGATGACTTTCCTAGTGATCTGTCGGCCGTGGTGCTTCACGTTCTCTTACAGCATCGTGCAATTTTCTCCGTTCCCTCCGGATTGCCACCTTCCCGTGAGTGGGATCACCATATTCATATGCAGCCAGGATCTAATCCAGTCAATGTACGGCCATATAGCTATCCATATTTCTAGAAGACAGAGATTGAACGGCAGGTTCATGACATGCTCAAACAGGGGGTCATTCAACCAAGCAACAGTGCGTTTTCGTCGCCGGTTCTCTTGGTCAGTAATAATGATGGTACATTTCGTTTATGTGTTGACTATGGTGTGCTCAACGCCGCCATTGTTCCCGATCACTTCCCCATCCCGACAACCGATGAGTTGTTTGATGAGCATGGGGTAGCCTACTATTTTACTAAAATGGATTTACGTCTGGGGTATCATCAGATTCGCATGCACTCCGCTGATATTGAGAAGACAACCTTCCGTACTCACGATGGTCAATTTGAGTTCCTCTTTATGCCCTTCAGCTTAACCAATGCTCCATCCACATCCCAGTCGGCCATGAATCGGATCTTTCGGCCTATGCTATGATCCTTTTTGATAGTCTTTTTCGACGACATTCTCGTCTATAGTACCACTTTGGAGTTACACGCTCTGCACTTGGATCAGGTTCTTCGCCTACTATCTGCTCATTCTTTTTATGTGAACTTATCCAAATGCTCTTTTGGCAGGACCAGCGTTGACTACTTGGGCCATATCATCACCAACGGCCAGGTGCAGGCCGATTACCAGAAAATTGCTGCCATGATAGAGTGGCCGACCCCTACCACCGTGAAGCAGTTACGTGGATTTTTGGGTTTGACCGGTTATCATAGGCGTTTTATTCGTGATTAGGCCACCATTGCGTCGTCGTTGACCCATCTTATTAAAAAGGAGGGGTTCATGTGGTCCTCCTCGGCTGACCAGAGTTTTCTTGCCTTGAAAGAGGCCATGACATCAGCCCCAGTTCTTAGTTTACCTGATTTTACGCAGACTTTCGTGTTGGAGACCGACGCTTCTGATAAGGGGGTGAGAGCGGTACTAATGCAGCAAGGTCACCCATTAGCCTTTTTCAGCAAGAATTTGGGCCCTTGTCTCCGTACATCTTCTATGTACCATAAGGAGTTGTATGCAGTGGTTGAGGCGGTGCAGAAATTGCGCTAGTATCTGCCCAGTCACGAGTTTGTTATCCATAGCGATCAGCGCAGTTTGAAGGAGTTTTTGTCCCTGATCATTTGGACACCAGATCAGGAGTTCTATATTCGGAAGCTCATGGGTTTTTAGTTCTGTATTGATTAAAAACAGGGTGTTGCAAATCAGGTGGCCGATGCGTTGTCTCGTCGTGAAACATAGGAGGATTCGGCCTCCTTGTTTCTTTCGGCTATGCAGCCTCTTCCGTCGGTTCTTGACGTTTGTCGGCGCGAGAATGAGTCTCTGGCCGACCTTTAGGCCTTAGTGTCCGCGTTTCAGTCGAAGGTCAAGCCGCCTCACTTCACTTATGTCGATGGGATCCTTTATAGGACACAGATTTGTGTTAGCAAAGATTTGTCGGTTCGTTCCTTGTTGTTACTGAAGTTTCACAGTTCGCCTACTGCAGGTCACCCTGGTATTGACCGTACGTATCGTCGGTTGTCAGCGATTTTTTACTGGCCTGATATGCGCTCTGATGTTTGTCAGTTTGTTTATGCTTGTCTCGTATGTCAAACGATGAAGTATTCAACCCAGAAGCCGGGAGGATTATTGCAGCCCCTTCCTGTGTCTGACCGTGTCTGGACGACCGCTTCCATGGATTTCATATCGGTCTTCCTACTTCTCAGGGAACTATGGCTATAATGGTTGTGGTGGATCGTCTCACTAAGTACGTGCACTTTGGCCCTTTTCCAACTGATTTCGATGCTCCTAGGGTTGCGCGTTTATTCGTGGAGGTGGTCGTCAAACACCATGGTTACCCGACGTCTATTATTTCAGATCGCGATGCGATCTTCATGAGCACGTTTTGGGAGGAATTGATGAAGCTTAGTGGCGCGACCTTGAAGTTTAGTACTGCGTATCAGCCCCAGATGGATGGTCAGACGGGAGTGATGAATCGGGGATTGGAGCAATATCTTCGCGCATTCACTTCGGAACAACTGAAACGGGGGGTGTCCTTTCTCCCCTAAGCAGAATTGTCTATGAATTGTCCGCACCATGAGGGAATTAATATGTCCCCCTATCGTGCCCTTGTTCGGCGAAAATCTCAAGTATAGAATATTGCTACAAGTAGTAATCCGGTAAGACCGGAGTTGAATCCACAAGGAGAGGAGGGTTATAAATTTGACTCACTAAACTAGAATAAAGAGTAGAAAACGACTAACTAAGAGATAAAAGAAATTTCTCAATGGCTTTAGAGCTTGCCAAGCTATCAAACCACAAGTGATGGAGCAAGTTGTGTTTGAGACAAATAAATAAAATAAACGACTACTAATACTACTAACACTACGATTCAAGAGAGTGAAGTTGGGTCAATTTATTTCGCTAGAAAACTTGCAAGCGAAGTTCAACACCCAAAATTTGTATGAAGCGACGATACATGGATTCTAAAGCAAACGGAATCGTCTAGCTCACGAATTCAAGAGCGAAACCCAAAATCGAGTTATGTTCAGCATCAAGGATATGTACTCCTCCAAGTGAGTCCACATACAAGATCAAGCCACAATTCGGATTTGTCTTTCGACATTAGAATTCAATGAATTCGACATCCAAACTTGTGAAACTTTGAAGAACAAATAAAAACTTCACAACAAGCTATCCAACTTCATCAACCAACCCACAAAGAAACTAGCTACTCATGTTCTTGAGTTGAAGAAGAGATTCACAAGCATAGTCAAATATTATTTCACTAAATTTAAGCTCAAAACTTCAAGAATACACAAGTTCTTCTCAAAATCAACCCCAATACACAAGCTATAGTTCTAAGTGAAGATCA
The DNA here is from genome assembly GCA_023055425.1 of Linanthus parryae. Taxonomy (NCBI): domain Eukaryota; kingdom Viridiplantae; phylum Streptophyta; class Magnoliopsida; order Ericales; family Polemoniaceae; genus Linanthus; species Linanthus parryae. Next base: position 755,247 of record JALGPY010000051.1, read on the forward strand.
AAAACCAACCTTGAATCAACTACAAAATAATCAAGATGGAATTATCTAACAACTAAAGCGGCTTATAGCTGATGCTGCTACAGTAAACGAAGAAGAAATAGAGCAGTAGAAACAAAGCAGTAGGACAGAGCCAGAACAGCCCAGAATTTCTCCAAATCGGACCTCCTCTCTCCCTCTCTTCCTATTTCACTTGTCTTGGCCCTGAATCTGCTCGATACCGGCCTCAGAGGCTCAAGAACGACCTAGAATTTGGGTGAAATCAGAGAGAGGAGAAATGAAGAACCCAGAACAGAGCACACTGTAGAACCGAAGAATTCGAACTCCCCTCCCGAAATTTCTCCAGCCTTCATTTATATAGAACTCAGGGGTGGTTTTCGTAGCCTAGAAGTCTTCATCCTCACCCTCCAATTCGTCTAACTCCTTCTCCTTAGTCGATTTGTAGCCACTCTCAAGAACCCTAGCACATTGGGGCTTTTCTCATTATTCCTTCTTGGGCCGATTGAGGACATGGTTACGTAGAGGATGGGTTGGGAGAGTTTTGATGCCAATTTCGAGCGATTTAGTGAAGATTGAGTCGGGTTTTTGGCCGAAGGAAGATTCGAACGAGCTTAAATGGAGGTTGGGTTTGTCCTCTGTTGAACGATGGGGAGAGAGAGAAACTACGCACTGGTTATTAGTTTTTTCGCCAAAATTGCACTTGGCTCCCCCTAGTTTGTTGGGGGCTTTAAAATGCCCCCAATGCTTGAGGAAAGGCCCAAACTGACCCCCTAGATGTTAAGAATTTCTCTTCTTCACCCTCAACTTAAACTTTTGACTAGAAGTTGGACCTCTTTGCTTCTCAATCTTCAATAATTGTCCCAAATTCTTCTCTTATCTTCTCACAGAGGCCTTTGAATCTTCACTTTAGCTTGCAATTTATTCATCTACTTACTTTGTCTTCAACTTTAGCCTCTTTATCACTTGATTTATTCAAATTAAGTCCCTTTAGCTCCTTCTTCATATTTATTGGCCCTCCTAAGCTCCCTTGAACCGCCTCTTGAGTATTGTGGAGTATTTTCTTGAGTTCCAAAGCGCAATATTTCCTACAAAATAAGGAAATTCCACACAAACTAAAAGAAATAAGTATAAGTCTAGAAATGGGGGTAAACTACGTAAATTAAACATAAAAGCAAGTTATGTGAGACTCATTAACCTACTCAAACATGCAATTTCCATTCATCAACACACCCCGAACTAGCCTTTTGCTCGTCCTCGAACAAAGAGAGCGATAAAAAAAAGTAAACTAGTGAAGAACCATTCATGAGAGACACAAACTCAACTAAACAAGGCTTGACTCAATTCTAAACTAGACTCAAATATGTACAAACACACACACATTATCTATTCCAAGTGAGAACCCAAAGAAATTAAAATCGTAAATATTACTAGCTAGTTTTATTTTATTTTTTGTGGTGAAAAAAGAAGAAGGAACAAATGTTTTCTCAAATAAATTCTCAAAGTCAACAAAGATTGAGAAAGAAGCCTATGGACATCTAAGCATATACTCATACAAATGTGGGCGGTGTTTGGTAGAAGTTAACTCATGCGAACCACAAAACTTGTGAATTAAGTCCAATTCGCAAGAAAGTATGCCTTTAAAAAATAGGGATCCCATGAAACTAGCCATTCTCATACTTATTCAAAAGCACCCATGTAGGATGGACCTCCAATGTTTTGAACAAAAACGAGTTGTTAGAAGGGGGGATATGGTTGTGTGCTTGTATGATCCTTTTGTGGATTTTTCGGAGGTGGGGCGATTTTTCATCATTTCATCATTTTTTTTCAAGATTTATAGCATTAATATTTTTTCTCCACATATATGCACCTCCAATCCAAAGCTCTCCAAGACCCACTACAAAATACAGGAATGTACAAGCAAGTGGGCTTTTTAAGCTAAACCAAGGGAGCTATCTAGGTGGTGACGTAACATTTATCCCCGGACACCCCTCTGTTTCTTAGACATTGCATTGAGTGTCATTGGTAACCAGCACTCCAATGGGCTACAAGTTTTTACCGCAATAACGATTAGAGTAAAATCTTTTTTGTAGAGTTCAAATAGCTTTAGAAAAATGCACCCTTTCTCAAAAGTAGCAAGAGGTCAAATTTTATGTGATCAAGAGCCCGTTTGGTAATGCCTTTGCTTTCTAGAACGCTGCTTTTCGAATCCAAAAGCAGTAATTTTAAGTTTGGTAAAGCTTTGTTTTTCTGCTTTCTAGAAAGCAACTGCTTCCCCACATCAGCTTTTGAAAAGCAGGGGAAGCGTTGCTTTCTACAACCTGCTTTTTGATTAATCTATCATTTGACATCATTATCCATTAATAAATATTAATAATATTTTATTGTAATAATACTATTTACTATATCATGTATGAAATGGTCGCTTTGACATTAACAAAAAATCTAAAGAACTATTTACCAAACGCAGAATGTCAAAAGTGCTTTTCCACAGCAGATTTTATACGGAGTTTACCGAACACTTTTTGTGTAGATTCTCACAGCAGCTTTCTCACAGTGCTTTCTACACAGCAACTTTCTAAACCACCACAGCATTACCAAACTAGCCCCAACTTAGCTTGAAGGACTTAAACATGAAACGTAAATTTAGTGTGTCGCTTTCTGAGAACGCATGAGATCGCGGAATGTGGGATATTGGTGTAGATGTATTGAGTATAAGAGAAGAATTCCTTATTTACAATAAAGATAAAAATAACATGGACTTAGAGATTTCATTATTTGAAAACATCTGCTTCCTAAAATTCTCCCTTTTTATTTTTTTTCATTTTTTTTTTCATTTTTCATTTTTCTTCTTTTTTGTCTTTTCTTTTCTTTTTTTTTTGTTTGAAATAAATGACTCAACTAAAACTTTCTAAGACTCAATAAATCTATCAAACAAGAAAATAAAATCTAAACTCAATATGAAAGGTTAAAATAAATAAAACTACCAAGGAAAAAAAAACTATAGTTTGACACGGGAAAAGAGTGATGCTTCTCATGAAAGGTTCTCACATTTTTTCATTTTTTGTTCAATTTCTTATGATTTTTTTATTCAATTTTTCATTTTTTATATTTTTCAACATAATGTAAGCTACAATAGATGAATAAAGTGCAAGTAACCAACTAATTAAATTTAGAATCCACTCCCCCCCCCCCCCCCAACTAAAATGTCACATTGTCCTCAATGTGTGAGAAGAATGGAATAGCATACAAATTCATATAAGAGACAAGGGATAGAAGAACCTCATTTTCTCGTAATTGGTTACCAAGCGCAAGTCCTCCTCCAAGTGCAACCTACAAAATGGTAGTATAAAGAAAAAAGCGCAAGACATAGATATAAACTAATTTATTTATGTACAACTAGGGAGTGGAAGAAATAAATTGTGCTATCTCACCCCAATCTTGGAAACTTCTTTCCATACAATGCCCATACTTCATTCTTAGAAAAGTACTTCTCCCTCAAAAAGTTTGATTCATAAATTATAATAGAGATGATAAGTAGGGGCAAGACACACAAGACAAATAAGAGATGCAAGCAAGATCTAACAATAAAGTTAGAGAAAGTGGTTGCTTCGTGCATCGATTTAAGAATAGGTTTTGAAATCCTTGAATAACTTGAATCATTGAAAGTGTCTTCATAAATTTCCAATTTTAAAAATCACAATTTGAGAGAGAGGGGCAACTTCTGAATCTTCAATCTCATCATTTACATATGTAGCACATGGATTTAGGAATGTGGACTCACAACTGGGAGGTAAGATTATTTGAGTACATAAATTCACATCCAAAACATTAGGCTCGTGAGTGGGGTCATCGACTTGCTCACCTTGACCCACTAGTCTCACATCTTCATCAAAATTAAATGCATCTTCCATGAGAAGAGATGAGTAAGAGACATCACCAAAACACAAAAAAATCATTTCCTCCCAAGTAAGGTCATCTAAATCGTTGGAGCATGTAGTAAGTGAGTCTACATGAGTCTGAGTATCAATATCAACCGGAGTACCTCCCAATAAACTTTCAATCGCATCATACTCATGGTCATAGGGACTCCGGTGAGTATTAGACTCTTCACGAGCACAAGACATTGAGTTCACTAGTTTGACTATCCAAAGCAACTAAAGTGAAAGCTAAGGAGAAAAAAAATATCACTAACTAAGTAAGGAAAAAATAGCAAATCAAATCTAACAACTGCCTCTCCCCGGAAACAGAGCCAAGAACTTGTTCGACGAAAATCCCAAGTATAGGATATCGCTACAAGTAGTAATCCGGTAAGACCGGAGTCGAATCCACAAGGAGAGGGGGGTTATAAATTTGACTCACTAAACTAATATAAAGAGTAGAAAACGAGTAACTAAGCGATAAAAGAAATTTTTCAATGGCTTTAGAGCTTGCCAAGCTATCAAATCCACAACAAGTGATGGAGCAAGTTGTGTTTGAAACTAAGAAATAAAATAAACGACTACTAATACTAATAACACTACGATTCAAGAGAGTGAATTTGGGTCAATTGATTTCGCTAGAAAACTTGCAAGTGAAGTTCAACACCCAAAATTTCTATGAAGCGACGAAACATGGATTCTAAAGCAAACAGCATCGTCTAGCTCATAAATTCAAGAGCAAAACCCAAAATCGAGTGATGTCAAGCATCAAGGATATGTACTCCTCCAAGTGAGTCCACATACAAGATAAAGCATCACCTCGCTTGTCTTCGACACAGGAATTCAATGAATTCGACATCCAAACTTGTGAAACTTTGAAGAACAATTAAAAACTTCACAACAAGCTATCCAACTTCATCAATGAAACCAACAAAGAAACTAGCTACTCATGTTCTTGAGTTGAAGAAGAGATTCACAAGCATATTCAAATATTATTTCACTAGATTTAAGCTCAAAACTTCAAGAATACACAAGTTCTTCAAGCTATCCAACTTCATCAATGAACCCAACAAAGAAACTAGCTACTCATGTTCTTGAGTTGAAGAAGAGATTCACAAGCATATTCAAATATTATTTCACTAGATTTAAGCTCAAAACTTCAAGAATACACAATTTCTTCTCTAAATAAACCCCAATACAGAAGCTATAGTTCTAAGTGAAGAGCAAAAAACCTTGAATCAACTACAAACTAATCAAAATGGAATTATCTAACAACTAAAGCAGCTTATAGCTGCTGCTGCTATAGTAAACAAAGAAGAAATAGAGCAGTAGAAACAGAGCAATAGGACAGAGCAAGAACAACCAGAATATCTCCAAATCGGACCTCCTCTTTCCCTTTCTTCCTATTTCACTTGTTCTTGGCCCTGAATCTGCTCGATACCAAGCTCAGAGGCTCAAGAACAACCTCGAATTTGGGTGAAATCAGAGAGAGAGGAGAAATGAAGAAACCATAACAGAGCACACTGTAGAACCGAATAACTCTAACTCCCCTCCCGAAATTTATTCAGCCTTCGTTTATATAGACTTCAGGGGTGGTTTTCGTAGTCTATAAGTCTTCATCCTCACCCTCCAATTCGTATAATACCTTCTCCTTCGTCGATTTGTAGCCACTCTCAAGAACCCTTTTAAAGTGGGGCTTTTCTCATAATTCTTTCTTGGGCCGAATTGAGGACAAGGTTAGGTATAGGATGGGATGGGGGAGAGTTTTGATGCCAATTTCGAGCGATTTGGTAATGATTTGAGACGGGTTTTGGGCTGAAGAAAGCTTCGAATGAGCTTCAATGGAGGTTGGGTTTGTTCCCTGTTGAAAGACGGGGAGAGAGAGAAACTACGCACTGGTTATTAGTTGTTTCGAAAAAATTTAAGTTGTATCCCCCTAGTTTGCTGGGGGCTTTAAAATGCCCCCAGTGCTTAAGTAAAGGCCCAAACTGACCCCCTAGCTGTTAGGAACTTCTCTTCTTGACCCTCAACTTCAACTTTTGACTAGAATTTGGACCTCTTTGCTTCTCAATCTTCAATAATTGCCTCAAATTCTTCTCTTATCTTCTCACAAAGGCTCTTGAATCTTCACTTTAACTTGCAATTTAGTCCTCTACCTTGCTTTGTCTTCAACTTTAGCCTCTTTATTGCTGGATTTCTTCAAATTAAGTCCCTTCGGCTCCTTCTTCAAATTTCTTGGCCCTCCTATGCTCCCTTGAGCCGCCTGTTGAGTCTTGTGAAGTATTTCCTTGAGTTCCAAATCGCATTATTTCCTACAAAATAAGGAAATTCCACACAAACTAAAAGAAACAAGCATACGTCTAGAAATGGGGGTAAACTACATAAATTACACATAAAAGCAAGTTATGTGAGACTCAATAACCTACTTAAACATGCAATTTCCATTCATAAATAGCCCTCTATGGCCGTGAGCCCCCGTCGTTGTTTCCCACGTTGCCCACTGACGAGACGTCTTCTTCCGTTGGCGAGTTAGTGACGGAACGATTCAAACTCTAGCAGATCTGAATAGGCATTTGATTCATATGCAGCAGCGCATGCGTGATCACGCTAAAAACACCGTCGTGAAGTGTCTTTTCAGGTCGGTGATTTGGTACTATTGCGGCTACATCCGTATTGTCACCATTCCTTGGCATGTCCGCTCTCTGCGGAGTTGGCTCGCCGCTATTATGGTCCGTTTCAGGTACTTGAGCATATTGTACAGGTTGCGTATCGTCTTCATTTACTGGACGGTTGTCGTATTCATGAAGTCTTCCACGTGTCTCTGCTACGTCCCTTCGTTCCCGACAGTTCCCTCGTTCCTCTTCCTACTTTACCAGATCAGTTTTTCAAGGGGCGTCCAGTTGTCTTACCAGTTTCAGCTACTGTGGAGCGTACAGTTTTGGTTGATGGAGTACCTCAACGATAGTGGTATGTTTCTTGGTCCGATGGGGCTGCGCCTAGTTGGGAACCGATGTCCGATATTCAGTCTTCGTATCCAGAGCTTCAGCTTGAGGACAAGCTGCTTTCTGAGACTGGGGAGTTGATAAGGGTCCGGTTACGCCCCCTCGTGACGGGAGTATGTTGAACGATGTCACAGTGGATTCTAGCAAGCCACCCATGACTCGGGTCAGACGCACGACGGCTCCACCATCATATTTAATATTTTCTAAATCAATTAAGAAAAATTTACCCTCAACTATCTCTCGTTTGTTTTTTGCTTTTGGTTCCCAGGACAGTGTCGTGAGTTACCTCTGGTAACATTGTCTGCAACAGGTTTCTTCTGTATAGGAAAGTAGAATATTTGAGAAGACGGGTGTGTACAAGGAAATCCTCAAGAGATATCCAAGTGTACACCTCAAGTAGGGGATCTGAGAGTAGAACACAGAGAGATGTAAAAGTGAGTAGGGAGAGAGTAAGCAAAGGCAACTGTAAGAGAGAGAGACAACTTAATGAAGGTAAGAGAGATTAGAAGCAGTACTTTAGATCTGAACCCTTTCCATGGAGGGCTAACCTTCCTATATATAGTGGGGAAGTGACCGTTGTGGGGGTTAATGCACCATAAATGGCGGCTTAATGGTAGACCTGTAACGGCACGTTCGACCGTATATATAGGGAACGTTACGCACATGTCCGCAGATACCGGAGACCGTTATGAGATCGACCAGGTTTATAGGACATGGTAATTAAGTCTCTCAAATCTGTTACAAGGGGTCGTGCGCGAACTTGGTTGTCACTCTCGCGCGACGGACCTCACTCTGGCCTCCAAACCACTAATTCCCTACAGGTCCCGTGTGGTTGGTACGCGAGGACCTTGTCTCGCAGCCCCCAAGTGGATAAGCATGGGTATTGATTGGATGTGTATGGAGCACATCTAGGTGTGTTGGATGACCGCCATGTGGATCTGATCTGTGTGTATGGAAAGCACCGTCTACAGCGGGCAGGCTGGCAAAAGAAGGATGATTTTGTGCTTTGTCGAGGACAGGAGTCACATGACCATCCTTATTGTTACTGAAGGTAATTCTATCGTAGTTTCCTTTAACAATTTATAGTGAGCTAATAGCCTAAGTTTATCGAACTCAGATGTTTCCTAGCGCTCCAACCTAATAATGCAGTTGTCCAGGGCGTCGGGCTCAACAGGTAACTTAAAAGGAAGAAGTGGGTATTTCCCTCGTATCATACAACCGCTAGCTAACCCTAGCTAATAATGCAGTTGTCCCATGAACACGGCCCAACTGTTGATTCAAGGACATTGAAGATGCTTTACATGATCTTTTAGTGTTAAGACTATACTGCTCTGTGAAACTATTAAGAACTTCTTGTATTATTTTACTGGTCAAATCGCTACCTCTACGTATGTGAAAAAAAGCCAACATGAATATCTATTTTGGGATGAAGGGAGTAGATATCAGAAGGTTTGCAACAATTAATCAAGTCTTACAAAGAACATTGGCAAAATGGGATTCATGAGCTGAACTCAAGCTTTTGCATGACCGCCACTCAAAGCAGAGGCACAGCCACCCCTAGGACAATGGGTGGCACTCCCCCCCCCCCCCCCCCCCCCCCGAGTTTCCGGTAGAACGAATGAGAGTTTACCTAAAACCAACAAAAAATTCACACATACTCCAATTTTGGGTATTTTGGTAGTGGTACCTTATCATTAACTAAACGAATGCTCCATCTGATATTAAACTCCTGTACTTGTGCCACTATTATTGGCTTTACATTAAATTTTGTCTCGGCTATTCTTAATTTCTAGCTCCACCACTGACTCAAAGTGCATATTAGCACTGACATTCATGTGGAAGAAGTTCGCCTATGTGACACTTAAATGGTGAGACACAGGGGCCCACCGTTAGGGAATTTGAGGACAAATCCTTTGGAAGAGAGGGAAGATGATGTGAGAATGGACCTGCCTAATGACATGGAGCAAGGAGCTAAGGACGTGCGTGATGAATTTGAAGCTACTCAATTTTTAGATATTGCATTGTATTTTGTCCAATATATTCATTTTAGCCCCCACTGAAATTGAGCAATTACTCACACTATTTATGTTTATTATTTAAAATATCATTTTTTATTTCAAGTTAGCTCCCACTGACACAAAATCCTGGATCCCGCCATTGGTGGGGCAATAAAATATATTCCAAGAGATGAGACTTCCTCCTATTGATTGAAATTCTGGTTTCTTCTCCAAAAGAAATCTGATTTCTTCACAGTATTTTTTTTCTCTCTTTAGAGATCATAACGGCGTGGCTTAAAGAGTTGAACGGAAGAGGAGTCTGGTGTTATGTATGGACATTCTTACAGTCGCAAGATATTGCAAGAGAAACTCTAAAAATTTCACAGGAATCTTATGCTCATCATTGAAGGTGTGAAACCAAGTATTCTTGATACCAGGATTCATGAGCATTGAGAAGTTATTCATTTGAGAGAGGCTATTGAATGAATGGATTAGAAGTCTTGACTTGCGACTACTCAAAGTTATATATGTACATTTAGTACTCTCCTTAAATCAAAGTTGATCTTTCTCATCATATTTTTTGAGAAAAGTTATTTCTTATTATTTAGGATGCCTAAAATATTTCTACTTAAATTTTTTAGCGTTACACTCTCCATTTTGATCTAAAAGGTAACTATTTCATTTATAGGAAAGCATAAACGTAAAATAAAGTGGCAAATGGCACCTCAGAAAATAAGTTACATGAGTTACAGTGTACATGTTACATTTCATATTTAAAAAAAAAATGAATTCAGCATTAATTCCCTTGAAATGTTATATTAGTAATAATATCTTCAATAGAACATTCAAATAGCGGTTCTTTGGCAAATGTGTGCTAGCTAAGTGGTAGAGCATTTGAAGCACATGCATGAGGGCCCGGGTTCAAACCAGCTATATGATGTAATTCTAAAAAATAAGGTTCTTTCTAAAATATAAAATAGATGGTGCGAAATTAGCTCTAATTTACTCATTCTACTCTGCCCTTTATTTTAATGGATAGTTTTGTTGTCATTTACATTCAAAAGCAAAAAAATTTATAGCAAATTGTATGTGTCTATCACTCTATCTCTCATATATTCATATTTTATTTATTTTTTGTTTAATTTCCACCTATAAGAATTACTCTTTAGCTAATTTGTGCATATGTGCATTAGAGACCACATCAATTATTTGTATAGTAAAAAATAAATAATGATAATTTTAATTAAATTATACATTTCGTAACTAGTAATTTTGGAGACCATGAACTTATACTACACTACAATATTATGAACAATAAAATTACAAATTACATTATCATACTGTTAGCTAAATTAGTCGATCATAACCCCTAAAATCAAGCGGGAAAGAAATGGAACGAGGTATTGGATAAAATTCAGCCCATGCAGGCTTGATGCTTGAAAATTTCAAAGAAAAAGGCTTGATGCTTGAAGGCCTTCGCCTAACCCAGCCAATTAAGCTAATTTTAAGTTGTTTAGTCACTTAAATCTAGTCCAACGGCTTGTAGTTGGGCCACTGTATAGGAAATTAAAAATATCTTACTTCGTTTGTTTCAAGCCTCAAGCATTTTGTTCTGGCATTTTGTTTTGCCCCCCTGGGCTTTGCAAACTCTTCTCTGCTTATTTAATCGGGCTTCAAGCCCAGTAGAGTGCACTGAAAGGGTTTTCCTTAAAAAAGAAGAAAGGCCGAAAATAATCGTCCGACTGGCTTTTCACAGAATTTTAAGGGGTGTAAGACACTTTTCTTTTTATGGTAACAAAAAGTTTAGGGGGAGGGGTATAAGACACTTTCACCCCCTCAAGTTTGACACAAGGACACTTTCACTGCTTTCAGAATGGGGAAAAACACTTTAATTTGTTTCGCTTTTATCTATTTAGCGTGCTCACGTTCATGATACAATTTCTCTCGATCTGTTTGGATAATAGAGGTTTTGGGGTGATTTTGAGTGAAATCTAATATTTTGATGTATTACAAGGCTTGGATTTGATTTGGATGAATCCCAAGCCCACAAATTATGAATAATTTGAAATTCCAATGGAACGGGTGTCATTTGAAATTTCGTGCTCCGAATAATGCTGCGTAAGGCAGGTTTAGAGCTTCTAAAATCAAATTTTCAATTGCAAGTTGTAAAAAAGATGTTTGTTAGGTGACTCGAACCCTAATTGTTTGTCAGGTGACTCGAACCCTAATCCTAGGCCTCAATCAATCAAATTAACAGTGTGCCACTGAACCAGCACTGTATATGCGTCTCTTTTGACATTAGATTATATCAACAAACGGTCAAATCCAAATTCATAACTAGACTAATAATACCATCCAAACGGAAAATTTTAAATCGCCCGACATTTGAATTTTCAGAATTTGAAATTTTGGATTTCAAATCCAAATTCAAATTCAAATCATGGTTACCTAACAACCTTTAGAAAAACATTCATGGAATTTGTACTCCTTGATTGTGTCGGTGTCATTCTACAGAGTAAATTTGTCCAAGAAACTATTATCAGTGACGGTCTGCTGGATCAAGTGGAGTTGCTGGAAATGACAATCGACTCGTGGCTTGCGAAGACGGAATCACGTCCCGGGCGTGGTCGTCGATCGGATGTGGCTGGCTGAGGCTGGCGGAGGTCGTGAGGTGGTCGCCGGAGGTGTTGAATTGATGTCTTGAAGTGTGAAGAAATCACCAAGAGCAACAACGGGGACCAAGAGAAACAAAAAGACCGAAGAAGAAATATGCCCCAGACTCTGTTGGTTGTACGACCACTCGTGAAGCGGAAGAAATTTGGAAAATTTATTTTCTTATTTGTTTTGGTCCGTTTTAAGGCGATCTTGGGCAGTATAAAAGAACCCTTAGGGTTCATATAGATGTATGCAATCAATTGTAATCGTTCCTCTTGATAAATAAATGTCTTTCTTCGTCGTGAACGTAGTTAGCATACTCTGTGCTAGTGAACCGTGTAAATCTTGTGTGTTTCCTTGATTTGTCTTTCGTTCATCATTCGTGAGGTGTGAGTGTTATAATAAGAGGCCGCTAGTGGTTCGGGCTGTTTCTGGAGCGGCGGAACGGGGGCGAGGGTCGTTGCTGGAGGCGTGGTTTGCAGCTTCTTCGGCGGGTGTTCGTGCTGGGATTGCGTCGGTGCTAAAGCAGATGGCGGTGGAAGCCGGGATTCAATTGTCGTGAATCAACCTTCGACCCCAGTTACATTTCCTTCCATATGTGTGGGTGTTGAGTTTATTTTTTCCAACTTTTCTATCATTTTTTTCTGCGAATATTGTGAATGTATCACTCTTGGTGAAGTTTGACATGATGAAATCACCAATTGATTGTGGTGAACCTCAATGAAAGCACACTTTATAGCAAGATGATATCCGATTGGAGCGATTCGCGATACTCAGATCTCCACAAAATACGAAAACAAAAAAAACACGACACTAATCTTCGATTATTTATTCATTGATTGTGAATTGTGAGAATACAACTTGTTTAAATAAAAAAGTGCTAACACTAATTAAATAAATAAATAAATACTAACTAATTACTACGATTTTTGCGTTGCCCGTATGTCGGATCGGTTGACCCGTATCAGTGACGACCCCACCCCATTCCACAGAACAATTCACAAAACAAATTTTTCTGAGAAACTACTACTTTTAACGGACCCCAGGTCAGACTAACAACTTCACAATTTCATAGTGTAGGCATCTTTAACCTCGTCACACTAAAGGGGTGTAAGCGCTACTTTGAGAATGTTGTGGCGGTGTCATAAACTCTTTTGTGAGAATTATTGTGAGAAACTGATATGGATATTAGATAAAATATTATTTGTTAAAAATGTCGTGACCTCGAGTGAAATATTGATATAGCAACTTCATGTCCTTTAAAGTCAACTTCAAATCTTTTGTGACAGAGTAAAATGGAAAAAAAAAATATATCACATATCAGTTACTCATATCTTGAAATTTATAAAAACAGTTAGGCAAAAATCAGTTGTAGATAAATTAAACAAAAGTAGGTTCTGAAAAACATATTTGCCCATGCTTTCTGAAAACAACTGTGAGACAACGAAAACTACATGAAAAGTTAAAATTTTATTTTACCAAACGGACTCCAAGTGTCTTTCCTCGAGCTAGAAGAGATGAAATTGTCTTGGCCTCAAACTTGAGGGAGTGAAGTGTCTTTTCCATCCAATTGGAAATGATGCCTTTGATTTGATGTGTTAAATTTTGGTAGTTTTTGGAAACGCAACTACTCTCTGTAGTGTGGAATAACACAATCAAAGAGTATAAGTGAAATTTGTTACAATGGCATAAATGACCAAGTGTCTTCGTGTCAAAACTGAGGGGGTTGAAATCGGATGTTATACATTGGTTACGGTTTACTTTTTTTTAGACTTACATGTTGGTCATCTACTAGGTTCGTGTTGAAAGTTTGACTTGCAATCACATGACAAAAGGAGACAAAAAAAAATCGGCTATCATTATATGGGGCGGTGGGGTGTTTTGCTTTGGCAACAAGCCACACAAAACCACCGCCATATGTAGTATATTTAAAGGGGCTTTTTTTCGGTTTACAAACACACACGGGTTGTATTGTGAGTTTGAGAGCTCCTTTTTTGTGAGTGTGTCTGGTGGGGTTTGTTTCGGGTCGCCGCCGTGGCCACGGCGTGCATTGTAATCGGGTTCTCTTCTCAATAAAATATCTGGTTCTGGCCGTGGATTAGCTAGCGGGTTCGTTACGAATTCGTTAGTGAACCACGTTAAATATATGTCTCGTTCTTGTTTTACTTTACATCGTTCTTGCTCGAATATCCCCAATTTATAACAAACTGGTAACAGAGCTCTGAAACAGGAGTTTTGTTACAACAAACTGGTATCAGAGCCAGGTCAGGGGATCACCAGTTTTAACAAACTAGTATCAGAGCCAGGGTTCCAAGATCGGGGTGGAACTCAAAGCTAGGGTTTCGTGATTTAGGTGGATCAGGCTATCGGGAGTTGGGTTTCGAGATTCCGCCAAGAACGATGTCTGATTTGGCGATCAAGATCGATATGTTCGTGAGAGAGAAGCAAGTACACCGACCATCTGAAGCCCCGTGGAGGGGGCTATCCGGGCTCCTGTTGGAGCAACCTGGCGCGCATTTGATTAGGCGTGGAAGGGATCCGGCAAATCCAGCACACATTCGGTACTGGCGCGAATCTGGCGGTTCACACGCATCTGGCGTTCTGGCGATAGGCGGTCAGGTGCAATCCAGCTCCTGGCGTGGAGGATCTGGCGTGTGAATTGAATCTGGTTCTGGATCATGCGTTGCAGGAAGTCGTTGGAGTTGGAGCAACGACATGGAGCTTCTGGCGCGTGAGATTCCAAGCACGTGCATCTGGTTCTGGTTCTGGCGCGCATTATGCACAAGTTTGTTCTGGCGTGCATCTGGTTTTGGGGCGTGTACCATGGCACGCACTGAGCACGCATCTGGCGCGATTTGTTTCTGGCGAGCATATGGCGCATCTGAGGCATACGGGGCGCATCTGGCATGACAATTTGGGCACTCATTATTGGTGCATCTGGTCTGAATGACATCTGGGCACTTGTCATGGTGCATCTGTCTGGCGCAATTGGGCGCATCTGAAATGTATTCGGTCCTGTCTCAGTGAATACATTCGAGTATGGTTCAGGGTGGAGCACTTGTTTCTGTGTTCCGGAAGTGCAATCACATCGGGCGCATCCGTTGCAGGAACGCATGGTAGTTGAAGCAACTATTTAGCAATTCGGGTTTCGCATACTGCTGCGGAATATCTGGTCTGAGAAGCGTGCTCGTTTCAGGTTCTGGGAGACGCATCCGGTTCAGGTTTGAGGAGAGAAGCATCAGGTTCTGGTTTCGGGTTGCTGAGATAATTCAAGTCAAGGTGGAGATTTGTTGAAAGTTTGACTTGCAATCACATGGCAAAAGGAAACAAATAAAAGTCGGCTAGCATTATTTGGGGCGGTGGGGTGTTTTGCTTTGGCAGCAAGCCACACAAAACCACCGCCATATGTAGTATATTTATAGGGGCTTTTGTTTTTGGTTTACAAACACACACGGGTTGTATTGTGAGTTTGAGAGCTCCTTTTTTATGAGTGTGTCTGGTGGGGTTTGTTTCGGGTCGCCGCCGTGGCCACGGCGTGCATTGTAATCGTGTTCTCTTCTCAAAAAAATATCTGGTTCTGGCCGTGGATTAGCTAGCGGGTTCGTTACGAATTCGTTAGTGAACCACGTTAAATATTTGTCTCATTCTTGTTTTACTTTACACCGTTCTTGCTCGAATACCCCCAAGTTATAACAAACTGGTAACAGAACTTTGAAACAGGAGTTCTGTTACAACAGTTCGAAACCGAGGCAAATACTTTTAAACGCTCTACCACTTGAGCTAGCACCCATTTGCCACATTGGTTTACTTTAAATTGTTCTTGTCTTCGTATGGAACTTCAATTTGACATTAATCTACCAACTAACCATGAGCTCCACCAACTAAGCCAACCTAGCCCGGGGCTTTACTGGTTGAGTTCACCAAATTTTGGCCCGACTTGATATACAGTGGGCTTGGGTTACGTAGTTGAGCCCATGAGGAAAAGGGTGGCCCGGAAATGGTATACACCATCTTCCAATGCGTTCAAAACATACCGCTCATTAATCTACTAACAATTACTAGTAATTGAGAGATTCGAAGGCTTATTTTTCTCCGTAGTTTGCAAGTTACAAAAACATCTTAATATATTTCTCTTGAGACGGAAGACAACTCATTGATCAAGTTGATCACAGAAACTAAATGGATAAATCTAACAAACACTTAATGACCACGTTAAAATACGTGATTGCCCCAAACTGTGTTCTGCTTAAGCAAACTATATCTTATTTATTACTATCTTCAAGTAGGGCTATTGATGGTCAGGTTTGGGTATACCGTACTTCATTATTCTAGAAGTGGGGTTTTATTCCTAACCTTTAGAGTAATTAACGTTCAAAGCTTTGTTTCATGAGTTGGGAAACTGGAGAATTTAACCCATGAAATTAGTCACAAGTGAGAGCCCCAAGAACGTATTAAGAGCTTTTAATCGCCACACTAGCTACTCAAACAACTTAACCAAGTAGTGCCTGACATTATAATGTAAGCTAAGCTTAAATTAAAATCTGGCAAAAAAAAATCAATTCCGATTGTTTCGTAAATTTTTTGACTAAGAATTTAATTTAAATGGGCTAATAATCTAGAGATTTACAATCTCTGGTTTTGAAATTTTTTAGTTCAGGCTGCTGGAATACCACATTACCCTATTGTGTATGTATAAATCGCCAAATTGTTCAAACATATGACATTTTAGATGTGATGTAAGCTCAAATAAAAATATTTATCGATAATTTGATGGTACAATTACAAGATTGCCTAATACAACTAAATTTCAAATCATATTTTACAGCATGTCAAATAATTTTCAAATTATAAATTGAGTAAAATTATTAGCTCCAAATTATTCTACCACATTATTGAGATTTTAACCTAAAATCAAACAGCCTCTGTATATGAAAAAAGAAAATAACTTTTGCTAAGGGGAATTCAATGATGGTAGTCAAGACGTGAAGGAAAGGAGGTCAACTGATACAGTTAGTACGGAATTCCATGTGGAGTATTTAGAATGGAAATTGAAGCATACCCCCACATGATGAATTTTAATGGGGAGGGTAACGATCAAGCAGAGTCCATTAACAAAGCTTGAGATCCACATTTCTCCTCAAGACAATGACAATCATAGTCTCTCATGTGGGTTTAGATCCCCAAAAAAGGTCTCACACATGTTCAAAGTCAAACACCCTCCCAAGATGCTAATGTGGAGTTCCCTCCAATAGCAAGTCTCGATTTCCCTCCAGACTACCGTTCCATGTTTTGCCATTAGGGTAGTAAAGTAGTAGCAGGTTATTTATTGTGGCATGTGAGGTAAACTTTCTTTTATTTCTGATGTGGAGATGAGAAACTCCACAAAGTAGGCCACTCATCTCCAACCGAAGTTCGCTATTTTCTCATTCACTTTCATCTTTGGCACTTCATTCATCCAAGTGATTCATTTAACTTTCCCCTTACTTTCATTGCACTATCGTTTCAAACATAATAACTTATATATTCTAATTCAATAGTAGATGGTTATATTTAAAAAAAAAGGAACTTATTCACAATAATTTACACAGTTGATAAATAATTAATTAATAGTATAAATATTAAATATTTTAACAATATTTTAATATTGTTAACAAATTAAGAAATAAAGTTAAGAATTTTATTTGAAAATATTTTTATGAAACAAATAAGAATCTTTTTAACAAGTTTGCTTAAAAAAGAAGTTATTTAACAGTATTTAATGAAATTTTAATAGTACACAAATTATTAAAACTCGTTAAAATTTATTCCCTAAAAAAACTCGTTAAAATTTACACAAAAATAGATTTGAAATGTAAATAATTTATTTATACTATAAATATGAAATACTAATATATTTCATTATTTTATTATATATTTATATTTTATTAAAATGCCAAAATTATATTTATTAATCCTAACTAAAATTGCCAACTTAATATTAATCTGGATCGGAGCTACTTCAATAACATTTCATTAACAATGGCGCCATATAGTCCATGGCCATGAGAAACCTCTATCCATAATTAGGGTTTGGTTATTGGGTGGCGCGGAAGTTAGAGTTGAGAAACATAAATACACACATGAAGTTTCCACCTGGAGATGACCCAATGGACATTTGAGCTCTATGCACTCTCTTGATTCCCGCGCAATCACATGTAGCAACTGCATGATGATGCAGTAGTGGCATTTATGATTTAATATCATGCATGGGTCTCAAATTTTTCTGCTCAAATATGGGGAGAAACAAACAAATTCTCAGTGGTTGGAGTACTATTTTTTTTTTCTGAGATTACTGTTTTCATTAGGGGTGACATACGTACAATGGGGTGTTTGGATGAGATTAATACGAGAACGGTGGATCAGTAAAAGGATGTGAATATATTTGACCAATAATCTCTTCATTGTTTTAGGGAGATGGGGAATTTCGATTTGGGGGGGGGGGGGGGGGGGGGGGGGGAGAACTTTGAATCTTTTGGGGGAACACCAAAAATTGTGTGTGCTCATTAGCTAAATCACTAAATCTAACTTATCCAAACAACCCAACATATCAATCTACAATTTATATTAGAAGTGTATTTAGTTTTTCTTAAAGAAGTGGTGTTAGTATTGTTATAATATATCTTGTAATACAATTGGTTTCAAAACAAATTGGTAATCCGAAGAAAAGTAATTAAAGAGTTTCGTTAGTTTCCGAAGATTTTGGAGTACTAGGGTAGGGCGATTTTTCTCAAGCGGTGTTCTTGTTTGCCAACACCGATTGGAGCTCTAGGCTTGCAAAGTGAAGATCGAGGGGTTCCTGCTACTGATCGGCATCACTGGCCACTCCTCCGAATATGGCTATGCTTCTCAAATATGCTTAAGAAGAGACAATTATTTTTTTCGATTCAGGCCGGTGCTAGAAAGCTATTGAGGCCTTCGGCCAATGTCTCATTGGTAAGTTCGTTATCCCGTTTAGGGTTAATAGGTGGGCGATGAAAAACTTATTCAAGAAGATTCAGAAGGTGACAAGATTAGTATTCATGAAGCTTCTCCCAATTGTTTCATTTTTAAGTTTCCGACGAAGGAATCCATGGAAAATGTTCTTGACGGAGGACCATGGATTTTTTTATGAGAATCTTCTCGTTCTCAAACCATGGATCGTGGGTTCCTCAACCGACTACGCCACTTTCAGCCACATAGATGTATGGGTGCAAGTCGGAATATGCCCGTGTATCTACTGACGGAAGAGGACCTTACTATGGCGCTTGGAGGGATGGGAGAAGTCCTAAAAGATGATGCAATAATTCTTTCGGGTAGTGGAGGAAACTATATGTGAGCAAGAGTGAGGATTGATAATACCAAACCGAGATGGGGAGGCGTTATTCAGGTTCTTGATGAGAAAATCTGGCTTGATTATATGTATGAGCGAATTCCTTCGATTTGTGCTTGTTCTGGAAGATTTACTCATTACACGAACGCTTGCGATCATATTCTCAAGAAAAAAACAAGTATAGGAGGTCGGGTTCGGGGAATAGTTACTATTCAAGCCGAAGACAAGGAGATCAAACCCCAATGCCCAGGTTTGGAGGTGAAAAACCGGCCTCCCCGACAAGGACGACTGGCACCAGGGCTGATATGGGTCGGCAAGAAGCGCAGAGTGGAGACCTCACTAGAAATAGCGGTGAGAAGAACAGACGCAAAGAAGCTCGGGTACCCCAGAATTTTTCGGCTTCTGGTGCCCAACAAAATTACAAGACGCAAGCTTTGCTGCGATCCTTTTCTGAGGCGGAGCCAGACTCCTCCATGGAGCTTACTGACACGGATAATCAGCAACAACCGAAGTATTACTCGAACCCCCTTGCTTCAGTAGCGTCACCTAGTGTGGCGAGCTCGGACATGGGAAAAGGAATCCAGTCTTCCTCCTCCACGGATAGCTTAGACGCTATCAAGTCTGCAACATGGTCAATTTCAAAGGGACATCAAGCATAAAGGAAGATTGGGCAAATTATTATCAGTCCTAACCCGAAGGAGAAGGTCGCAGATCGCCGTCTAAATTCAGTCAGGTTCAATGCAAATTTATCAGGTCTTGGTGATGCTATAATGGATCAAAGCAATGATGATCGGACCAGGGCATCCCTTAAGAACCCTACTAATCCAATGGCAGCGACTGTGGTGAAGTCTCGACAATCACCATGAATGCTATCAGCTAGAACATACGGGGGCTTGGGAACCTTCGTTATGTTCTAGAGCTTAAGAACCTCCTAAGAGAGAAGTCCCCAAAGTTTGTCGTCTTAATGGAGACGCGTCTCACATCCGCAGAGTTTGGACGGGTGAAGTCACGATTAGACTGTAATGCCGGCCTATTTCTTCCTTATGAAGGGTGTAGAGGTGTTTTAGCTCTTATGTGGCATAAGAGCTTGGATATTACTTTGATTAATTGTTATAAATTCTTTATGAACTTCCTGGTGTCAGACCCTATTATGCAGGTCCAATGGAAGCATACTGGCTTTTATGCAGATCACGAAATAGTGAAAGGAGGAATTCTTGGGGGTTATTAGGTCGGTTCCGCAACCCAAATAACATCTGGTGGTGTGTTATGAGCAATTCCAATGCTTTTCTGAATGGAGATGAGAAGCAGGGTGGTCGACCTGCTGACAAACAACTTATGGAAGACTTCAGGTTAGCCTTGTCATCTAATGAGCTATTTGATCTTGGGTACATACTGGATCACTAATCAAGGACCGGAAAATGTATCAGGGAACATTTGAATAGAGTTGTGACAAACTTGGCTTGGTTGGACCTCTACGGGGCCGCTAAAGTAAAAATTTGACGGAATCAGTTTCCGATCACATCCGCATAGTGCTTTGCTGGTCTCCCATGGAGAAGAAGGTTGCTCGTTTCCATTTTGAGTCTATATGGCTGAGTCATGATGATTGCAAGTCATATATTGCCAGGAATTGGGCCGAATTTCATCACTTTGAACTCAAGCATAATATGGAGTTCACTGGGAAGCGGCTTAAACTGTGGGATCGTTCTGTGTTCAGGAATGTCAAAAGGAAGATTACGTACATATGGGAGAAGATTCAAGAGCTTCAAAGATGCGATGACATAGATTCGGTTTTTGACCAAATCAGCAATTATAAGTTGGATCTCAATGTGTTGCTTTTTATGAGGTAGCTATGTGGCTCCAACGATCTAGGGTTAAAGATGGAGAAATAGTAGCTTTTTTCACCAAAAAGCTTCCTTATGCAAAGCGAGAAATCACATTATTGGTCTTGAGGATGCAGTGGGGCTGTGCACGTCCTCTTATGATATTAAGGCCATCCTTGAATCCCACTTTCGGTCTATTTTTACCTCTCAAAGGCCATCTACATATGATATGAACGAGTTACATCAGTTTGTTGACTCATCTATTTCATCATAACAAAAATTAAGGCTCGATAGACCCTTCACCCGTGCTGATATTGTTCTTGCCCTCAGTCATATGGTGCCGACTAAGGCCTGAGGACCATATGGATTTCTGGCTTTATTTTTTCAGGAGATATGGGACCTAATTGGGAATGTTGTCTCTTCAACTTGTCTCAAGATTCTAAATGACAACGCCGACTTGGAAGGGTTCAAAAAAACAGTTACTGCTCTGATTCTGATAGTGAAACAGGTACACAACCTTGGAAATTTGAGACCAATTAGCTTATGGGCTGTTATGTATAAACTAGTTTAAAAGTCTATTGCTAACCGCCTGAAGGACGTTCTTAATGACTGTATTTTGGAGTTCCAACGTGTGTTTGTTCCAGGGCATCTGATCACTGACGATATTATGGTGCCTTTTGAGCTCCTTCACACTATGCGCACTCGTAAAAAAGGCAAGAATGGTTATATGGCAGTCAAGTTAGATATGGCTAAAGCATGCGGCAGAGTTGAATGGTACTTCCTAGAGGCCACAATGGCCAAAATGGGCTTCAGTAGTAGGTATATCAATCTCATTCACGAATGTATCTCAACCACATCTTTCACCATGGTCGTTCGTGGTGAATCAGTAGGAAAAATTCTAGAACGAGGTTTACGAAAGGGGTGTCCTCTCTCACCGTACATGTTTCTACGTGGGGTGACTTTGTCACGAGCTCTGTCGATAGCAGTATTACAAGGCCAACTATCGGGTATTTTGGCATCTATAGGAGTTCCACAATCTCTCATATTTTCTTCGCGGATGACAATATGACTTTTCTCAAGGCAACTACTAAGGAGATTAGATTTTTCATGATCTGCTTCAGCGCTATGAAGCAGCCTTATGTCAAAAGGTAAATCTCCAGAAATCCTCAGTTGTCTTCTCTTCCAATGTTCCCATGCAAGACAGGGGTGGCTTTTGCAATCTCCTTGGTGTCACCAAATCAGCAAGTCATGAATAGTATATGGGTCTTCCGACTTCCTCAGAGAATTGCAAAAGTAAGGTGAAAGGATGGAAACATAAGCTCTCCTTTATAGGTATAGAGGTACTTATCAAAGCAATTTGTCAGTCTGTGCCCGTTTATACGATGAGCTGTTTAAAGTTTCCATCGTATCTTGGTCATAAAATTGAGAGGTTTTTGAGCCATTTCTTTCGGAGCAAGAAACCAGATGAGAGAGGAGGAAACTGGATTTCCTGGGATACACTTAAGAAGCTGAAAAAGAAGAAGGGAAGATAGGGTTCAAAGACATAGAAGAATTCAACAAAGCGCTTCTGGCCAAGCAGCTTTGGAGAATTCTTACCACTTACTTGTTAATAAATAGATTTCTCAACATAAGTGCGCTCCCAATTTAGATATTCTTCATACTGTCACGCACAAGAATTGCTCCTACGCTTGGCGATCCATTACAAGGGCTGGAGATCTTATTCGCAGTGGCACCAGATGGAAGGTGGGATATTGACATCTTATTCGCATCACGGGTGACCCGTGGCCCAAGAGAGAGCAGAGTTTTTGCAAGGTCACCACTCCCCCGACATTAGCAAACGTTAACGTGGTGGAATTTATTGCTTCGGGCAGTACATGGAATTGTGAAAAAATCTTGGAGATTCGACTAGTTGTTGATTTCGCGGAAATTCTAAAAGTCCCAATCCCTTCAAATCCAACACAAGATACTCGTATATGGAATTACAAGGAAGATGGGTAATATAGTGTGGCGTCGGGTTATTTTCTTCTTCAAAGACAGAAAGCACAAGAGAGGCGGATGTCATCCTCCTGAGGCACCTCCTTGCCATGGCTCAAGGCTCTGTGGAGAACAAAATTCCAACCAAAAATTATTTATACAGTCAGGAGAGCGTCTCAAGACTCTCTAGCAACACGATCCAAAGTCTTACGCTTCAAAATATACATTCTGTCCACATGTGTGCTCTACAATAGGTTCCTAGAAACAGCCACACACATGTTCATGGAGTGCTAAGTTTTGCTTTCCATATGGGAACACTTTCAGGGTAAGGACTTACGCAAAAGCTCCGTTGGTGACGTAACAAATTGGATTCCTACAATTTTTATGACCCTTCCAGCCACTTCGCGCGCCACATTTTGTACTATTGTACGGCGCATCTGGGTCAATTTAATGCCATCGTATTTCAAAAAATGAGGTACATAATTCTAAATATTTACAGTGCTCTATTCGAATATTTTTGGCGGGTTCAATGGCTGACCACCCCGAGCGGAGAACAAGCGTCGACTCGTTGATTCTGTCGGCTAACAGCTGGCGACCTCCTAACGTCGGAATCCTCAAGCGCAACACTGAAGGAGCGTGGCATGCTGATTAAGAAAGAGATGCTGATGGAGTAGTGCTTGAGGACTCCCAAGGCGTGTTTGTGGTCGCAGTTTCTACGCCAATTCCCACGAGGATGCGACACAAGCAATTCGGAAAGGTCTCGTACTAGCCCTCAAATGCGAAAAACGGAAAATAATTTTTGGAGATGATGCCAAAAGAGTCATCGACGCTATCAACGACACCGAAGGGGCTAAGGTTAACAGATCAGAGACATGAAACTTTCTTCGCCATATTCAATTACTGTTGCGATTACTTATTTTACCGTTAGCCATAATTTTGTGAACGAAACACCTCATGAGTTTGCAAATTTTGGATTTTCGGTCCCAAAAAAACCTGTATGGCTAGGTAGTAACCCAGTTTGGTCCCAGCAACTTCTTCTGAGTTATGTCATGCTGATTTCTATTCTTGATTTTTCACATTAATAGAAGTTGATCTTATTCTCAAAAAATATTTTTTTTAATACAAGTAGAAGATCGTGGTCTGTTGTAAAATTATTAGAAGTTAGAAATCAGTGATCAAATGAGGTAACTACATTTAAGTTTCCCGTCACTACAATAAAGTTTTCCGAGCATCTTGCTCTCGCGATACCTCGCATCATCTTCAATCATGGTGGAATCATCCTCTTCGTTCTTGCATGGGCTGAGATTTTTCATCGTGAAAATCGATTCACCGGTTCAGGGAGAGCCTGATTCGAGCAATTATATACTCTTGAAGGGTCGACTAATGACAATCCTTCAATAAAATTGTCATGTGCAGTATCTTGATGGCTCCTTTCCAAGTCAGGGTCTGCTTTTGTGTCTTCTTCCGCACTGAACTGGCCTACTCCCACTGGTATGCGATTGATTGACACCTTATGAGTGTCTTGATTGCATCAATTTATGTTATGTTTATTCCTATGATATTGCATCTAATCCATTCTTATCAAATTTGGTATGCACTTGTGCAAGGATTTACGTGATTATCTCGGCTACACATCAATCTGTGTAAGTTGCAGGTATACAATGGCCCTTTTTGGAAAAGCTTTATTAAGAATTATGAGATTGTATATTATTGGAATGAGTGGTTCATGTAAGGAGAGTGTACTGTTTTAACCTCAATTACTCATTTCAACAACCTAAAATCTCAAAAATTTAATTCAACTCATATAAACATGGCCAATGTCTCTCAAGGTTCACACGAAATTATTCATTATCATGATTCAGTGCACAAAATCCCTGATAACTTGGCCATGTTAGTGAGTCAGTTAGTGAATAAGACCTTATTCAACATATTCTCAAAGGCCTTCCAAGAGGATTTGGCATCTTTAAAAGTAGTACTTGAACAAGAGGGACACCGTTAACCGTGTTTTAGTTGTCTACTATGCTTATATCTGAGGCATTGCATCTAGAGCTAACTCCAAGATGCATATCACTTACGCTATTTCTCCACATACATAAGTCTTGAATGCTTCTCAAACAAACATATAAACTGACTTATAAGGAAATTTATATAAAGGGAAATATCATCACATTGCACCATCATTTGGTTCTGGATCTTCATAGTCTTCAGGGGTCAATCTAGCTCACACATGTCACCACTACTTCTTATGCATGACAAGTTTCATGGAAGTTCTCATTAGCTTCAGAAAGACTGTTTATGTCCAAACACATAATCAGGGGAAGAGTTGAAGGCTTGAAGAACGATGTCAAGTCTTACTTTACTTTGACTATAAACGATATTTTAAAGAGAACTCGTGATAAAATTTGACATGAGCACCGCCCTAATTTTTCCAAATTCGGATGTTAAAAGTCGAAATCGCTAAAGTTGCTATTTTTAGTAATAATAGTTTTGTTAATTGGAAACTCGTTAGACCCGATTTGGGTCAATATTTTCATTCATGCGTTATTATTTAGAACTTTAATTTAGAGTAGCTATGAGATTTTGCTAACTTTTTTTAAAAATTGTGATTTTTAAACTATTTAAGTTCGTCTTGTGGGCTGATTTTGTATGTTATGAATTATTGATTGTTTTTAAAAGCTAGAGTTTTTTATGAACCCTAAATATGATATCTCCTACCGTAATCCTTTTGGTGTGTTACTTTGCTCCTCGATCAGCGCCTCGATTCAGCTCGACGTCAGTTGGTATCAGAGTTATGTGGGAAAATGATCATTATCAAAAATCGCGCATGGACGTCCTTGGTATTCAGGGAAAGTTCGAACGAGGAATCACCCCAATGGGGATGTAACATTGAAAAACGTTATGATGATAGAAGATCTACAAAGGCAGAACAAGGTTTAGCGCATGCAGATTGAAAACTTAACTCATCGCCTCGCGGTGCGAGATTTGTAGCGGTAAGTTTCTTATCAAACCCAACTCTCGGAGGCGCCGGATATTAAGTACCGCAAACCTTTTATCGTGACTCGTAGTCCGCGTACAAGATCCCGTACAACCACGATTCTTGGTTGAAACGAGCATTATGGAGGAGCAAGTTTGAGGATTGTTGTGCCAGAGTATGTGGGTACATAAGAATTTGAACATATTTCACATGATGCAATCTTTCATGAGAATAATTCATTTTCATGTGACGTGGATTGGTCAAAGCTTCCTATTTATAACGATTATGGAGATGATAAGGAAGTTTTGATTGTGGAGAATTGCGAGAACTCTACCAATTCTCCCATTCCATTTGAGGTAATTTGATATTTTGCTCAACTTATTTTTTCATCAATAATTGTTATTGAAGATGAAGTTGAAGACATGACAATCGAATTTGAGACGTCCTCGATTTTTTAAATTAAGTTTCCTTCCCTTTATTGTGATCCGTTTATGATGGGGTTAAACGCATAATCATGATGGACTTCAAGGCTTGAAGAACGAGGTCAAGCATTACATTGTCTGACTAGAAATGACATTCTAGAGAGAACCCATGACTTTCTCAGGAGAACCACCCTAATTTGGCCAAATTCGTCTGTTTAAGGGTTGGAAACGCCATTTTTTCTATTTTTAGTATTAATCTTTTTTTAATTAGGATTAATTTTTACATCCGATTTGGACCAACATTTTTCCAGCGTACATTTTTATTTAGAAATTTAATTCAGAGCAGTTTTGTAGTTTTATTTATTTATTTTTTTCAAACAAATGATTTTTCAGCTATTTAAGTCCAGCTTGTGGACTGGTTTTGTGTGTTATGATTTTTTGAAGTTTTTTTCTTTTCTTTTTCTTTTCTTTTTTTTTGAAACCTAGAATTCTCTGAGAACCCTAGAGAATAATTCTCCTATCTTATCATTTAATGTTCGTTTCTTCTGCTGCTCGATAAATATCTCGATTCAGTTTGGCGTCTACTTTCTACACCATTACCATCTTCTATGCACTCTCACGCCACTTGTTATAGTTATGGTCAAGGATCTACAATTACTCATTATATTGTCACTTGTCATATTTGTGACAAGATAGACACTATGCCAGAGCGTGTTGGCACATGGCAAATATCACCAGCTATGCACCGACAAGATATTTACGGCGAGCACATGTATCCACAACAACTTTTGCAACTCCTCTATCTTGGATTTTGGATTCTAATGCTCACACGTAAATCAATGAACCTATGTATGCTCTCACAAATTAGGCATCGTATGAAGACTCATTTCTATTCTTATTGGTAATTCTCAAGTTTTCATCAGTCACACTGGTAATGCTCTTATGACTCGCTCACTGAAACATTTCAATTTCTAATGTGACATACTCGCCTCATTTACCGCCAACTCATTATTTGTGCATCAACTGACTTTAGTCAATGACTGGACTCTTATGTCTAATTGATAACTCCATAATTGGAGTTATATTCTATTGTGATTACTTGTCGTTTCGTGTACTTTCCGATGCATTTATATGTGTTTTAGGCCGAGTTTTGATAGTTTTGAGCATACTTGAGTATTTGGACTTCATTGTGTAATCCGGGCGTTTTATGCATGTTTTATGCTTTATTTGTTGCATTTGATCTTCCGGTATTTGTTCGTGTTGTGGATTTCAGGAACCGGAAGCGTGGAGTGCGGATTTTGGAGCGGAAGCGAACTTCGGAAAGAAAGAAACTCAAGGAATGCATGAGAGAATAGAAGAAGAGTGAAAAGAAGCAAACTCACATGAAGATCATTGTGATCCTACAAAGGTGATACTATGATCACAAGATCAAAGTGCAAGACCACATAGAAGAGTAACGTGACTCTACAACTACAAAAGGTGATCCTAGGATCACAAATTGTGATCACAAGATCACATATTGGATCTGACGTGATTAGAAGAGGGGTAAAAGTGTTATTTTGAAAAACTTAAAAAGAGGGAACGAGTTTTAATAGGAGAGAACGACCTAGGGCAGGAAGATTCATCATTCTACGCCATTGGAGAGCTTGGAGCTAGGTTGGAGAGCTTGGATCATCCGTTTGGCTTCTAATCTTCGTTTCTTCTCTAGTTTTTGATATTGGATCATGAAACTTTGTATATTGAACATGTTTATGCGTAGCTAAACGCTTATTTCGGGATATCTTGTAGGAAACTAGGGTTTGATCACTACATATTGTGATTTATGGATTTGCTTGCATGCTTTCAAGCTTAATTGATGAGGTTTTATCTAGTTATGTGTATTTTACATCTTTCATCTATCTTTTCTATTAGTAGACGTATTAATGGGATTGTCTTAGGTTGTGAATGATAGAGGAATCTACATTCGTTGCCCGGAAACTTGAAATACACACTAGCCGTATCTAGGGTTGAGGAATCTTGCTAGTTAGCTAAGAACAAAGAGTAGAATTAATACCGTATTGCGTGTTTGAACTTGAGAAGGCTAGAGGAATCAGTTATGAGAGTTTAAGCATAGTTATTGGTTGAGACATCTTCAATATAAAATTGCTCGTTTAACTAGAACAAAAACTCATCGTGTTAGTAGAACATAAATCCAACGTAGTGTGAAATACCTAGTGATCCGTAGAGATATCCTGAACTTGATCAATTTTGAGAACCATCCAAATCAATTCGTGCTTGTTAATCTTGAAATAATTTATCGAATTATTTGAGATAATTGTTATTTTAATTTTTAGTAGAACTAGAACACACAACTCAACGCGCTTTGCCCACACGAAGAACAAACTTAGTAGTTAATTTACACGAAGTCTCTTGGGTCCGACAACCCGGATTTCCGGAATATTATCACTACACCGACAACTGTGCACTTGCAGTTGGAGCGTGTCAAGTTTTTGGCGCCGTTGCCGGGGACTTCAGATAAATTAGCTATTATTTTTCTCTTTAGGGATTTACTATTTCAGCTTATATCTGTTACTCACCTGTTTTGTGTGTGTGATCGGTGTTTTCAGGTCTGATTCACTTGGTGCATGTCATGTTCTAGAAACGAGCCTTTGCATCCAACACTTGAAGACCCGGAATCCTTATTGCGAGCACAGAGTAGAGACAAGAGGAAAGCAAATTCGGTTCAGATGGACGAGCAAACTAGAGCTGAGTTTGAGAGGTTCCGCAAAGGCCTCGAAGATGCGGAAGCAGCTAGAGTTGCAGCTGTGGAAGATGCAGCAAATCGAGCAAGGGAGACTGAGAAGCATAGGGCCCAAATGGCTGAGATGCAGGCAGTGATTGATCGCATGAACCCCCCAAATCCACAACAACTCCCTGGTGCAGAAATAGTTGATAGAAACAATGGAGGAGTTAATGGTCGAAACAACGGTGGCAATGGGAATAATGGGGGTAATAATCGGAACAATAACGGCCGGAATGCGGTAGAGCAAGTCAACAATGCTGAGGAGGATGAACGTCCTTTGGCGGACTACTTCAGGACTACACCGGAGGGATATCAGCCCACCATTGTCAGGCCGCAGATTAATGCTGCACATTTCGAGATTCGCCAACCGTTGATCAATATGGTTAGGGATGAATGCTTATTCACTGGAGCCCCGAGTGATGATCCATATCAATACTTGCTCAATTTAGAGCAGATTACTTCTACCATGTATGACCAGAGAGTTCCAATCGAGACGATAAAGCTCATGCTTTTCCCCTTTTCTTTATCGGGAAAGGCAAAGACATGGCTTATGGAACTTCCAGCAGGCAGCATAGTTACATGGGCAGATTGTAGCAGAGAGTTTCTCAGGAAGTATCTTCCACCATCTAAGGTTTCTCAACGGATGTCTGACATAACCAAATTTACACAGCAGGAAGATGATTCTCTGGGTGACACGTGGAGAAAGTTCAACCAGCTCCTGCGCAGATGCCCTACTCACGGAGAGCCATGGTATAAACTTCTCCATTACTTTTATAATGCTTTGGACAGAGAGACTGCTAGTGAGCTTGACATGATGGCTCAAGGAATTTTATGGGAATGGGACTACAGAGATGTCGTGATCTACTAGATAATGTAGCAAAACGTGAATCCACGAGGTCTGAGACTCGTAGAAACACGAAACCAGATGGGGCATTGGTTAGTAAGATAGAGTCTATGGTGGAACAGAAATTTGAACATCAGATGGCAGTGATGACTTCGGCTTTCAGTAATTTGAATCCATCGGCACAGGTGAAGTCAGTGGGAGAGATGGTAGCAGATGCAAATCAGGGATATGGCGATGGTATTGAAGACGTGAATTACATGGGTCAACAAAGACAGCAGCAATGGCCAAACACCTATCATCCCAACAATCGCAATCACCCCAACCTCAGCTATGCCAATCCGAATAGTGGATTATATGCGCCAGGTCAAAGGCCAAATGTTCCTTACCAAGCTCAGAGACAGGTTCCACAACAACAGGCTCCACCTCCACTTTCAGAAGAACAGGATACAAACGCGATGTTGAGGAAACTGTTAGCTAGAAATGATAAGATTGAGAGCAAGATTGTCGCAATGGAAGCTTCTATAAAGAGCCACGAGACTCAGATTGGGAAGATTGCCAATCAGAATGCTAAATTTCCGCCAGGTATGCTTCCTTCCAATACCATTCTTCCTACTGAGCAGCTCAAAGCTATTACTACTCGCAGTGGTGTGACTACTTAGGATCCTCCATATCCTAGCCATGCGAGAGCCGAAGCTACAAAAGCTACAGAGAAGGAATTGGGTGAAGGGTTGCCCAAGGCCGTGAGTCCCCAATCAAAGGACACGGTTGAGAAGAAAGAAGAGTCCAAGAGCACTCCAGATCCGGCTACTTATGAGCCACGAATTCCATATCCGGAGGCGATAAAGAGGAATGATGAGGAACACTTTGGGAGATTTATGGATATATTCAAACAATTGCATATCAACATTCCTATTGTAGAAGCACTTGCTCAGATGCCCAGGTACAAGAAGTT
Organism: Linanthus parryae; assembly: GCA_023055425.1. Taxonomy (NCBI): domain Eukaryota; kingdom Viridiplantae; phylum Streptophyta; class Magnoliopsida; order Ericales; family Polemoniaceae; genus Linanthus; species Linanthus parryae. The sequence continues at coordinate 785,931 of JALGPY010000051.1, forward strand.
CTTGAAGGAAATCCTATGGGGGAAGAAGAGCATAGAACCCTATGCCACGGTAAAGCTAACAGAGACGTGTAGCACTTTCATACAAAGAGACATTCCCAAGATGAGAGATCCAGGCAGTGTCATCTTAGGCTGCATTCTTAGGGGTGGATATCATACACATGGTCTCTGTGATTTGGGCGCGAGTATTAATCTCATGTCATTGTCTCTGTTTCAGAGATTGGGCATTGGTGCGCCGACCCCTGTGAAGATGGGTCTGCAATTGGCAGACAATTCTATAGTTACGGAAAATTGGGTGATTTAGAATTTGCTAGTCAAAGTGGGCGCATTTTTCTTTCCAGCTCACTTTGTGATAGTGGATATCAAGGAGGATCGCGATGTTCCACTAATCTTTGGAAGACCATTGTTGAAGACAATGCGCGCAAATGTGGATCTAGAGACTCAGGAATTGTCTATCAAGGCTCTGAACTCATCACTCGTGTTCAAGGCATTTTTTCCGAGCAAGGGGAAGAATAAATTGGCCATGATCAAGTTTAGAGAAGATCGTGTGGATCCTTCTCTTGGGTTGCCTACAGTTTTGCATCCCGATCCACCCGAATCAGAGAAGAAGCCAAATGTGGTGCAAAAGATTAAGAGTAAGAAATTGAAGGAGGAGGCACGTCGTGCTAGACCTCCTTAACTTCTTTTGAGGTAAATGGGTCGGGCCGTGGACCTTAAATTACAAGCACTTGTTGGGAGGCAACCAAACGTAATTTTATGCTTTAGTGTAGAGTGTGTGTTTTAAATACCGTTGTGTGCGTTTTTCAATACAATTTTCTTATACGAGGGGTGAGAGAGTGAGAATCTCACATTTTAATTGAGTCTCTACAGGAATACAGGTTAGAGACGCGGTCCGGACTCCCCGTCTTGATGCATGTGGAAGAAACGCACAAAAATCGAGAAAGCGACATAATAGTCACGGAATTTGAGGTCATAAATTCTGAAGTTTACTCCGGTAATTTTGGAGTAACACAAGCAAGAGGAGAAAGAGCGCGAAACGAGCTTTCCGACGGTATATTATATGCGTGCATCGGAGTCCGGGAGCGTAAAATAGTAGAACAAGAAGAAAAAAAGAAGAAGAAAAAAAAAGCAGCCGGATACTTAGAAAAAAAAATGGAGAAGAATTTTTGTGCAACACACTGTTAATGCGCGATCAAAAGTTGTGATATTGTGATCAAAATGCTGATCGTGGGATCAGCTTCCTCTTCCCCACGCTGAGCCTCACTAAACGGGGGCAAATATGTCATTTAAAGTTAAAAATAAAAGAAACACGCTGAATCAACAGCGCATAGAGGACCCCCAGACGCAGCTTCACGAAGAAGACCCATGCAGAGAAAAAATCGTCGAAAATCACCGGATTTCGCCGGCGTTTGGAAGGGTTCTGCTCCGCCTACCAGCGCCGACGACATTGGGGGGCTACAATGATCTGCATCTAACAGGTTTGGGTTTTCTTTTCGTTCAGACCCACGGCAAGCTCTCACAGAACAGAGCAGCGCTCAAGAACACGAAACGATCGAAAATCGCCGGCGTTTGACGGCGATTGGTGTTTTCTGCGAAGCTCAGCAGCGCCGAGAACCTCCGGTGGGGCGTTTGCGAAGATTCAGCGGGATTCACAGACCCACGCGAGCTCCCAGAACGCTGCGACGACCCTCCAGACCCACTGATCGAACTGAACAAAAAAATCGCCGGAACTCGCCGACGTTTGGGTGATTCCGGTCGGCTCAGCAACGTCTACAACCTCCGGTGTTCAAGTTTGAAGATTTGGAGAAGAATAGTGTGGGGGGGGGGGGCAGCCTAAAAGCTAGGGTTCTCTCAACACGAATCTGCAAATTCGTTCTCAACTGGTGTGAATTAGAGCAAACCGTTTGCGGGATTATGACGGGGACAACGAGGAGAAGATATTGAGCTAAAAAATCTCAAATCGCGAAAAGTATCGAAAAATCAGTCGACCGTACGGTCCTTCTTGACTGATTTTGTCGATTCAGCCCCGTTGAACGGGACTCCGGGGCTTCAGGTATCGCTAATCTTTCTCTTTCGCAATTTAATTTTATCGAGTCTAGGCACATTGAGTAAAAGCCCAAATTTGTTATTGTTGTCGCTTAGTTGAGACGTTTGGGGGCGATTGACTAGTGTCCTAGGATTTATATGCTAAATTGCGTTCTTGCTTCTTTTCAGTACACACATCCTTGTCACGGGCACGTAGCAAAGATAATCTCTAAAATTTGAATTGCTATTTTCTTGTGCAATAAAATCGTTTAGGAGTAAGAAGATGACAATGGTGCTGAGTAGATTCATCGCACCTCGCATTAGAATTGCCTATTCCTCTTGATTGATTTTTAAATTCGTTGAGGACAACGAAGCATTCAAGTGTGGGGAGGATATTTAATCTTGACTAGCTAGTCCGTGTCTGCATTCACCTGTTACATCTAGGACGTATGTGTCGTAGAGAGTCAGTAGTTGTGGTCCACGTCGTGTTTGTGTCGTGTTTATAAATATGGTTCGTATCGTGTCATTGTTAGTTGATGTTTGTCTTTAATATTGCACTTTTACTTAATTGAGTCTACCTACCCGAACTGAGTCAGGTTCGAGTCTGCTTTCGTGTCTGGCCTTGCATGTAGAGTTAAATAAATAAAGTAAAAATAAAAAAAAAAAAAAAAAATTAATTAAAATTTAAAAAAAAAAAATTGAGAAAGGGCAATCAAAAGAAGCTTAAAATTTGGTAGAATCGAGGAGTGTGAGAAGTTTAGGCGTAGGGCGTGACTTGTGACCGAGAAGGACAAATTGAGTTCCCCCTAGTACGTATAGAGAGACTTCCTTTACGGGAATGTCAACCTATTTTATTACACTTACTTGATTTTCAAATTTAAAGTGTGTGCCGTTTTTTTTTACAAGAGTTGAGCTAGGTGTGAGCTAAACAAGCCGAACGTTCATGGGTACGTCTTAGGTAGCCGCCATCCCGTCTCGTAGTGGCACACAGAACAGCTGTGCGAGGATGCGTATTAGAGCACTCACTGCTTGATAGATCTCACCCTGTAGGACCACTAGAAAGCCCAATTTGAACCTTGGTTTTATTCATAACCTCTTAACCTAGGGTGACAATTCTTGGCCTTCATCTTAAATCGTTTAGAATCACCACTTTAGTGCGTCACGAGGGGGTCGTAGTTGAGGGGGTTCGATGAGGGAGAGATGTACTGCATATACTTGTGAGTTTTACATGATCGCTTGCGTATTATTACATATCTTCGAGGGGATGCGAGGGTGAGTGGGTAGGCTTGCGCACTTCGGTGTGGCGGTGTTCCATGTCACTACACCATGGATACAGTTGTGGAGAGTCGTGAGTGCGTGACGTCTAATCCGCACAACAATGGGGTGGTTGATCTTAATTGGTGGATCGTGCTAGGTATCGTTTCTTTTCATCATCACGGTGTAGGAGGATCGGTTGGATTAGGCACGAGACTTACATACATTTGATTACTTGAGAGGGGGCATGTTTACATTCTAGTGTGGGGATGTCGACTTTTGACTACGGACATCGAGATTGAGCTTCTGACGACTACATCCCTACACACGCGCTTTGACTATTTGGCGGCTTTGTTTGGTGACACAGTGTACTTCATTGAGTAAGGGGGAGATGAATTTTACTTGTGATATACATTCATTGGATCGTCTATTTCCTCCCCTTAACATGCTTGCTTTGCTGGATTCTTGGAAGACCATTCGGATACTTTTACGGCATTTTGTTATATTGAGAGATGAAAAAAAAAGAATGAAAAAGAAAATGAAGAAGAAAAAAAGAGAGAAAAAAAGGAGAAATTGAATAAATGAATAAATTTGAGCTTATTGGAAACTGAGTGGTGGAAAGTTGCTAGTTCGTTGACGACGATTTGCATTTCGTGCACGTATCGCCATGGTGGCCACGGAGATCGTTATTGTACCGGGGTTTGAGGGGATCGAGGGCCGGAGACGGTGAGTTTCGGGTTGCAGTTTCTATCATCGTGGTGAGGGTGTGTGAGATGTGGGGTTTAATGTGAGAATGTGACGCTTAGGACTTGTTACTACATAATTATCCTTTTGTACCTAAGCCTCAACATTCTAAACCGTTAGCGGAGTAGGAGCTCGGACCTTGAACGTGGCTTAGCCTAGCGTAGCCTCTTATTTTTGTCGACAGATGCGAAGAGGTAGGTATTCCTTTACACAGTAACGCTAGGCTCTCTATACTAACTAGGGGAAATTCTCATTGTCGAGTTTAGTTGCAATTCACGTCTTGTTCCTAGATTGATCATCATTCCATGAGAACCGGTTTGAGCTAATTGAGATTGCCCAATCTCGCAAAAGCAAAGAAAAAAAAAGGTTATTTTGTTATGTGCATTGTATATATTGCATCTTCATATTGTTGCATAGTTTAGTCATGTATTGAGTCGTGTTTATGTCGAGTCGGCTAGTCTTAGTTTGTATGCAAGTGGTGTTTCGAAAAGTATGCAATTAGTTAGACTCGTACCATGATTTGTTGGGGAGAAAGTTTGGAGATGATGGCCGGTTTTGATAGATTTCTCGGGACGCGCAAATGGTAAGTGTGGGGATATTTGATAACTCCATAATTGGAGTTATATTCTATTGTGATTACTTGTCGTTTCGTGTACTTTCCGATGCATTTATATGTGTTGTAGGCCGATTTTTGATAGTTTTGAGCATACTTGAGTATTTGGACTTCATTGTGTAATCCGGGCGTTTTATGCATGTTTTATGCTTTATTTGTTGCATTTGATCTTCCGGTATTTGTTCGTGTTGTGGATTTCAGGAACCGGAAGCGTGGAGTGCGGATTTTGGAGCGGAAGCGAACTTCAGAAAGAAAGAAACTCAAGGAATGCATGAGAGAATAGAAGAAGAGTGAAAAGAAGCAAACTCACATGGAAGATCATTGTGATCCTACAAAGGTGATCCTATGATCACAAGATCAAAGTGCAAGACCACATAGAAGAGTAACGTGACTCTACAACTACAAAAGGTGATCCTAGGATCACAAATTGTGATCACAAGATCACATATTGGATCTGACGTGATTAGAAGAGGGGTAAAAGTGTTATTTTGAAAAACTTAAAAAGAGGGAACGAGTTTTAATAGGAGAGAACAACCTAGGGCAGGAAGATTCATGATTCTACGCCATTGGAGAGCTTGGAGCTAGGTTGGAGAGCTTGGATCATCCGTTTGGCTTCTAATCTTCGTTTCTTCTCTAGTTTTTGATATTGGATCATGAAACTTTTTATATTGAACATGTTTATGCGTAGCTAAACGCTTATTTCGGGATATCTCGTAGGAAACTAGGGTTTGATCACTACATATTGTGATTTATGGATTTGCTTGCATGCTTTCAAGCTTAATTGATGAGGTTTTATCTAGTTATGTGTATTTTACATCTTTCATCTATCTTTTCTATTAGTAGACGTATTAATAGGATTGTCTTAGGTTGTGAATGATAGAGGAATCTACATTCGTTTCTCGGAAACTTGAAATACACACTAGCCGTATCTAGGGTTGAGGAATCTTGCTAGTTAGCTAAGAACAAAGAGTAGAATTAATATCGTAATGCGTGTTTGAACTTGAGTAGGCTAGAGGAATCAGTTATGAGAGTTTAAGCATAGTTATTGGTTGAGACATCTTCAATATAAAATTGCTCGTTTAACTAGAACAAAAACTCATCGTGTTAGTAGAACATAAATCCAACGTAGTGTGAAATACCTAGTGATCCGTAGAGATATCCTGAACTTGATCAATTTTGAGAACCATCCAAATCAATTCGTGCTTGTTAATCTTGAAATAATTCATCGAAATATTTGAGATAATTGTTATTTTAATTATTAGTAGAACTAGAACACCCAACTCAACGCGCTTTGCCCACACGAAGAACAAACTTAGTAGTTAATTTACACGAAGTCTCTTGGGTTCGACAACCCGGATTTCCGGAATATTATCACTACACCGACAACTGTGCACTTGCAGTTGGAGCGTGTCAAGTTTTTGGCGCCGTTGCCGGGGAATTCAGATAAATTAGCTATTATTTTTCTCTTTAGGGATTTACTATTTCAGTTTATATCTGTTACTCACCTGTTTTGTGTGTGTGATCGGTGTTTTTAGGTCTGATTCACTTGGTGCATGTCACGTTCTAGAAACGAGCCTTTGCATCCAACACTTGAAGACCCAGAATCCTTATTGCGAGCACAGAGTAGAGACAAGAGGAAAGCAAATTCGGTTCAGATGGACGAGCAAACTAGAGCTGAGTTTGAGAGGTTCCGCAAAGGCCTCGAAGATGCGAAAGCAGCTAGAGCTGCAGCTGTGGAAGATGCAGCAAATCGAGCAAGGGAGACTGAGCAGATTAGGGCCCAAATGGCTGAGATGCAGGCAGTGATTTATCGCATGAACCCCCCAAATCCACAACAACTCCCTGGTGCAGAAATAGTTGATAGAAACAATGGAGGAGTTAATGGTCGAAACAACAGTGGCAATGGGAATAATGGGGGTAATAATCGGAACAATAACGGCCGGAATGCGGTAGAGCAAGTCAACAATGCTGAGGAGGATGAACGTCCTTTGGCGGACTACTTCAGGACTACACCGGAGGGATATCAGCCCACCATTGTCAGGCCGCAGATTAATGCTGCACATTTCGAGATTCGCCAACCGTTGATCAATATGGTTAGGGATGAATGCTTATTCACTGGAGCCCCGAGTGATGATCCACATCAATACTTGCTCAATTTAGAGCAGATTACTTCTACCATGTATGACCAGAGAGTTCCAATCGAGACGATAAAGCTCATGATTTTCCCCTTTTCTTTATCGGGAAAGGCAAATACATGGCTTATGGAACTTCCAGCAGGCAGCATAGTTACATGGGCAGATTGTAGCAGAGAGTTTCTCAGGAAGTATCTTCCACCATCTAAGGTTGCTCAACGGATGGCTGACATAACCAAATTTACACAGCAGGAAGATGATTCTCTGGGTGACACGTGGAGAAAGTTCAACCAGCTCCTGCGCAGATGCCCTACTCACGGAGAGCCATGGTATAAACTTCTCCATTACTTTTATAATGCTTTGGAAAAAGAGACTGCTAGTGAGCTGGACATGATGGCTCAAGGAATTTTATGGAAATGGGACTACAGAGATGTCGTGATCTACTAGATAATGTAGCAAAACGTGAATCCACGAGGTCTGAGACTCGTAGAAACACGAAATCAGATGGGGCATTGGTTAGTAAGATAGAGTCTATGGTGGAACATAAATTTGAACATCAGATGGCAGTGATGACTTCGGATTTCAGTAATTTGAATCCATCGGCACAGGTGAAGTCAGTGGGAGAGATGGTAGCAGATGCAAATCAGGGATATGGGGATGGTATTGAAGACGTGAATTACATGGGTCAACAAAGACAGCAGCAATGGCCAAACACCTATCATCCCAACAATCGCAATCACCCCAACCTCAGCTATGCCAATCCGAATAGTGGATTATATGCGCCAGGTCAAAGGCCAAATGTTCCTTACCAAGCTCAGAGACAGGTTCCACAACAACAGGCTCCACCTCCACTTTCAGAAGAACAGGATACAAACGCGATGTTGAGGAAACTGTTAGCTAGAAATGATAAGATTGAGAGCAAGATTGTCGCAATGGAAGCTTCGATAAAGAGCCACGAGACTCAGATTGGGCAGATTGCCAATCAGAATGCTAAATTTCCGCCAGGTATGCTTCCTTCCAATACCATTCTTCCTACTGAGCAGCTCAAAGCTATTACTACTCGCAGTGGTGTGACTACTCAGGATCCTCCATATCCTAGCCATGCGAGAGCCGAAGCTACAAAATCTACAGAGAAGGAATTGGGTGAAGGGTTGCCCAAGGCCGTGAGTCCCCAATCAAAGGACATGGTTGAGAAGAAAGAAGAGTTCAAGAGCACTCCAGATCCGGCTACTTATGATCCACAAATTCCATATCCGGAGGCGATAAAGAGGAATGATGAGGAACACTTTGGGAGATTTATGGATATATTCAAACAATTGCATATCAACATTCCTCTTGTAGAAGCACTTGCTCAGATGCCCAGGTACAAGAAGTTCTTGAAGGAAATCCTATGGGGGAAGAAGAGCATAGAACCCTATGCCACGGTAAAGCTAACAGAGACGTGTAGCACTGTCATACAAAGAGACATTCCCAAGATGAGAGATCCAGGCAGTGTCATATTAGGATGCATTCTTGGGGGTGGATATCATACACATGGTCTCTGTGATTTGGGCGCGAGTATTAATCTCATGTCATTGTCTCTGTTTCAGAGATTGGGCATTGGTGCGCCGACCCCTGTGAAGATGGGTCTGCAATTGGCAGACAATTCTATAGTTACGGAAAATGGGGTGATTGAGAATTTGCTAGTCAAAGTGGGCGCATTTTTCTTTCCAGCTGACTTTGTGTGGATATCAAGGAGGATCGCGATGTTCCACTAATCTTTGGAAGACCATTGTTGAAGACAATGCGCGCAAATGAGGATCTAGAGACTGAGGAATTGACTATCAAGGCTCTGGACTCATCACTCGTGTTCAAGGCATTTGTTCCGAGCAAGGGGAAGAATAAATTGGCCATGATCAAGTTTAGAGAAGATCGTGTGGATCCTTCTCTTGGGTTGCCTACAGTTTTGCATCCCGATCCACCCGAATCAGAGAAGAAGCCAAATGTGGTGCAAAAGATTAAGAGTAAGAAATTGAAGGAGGAGGCACGTCGTGCTAGACCTCCTTAACGTCTTTTGAGGTAAATGGGTCGGGCCGTCGACCTTAAATTACAAGCGCTTGTTGGGAGGCAACCCAACGTAATTTTATGCTTTAGTGTAGAGTGTGTGATTTAAATACTGTTGTGTGCGTTTTTCAATACAATTTTCTTATAAGAGGGGTGAAAGAGTGAGAATCTCACATTTTAATGGAGTCTCTACAGGAATACAGGTTGGAGACGCGGTCCGGACTCCCCGTCTTGATGCATGTGGAAGAAACGCACAAAAATCGAGAAAGCGACATAATAGTCACGGAATTTGAGGTCATAAATTCTGAAGTTTACTCCGGTAATTTTGGAGTAACACAAGCAAGAGGAGAAAGAGCGCGAAACGAGCTTTCCGACGGTATATTATATGCCTGCATCGGAGTCCGGGAGCGTAAAATAGTAGAACAACAAGAAAGAAGAAGAAGAAGAAAAAAAAAAGCAGCCGGATACTTAGAAAAAAAAATGGAGAAGAATTTTTGTGCAACACACTGTTAATGCGCGATCAAAAGTTGTGATATTGTGATCAAAATGCTGATCGTGGGATCAGCTTCCTCTTCCCCACGCTGAGCCTCACTAAACGGGGGCAAATATGTCATTTAAAGTTAAAAATAAAAGAAACACGCTGAATCAACAGCGCATAGAGGACCCCCAGACGCAGCTTCACGAAGAAGACCCATGCAGAGAAAAAATCGTCGGAAAATCACCGGATTTCGCCGGCGTTTGGAAGGGTTCTGCTCCGCCTACCAGCGTCGACGACATTGGGGGGCTACAACGAGCTGCATTAACAGGTTTGGGTTTTCTTTTCGTTCAGACCCACGGCAAGCTCTCACAGAACAGAGCAGCGCTCAAGAACACGAATCGATCGAAAATCGCCGGCGTTTGACGGCGATTGGTGTTTTCTGCGAAGCTCAGCAGCGCCGAGAACCTCCGGTGGGGCGTTTTCGAAGATTCAGCGGGATTCACAGACCCACGCGAGCTCCCAGAACGCTGCGACGACCCTCCAGACCCACTAATCGAACTGAACAAAAAATCGCCGGAACTCGCCGACGTTTGGGGGATTCCGGTCGGCTCAGCAACGTCTACAACCTCCGATGTTCAATTTTGAAGATTTGGCAAAGAATAGTGTGGGGGGCAGCCTAAAAGCTAGGGTTCTCTCAACACGAATCTGCAATTTCGTTCTCAACCGGTGTGAATTAGAGCAAACCGTTTGCGGGTTTATGACGGGGACAACGAGGAGAAGCTATTGAGCTAAAAAATCTCAAATCGCGAAAAGTATCGAAAAATCAGTCGACCGTACGGTCCTTCTTGACTGATTTTGTCGATTCAGCCCCGTTGAACGGGACTCCGGGGCTTCAGGTATCGCTAATCTTTCTCTTTCGCAATTTAACTTTATCGAGTCTAGGCACATTGAGTAAAAGCCCAAATTTGTTATTGTTGTCGCTTAGTTGCGACGTTTGGGGGCGATTGACTAGTGTCCTAGGATTTATCTGCTAAATTGCGTTCTTGCTTCTTTTCAGTACACACATCCTTGTCACGGGCACGTAGCAAAGATAATCTCTAAAATTTGAATTGCTATTTTCTTGTGCAATAAAATCGTTTAGGAGTAAGAAGATGACAATGGTGCTGAGTAGATTCATCGCACCTCGCATTAGAATTGCCGAGTCCTCTTGATTGATTTTTAAATTCGTTGAGGACAACGAAGCATTCAAGTGTGGGGAGGATTTTTAATCTTGACTAGCTAGTCCGTGTTTGCATTCACCTGTTACATTTAGGACGTTTGTGTCGTAGAGAGTCAGTAGTTGTTGTCCACGTCGTGTTTGTGTCGTGTTTATATATATGGTTCGTATCGTGTCATTGTTAGTTGATGTTTGTCTTTAATATTGCACTTTTACTTAATTGAGTCTACCTACCCGAACTGTGTCAGTTTCGAGTCTGCTTTCGTGTCTGGCCTTGCATGTGGAGTTAAATAAATAAAGTAAAAAAAAAAAAAATTAATTAAAATTTGAAAAAAAAATTGAGAAAGGGCAATCAAAAGAAGATTAAAATTTGGTAGAATCGAGGAGTGTGAGAAGTTTAGGCGTAGGGCGTGACTTGTGACCGAGAAGGACAAATTGAATTCCCCCTAGTACGTATAGAGAGACTTCCTTTACGGGAATGTCTACCTATTTTATTACACTTACTTGATTTTCAAATTTAAAGTGTGTGCCGTTTTTTTTACAAGAGTTGAGCTAGGTGTGAGCTAAACAAGCCGAACGTTCATGGGTACGTCTTAGGTAGTCGCCATCCCGCCTCGTAGTGGCACACAGAACAGCTGTGCGAGGATGCGTATTAGAGCACTCACTGCTTGATAGATCTCACCCTGTAGGACCACTAGAAAGCCCAATTTGAACCTTGGTTTTATTCATAACCTCTTAACCTAGGGTGACAATTCTTGGCCTTCATCATAAATCGTTTAGATCACCACTTTAGTGAGTCACGAGGGGGTCGTAGTTGAGGGGGTTCGATGAGGGAGAGATGTACTGCATATACTTGTGAGTTTTACATGATCGCTTGCGTATTATTACATATCTTCGAGGGGATGCAAGGGTGAGTGAGTAGGCTTGCGCACTTCGGTGTGGCGGTGTTCCATGTCACTACACCATGGACACAGTTGTGGAGAGCTGTGAGTGCGTGACGTCTAATCCGCACAACAATGGGGTGGTTGATCTTAATTGGTGGATCATGCTAGGTATCGTTTCTTTTCATCATCACGGTGTAGGAGGATCGGTTGGATTAGGCACGAGACTTACATACATTTGATTACTTGAGAGGGGGCATGTTTACATTCTAGTGTGGGGATGTCGACTTTTGACTACGGACATCGAGATTGAGCTTCTGACGACTACATCCCTACACACGCGCTTTGACTATTTGGCGGGTTTGTTTGGTGACACAGTGTACTTCATTGAGTAAGGGGGAGATGAATTTTACTTGTGATATACATTCATTGGATCGTCTATTTCCTCCCCTTAACATGCTTGCTTTGCTGGATTCTTGGAAGACCACTCGGATACTTTTACGGCATTTTGTTATATTGAGAGATGAAAAACAAAATAATGAAAAAGAAAAGAAAGAAGAAAAAAAAAATAGAATAAAAAGGAGAGATTGATTAAATGAATAAATTTGAGCTTATTGGAAACTGAGTGGTGGAAAGTTGCTAGTTCGTTGACGACGATTTGCATTTCGTGCACGTATCGCCATGGTGGCCACGGAGATCGTTATTGTACCGGGGTTTGAGGGGATCGAGGGCCGGAGACGGTGAGTTTCGGGTTGCGGTTTCTATCATCGTGGTGAGGGTGTGTGAGATGTGGGGTTTAATGTGAGAATGTGACGCTTAGGACTTGTTACTACATAATTATCCTTTTTTCCCTAAGCCTCAACATTCTAAACCGTTAGCGGAGTAGGAGCTCGGACCTTGAACGTGGCTTAGCCTAGCGTAGCCTCTTATTTTTGTCGACAGATGCGAAGAGGTAGGTATTCATTTACACAGTAACGCTAGGCTCTCTATACTAACTAGGGGAAATTCTCATTGTCGAGTTTAGTTGCAATTCACGTCTTGTTCCTAGATTGATCATCATTCCATGAGAACCGGTTTGAGCTAATTGAGATTGCCCAATCTCGCAAAAGCAAAGAAAAAAAATGTTATTTTGTTATGTGCATTGTATATATTGCATCTTCTATTGTTGCATAGTTTAGTCATGTATTGAGTCGTGTTTATGTCGAGTCGGCTAGTCTTAGTTTGTATGCTAGTGGTGTTTCGAAAAGTATGCAATTAGTTAGACTCGTACCATGATTTGTTGGGGAGAAAGTTTGGAGATGACGGCCGGTTTTGATAGATTGCTCGGGACGCGAAAATGGTAAGTGTGGGGATATTTGATAATTCCATAATTGGAGTTATATTCTATTGTGATTACTTGTCGTTTCGTGTACTTTCCGATGCATTTATATGTGTTGTAGGCCGATTTTTGATAGTTTTGAGCATACTTGAGTATTTGGACTTCATTGTGTAATCCGGGCGTTTTATGCATGTTTTATGCTTTATTTGTCGCATTTGATCTTCCGGTATTCGTTCGTGTTGTGGATTTCAGGAACCGGAAGCGTGGAGTGCGGATTTTGGAGCGGAAGCGAACTTCAGAAAGAAAGAAACTCAAGGAATGCATGAGAGAATAGAAGAAGAGTGAAAAGAAGCAAACTCACATGGAAGATCATTGTGATCCTACAAAGGTGATCCTATGATCACAAGATCAAAGTGCAAGACCACATAGAAGAGTAACGTGACTCTACAACTACAAAAGGTGATCCTAGGATCACAAATTGTGATCACAAGATCACATATTGGATCTGACGTGATTAGAAGAGGGGTAAAAGTGTTATTTTGAAAAACTTAAAAATGGGGAACGAGTTTTAATAGGAGAGAACGACCTAGGGCAGGAAGATTCATCATTCTACGCCATTGGAGAGCTTGGAGCTAGGTTGGAGAGCTTGGATCATCCGTTTGGCTTCTAATCTTCGTTTCTTCTCTAGTTTTTGATATTGGATCATGAAACTTTGTATATTGAACATGTTTATGCGTAGCTAAACGCTTATTTCGGGATATCTCGTAGGAAACTAGGGTTTGATCACTACATATTGTGATTTATGGATTTGCTTGCATGCTTTCAAGCTTAATTGATGAGGTTTTATCTAGTTATGTGTATTTTACATCTTTCATCTATCTTTTCTATTAGTAGACGTATTAATAGGATTGTCTTAGGTTGTGAATGATAGAGGAATCTACATTCGTTTCCCGGAAACTTGAAATACACACTAGCCGTATCTAGGGTTGAGGAATCTTGCTAGTTAGCTAAGAACAGAGAGTAGAATTAATATCGTAATGCGTGTTTGAACTTGAGTAGGGTAGAGGAATCAGTTATGAGAGTTTAAGCATAGTTATTGGTTGAGACATCTTCAATATAAAATTGCTCGTTTAACTAGAACAAAAACTCATCGTGTTAGTAGAACATAAATCCAACATAGTGTGAAATACCTAGTGATCCGTAGAGATATCCTGAACTTGATCAATTTTGAGAACCATCCAAATCAATTCGTGCTTGTTAATCTTGAAATAATTCATCGAATTATTTGAGATAATTGTTATTTTAATTATTAGTAGAACTAGAACACACAACTCAACGGGCTTTGCCCACACGAAGAACAAACTTAGTAGTTAATTTACACGAAGTCTCTTGGGTTCGACAACCCGGATTTCCGGAATATTATCACTACACCGACAACTGTGCACTTGCAGTTGGAGCGTGTCACTAATTATAATGGGTTCTTGTTTCACAACAATACAACCGAGGTCATTATCCATAGGGGTCAACATGGTCATGGTCTCAATCATCTTCCATATGTATCTACTCTCAATTATTCCATCTCACCCTAAGTATTTTAAGAATAGTCCTCTTCCTCATCATCTACCACACTTGGCACTTCATATTGGGCTATCCATCTAGAATCTTACACGCACTGTCCTCACTCATTTCTCGTAATAAAACATTGTACACTGTTTTATTGTGTACTGCTTGTGTTCTACAACACAGTCACAAACTGTTAGTTTTCTGTCCAATTTTCATGGTGTTCATCCTTTTGACCTAGACACTTAGATTTATGGGGACCATATCCTTGCACTAAATTTTAGCTTAATGTTATATTTTGTTCACTGATCATTTCACTAAACATTATTGGTTATACGCGCAGTCTAACAAATTCCCTTACAGCCTAGCAAAGAATTTAGCTACTCATGTTGATAGCAAAATCGCCAGAGTTCTCCATAGAATGATAAAGAGAGGGTAACATAAATATCAAACGATGAAATCTCCAAAGATTTGATGAATCCGTTGTAGGGTTTTGATGTAGGTTACGCAGCGGAATAACAATAAATGAATCCTGCTCAATACCCTCCACGGATCGCAGGCAAGATTTTCATATCATGATTATAGAAGAGAATTGTGTACCTTAGTTTGTGTGATCACTAGGAAGAATTGTGTCTTCGTCTCTACGAGTATCCACACCTCTGATTAGAAGCTTGAATCCTTCTCCGCGTGTAGTGCTAGAACCACAAGAAGGATGGAAGAAAACGCAAAACGGATCACCAAGGCCGCCTAGGGAGGCGAACGGGATTGGGGCTTCGGCCTCAACTCTTGTCTCTCTCTCCTTGCTTTGTTATGTTCTATAATGACAAGCTAGGTTCCTATATATAATGATAAAATAACAATCTAGGTTCTTTTATATAGTTAATAACTTCTTATTAACTACATAATAGCCCTAATAATAATCGTGTCCATACACCGATTAGTCCATCTTGCAAATTAGTCCTACTAAGTTTTCTTGTGGTTGATTTTGATCCTTTGAATAATTAGTCGAACTAATTAATTTCCATATCCAGCTTAATCCATATGGTGTGTGACCCCATAGGTTTCTACTTAGTTGGTCGTACTCATTACTAACATAGAACGGTGTCTAGCAACACATCAATGTCACCCAACTAATAGAAATAGTCAGTGATCCGACAAACCTTGTGCCCAATGTTACCGTATTGTATTATCCCTTTTTATCCATATCCGGATTTGACCCGAGACAGAATTGTTACAATCGTATATCCAATCCATAGTTTCTTGATCCTGGGAATATGCTTATCCATGCACATAACATCAATATCCCATATTGATTTATCTGAGTCTGGCCAGACATTCTATAAGAACCATCCCTCTGGTTGCCCGTGAATATTTTCTCCCATTATGTGGGAAGGACAGATCGTCTCTACATCACTACCATCTCTTAGCTTGCTTCCTGTCATGCCCGATAAATATATTTATAGTTACCTGGTTAAGGCGCGACGTTTGATAACATTAAAGCATGATATTTCACAACTAGATTATCTAGTGAGTTCAAGTCTAAGGATTACAATACCATTAGCACTACGAGAAGCAGTTGTGACTTTGACATAATCTAACATAACCTTCTCGTTGTGGGTCAATCTAGTATGCCATTACTCCTAATGCATACCCATGTGTTAGACTTGATATCTCCATATCAATATACCCACATACTAGCCTCTATTGATCGTTCCATTAATCAATATAATGGAATAGAGATATTTAAGATAAGCAACACATTGTAATCTAAGGACTTGATTATATTAAATATCTCCATAAATAATAAATGAATATTCTAGCCAAACAATTTTCATACCAAATCTAGATTGCCTCTAGGGAACCTATTCCAACAGTTTCCCACTTGCACTATAGCTAATCTGGTGCATCTAGTATGCCTATAGACCTAGTGTGCCCTTCATGCTTTCGCTGAATGAGCGGCTTTGTGCAACTGTTGGAATCTTGCATATTTTCACATCTCCTCTATCTATGATCTCTCGAATAAGATGGAATATCCTAAGTACATTCTTGGATTTCTTGTTTGGCCTGGGTTCCTTGGCTTATGCAATCGCTTCAGTGTTGTCACAGTACAACGCAATGGGATCCACAATGCTAGGAACCACACCAAGCTCAATGATAAATTTATTTATCCAAACAACCTCCTTTGCTGCGCCTGCAAAAGAAATGTACTCGAATTCAGTTGTAGAATCACCAACTATCTCTTTCTTGAAACTCTTCCAGCTCACAGCTCCTCCATTCAGGAAAAACACATAGCCCGACTGCGATCTGTAGTCATCCTTGTCGGGTTGGAAGCTTGCGTCAGTGTAACCAATTACTTCCTCACCACCAAATATCAAGAACGCATCCTTAGTTTTCTAAAGTAATTAAGGATGTTTTCGACAACAATCCAGTGACTCTCACCAAGATTGGACTGATATCTTCCTACCATACTCAATGCATATGACATATCTGGTCTAGTACACAACATGGCATACATGATAGATCCTATGACCGACGCATAGGGAACCCTATTCAGGCGGTTCTTCTCAATCTTATTGGAGGGATAGCCAGCCTTCGAAAGGGTGACTCCATGAGACATGTGCAAGAATTTTCTCTTCGATTCTTGCATGTTGAACCGTTTCAACACCTTGTCTATATATGTAATTTGGATTAGGATGAGAAGCTTCCTAGATCTATTCCTATAGATCTTGATACAAAGTATATAAGTTTCATCCCCTAAGTCCTTCATTACGAAACACTTTCTTAGCCAATATTTAACAGACCACAAGGTAGGAATGTCGTTTCCAATTAGTAGTATGTAATCCACGTACAAGACAAGAAACACAACAGAACTCCCACTAACCTTCTTGTAGACACAAGGCTCATCTTCATTCTTGATGAAGCCAAACTATTTGACCGCATCATCGAAACGTCGATTCCAACTCCTTGAAGCGTGCTTCAATCCATAAATGGATTATTGTAGCTTACAGAATTTGTTGGCATGCTCTGTATTCTGAAAATCCTCTGGATGTTCATGTACACATCCTGAAGGAGGTTTACATACAGAAACGATGTTTGACATCCATCTGCTAAATCTCATTGTCGTGATAAGCTGCAATAGCAAGTAGGATTTGAATGGACTTGGTCATTGCGACTGGGGAAAAGGTTTTATCATAGTCAATACCATGAACATGCATGTATCCTTTTTCCACCAATCACACCTTGTAGGCAACTACATTATCATCCATTTCGGTCTTCTTCTTGAAGATCCACTTGCACCCTATGGGTCGAGCCCCTTTGGGTGGTTCCACCAAAGTCCATACTTTGTTTGTATACATGGATTCCATTTCCGATCTCACGGCTTCAAGCCACTTATTTGATTTTGTACCTTTCACGGCCTCTCCATAGGTAGTAGGCTCATCATCCATGAGTAGTACATAACCGGGCTTAGTCATGATAAGTCCATGCCTCTCTGGCTCTTGACGTACCCTACTCGACCTACGGAGTTCTTGTGTTACTTGAACAGGTTGCTCCACAACAGTTTATGGTTCCTGCTCATGCTCCATCGTACGATCAGTGTTTTGTAGTTCTTGAATTTCTTCAAGTTCTGTAGTCCTTCCACTAGCTTCTTTAGAGAAGAATTCTCTTTCTAGAAGCACACACGTCCGAGAAAAAAACATTTTGTTCTCGGTTGGATTGTAGAAATAATATAATTTAGTTTCCTTAGGATATCCCACAAACTTACACTTATCTGCTTTCGGTCTGAACTTGTCTGTTTGTAAACGCTTTACATAGACATCGCCACCCTAAATCTTCATAAAAGTAACTATGGGATGCCTCGCAGTCCATATCTCATATGGTGTCTTCATGACCGATTTTGATGGAACACAGTTGAAGGTAAAAGCTGCAGTCAATAGAGCGTGTCCCCAAAACGATATCGGAAGATCTGTTTGACACATCATAGACCGCACCATGTCCAAAAAGGTGTGATTCCTCCTCTCGGACAAGCCATTCCGCTGTGGCGTTCCGGGTGGAGTGAGTTGGGATACAATCCCACAGTCTCTAAAATAGTCGTCAAACTCTTGACTCGTGTATTCTCCTCCTCGATCCGAGCGTAGGGCCGTGATACTCTTGCCAAGTTGCTTCTCTAATTCATTCTTGAATTCCTTGAGCAATTCAAAGGAGTCTGATTTGGCCTTCATAAGGTATACAAATCCATATCTACTAAAGTCATCAGTAAATGTAATTAAGTAAAGGTAACCAACTCTAGCTGGCGTGGGCAACGACCCACACACATCAGTATGTATGAGTGCCAATAACTCACTAGTCCTCTGAACTTTCTTATTTAAAGGGGACTTTGTCATTTTTTCTAATAAACAAGATTCACATGTCTCATTCAAAATCAAATGAGTCTAGCAATCCATTCTTATGGAGTCTAGAGATGCGTTTCTCGTTTATATGGCCTAAACGACAGTGCCATAGATATGTAGGATTTAAATCATTAGTTTTAATCCTTTTAGTATTTCTGTTATAGATGGAATTACTTAGATCAAGGATATAAAATCCATTAGACAAATGCGCACTACAATAGTGCATACTATCAAAATAAATGGAGCTTTTTTGAAATAGAAAAACCCTTCTCATCCAAACAAGAAACGGAAATAATGTTTCTGCTCATAGCAGGCACATAATAGCAATTGTCTAATTCTAAAATAAGTCTAGAAGGCAAAGATAGCTCATACACGCCTATAGCTAATGCAGCAACTATTGCTCCATTCCTGACGCGCAAATATATCTCCCCTTTAGCCAATCTTCTACTTATTTTTACATCTTGCACATTTCGGCAAATGTGAGATCCACATCCAGTATCCAATACCCAAGATGAAGAAATAAATAGATTGACGTCTATAACAAAAATGCATGGTGGTGGTGGAATCACTACTCCAAGATTTTTATCCTCCGAATACTTGGGGAATTCCTCATCCAGTGACCTGACTGGCTATAGTAGTGACAATCACCTTTAGCCACGCCCCCACTAGGCTTCAGGGTTGCAACTTTCTTGCGCTTTCCTTTATAAGTAGAGACAACTCCCTTGCCATTCTTCTTATTCAACATCATTATGGCATTGCCCTTACCTTTATTGATGCTTTGTTAAGCTGTCCTTAGCATGTTCAGCAAGTCCGACAGAGCTTTACTGATCTCATTCATGTTATGGTTCATGATGAACTGGTTATAACTATCAGGCAACGATTGCAAGACAAGATCAGTTTCCAACTCTTCACCGAGTGGGAACCCTAGTCTCATGAAGTTCTCAATGTATCCGATCATCCGGAGTACATGAGACCCAACTGGGTTCCCTTCTGCAAGGTTTCTCTTGAACAGTGCCTTGGACACCTCATACCGCTTTTGCTGTGCCTGTTCTTGAAACAATTATTTCAAGTGTTCGATCATATTGAATGCTTCCATGTTCTCGTGTTGCTTCTGAAGATCAGAGGTCATGGTGCATAGCATGAGACAAGTCACATAATTATAATCATCCACATAGAAAGGGGAGTATGCAGATAGATATGCAGCACAGATACTCTAGAAGGGGGAGGGGGTTGAATAAAGTATGCCAACTTCTTGTAAAACTTTTAGAAGAGAAGAGTTTTAGTTCAAGAGCAATAAAGTTCAAGTCCTTGAAAACAGTTTCAAGCCTTTGAAGAGAAATACAATTTGAAATGAAACAGACAAGTCTTTTTCAAGGCCTTGAAAAGAGTTTCAAACCCTTTAAAACAGACTAGTTTGAATGTTGTAAAAACTAAGTAAGTAAAGGAACTTTGAACGCAAGAGACATGTGATTTATAGAGTTCAGTCCACTTGGACCTACGTCTCTACCTCAGGGATCTTCTCCCTGCAGGATTTTCAACTCAATTCTTATTAATCAAAAGCTAAGCCCTACATCTCAAGCACAGAGAATTGCCTTAGTCTGTTACAGCTGGTGGTTCTCTTCAACATATCTAGTACCTGCTCTAGCTAACTGATTAACTAATAATTATCTATTTTTAACCTTGAACAATTCTTGAGAATGATTGAAGAAGTATTAAAAGAATGATCTTCAAATAAAGCACAAGACAGAAGAACACTAAAGTGTAGAACTGCAGTAAAGAGTGCAGTGATCTTCTGTGAGATGGATTGTGAGAATGATGAACTTTTTTTATGCTTGTCAATCCAGAAATATGTCTCTCTTTTTCCCCGTTGAGTGTTGTGTCTTGTTGCTTCAAAATGAGCTCCATTTATACAGTTAGAGGCTCTGCAAATCTTCCCAGATTTTCAGCAACAACTTCCTATTTTGTAGGCAACAAACTTTGACTCTCTTAACAACCTTCTCCAACGGATAGTTGATCACAATCTTCAGAGATATTGTTGTGATATTGTCATATAAAAATTTGAGAAGCTGTCATGAGTCTCTGATTGATCACAGAATCATCTTATCTAAGTTTTTCCCTTCCTGCAATAGCAAGATAAGGAAACGAATCCTGCACATTTAGGAAATAAGACTTCCCTGCAAAACTGAGTCAAAACGATGGATTAAACCATGTTAAATATATCAAAACAGTTTTTCTTTCATCATCAAATAATAAAATATCAAGTACAGGGGTGATAGAGATGAAATCAGATCAGAAGAGTTGAGAAAACTCCCCTTAGAACATGCATACAGGTTAGACAGTTTCAAGGCTTTGAGTCCTGGTTCAAGGCCTCTGCTATTTCAAGCCTGTGAAACCTTATTCAAGGCTTTGAAAACTGGTTCAAGGCCTTGAAATATCTAAGTATTTCAAGTCCAAGAAACATGTGACCTTACAATCTCCCCCTTGCTGAAAGACAAAACCTCAATCTATTTGATTCTTAGTTTCTGCATAAAATACTGATTAGCACACGGTTCAAACAAATAATAATAACACAGTAATTCCAAAAGATCCAACTTATTAGTAAACTTAAGCAAAAACTGCAAGTAAGTTGCAGATAATCCTAGTGACCAAAAGATAGGTCACTAAAACTGAAATAAAAACAACCTAAGATTTCTCCCCCTTTTTGACTTTCATAAAAAAGAATGAGAAGATGTTGGATTAGCGTGTGGAAAATTTTTAAGATAAAACTTAAAAAAAATGGGAAAGAAAGAATAGGAAAGATTATGGGGTTGGGTCATCATCTCCATCCTGATCCTCCTCTTCCTCATTGTCTTCATCACTGTCCTGTTCTTCTTGTTGAACCACATCAATTTCCTCAATGATAGAACTGATCTTTTCTATGACACTGTTGAACAAGAAGGTGAGTCCCTCTAAAGCTTTTCTTCCATGCTTTAGTTTCTTCTTCACACACACCTTCTTCTTCTGTGCAGAGGAAATCTTGTGATCCTTCCTTCCTGTTTTTGACGCATCCATAGACTTTGAAGGATCTTTCTCATGTCTCCCCTTGTTGGACACATAATACACTCCATAGGACCCTGAAGTAGTATCTGAGTCTGGTTCTGGAATGAGAATTTCTTTTCCTTTTCCCTTGATCCCTGTGACTGTATTTTTCTTGTCTCTCCTAGGGCTTCTAATATGGATTCCCTTCTGCTTTTGTGAAGATACAGTAGTGTGTTTCTTCTTGCCAGTTGCTAGAATCTGGTCCTTTTTCACCATCTTCTTAGGTGGTGAAGACTCCTGTTCTTCATCAGTAAATCTTTTTGACTCTGAGTCTTCACTGATTGTTAGAACTTTTTCTAGAAATGTCTTTCTCTTCTTCTCAGATCTAGGTTTGATCCTCCGACCATCCTGATTATGTCTGAGGCTCTTCTAGTGCTCATTACGGTTTTGGATAAGAATAGAGAGGAATAGATTTGATAAAGAGTGAAGTAGAAGAGAAGGAGATAAATACTGAAAGAATTTGTATTTGAAAAGGAAACTGCAATATTTTTCTGATCTTAAAAGATCTTTAATGATCAGCAAAGATTAAAATCTTTGAATCCGTTGGAAATAAATATTTTTATACTATATTTGGCTGAAAAAGAATTTTGAAAAAGGTAGGGGCAATATTGAGAAAATATCTATAGAGATAGCACCCAGTACTGAATGATCCAAGAATT
The DNA here is from genome assembly GCA_023055425.1 of Linanthus parryae. Lineage (NCBI taxonomy): Eukaryota > Viridiplantae > Streptophyta > Magnoliopsida > Ericales > Polemoniaceae > Linanthus > Linanthus parryae. Next base: position 808,317 of record JALGPY010000051.1, read on the forward strand.
ATTCACTAACTAGTTATCAGACTCATTTTCAAGGCTTTGAAAATAGTTTCAAGGTCTTGAAACGTTGTTAAGCTGAAAAACATAAGATCAAAACTTTGAATAGATTTTTAAGGCTTTGAAAATAAGTTCAAACCTTTGAAACACATAATAGCTTACCTTCCTTACCTGATGCTCCCCCTAAACCAATGCATCTTTTTTTAACATGCCTAATTCCAGTCTTAGAGCTGAAAATCTTTCATGTGGAAATGGTTCAGTGAAGATATCTGCAAGTTGCATGTTAGTAAAAACAAATTCAAGAACAGTATCACCTTTCTCAACATAATCTCTGATGAAATGGTGTCTAACATCAATATGCTTGGTTCTTGAATGCTGAATTGGATTATTTGTAATAGATATGGCACTGGTGTTGTCACATTTGATGGGAATACTTCTGAAATCAAATCCAAGATCCCTCAATTGTTGAGAAATCCATAATGCTTGTGAACAACATGCTCCAGCATATATATATTCAGCTTCAGCTGTTGATAGAGCCACTGAGTTTTGTTTCTTGGAGTGCCAACTGATCAGAGATGATCCAATAAATTGGCAAGTTCCTGAAGTGCTTTTCCTATCAACTTTGTGACTTGCAAAGTCAGCATCTGAAAAGCCATGCAAAGAGAAGTTAGAATGTCTTGGATACCAAAGACCTAAGTCTTTGGTACCATTGAGATATCTGAATATTTACTTCACATCACTTAAGTGTGATTCATTTGGATCATCTTGAAATATTGCACACATACAAACACTGAACATGATATCTGGTCTACTAGCAGTAATGTATAGCAATGATCCAATCATACCTCTATACTCTTTTACATTGACACTCTTACCAAATTCTTCCTTATCTAAGGACAGTGTAGAACTCATAGGAGTCTTGATTTCTTTGGATTGAGACATGTTGTACTTTTTTAACAAGTCCCTAGTGTACTTGCTTTGATGTATAAAGATTCCTTTCTTCAGCTGATGTACATGAAGTCCAAGGAAGAAGTTAAACTCTTCCATCATACTCATTTCAAATTCCCTGCTCATAAGACTTGAGAATTCTTTACATAGAAGATCACTAGTAGCTCCAAACAGAATATCATCAACATAAATCTGAACTATAAGTAAATCTTTCTCATGAGTCTTGTCTACCAATCCTCTTTTGAAATCATTTTCAAGAAGAAACTTTGACAATATTTCATACCAAGCCTTTGGAGCTTGTTTCAAATCATAAAGAGCTTTGTCAAGTTTGTAAACATGTTCTGGAAACTTATCACTTTCAAAACCAGGAGGTTGTGCAACATAAACTTCCTCTTGCAAGTATCAATTTAAAAATGCACATTTCACATCCATTTGAAATAGTTGCATGTTTTTGTAAGATGCAAATGCAAGTAGAATTCTAATTGCTTCTAACCTGGCAACTGGAGCAAAAGTTTCCTCATAATCAATACCTTCTTCTTGATTGTAACCTTGAGAAACTAACCTGGATTTGTTTCTGATCACCTTGCCATTCTCATCCAATTTGTTTCTGAACACCCATCTGGTACCGATGACAGACTAGTTTATTGGTGAGGGAACTGGTTCCACACCTTGTTTCTTTCAAACTCATTGAGTTCACTTTGCATAGCTATAATCCAGTATACTTCTTGTAATGTTTCCTTCACAGTTTTGGGTTCTACAAGAGAAATGAAAGCATAAAAAGCACAAAGATTCTTCAATTGTGATCTTGTTTGTGTACCAGTGGTTGGGTCAGAGATGATGTTGTCAGCTGGATGAGATGAAAGATATTTGAATCTCTTTCTTGGAGACCAGGGTTCAGGCTCTCCATATTGCTTCTCTGGTCTTGAAGTTGTAGCCTGATCACTTATATCTTTATGATCATCTTTGTCAAGTCTTGATCCCTATTTTCAAGGCCTTGAGACCTGATTTCAAAGGTCTTGAAAATGGCTTTTGTTTCCTTCTGAACCTTTCTTGAACCCAAGTGAGTTCTCGACTTCTTCTTCTGATTCATGCTTTTCAGATTCAAGTCTGCAAAACTTTCACTCAAAGAACCATCATAGCTTTCATCTAAAATAACATGAATACTTTCTTCAACCAGCTTGGTTCTTTTATTATAAATTCTATAAGCTTTTCAAGTAAGAGAGTAATCAAGAAATATACCTTCATCACTTCTTGCATCAAACTTACCCAAGTTTTCCTTACCATTGTTGTGGGCATAGAATGTACAACTAAAGGGTCTGAAGTATGAATGTTTGGCTTCCTCCCTTTCAAGAGTTCATAGGGGGTCTTCTTCAAGATGGGTCTGATCAAGCACCTGTTCAAAATGTAATTTGCTGTATTCACAGCTTCTGCCCAATAATGTTTTGGCAGCTTGTTTTCTAGAAGCATTATTCTTGACATATCTTCAAGAGTCCAGTTATTTCTATCAACAAATCCATTCTGTTGAGGAGTTCTAGGAGCCGAGAAATTGTGAGAGATACCATGCTTAACACATAACAAATCTAATTCTAATTGATCAAACTCTCTACCATGATCACTTGTGATTTAAGTAATGGGTAGGTTTTTCAAGTTTTGAAGTTCTCTGCAAAGCTTTGAAAATTCAGAGAGGGCTTCAGATTTTTCTTTCAGAAACATAACCTAAGTATATCTAGAATAATCATCTACAAGAACTAGCATATACTTCTTACCTTTTGATTTGGTGTTTTCATAGGACCACACAAATCCATGTGAAGTAGTTCAATAGGTCTAGAAGTACTTACAAACTTCTTTGGTTTGAATGAGTTTCTGGTCTTCTTACCCTGAGCACAAGATTTTCATACTTCATCATCTTTGAACTTGATAGATGGTAATCCTCTTACCAGGTCTTTGGAGATTAATTTTTTCAATGTATGCAAGCTAATGTGACCAAGATTTCTGTGCCAAATCCTTGAATTCTCTTTCAAGGCCTTGAGACACTTTAATCTTTTACCTGCAACTTTGTTAGTCTGAAAAGTATAAACATTGTTTGATCTAGAGGTTGTGAGAATGCAATTGCCTGATTTCTCATTTTCCACCACACACTTCTCTTTATCAAAGATAAACTTATTTCCATGGTCACAAAGTTGAGATACACTAAGCAAGTTAAATTTCAAGCCATCAAATAGATATACATCAGAAATAGAATTTTCAGAGTCTGTACCAACTTTACCAATACCAAGAATGTTGCATTTGATTTTGTCACCAAGAGGAATTGAACCTTCAGATTGCTCTTTCAATTCTGAGAATAGAGATCTCTTTCCATTCATGTGTCTTGATCAACCACTGTCCATAAACCACTTCTGTTCTTTGACATTGGTGACAACCTGCAAAAACCAATCACTGCCTTACCCAGCTGTTAGACCAAGTGTGGAATTTGGACTCATACTTTGGATCAACCATATTAGGTGGTCTGACCCATTTAGGATCCCAAATCTGTCTTACTTGTCCATTGAGTTGAAATGGGAATGTGTTCCTCATTATGTGAGGGTGTATTCTTCTGAAAGGACAAGTCATCTTCATATGACCAATCTTGTTACAAAAATGACATTTAGGAGAATTTTTGTTTCCAGCTTTCACAAATTTGGTATTGTTCTTTCTTAAAAAGTTTGGATTGTATCCAATACCAGTTTTGTGAACTGACTTTGAACTTTCTCCAAGAATTAGGTTCAACTTGTGTTCCGAGCCTGCAAGCTTGACTTTTATTGATTCATATTCTTGAAGTTTCTTAGTAAGATTAGTCTTTTGTTTATCTAATTCATCAACTTGATGTCTCAGATTAACAAGGTTGTTACTCAGTAAAGAGTTCTCAGTGACTACTTCCTTGACTTTTGTTTTCAAGGCTTTGAAACTGGATTTCAGGGCCTTGAAATCATTGTCAGTTTTCTTCTGAGAGATATCGAGATTCTGATTCAGACAAACAAGTTGTAAATTCTCTTTTGCTTGCTCATGAACTTTTTCTTTCAAAAGTCTAATCTCTTTCAGACAATCCACTTCATTTAAAAGCATTGTTCTAAGATAATCTGAAAGAGCATCTTTTGGTTTTGAAATCAAACAGTTTACCATTACCTCAATGTTCTTCTCAGAACTTTCATCATGCTTGGACATGAAGCATAGGTTGGCATGTTCTTTATTCAGATTCAGAGTCACTTGAGGTATCTGAGTCACTCCATGAAACTACCATAGCTTTCTTTCTCCTTTCATGGTCTTTCTTTTGAAAGTTCTTGCTTTTCTTGTGTGGACATTCTCTTATCAAATGTCCGGCATCACCACACTCAAAGCAGTTCATGACTTTGGATTTGTTTTTTGAAGAAGAATTACCTTTGTAGTCCTTGCTACTGGATGATATGTGTCTTTCTCTGTTGAAGTCCTTTTTTCCAAAGTTTTTCTTCATCTTGAGGATTCTACACAAGGCTTTGGAAATCAATGCAAATGGATATTCATTATCATCTTCTGTTTCAAGGCTTTGAATTTTCTCATTCTCTTTGGCCTTGAGTGATATGTTCTTGACACCTTTAGGTAGCTCTCCATCAGCCTCATTCATGGATTTCACGTGTTAGGAGCTTCCCTTGTAGGTCATCAAGTTGTAGTAATGAGAGATCTTGAGCTTCTTCAATGGCTGTTGTCTTTGGTTCCCATTTAGCCTTTGGAAGACTTCTCAGTATCTTCCTCACATTTTCTTCATTGAAAATATGCTCAAGGTTGTTGACAATGTCTGTGAACCTCTTGAACATGTCTCTGATTGACTCATCTGCATTCATCTTGAACAACTCATATTGCCTGAGATGGATGTTAATTTTGGTTTGCTTGACTTGACCGGTTCCTTCAAATGTCACCACAACCTTGTCCCAGATCTCTTTGGCAGCCTTGCAGCGTGAAATCCTGTTAAATTCATCTGTACTCAAAGCACAATACAAGATGTTAATAGTTTTGTAATTCTTAGAATTTTTTTCTAATTCAGAAGAGGAGAGTGAGTCTTCAGATTTGGGAGTTTTGATCCCATATTTATATGTAAAGAAAGTGTGAGGTCCATTCTAGATAATGGTCCAAAACTCTATGTCTTGATCAACGATGAATATTTTCATCAGGGCTTTTCAATGGGAAAAGTTGTCTCCACAAAATATAGGAGGTCTGTTGGCAGCTCTTCCCTTGTGAGAAACCACCATCACCTGCAGTACTCATGATCACCAGATGGTTAAATCTTATACAGTGATACAAGCTCTGATACCAATTGAAAGGGGAGTATGCAGATAGATATGCAACACAGATACTCTAGAAGGGGGGGGGGGGTGAATAGAGTATGCCAAATTTTTGCAAAACTTATAGAAGAGAAGAGTTTTATTTCAAGAGCAATAGAGTTCAAGGCCTTCAAAACAGTTTCAAGCCTTTGAAGAGAAATACAGTTTGAAATAAAACATACAAGTCTTTTTCAAGGCCTTGAAAAGAGTTTCAAACCCTTGAAAAAAGACTAGTTTGAATGCTGTAAAAACTAAGTAAGTAAAGGAACTGTGAATGCAAGAGACAAGTGATTTATAGAGTTCAGTCCACTTGGACCTACGTCTCTACCTCATGGATCTTCTCCCTGCAGGATTTTCAACTCAATTCTTATTAATCAAAAGCTAAGCCCTAGATCTCAAGCACAGAGAGTTGCCTTAGTCTGTTACAGCTCGTGGTTCTCTTTAACCTATCTAGTACCTGCTCTAGCTAACTGATTAACTAAGAATTCTATATTTTTCACCTTGAACAATCCTTGAGAATGAAATGAAGAAGTATTACAAGAATGATCTACAAATAAAGCACAAGACAAAGGAACACTAAAGTGTAGAACTGCAGTGAAGGGTGCAATGATATTCTGTGAGATGGATTGTGAGAATGATAAACTCCATTGATGCTTTTCAATCTAGAGATATGTATCTATTTTTGCCCGTTGAGTGTTGTGTCTTGTTGCTTCAAAATAATCTCCATTTATACAGTTAGAGGCTCTACAAATCTTCTCAGATTTTCAGCAACAACTTTCTATTTTGTAGGCAACAGACTTTGACTCTCTTAACAACCTTCTCCAATGGATAGTTGATCACAATCTTCAGAGATATTGTTGCGATCTTTTCATAAAACAATTTGAGAAGCTTTCATGAGTCTCTAAGTATTTCCCTTCCTGAAAAAGCCAGATAAGGAAACAAATCTTGAACATTTAGGAAATAAGATTTCCCTGCAAAACTGAGTCAAACTGATGGATTAAACTATGTTAGATATATCAATACATTTTGTCTTTCATCATCAAATAACAACACATCAATCACAGGGGTGATAGAGATAAAATCAGATCAGAAGAATTGAGAAAAACTCCCCCTTAGAACATTCATACAGGTCAGACAGTTTCAAGGATTTGATTCCTGGTTCAAGGCCTTATTTCAAGCCTGTGAAACCTGATTCAAGGTTTTGAAAACTGGTTCAAGGCCTTGAAATAACTAATTATTTCAAGTCCATGAAACATGAGACCTTACACACACGTTTATGATGTGCTCTCACGGCAGCTATGAAGTCGATGCGTGACTGTTTTTTAGTCATGGAAATTTGTTCCAGACAACTTGTCCTTCTCAAGGACAGATCGCAGGGATGAAGTCGATGCGTGACTGTTTGCCATTCGAATTCTACAAAACTGAGAAATGTGCAATTTTAGTATTTTGAACAGTTTAACTATATTCAACAATGGATAGATCATTAAATATAGCTCCCACTATTTTTCTCGGATTAATAGCCCTCACCATTAATGTGGAAAATATCATATATATTTTCTAGTGAGTCCAAGATTCATATTTCAGTTCTTCTTGAGCTTGCTTTCGCAAGTCACCCGAGAATTGGTTATTAAGGTAGGAACCCTTCCAATTGCATCCCATGCAACTCTTGGTCCAATTAGGCGAATAATTCCTTATTATTTACCCTTTAGATAACATCTAATTGTCATGCCTCTAGGATCATCAATCCAATTGACTTTTCCCAGTTGCGTCCAACCTCTTGCTTCAATAGTCACACATTACTTGCTCGTGTCGCCGCAACACACCAAGGTGAATTAAAAAACCTTGCTTTGGCAAGACCGAATTTAATGGACCTTGATCATGAAGGGTGTTTAGGCTAAAAAAGGCAAAACACAATATTTTCTTTGAGGGATTTAATAGTCGTTATCTAATTGTTTGGCTGTTCTTATCAACATGATCTACTTATTTGGATTGGGCAATCCACAATAAAAGATCAAACTTGTTTATTACTATCTTGTTAACGTTTTTCTTGCATCATCCATAAACAAAAAAATAAATAACAAGACATAAATAATAAAATCCCACAAAAGAAAAATTAACGTGGCATGGATATGGCCCCTAGACTATAATATTACCAAGCCAATGATAATATCTATAAGCCCTAAAGTGACAAGCTCATCTCCATGTGCTTCACCATGTTCGCTCGCCTAGGATGGGGTCCTGATCGTCTTTATGGCTTCTTGGTCCTCCGGTCTTCTTCTCCATGCTCATGGATATCATATAAATATTCTAATTCTAGCCTAACATCTAGAATAAATAAATAAATAAAATCTCACATGTTGAGAAGATGATCAGCTCGGAGGCCGTAAAATTAACTAACTATTACATTAATTTAATCAGCTCGCAAGCCGTAAACCAAACCATAAAAAGTAAACATCCACAACCTAGGCCATATTCATCCACCATGCAACAAAGCACATAATACAGTTAAAAACAATTTTTAACGCGCTTGTTCAATTTTAGTTTAAAATTAGGCAACTAGGGTCACAATAGTCCAAGGAATTCACCATCCACCATGGTCGAACCACCCAAGGACCAAGGCAAGGCCTTGGGGATGTCGGCCGAGCCTCACGCGAGGCTAGGCCGCACGCTAGGCCGGCCCAACCCCTTGGCCGAGCCCTATCTTAGACGGCAAGGCAAGGGGTGCGGTCCCTATAGGGGCCGAACCTCCCTATGGAATTGTTTCCAAAAAAATTTCTTGCCTTGTTGCCCAAGCTTAGTTGTTTCCAAGTTTGCAAAACACCTTTTCCAAGCTTGTTCCCAAACCCTAGTTCCTAGATCCAAATTATTCACATCCTATGTGATCAAACTCACCAATCTTCACATCCATTGTTAAATAAGTCTTGTTTGTCTCGAGTCAAATTCAATTAGCATCTAATATGCCAATTAATTTCAGTTTCGCGTAATATTAACGATACGGTGTATAAACTGAAAAATGTAACACATAAGATCATGTTATGCGCTACGACATGTGGCTCTGATACCATTGTAGGGTTTCTGATGCAGGTTAGGTAGCGGAATAACAAAATTAATCCTGCTCAAATACCTCCAAGGATCATAGGCAAGCTATCATAACATGATAAGGGCATAAAACATGTGTACCTTAGTTTGGGAGATCACACGAAGAATAGTGTCTTCGTCTCTATGAATTTCCACAACTTGGATTCTTGATTGGATTTCTTCTCACCGCGATGTGCTAGCAACGGAAGAAGGAGAAACGAATCACACAAAACGAGGCACGAGTCGTGCCTTGTGGCCGACGGCGTGAGTGGGGCGGACGGGGTGGGGCGGACGCCTCTCCATGTCTTGTCTCTCTCTTTCTCTCTTGCTTTGTTATGTTTCTCTCAATAATGACTTGTGTAGAGAAATAACAAGGTAGAGTTCCTTTATATAGTAATAAGTCTTTATTAACTACATAAAAGCCCCAATACTAATCATGTCCTTATATGGATTAGCCCACTTGCAAATAAGTCCTACTAAGTTTGCTTGTAGTTGCGTTATGATCATTTTATTAATTAGTACAACTAATTAATGCCTATATCCAATTTAATCCATCCGGTGTGTGACCACATAGGTTTCTACTTAGTTGGTAGTAACTCTTTACTAACATGGAACGGTGTCTAGCAACACATCCATGCCACCCAGCTAATAGAAATAGTTAGTGATCCCGACAAACCTTGTGCCCACTGTTCATGTATTGTGTTATCACTTTCTCTCCATGGACACTATTGTTGGGTTTTGACGTAGGTAACGCAGCGGAATAACAAAAATTAATCCTACTCAAAGCCCACCAAGGATCACAGGAAGAGACATCATAACATAATCAAGGACATAGAAGATGTGTACCTTTTGATTTGTGAGATCACACGAAGAATGATGTCCTCGTCTCTACGGTTGATCCACGTCTAGAGGTGAGATCTAGATTCTTCCTTCAATCAAGTGCTAGCTTGAACCTTGGAGGAAGAGGGATGAAGATCAAAGCAACAAAGCAACAAGGCACAAGGGAGGGGGCGGCCTCCTCTTTGCCGTCGGGTAGAGGGGCGGACGGGGGCTAGGGTTTCGGCCGTAGCTCTTTGTCTTGCTCTCTCTTTTGCTCTCTCCCACTTTTTTGTTATGACTAATAATAACTCATGTTGTGGGAAGGAAGCTAGAGACTCCTTTATATACTCCAACAACTCCTTGTTGTTTCCATAAAAGAGTTTCCTAATTCTAGATGAACTAGAATTATTCCCTTCCTTGCAAATTAGTCCTACTAAGTTTGCAAGGTGTTGCACAATGATCCTTCTATTAATTAATCCATATTAATTAATCCCAAATCTAGCTCTACTCTATTTGACGTGTGACCCCATAGGTTTCTATATAGTTGGTAGTAACTATTACTAACATGGAGCGGTGTCTAGCAACACATCCATGCCACCCAACCAATAGAAATAGTCAGTGATCCCGACAAACCTTTGTGCCCAATATGTCATATTGCATTATCCCTTTGTCTCCATATCCGGATTGGACACGAGACATAAATAGTCACACTCGTATATCCAATCCAAAGTTCCTCGATCCTGGAATATGCTTATATTTGCAGATAACATTAATATCTCTATATTAATTTATCTGAGTCTGGCCAGACATTCAATAAGCCTCATCCCTCGAGTGGCCGTGGATATTTACCCCCATTATGTGGAAGGTACAAATCCTATCTACATCACTACGATCTCTATGCTTGCTTCCTATCACGCCCGATAGCCACCTTTATGATTACCCAGTTACGGTGTAACGTTTGATAACATCAAAGCGCAATATTTCACAACTAGAGTATCTAGTGACTTCAAGTCCAAGGATTGCAATAATATTAGCACTACGAAAAGCGATTGTGACTTCACATAATCTAATGTATCCTTTTCGTCGTGGGTCATCCAGTATGCCATTACTCCTAATGCATACCCATGTGTTGGATCGTGATATCTCCATATCAATCCAACCCCATACTAGTCTATAGATGATTGTCCCATTAATCACTATAATTGACTAGGGATATTTAAGAATATAACACCTTATATTTTAAGGACTTCATTCATGTTAGCATATCTCCATATAGATAACATAATGAATCGTAAATCCATATATTTGTCACAATTAATTGATTGCCTCTAGGGCACAATTCCAACAGTCTCCCACTTGCACTAGAGTCAATCTCCTGCATCATATGCCTATTGATCTAGCGCGGTCCTCCACGCTTACACTGCGTAGGGGCGAGACATACGCTGGCACCTTGCAAATATTCACATCTCCTCCATCAACAATTTGATTGAGATTGAATATTCTGAATAAATGCATCTTATGCATTAATTTACTCAGTCCTCTATGTTAGAATCAGTGACTGAATCTTGCCTGGAACCTTTCCAGCTCACAGTCACTCCCTCTAGCACAAAACATAAAACTCGACTATAATCTGAAATCTTCTTTGTCAGATGGAAGTTCTCATCACTGTAACCCCTTACAGTAAATTTTTCCTATCCTCCATTAATCAAGAGTTCATCCTTTATTCCTTCTCAAGTACTTAAGGATAATCTTGATAATTATCAAGTGACACCTCACTTGGATTTGATTGGTATCTTTGTGTCATGCTTTATGACACGTCTGGCCTAGTACATCTCATGGCGTATCTCGTGAATCTAATTCATACGGTCCATTCCCAATCTAATTGGTAAGACAATTAGCCTTCCAAAGACTAATTCCATGTGACATGGGTAAGAATCAATATTCTTTTCACGTTGAACCATTTCAACACCTTGTCAATATATGTACCATGACTCAGGCTGAAAAATTACTTTGATCTATCTCCATAGATTTTATAGATTGTCTCGCCTAAGTCAATTATTGGAAATCAATTTCTCTAGCCAATCTTTAATAGATTGCAGAGTAGAGACATTATTCCCAATGATTAGTATGTCTCTACATACAAGACCAGAAATTTAACTATGCTTCTACTAACCTTCTTGTAGACACAAGTATCATCTTCAATTTTTGATGGAACCAAACTCCTTTGATTGCATCATAAATTCGAAGAATCCAATCTCCAAGAAGCTTGACTCAATCTATAAACAGATTGCTATAAGCAAGATGCGAATGGATTTAAGCATCACAACTGGGGAAAGATTTCGTCATAGTCTATACTATGAATTCTCATGAAACCCTTTCAAACCAGTTGTCCCTTAAAAGTAATCATATTACCATCCATGTTGGTTTCCTCATAACCTACTTGCACCCTATGGGTCCTACCCATTCAGGTGGTTCCACCAAAGTCAATACTTTGTTGGTATACATGGATTCCATATCATATCTCATGGCTCCAAGCCATTTCTGAGAGTATGGCCACACGTGGCCATCTCATAGGTTGTAGGCTCATCTCGATGAGCAATATATCAGGGGTTATGAGAAATCCTTATTTCTCTAGTCCCTTGACATATCCTACCTGTCCTACGAGGTTCTTGTGTTATCTGAGTAGGTTGCTCCACAACACCTTGTGATCCTGCTCATGTTCCATCAAACGGATCAATGTTCTATTGTGTTTCTTGAACTTTTCAAGTTCTACTGTCCTCCCACTGTTTCTTTTAGAGACAATCTCTACCTAGAAACACTGTGGTTCGAGAAACAAACAGTTTGTTCTCGATTAGGTTGTAGAAATAATATCCTTTTCAGGATATCCCACAAAACATTTATCCGACTTGGGTCCAAGTTTATTTGTAAACTCTTTTACATAAACCTCATAACCCCAAATATTTATGAATGACATACTAGGACACTTCCTAGTCCATATCTCATATGGTGTTTTCATAATCCGTTTTTGATGGAATAAGGTTAAGGGCGAAATTTGCTGTAATTAGAACATAGCCCCTAAAAGTAAACTGGAAGTTCTGTTTGACTCATCATGGTCCGAACCGTGTCCTACAAGGTTCGAACTCTCCTTTTAGACACGCCAAACCCATGTGGCGTGCTAGGTGGAGCGAGTTTTGGATCATATCCAATACTCCCATAGATTCTTGTCAAACTCTTGGCTCAAGTATTTTCTTCTATGATCCAATCATAGAGTCTAAATACTTTTGACAAGTTGGTTCTCTACTTCATTCCTGAATACTTTGAACAATTCAAAGGATTCTGATTTGTTTCTTCATAAGATACACAAATCCATATTTCTCTGATCCTATCAGTAAATATGATGAAGTACTAAAACCATCTTTAACTTTGTGCTTAGCGGCCTTCATACATCAATATGTATTATTCCCAAAAGATCATATCCTTGCCTAATAAGTCTTACATGTCTCATATGATTCAATAATCAAATGAGTCCCAGAAATCCATCCTAATGGAGTTCTAGATATGTATCTCTTATTTATGGGCCTAAACGATAATGCTAAAGATAAGTGAAGTTCATATCATTATATGCAAACCTCTAGGTATTAATGTTATAGATGAAATTATCATGATCATGGATATAGAATCCATTTAGACAAAATTGCATTACAATAATGCATACCATAATAAATGGAACAACATTTGTCCTTTTATTATGATAAGGAGCTTTCTTGTCCAAACAAGAAACTATGATAATGGTCCTACTCATAGCAGGGACATTATCCCTTTTGTCTAATTCATGAACAATTTCTGAAAGGTAGAAATAATTCCCTACGGCTTTTCAGCAACCCTTTGCTTCATAGCCCCACGTGTAGGATTATTTCTTCCTTATCCAATTGTCTTTGTCTCTTGAGATCCTACACATTTCTATAAATGTGAGATCCTTATCTAGTATCATATACTCTTGATGATGAGATAGACATATTGAATTTTATAATAAAATACCTAAGTCGGAATTCATAATTCCTTTATTATTTACTTCCATGTACTTTGGGTAGTCTCTCTTCCTCTACACCACCTATGGGACTTCGAGGCAACTTGGTTTTAGCAACAGGCTTGCTTTAAACTCATGGGTTCGGCGTAAACCATTTGCCCTTACCCATGCTGTTAACTATTAACAGTTTTTGCCCATGCCCATTATGAGTGTTTTGTTTAGTGATTTTTCAATAATCTTTAAAACAAAACTGTAATTGCATCCAATGCAATTCTTGGTCCACTTGGGAGAATAACTATATATTCTTTATCTATCTTATAGATAACTCCCAATAACTAAGCTTTCAATCCTATTGAGATAGTTTAGTTTGCGCTTCACCTCTTGCTTCAGCAGCCACACATTACTAACTTGTGTCGTCGCGTCATATCTCGATGAACTAAGTCGCCTTGCTTTGGCAAGCCCGAACTTATTCCATCTTGACCATGACGAGTGCTAAGCAAGAGATTGCAAAGTGGAGCAACTCCTCAAGCCTTTCATGACAAGCTCGTATGATCATATCACTTGCCTCCAAATTTCTCATCTTGCTTCCAAAGCTCAGAGTCCATGGGAGCTTGACATGAGACAAGTTACATCCAAAGAACCATTATTTGATGTTCCTTCCATAAGGCTTTAGTGCGTTTTGGTAGTTGGTGGGAAGAGAAATTTATGCTCTACAATGTACAACATATTTCCTTTACTTGAGAACAATTCTCGATTTTATACCAATCTAGAAAATAGATTCCAGACATCTTGTCCATCTCATGGACATAAAGTCGCGTTTGTTTGTTTAATGCGATGGGTATTCAACACTTATAGGATTATGCAAAGCATTGTGACGTACAACTATATTCAACAAGGATTTAAATTATTAAATATAGCTCCCACTATTTTTCTCGGATTAATAGCCCTCACCATTAATGCGGAAAATATTTTATATATTTTCTAGTGGGTCCAAGATCCCTTTTTCACTTCTTCTTGAGCTTGCTTTGGCAAGTCACCCAAGAATTGGTTATTTAGGTAGGAACCATTCCAATTGCATCCCATGCAACTCTTGGTCCAATTAGGTGAATAAATCCTTTTATTCTTTATCCAATTGGATAACTCCTAATTGTCATGCCTCTAAGCTCATCAATCCAATTGACTCTTGCCTAGTTGCGTCCAACCTCTTGTTTTCAACATACACGCATTACTAGCTTGCGTCGTCCGCAACACACCATGGAAAATCAAAATCGCCTTGCTTTGGCAAGCCCGAATTTTAATAGGCCATGATCATGAAGGGTGTTTTTGGCAAGAGAAGGCAAAACGCAATATTTATTTGAGGGATTTCTTTTAAGTTGTTTGGTTGATCTTATCAACATGGTCTACTTATTTGGATTGGGCCATCCACAATAAAAGACCAACCTTGTTTATTATTATCTTGTTATCGTTTTGCTTGTAGCGCCATACACACAAAATAAATAACAAGGCATGAATAATAAACATCCACAAAATAAAAAAAACGTGGCATGGATATGGCCTCTAGACTAATGATATTATCAAGCCAATGATAATATCTAATTGCCCTAAAGTGCCGAGCTCATCTCCATGTGCTCCACCATAGCTGCGCGCCCAAGGATGTCTTTTGGCTCCTTTGGTTCTCCGGTCTTCTTCTCCATGTTCTTGGCTATCATCTAAATATTTCTAATTCTAGCCTAACATCTAGAATAAATAAATAAAAAAAGCCTCACATGTTGAGGAGAAAAAGAACGACTCGCAGGCCGTAAAACTTAATTAATTATTACATTAAATTGATCAGCTCGCAGGCCGTAAACCAAACCACAAAACAATAAACATCCACAATCCTAGGCCATATCCATCCACCATGCAATAAAGCACATAATACAGTTAAAACCAATTTTTAACGCGCTTGTTTAATTTTAATGAAATTGGGTAACTAGGGTTTCACAACGATCCAAAGGATTTACCAAATAATGGCCGAAATCAACCAAGGAACCGCCACACTAGGCCCGGGCCGGCCGGCCCCTAGCCCACACGGCTAGGCCGTGTGCTAGGGTGTGCCGGCCCCTCTTGTGCCGTGTGTTACTTGGGCGGCAAGGAGAGAGAGGGGCGGTCCCTACATGGGCCACACCTCCTCATGGAATTGTTTCCATAAACAATTTCATAGAATTATTTCCATAAACAATATATGGAATTGTTTCCATAAACAATTCCTTCCTTGTTGGGTTGTTTCCAAAACACCCCTATGGTATTGTTTCCAAAATAATTCTTTCCTTGGTTCCCAAGTTTAGTTGTTTCCAAAAACAACTTCTTACTTGTTTTCCAAGTTTAGTTGTTTCCAAAACAACTTCTTCCTTGTTGCCCAAGTTTAATTATTTCCATACTTGGAAAACCCCTTTTCCAAGCATGTGCCCATGAACCCTAATTTTTCAAGAACCCAATTATTCACATCCTATGTGATTAAACTCACCAATTCTAACATCCAATGTTATATTGGGTCTTGTTTGTTTGAATCAAATTCAATATTGCATCTACTATGCCAATTTTTCAGTTTTCGCGTAATAAACAATAATACGGTGTATGAACTGAAATCGTAAACACATAATATCATGTTATGCTCTACGACCCGTGGCTCTGATACCACTGTTGGGTTTTGACGTAGGTAACGCAGCGGAATAACAAAAATTAATCCTACTCAAAGCCCACCAAGGATCACAGGAAGAGACATCATAACATAATCAAGGACATAGAAGATGTGTACCTTTTGATTTGTGAGATCACACGAAGAATGATGTCCTCGTCTCTACGGTTGATCCACGTCTAGAGGTGAGATCTAGATTCTTCCTTCAATCAAGTGCTAGCTTGAACCTTGGAGGAAGAGGGATGAAGATCAAAGCAACAAAGCAACAAGGCACAAGGGAGGGGGCGGCCTCCTCTTTGCCGTCGGGTAGAGGGGCGGACGGGGGCTAGGGTTTCAGCCCTAGCTCTTTGTCTTGCTCTCTCTTTTGCTCTCTCCCACCTTTTTGTTATGACTAATAATAACTCATGTTGTGGGAAGGAAGCTAGAGACTCCTTTATATACTCCAACAACTCCTTGTTGTTTCCATAAAAGAGTTTCCTAATTCTAGATGAACTAGAATTATTCCCTTCCTTGCAAATTAGTCCTACTAAGTTTGCAAGGTGTTGCACAATGATCCTTCTATTAATTAATCCATATTAATTAATCCCAAATCTAGCTCTACTCTATTTGACGTGTGACCCCATAGGTTTCTATATAGTTGGTAGTAACTATTACTAACATGGAGCGGTGTCTAGCAACACATCCATGCCACCCAACCAATAGAAATAGTCAGTGATCCCGACAAACCTTTGTGCCCAATATGTCATATTGCATTATCCCTTTGTCTCCATATCCGGATTGGACACGAGACATAAATAGTCACACTCGTATATCCAATCCATAGTTCCTCGATCCTGGAATATGCTTATATTTGCAGATAACATTAATATCTCTATATTAATTTATCTGATTCTGGCCAGACATTCAATAAGCCTCATCCCTCGAGTGGCCGTGGATATTTACCCCCATTATGTGGGAGGTACAAATCCTATCTACATCACTACGATCTCTAAGCTTGCTTCCTATCACGCCCGATAGCCACCTTTATGATTACCCAGTTACGGTGTAACGTTTGATAACATCAAAGCGCAATATTTCACAACTAGAGTATCTAGTGACTTCAAGTCCAAGGATTGCAATAATATTAGCACTACGAAAAGCGATTGTGACTTCACATAATCTAATGTATCCTTTTCGTCGTGGGTCATCCAGTATGCCATTACTCCTAATGCATACCCATGTGTTGGATCGTGATATCTCCATATCAATCCAACCCCATACTAGTCTATAGATGATTGTCCCATTAATCACTATAATTGACTAGGGATATTTAAGAATATAACACCTTATATTCTAAGGACTTCATTCATGTTAGCATATCTCCATATAGATAACATAATGAATCGTAAATCCATATATTTGTCACAATTAATTGATTGCCTCTAGGGCACAATTCCAACAACTATATATATTAGTCACACTCGTATATCCAATCCATAGTTCCTCGTATCCTGTGAATATGTTTATGTGTGCAGATAACATCAATAACTCCATTTTGATTTATCTGAGTCTAGCCAGACATTCTGTAAGCACCATCCCTCGAGTGGCCCATGGATATTTGCTCCCATTATGTGGGAGGGACAAATCCTCTCTAAGCACCATCCCTCGATTGGCCCATGCATCCTTCTCGTCGTGGGTCAATCCAATATGACATTACTCCTAATGCATACCCATGTGTTAGACTTGATATCTCCATATCAATCTACCCACATACTAGTCTATGGTTGAACGTCCCGTTAATCAATATAATAAACAAGGGATATTTAAGATAAACAACACATTGTATCTAAGGACTTCATTATATTAAATATCACAATAAATAATAAATGAATGTTCTTGCCAAACATTGTTCATAATAAATATAAATTGCCTCTAGGGCACGTATTCCAACACAGAGAAATGCTAAGGGAACTATCCTTATGCACTCTCTTTAGAAACTCTCTACTAGAGTGTGCCACTTGGCCTAGTTTTTCTCAACAACTAATTACTAGGAGAGAGAAAGTGTGATGATTCCCACGTTCACACTAATGGTAATCCTATATTGAATGGCTGTTAATTTTTATTTGACCACATTTTTTAAAATAATATTATCATATGCAATATATCGGCTTCCAATTCTACCCTTCATTGGTCTTTACCACTTTTTTTCTAGATCGACCAGAAAATTTATCTCTATCACTTTTGGGGAAGATAACTGAAACAGTTAGAAAAATGCCATGTGAAATATGCTTGACAGCAACCATATCATTACTGGTTGATTGCAAAAAAAACATATATATTTTTTTTTTTGAGAAAAAAAAAACATATCATTACTGGTTCTAAGAGTGAAAAAGTTACCAACAAAAGAAACCTACACTTTTATCAATTTATAAAATATCTAAACTTTGAATTAGAAAATAATAATACTTTGTTACGATGTTTGAGTAAATTATTGTTACATAATTGCCTAAAGTTTATGTTCACAAATGTTGAAAACGAACTTGGTGTGTCAAATTCCTGAATAGTTTTTTTTTTTTGGACTTGGACTCATTGAATCAAAAGTTCTTGAACCATGAACCATTGTGATCCATGTTACGTATATTTTTGGAATTTTGGACTCAATGATTCCGAGCCAAAAAAAATCATTTCCTTCAAGAATTTGCTCACAACGTTCATTTTTTCTTTTTGTGACAATAAAATTTCGAAAACTATATAAGAAGTTTTTTTTTTGAAACATATGTAACGAGATTATAATCATACAACTTTAACAAACCACTATTTTTTCATCCAAAATTTATATTTTAGATATTTTGTTTTCTTGTTGACAATTTTTTCACTCGTTGAAGCAGTAATGATATGGTTGCCCCCTATCACCATACCTATTTCTGCTTATTGGTGAAGCATTATCAAGGAACATCTCGGCTGCTATGAATGATGGTTTAATTTCTGGACTACAAGCTTCAAGAGGGGGGCCAAAAATTTCGCACCTGTTTTTTGCTGACGATAGTATGATCTTTTGCAGGGCAACCAACTCAGAAGTTACAAATTTATTACAAATTCTAACAAGCTATGAAAAAGCTACAGGTCAAAAATTAAATGCCTCGAAGTCAGCAGTAGTCTTTTCCTCCAACACGGACCAGCAGACAAAAGACCAAATTTGCTCCCTTCTGAATATGCAAGCAACGAACAGCCACGAGAAGTATTTGGGACTCCCGACGATGATAGGAAGAAACAAAATGTCCAGCTTCTCAGATTTACCTGCAAAAGTCAAGAAGAAGTTATGCAACTGGAAATTGACCTCTCTCTCTACAGGAGGAAAGGAAGTTTTGATAAAGGCAGTAACTCAATCCATCCCTGTGTATACAATGAACTGTTTTAAGTTACCAGTTACATTGTGTAAAAATCTAGAAGCGCTCTCAAGACAGTTCTGGTGGGGTAAGAAGGAAAACACCAAGGGAGGCTACTGGGTGTCCTGGCAACAACTTAAACAAGCTAAAGAAGAAGGGGGTATGGGGTTCCGAGACCTAGAAGATTTCAACACGGCTCTACTTGCAAAACAGTTCTGGAGAATATTGAAAGGTGACTCTCTTCTTAGTCAAGTTTTCAAGAGCAAGTATTTTCCAAGGGAGGATATGCTTCAAACAAAGGTACAAAATTCTGCTTCCTATGCATGGAAAAGTATAATGAGCAGCAAACCTCTTATTCAGAGAGGATTGAGATGGAGAATTGGACAAGGCAGCGCTGTTAATGTCTTTGAAGATCCGTGGATACCCAGGCCTAGTACCTTTAGACCTGTTACTCAAATACCAGACCCAGAACCTGTTTTGGTAAATCAATTGATAGACCAAAATAGAGAATGGGATAAAGAGCTAATTAACTGCCTCTTTCTACCAGTTGACAGTGAAGAAATCCTAAAAATCCAGCTTTCTGACAATCTTCGACCTGATAGGAGAATTTGGCATTTTACAGAAGATGGCCTGTATTCAGTGAAATCTGGGTATGAACTAGCAAGAGAAATGAGCAGAGAGGCCAAAGAACCAAACACTGGCTCCACGGGTCCTCAAAACAGAAAGTGGCTTAAGAAGCTGTGGTCGCAAAAAATACCAAAAAAATGCTTACATACTGTGTGGAGAGCATGGTTAAACTCCCTTGCAACCAGAGACAAACTCCATCGATTTGATCCAACAATTTCTCCAGTTTGTCCAATCTGCAAGAACAAGCCTGAATCAGCGACTCATAACTTTATGGAGTGCAAAATTGCTACAGTACTCTGGGAAATAAGCTTTGGAAAGGAGTTTCTAAATCGCAGGGTGGGTTCGATTCAAGACTGGATTCCAGAAGTAATTTCAGATCTTGATGAAAAATCCACTTCCATCTTCTGTATTTCGATGTGGCTACTTTGGTTTAACAGAAACCAATTTATCTTTGAAAACAAAAGAAGGACGGCGGAAGAACTGAAAATCAGAGCGGATGAGTACTTATCTGAGATCGAGCAGTCGAGAGATAAGACTGAGAAGAAGTCGATTGCAGTCAACTCTCCGGCAAGAAGATGGACAGCCCCTCCAACTGGATGGGTGAAATTCAACACAGATGGAGCCTGGATCAACCCGCAAATGGCAGCTATTGGATTTGTTTTGAGGGACGAGACGGGCAAATTCCTAACAGGGGGAGCGAAGATCACCAATACGGCCGGTACACCACTCGCCGCCGAGGCTCAAGCCCTTCTCCAAGCGGTGAAGATTGCAGCGACTCGAGGAGAGAGGAAAGTGATTTTTGAGACGGACTCTTCAGTGCTAGCCAAGAGAATCAGAGATGTGGATGAAGGCATTAAAGAGGACGCATCGGAAGTCGGTCAAGTGGTTGAAGACATTATTGCAGCAACTCAACAGATAGAAGAAGCAGTTATCCAATACGATGGACGTACCACAAACACAGTAGCACATGCTTTTGCACAAAAGGGCCTTAACTGTCAAAATTTATTCATTTGGCAAGATATAGAACCCAATTGGGTCAGCTCTCTCATTCATTCTGATGTAATGGGTTTAATCCCTACTACAGATCAATAGATGAAAGTTTTCTCCTCAAAAAAACAAAATAAAAATATTTCACATGGTATCTTCCACGTTGTTTTAGTTATCTTGCTCCAAAGTGATAGAGATTGATTAAGGGTAAAAATGGCAGCCGAATAATTGGATAGAATTTTACAAATTTTCAAAACGTGGTCAAATAAAAAATCAACAAACTATAAATATGGGATTAACATTAATATGAACGTGGGTATCATCTGAATTCTCTCTCCTATCAATCAAGATAGTTATTTTGTTGAGAAAAATTAGGGTCAAAGGGCACATTCTAGTAGAGAGTTTATAAAGAGAGTGCATAAGGTGAGTTTACTTAGCATTTCTCTTCCAACACATACTTGTTTAATACGATATAAATACTGGTTGAAAAGATGTACCAAAACTGAAAATGAAAATGAGGTATATGCATCACTCTAAACCCACTTAAAAGAAGAGAACCGTTAAAGGGAGCACCACCCTACAAACTGAAATTGAAAGAAACAAAATAAGAAGAATAATTACAACGACATCGCTCTACTTTACAAGTTTTTATTATTAATAAAACCCCCCGAATTCATAACTAACAGCTCCAAAGGAACATCAACTTTAATATAAACATTTGACTATGCGATAATTGAACAAAAAGTAAAATCACAAATACAAATAATACACGGCCATCTTATGTTTACTGCCTATATTATTTGGTGGAATAATTTTAAACTGCACGTCCTTTATATCTTCAATCCCACTTGATCTCTTATACTTTGTGTTAATTATTTGCAGATACATTATGTGAAGTCCCATTAGAACCAAATTCTGCAAATTTATGACCCAATCATTACATTGATCAAGGAATGGGATGGTGTTATCTATAATTCCAATTATGTTTGGTATGGTTCCTCAAAATTAATCCCTATTAGGGTTTTGATTCGGATTACGAAGAAGAAATAAAAAATAAAGATTTCGTTCAAAGACCTCCATGAATCGCAGGACAAGCCATCATAATGTGGTAAGAGTAGAAACAATGTGTACCATGTTTGTCTGAATGATCAATCCACGCAGAATGCTATCCCCGTCTCTACGAATATCCACGTCTAGGATTGCACTAGAGTCCTTCCAACGTCAATGTGCTAGCAACGGGAGGCATGAGCAAGATGAAGATTAGGCACAACGAGGCATCCAAGGATTCGCGGTCTCACGAGGCTGACGGAGAGGGAGGGGCGGACGTGGTGTTTCGGCCCTCTTGTCTTGCTCTCTCCTTGATGTTTCACTCTCAATAGCGATGCACTTATGAGAAAATAAGGTAGGAGTGCCCTTATATAGTTAATAACTCCTTATTAACTACATAATATCCCCAATACTAATCATGTCCATACACGAATTAGTCCACCTTGCAAATTAGTCCTACTAAGTTCGCATGTGGTTGCATATTGATCCTTTTATTTTATTAGTCCTACTAATTACTTCTCAAGTATAGTTTAATCCATAGGGCGTGTGACCCCATAGGTTACTACTTAGTTGGTAGTAACAATTACTAACATAGAATGGTTTCTACGTCACCCAACTAATAGAAATAGTCAGTGATCCGACAAACCTTTTGACCTATGTTACCGTATTGTATAATCTATTTTGTTTCTATATTCAGATTGGAGACGAGACATATAAGTCACACTCGTATATCCGATCCATAGTTTCTCGATCGTGGGATAGTCTTATCCATGCATATAACACCAATATCCCACATTGATTTCTCTGAGTCTTGCCAGACATTCTATAAGCACTACCCCTCGAGTGGCCGTGGATATTTGCTCATGTTATGTAGGAGGGACAAATCCTCTCTACATCACTACCATCTCTAAGCTTTCTTCGTATCATGACCGATAACTATCTTTATAGTCACCCAGTTAAGGCGCAATGTTTGATAATATCAAAGAATGATATTTCACAACTAGAGTATCTAATGACTTCAAGTATAAGGACCACAATACCATTTTCACTACGAGAAGCGCTTGTGACTTTGACATAACTTGTATGTATAGTTCTCGTGGTGGGTCATTCCAGTATGCCATTACCCTTAATACATACCCATGTGCTAGATTTGATATCTCCGTATCAATCTACCCACATACTAGTCTATAGTTAATCATCCTATTAATCAATATAAACGACTAGGGATATTTAAGATAAACAACAAATTGTAATCTAAGGACTTCATTATATTAAATATCTCCATAAATAATACAATGATTATTCTAGCCAAAAATAATGTTCATACTAAATAATATTGCCTCTAGGGCATCTATTCCAACAATCTCCCACTTGCACTAGAGCGAATCTAGTGCATCTCGTATGATTATAGATCTAGTGTGTCCATCATACTTGCGCTGAACAAGCATTTTTGTAAGTGGATCTGACAGATTTTCATCTGTAGGAATCTTGTATATCTTCACATCTCATCTATCGATGATCTCTAGAATAAGATGGAAATTCATGAGTACGTACTTGGATTTCTGGTGTGACATGTGTTCCTTAGATTGTGCGATTACCCCTGTATTGTCACATACAATTCAATTGGATTCACTATACTAGGCACCACACCAAGCTCTTTAATAAACATCCTAATGCAAAAAGCCTCCTTTGCTGCACCCGATGCAACAATGTACTCAGCCTCAGTTGTAGAATCAGCAACCGTCTCTTGCTTGGAACTCTTCCAGCTGACAACTCCTCCATTTAGGCAAAACACGAATCCCGACTGCGATCTGAAATCATCTCTGTCAGTTTGGAACCTAGCATCAGTGTAACCCTTTACACTTAGCTCTTCCTCCCCTCCATATATCAAGAATACATCCTTAGTTTTTCTCAAGTACTTAGGATATTCTTGACAGCAATCTAGTGACTCTCACCCAGATTCGACTGGTATACGCTTGTCATACTTCACGCGTATGACACATCTAGTCTAGTACATAACATGGCGTACATGATAGATCCTATGACTGAAGCATAAGGAATCCTACTCATGCGGTTTTTCTCAATCTCATTGGAAAGACAATCATCCTTCGAAAGGGTGATCCCATGCGACATGTGCAAGAATCCCCTCTTGGAGTTTTGCATGTTGAACCGTTTTGACACCTTGTCTATATATGTGCTTTTACTTAGGCCAAGCAGCTTCATTGATCTATCCATATAG
This sequence comes from Linanthus parryae, assembly GCA_023055425.1. Classification (NCBI taxonomy): domain Eukaryota; kingdom Viridiplantae; phylum Streptophyta; class Magnoliopsida; order Ericales; family Polemoniaceae; genus Linanthus; species Linanthus parryae. Next base: position 832,456 of record JALGPY010000051.1, read on the forward strand.
ATCTTGATACCAAGTATATAAGCTGCATCCCCTAAGTCTTTCATTGAGAAACACTTTCCTAGCCAATCTTTAATAAATTGCAAGGTAGGAATGTCGTTTCCAATGAGCAGTATGTCATCCACATACAAGACCAGAAACACAATAGAGATCCCACTAACCTTCTTGTAAACACAAGGTTCATCTTCGTTCTTGGTGAAGCCAAAACCTTTGACTGCATCATCAAAACGCATATTTCAACTGCTAGAAGATTGCTTCAACCCATAAATGGATCGCTGCAACTTACACACTTTATGGGAATGCTTTGGATCCTGAACAACCTATGGTTGTGTCATGTACACATTCTCAATGAGGTTTCCATATAAAAACGTTGTTTCGACATCCATCTGCCAAATATCATAATCGTGATAAGCTGCATTAGCAAGTAACATACGAATGAATTTGGTCATCGCGAGTGGGAAAAAAGTTTAATCATAGTCAATACCATGAATCTGTCGGAATCCTTTGCCACCAATCGGCTCTTATAGGCAATCACATTGCCAACCTTGTCAGTCTTCTTCTTGAAGACCCACTTGCACCCCATAGGTCGAGCCCCTTTGGGTGGTTCCACCATAGTCCATACTTTTTGGTATGCATGATTCCATTTCGATCCTCATGGCTTGAAGCCACTTTTGAGAGTCCGGCCCTTCATGGAATCTCAATAGGTAGTATACTCATCATCTATGAGTAGTGCGTCACCGGACTCAGTAACAAGAAGTCCATACCTCTCTGGCTCTTGACACCCCGCACTTGACCTATGAAGTTCTTGTGTTACTGGACAGGTTCCTCCACAAAATCTTGTGGTTCCTTTTCGTGTTCCATAGTAGGGTCAGGGGTTCTTGAATTTCTTCAAGTTCTACTGTCCTCCCACTGACTTCTTTAGATATATATTCTCTTTCTAGAAACACACCGGTCCGGGCAACAAAAACTTTGTTCTCGGTTGGATTGTAGAAGTAATACCCCTTAGTTTCCTTAGGGTATCCGAAAAACTTAAAGTTATCCGAGTTTGGTCCGAGCTTGTCTGTTTGTAAATGCTTTACATATACGTTGCAACCCCAAATCTTCATAAATGACACTGTGGGACGCCTCCCATTCCACATCTCATATGGAGTCTTCATGACAGATTTGGATGGAACACGGTTAAGGGTATACGATCCCACATTCACTAAGATAGTCGGCAAAATATTGGCTAAAGTATTCTCCTCCAAGATCCGATCGTAGAGCCTTAATGCTCTTGCCAAGTTGCTTTTCTACTTCATTCTTGAATTCTTTAAACTTTTCACAGGATTCGGATTTGGCCTTCATAAGGTATACAAATCCATATCTACTAAAGTCAACAGTAAATGTAAGGAAATAAAGATGACCACCTCGGGCAGGCGTGGGGAAAGGTCCACACACATCAGTATGTATGAGTGCCAAATAACTCTCTATGTCCTCTCACATTTCTTCTTGAAAGGGGAGTTTGTCATTTTTCCTAATAAACAAGCATCACATGTCTCATATGACTCATAATCAAATGAGTCTAAAAATCCATCCTTATGGAGTCTAGAGATGTGATTTTCGTTTATGTAGCCTAAACGAAATAGACATAAATAAATATGATTTAAATCATCAATCTTAATCATCTTGGTATTAATATTATAGACTGGGATATCTAGATCAAGGATATATAATCCATTAGACAATAAGGCATTAGAATAATGCAAACCATCAAAATAAATGGAGCAACATTTGTCCTTTATTTTAATAGAAAAACATTTCTTGTCTGAAGGGGTGTACAGTAGGTAGAAATGCATGATCAATACTCTAGAAGGGGGGGTGAATAGAGTATGTAGACTTCTGCTAAATTTGAAAGAGTAGTGGTTTCAAAAGATTTGTAAAGAGATTCAAGGCATTGAAATGATTTTCAAGCACTTGGAATAAAACAGTCAGAGTGAATAGAAGAATAAGTCTATTTCAAGGCCTTGAAATGAGTCTTAAACCCTTGAAATGAAACTATTTTGAATGCTGAAAAAGTTATAAGTTTGTAACAGAAAAGTAAATGCAAGAGACACAAGCTATATAGAGTTCAGTCTACTTGGACCTACGTCTCTACCTCAGGGATCTTCTCCCTGTAGTATTTTCAACTCAATTGTTATTAATCAACAGCTAAGCCCTAGATCTCAAGCACAGAGAGATGCTTTACTCTGTTACAGCTTGTGGTTCTCACTAACCTATCTAGTACTTTCTCTAGCTATCTGAGTAACTAAGAATTCTCTATTATTCACTTTGAACAATCCTTGACAATGTAAAAAAGAAGTAGTATATGAATGATATACAAATAAAGTTCAGAACAGAAGAACACAGGAAATGGAACTGCTGTGAGAGTGCAGTGTTCTTCTGAGAATTGGATTGAGAATTTGATTTGCTTCTTTGTTTCTTGGAAATCCTTGAATGTGTTTGAGAGTCTCTAGCTTTTTTCCCGTTGAGTTGTGTGTTCGATGCTTCAAACTGAGCTCCTTATATACAGCTCTTTTAATCTGCAAATCTTCAAGATTTTTCAGCAACAAACTTTCCTATTTTATAGGCAGCAACTTTGACTTCTCTAACAGTCTTCCCCCAACGGATAGTTGCTCAGTATCTTCAGGGATACTGATCTGATCTTGTCCATAAACATGTTGAGAAGCTATTACAATCATTATATTGATTGCATAATCAAATCAACCCAAAATTTCCTTCCCTGCAAAACTCAGATTAGGAAATAAATCCTGCAGAATAGGAAATAAACTTTCCCTGCAAAACTGTGTCAAACAGATGGATGAGATAGTGTTTATGAAACAACCCTGGAACCTACGGTTCCCTCTAGTACAACCAAACGATAATCCAAAAGTGTATTTATTAATGAAAACCGGAGAAATCCTCCAACCATAATTTGAAATAAAACAAATGACATTGTTCAAATCTAAATTCTGAAAATCTGCTTCCTAAATGAAATGAAATGTTCCTAGCTGCCTGATCCTAGTCTTCAAATCACGTGTGCGCGTTCCCCCACTTTATTCATAACCTGCGGGTTTTCAAATAGCAACAGCCGACCGCAGAAAACGTTTATCAGTAAAAACTGAGTAAGAATATACCACAACCTGTAAAACAGAGTTTTGGCTTACAGACTGGATCACAATATAACTGAAGTAGCTTCACATTTAATCATTAGTTGAGCTGAGGCATATTAGAGCCCAGCGGGTAACGAATGCCCACAGAGAGGTCACGATGCAATACATAATAATTAGAGTACCTCTCGGGATATCACAGTCCATCCCAATTCACCCCTGAACTAACTATGAGACCTTAAGTGTCGACACCCCTATACAGTTGTGACCCACACATGCATAGGTAGTACTCTATAGCTTTCACAATAAACATAGGGAATCGCCTACATGCTTCCCTGGCCGTAGCCATAATACAAAGGAGACTCGCCGACATGCGTCTCCGACCGTAGCCATATATAAATAAAAAGGAGACTCGCCGACATGCGTCTCCGGCCGTAGCCTTCACACACATCCTCTGTACATCGCCCCATATCATTTATCGTTCATTAATATATCACATGACCGCATACTTTCGAAAGAGATATTTGCAAGAGAGATTTCAAAATTCAAAGTTTAAAACAGTTGCACGATACACAAGTAACACACGCCAAACACATTTTGATAGTTGAAGGTGTTCTGCATATAAACTTACTTGGATTGGAAGAGAGATCGTCACACGAAAGCAAGCACGCAACTACTCGTAACACGGGTCCTCAATGAACTCGCCTCCTACGAACTCGGAATCTACAATAGCAATTATTCCTAATCAATATATTGCTAACACTACAATACACATATAAAGTCCTATATGTAATGCATACGAAACCCCCCAACATATTCCCAAAACCAGAACATGATCTATTAAGTATAATTAAATCTAATAAAAATAATACTTGTTTATATAGAAAATAAGGTTTGAACTAAATAAGCTTCTAAAACCGTTTATTTGATTTAAAATCCAAATTTATTTTTAATTAAGTAAAATATACTATTTTAATTTAACAATTAACTAAAAAAGTATAGCACTTATTTCCTTCGAAGAAAAAGATTATAATCAGAACATGCTAAGGTGATTTAATATAGGTTTGTAATAATATGAAAAATTATTTAACTATAAAAATTTATATTACAGAGATTAATTTATGCAATTAATTTAGAATAACCTATAGTGAAACAATGTTACTAACAAGGCTAAAAATTAAGTTTATGTAGTAACTTAGTACAAACATGTTTTGTCCAAAAGACAAGGCCAACCCACTGTTTCCAGAAATCACAAAGACTGCCCCCTTTGTTTCAGGTTGTACAAGCACACCCCTTATAATTTACAACTAAACCAAAGCAATCTCTTCCCCCAATTAAACCCACTATACAGTAGCTTCTCAAATCAAGAATGAAACAAAACAAACAAACAAACAAAAAAACTGGGTTGCTTTGGGTGTACCCGAAAGAGACGACGAGCGACGATGGGGAGGCGAGACCGACGGACGAAGACGACGGCGGCGCTGGGCAGAGGCGAGGGCGACGGAGCTGGGCTTCGGCCGGACGCTGGGTCGCCTGGTTGGGGATGGCTTCGGCTTTTTCCGGCCGGGTTCGTCTCCGGCAATTCGACGGGAGAGCGAGAGGGAGAGCGAGAGAGATTGAGGGCAAATGGTGTGGAAAAATTCTGAATTCGAGGTGGGTTTATATAGTCGGAGAGAGAGGAATCCGAGCGGCAATCGGAGACTTTCCGGGTTGATTTTCGATTTCGAATTGAGACATGAATTTGGGCGAGATTCGGAGTTTGAGAGTCGAATTCGTGTTTGGGTGCGATAAGGATTGAGTCGGGACGGAATTCGGGTTGCGTGGTGGTGTTTGGAGGCGGCAAGGTGGCGGTGTTGGAGATGGAGTCGGAGAAGAAACATCTCCTGCTCACAGTAGGAGTTGGAGAAGATGAATGAGAAGTTATTCCGTGTGGCAGGGTGCACAGGTCACGCGGTGGCAGGTCACGTAAACAAAACAACTAAACGTGACGTTTTGGACACGTTAAAAATCTTATACGACCCACAACTTTTAATAACTAAAAACTTATATAACTTTTATAACTTTTACTAAAAATAATATATAAAAATAAAAAGTTCAAAATATAATTTTTCATAACATATATATATATAAATAAAATATATAACTCATAAAAAAAATTACTTTTATAATACTAACGCCCAAAAATATTGAATAATCTCCTAAAAATACCCTTAAAATTACGGGGTATTACATCACATCTCCCTTAAAACAAAGCTTCGTCCCCGAAGCTTAAACTAACTCCCCTATGAAATGCATGAAATTCTAATGCACACGTAATAGCAAGACACGTAATACGAAATATGATGGGTATTGAAATGCAAGGCTGTTAAATCACATCTCCCTTAAAAGGAGTGACGTCCTCGTCACTCGACTACGCACACACCTATGAATTTGGAAATGTAATTCACTAGCTAGCAATGACGAGGTGTCGAAACTGCTGCTCCTTGTTTAGCAAGCTAAAGCGTAAAAGTGGATAGGGATATACCAGCTATTGTATTGGCCTTGGTTTTTTTCAAATTGGTTGACCTTTTTCCCATTGTAACCTTCTTCGGGCTTTCCTTCTCGGTTGGTCATAGATGATGGTAATCTAGCCTAAATAATTCTACGTGTCTTCTTGGTAGTATTCTTTGAATCATCCGAAAATAGATTCGAGAAGTCACTCATTAGTTACGGGTACCTCTTCTAACAGAACCTTTCTTGGACAGGTCGCAGGTGTATCCCAACTAGCTAGGGTTCCCTTCTTCTCACGGGTTCACCATAGGATGAGACACCAAAACTTTGGACAACATCTTTGGGGTCCATTACATCTTACCCAGCTTGTGAATGACTAATAAATGAACTATATTACGCCTTACACAATAAACATGATACATCCCAACAACTTAAATAACACCAAGAACAAACCATTAACAAGAAGATGACTCGTTCCTCAAATAATAGATAAGTACTAAAACTCCAGACATATACCTCCAATGTGAACATGAACATCTTAGTGACCCACAACACCGTATTTGGTAAATCAAATAGTTTAGAAGATAACAAACAAAACTTAGCCTCTCACCCTCGACTTCAGTTTCGCAGGAGTAAGCCCCCTTTTTCCTTTACTCTTTTACACTCATCTACTTATAAAAAAAAAAAATCCCCATAACTCCCAAAGCTTTACAGCATGTACATGAGACATCACGATATTGGAGATCGATCTCTAAGCAATTTATTAAGGTTCCAAAACAGGTCCTGCAACATTGAGACTCTCAAGCCCAATTCTAAAACAAATCTAAACGGTAAAATCTTCGAAACTATAGCCCTGATAACAAGACTCTCAATGAGACGTTTGTGACAAATTGTCATCAATAAAGGAAACATAAACTCTCCAGGTATAACAACGATTTATAGAACTCCAAATAATATGTCAAGGTTTTAATATTCCACGGCACGTTAAAACTCCCGAACTATATCAATAAAAGAATTTAAGAGAGCTAAAATCCCAAAAGTAGCCAACTCAACAACCCTAGGACTCGATATAAACACCCAAAATTTCCTAATACAAGATAGATTACAACGATTGTTTCCAGTTTTGCATGGGTGTGGTCTATTGTCCTACACTATAACCTATTGTATCATTTCTTAATATATCATGAACTACAAGTAAAAAAAAATGAAACACATGACATAAAATGCGCAATTATGGATATAACACATTGGTCGACAATTAACCATTTAATATGCAATTCATATAAGCTGAACATGTCCTATATCTCTTTCTTCTTGGAAATTGAAAATAAAATCAATCGGCAAGCAAAATTTTGAATCTTGGTGTGCATCATCATCTCTGAGTCTACTTTCACAATCTAGAAGAATCAACTTAAAATATATTGTAGAACTCAAACTTCTCCAGAAATCACATCGTTGCTGTCACATAGACCATCAGAACAGAAGCATCAACTTTACAAGGCCTTAAACTCACTTTAACTTTGCGAAAATGGGATAGGTTTTCTCCTAGGTATAGCCCTATAGGTTTACTAATCACCATAAAATCAATGTTCTCACGTTTTAACTTCATGAACACTTCATATGCACCATCACTTAGGGTGTTGGGCATGCATTACTCCAAATTTTTGAAACATCTCCTCAATTCCACACCATACTTCAACTTCAAAGAAACATAATCTTATTAAATTCCAAAACGGATCCTCAAATGCATCAATGTCATTCTCCATTACGAAAACAACTAACATAATTGAATCATCCATAGAAAATCCTTAGCCAAACGTGGCCATGCTAAATCATTTTAAGAAACCTCAAGGCATTGTTTGGCTTCATGGCCTTACTCGAAGTAAATGCAGAATGAAACTAAAGTCTACGAAGTCAAAATAAGCCTACTACTACTAGTCTTCCTCACGGTTGACCTCGTTCTAGCCATCTACCAAAAACAGAGAGATAGACTCCATAAGTCTCTCATTACGCCAAGTATATATGCATTACAAACCATAATTGAGACGATCTTCGTTATAAGAATAAGCATCATATTGCCAAAACAATCTTCATTTAAAATTTCAGTGACATGATCCCATAATGCGTTAATATTCCATAGAATACTACAAGAACTTTTAAACGCGGACTCCAAAAAAAAATGCACTCCAAACATGAACTGTCAGGTTATCAATCACCTAAATGATAGCCAAGTAAGGCAAACTCCAAAGAAAGTCTCCAATTTAAATCCTCAGCTAATCGGGTAAGACAAAACTCCTAGCTAGGAGAGGGTGTGTGGTAGTACTCACTTCCTATGGCTATCCTCTAAAGGTTTTTCACATAATAGATGCTATCCAAAACTACCCAAATCTTAACGACTTAACACATTTTTAATTACTTTCCAAACAACTTCTCTTCCCTTAGAGTTTCCAATACCTCCTCAAATGCTGGTCGTGTTCCTCTTCCCTTTCGACTAGATTAGAATGTCATCGATGAAAACGACAACAAACTTTTCTATGTACTTCTGAAGAACGCGATTCCTCAACTCCATAAATTCTGCTAGAGCATTGGTGAGACCGAATGGAATTAATGTAAACTCGTAGTGCCCATACCGACTCCGAAATGCCATTTTAGGAATATCTTGTTCAGCTATCCTAAGCTGGTGATACCCTAACCTTAAATCGATCTTCGAAAAGGTATCGGCTCCTTGTAACTAATCGAACAAGTCGTCTATCCTAGGAAGTGGGTATCTATTCTTAACGGTTACACCATTTAACTTCTAGTAATCTATGAAAATTCTTAGACTTCCATTCTTCTTCTTTACGAACAAAAATGATGCTCCCAGGGTGATACACTAAGTCTGATGAATCCTTTGTCTAATAACTCTTTAAGCTGCTCTTGTAGATCCTTGAGCTCGGTTGGTGCCATCTTATATGGTGCCTTCGATATTGGTCCAGTCCCTCGTACTAAATATATTGCAAAATCCACGGCTCTCATAGGTGGCATTCCCGGATGCTCCTCCGGAAAGACGTCGGGAAATTCTCTCACCACTGGAATGTCCTCTAGTTTATCCCTTCTTTCTCCTGATCATGGATCGTACAGAGGTATGCTTTATGCCCTTTCTTCACATATGATATGCTGGATAAGGCTGACACTATATGGATTTTGGGTCCACTGGTTATATGATGAGCGTTCACCTTTCGGGCCACAAAATCTAACATTTTGGTTGGCACATTCTATGGTTGCTTTGTATTTTCTAAGCCAGTTCATACCTAAGATGACGTCTAGATTTCCTAGATATAAGAGAATAGGGTCAGAAGGTAGCTTGGATCCTAAGATCTATAGATTGACTCCAGGATACATGGTATTACAATATATGACTTCTCCATTAGGGGCAGAGATAGAGATAGATATTGGGGTAGGAGTTGGGTTAAGGCTAGGGTCGCTTGTTCCAGATTCTGGAACCGAATTAGGTCATACTGTTGAGGTACCGGAACTTGCTGGTTTTCTTGGGTTCCTTGAGTTCCTTGACTCAGGTTTCCTACTTGTCTTGTACGACTCCTGGTATAATATTGAGGAGGGTTGGCAAATCGCATTGTACCTTATAAATGTGACTTTACTTAATACAATCCTAAGGTATTCACACACAAAACATAGGCTTAAATAATCATGTCATGCTATATGAAGAGTCTCCAAGTCCAAAAGTTGGTGGGGCAGGAGCGGGTAGCGAAGCCATATGAGAAGAGATCAGACAAGTCTTAGAAGAGTTCTAAACCACGTATACACTCATAATTTCAACGAAATTAATCTAAATAATCAAATAACAAGTGCCAAGCAATTATCACGATAATATTATCACATTGAGGCACACAATATGGCACATAACAATCTCCAATAAATCTCAAATATCCAACACGAAAACTGCTAGACTAACCCACAACCCCGGCTTGTTTAAATTTTATTTCCAATTTTAGTTCGCCTATGTCGATTTTAATTTTCAAAAAGTTTTAATTTATGTTTTATCTTTATTTAATGGAAATCGAAAGGTCGCACTAGCGTTGGGACCGTCGGCTCTGATACCAACTGAAACAACCCTGGAACCTACGGTCCCTGCTAGTACAACCAAACGATAATCCAAAAGTGTATTTATTAATGAAAACCGGAGAAATCCTCCAACCATAATTTGAAATAAAACAAATGACATTGTTCAAATCTAAATTCTGAAAATCTGCTTCCTAAATGAAATGAAATGTTCCTAGCTGCCTGATCCTAGTCTTCAAATCACGTGTGCGCGTTCCCCCACTTTATTCATAACCTGCGGGTTTTCAAATAGCAACAGCCGACCGCAGAAAACGTTTATCAGTAAAAACTGAGTAAGGATATACCACAACATGTAAAACAGAGTTTTGGCTTACAGACTGGATCACAATATAACTGAAGTAGCTTCACATTTAATCATTAGTTGAGCTGAGGCATATTAGAGCCCAGCGGGTAACGAATGCCCACAGAGAGGTCACGATGCAATACATAATAATTTGAGTACCTCTCGGGATATCACAGTCCATCCCAATTCACCCCTGAACTAACTATGAGACCTTAAGTGTCGACACCCCTATACAGTTGTGACCCACACATGCATAGGTAGTACTCTATAGCTTTCACAATAAACATAGGGAATCGCCTACATGCTTCCCTGGCCGTAGCCATAATACAAAGGAGACTCGCCGACATGCGTCTCCGACCGTAGCCATATATAAATAAAAAAGGAGACTCGCCGACATGCGTCTCCGGCCGTAGCCTTCACACACATCCTCTGTACATCGCCCCATATCATTTATCGTTCATTAATATATCACATGACCGCATACTTTCGAAAGAGATATTTGCAAGAGAGATTTCAAAATTCAAAGTTTAAAACAGTTGCACGATACACAAGTAACACACGCCAAACACATTTTGATAGTTGAAGGTGTTCTGCATATAAACTTACTTGGATTGGAAGAGAGATCGTCACACGAAAGCAAGCACGCAACTACTCGTAACACGGGTCCTCAATGAACTCGCCTCCTACGAACTCGGAATCTACAATAGCAATTATTCCTAATCAATATATTGCTAACACTACAATACACATATAAATTCCTATATGTAATGCATACGAAACCCCCAACATATTCCCAAAACCAGAACATGATCTATTAAGTATAATTAAATCTAATAAAAATAATACTTGTTTATATAGAAAATAAGGTTTGAACTAAATCAACTTCTAAAACCGTTTATTTGATTTAAAATCCAAATTTATTTTTCATTAAGTAAAATATACTATTTTAATTTAACAATTAACTAGAAAAGTATAGCACTTATTTCCTTCGAAGAAAAAGATTATAATCAGAACATGCTAAGGTGATTTAATATAGGTTTGTAATAATATAAAAAATTATTTAAACTATAAAAATTTATATTACAGAGTTTAATTTATGCAATTAATTTAGAATAACCTATAGTGAAACAATGTTACTAACAAGGCTAAAAATTAAGTTTATGTAGTAACTTAGTACAAACATGTTTTGTCCAAAAGACAAGGCCAACCCACTGTTTCCAGAAATCACAAAGACTGCCCCCTTTGTTTCAGGTTGTACAAGCACACCCCTTATAATTTACAACTAACCCAAAGCAATCTCTTCCCCCAATTAAACCCACTATACAGTAGCTTCTCAAATCAAGAATGAAACAAAACAAACAAACAAAAAAAAAAACAGGGTTGCTTTGGGTGTACCCGACAGAGACGACGGGCGACGACGGGCGACGACGGGGAGGCGAGACCGACGGACGAAGACGACGACGGCGCTGGGCAGAGGCGAGGGCGACGGAGCTGGGCTTCGGCCGGACGCTGGGTCGCCTGGTCGGGGATGGCTTCGGCTTTTTCCGGCTGGGTTCGTCTCCGGCAATTCGACGGGAGAGCGAGAGGGAGAGCGAGAGAGATTGAGGGCTAATGGTGTGGACAAATTCTGAATTGGAGGTGGGTTTATATAGTCGGAGAGAGAGGAATCCGAGCGGAAATCGGAGACTTTCCGGGTTGATTTTCGATTTCGAATTGAGACATGAATTTGGGCGAGATTCGGAGTTTGAGAGTCGAATTCGTGTTTGGGTGCGATAAGGATTGAGTCGGGACGGAATTCGGGTTGCGTGGTGGTGTTTGGAGGCGGCAAGGTGGCGGTGTTGGAGATGGAGTCGGAGAAGAAACATCTCCTGCTCACAGTAGGAGTTGGAGAAGATGAATGAGAAGTTATTCCGTGTGGCAGGGTGCACAGGTCACGCGGTGGCAGGACACGTAAACAAAACAACTAAACGTGACGTTTTGGACACGTTAAAAATCTTATACGACCCACAACTTTTAATAAATAAAAACTTATATAACTTTTATAACTTTTACTAAAAATAATATATAAAAATAAAAAGTTCAAAATATAATTTTTCATAACATATATATATATATAAATAAAATATATAACTCATAAAAAAATTACTTTTATAATTCCTACTAACGCCCAAAAATATTGAATAATCTCCTAAAAATACCCTTAAAATTACGGGGTATTACCTCACATCTCCCTTAAAACAAAGCTTCGTCCCCGAAGCTTAAACTAACTCCCCTATGAAATGCATGAAATTCTAATGCACACGTAATAGCAAGACACGTAATACGAAATATGATGGGTATTGAAATGCAAGGCTGTTAAAGTTTAAACATGTCAAAATACATTGTATTTCATCATGAAGTAATAATAGATAAAGAACAAGGGTTTAGGAGTTCAAACAGAAGCAGAAACTCCCCCTAAGTTCAAGCTTATACGTCCCAGTTAGTTTCAAGGCTTTGAAAGAAAGCTATTTCAAAGCCTTGAAATAGACAAGCTATTTCAAGTATTTGAAACATTGAAACTTCTTTGAACTTACAATCTCCCCCTTGATGAAAGACAAAACCAAGGTCTTTCAATCTGTTTGATACTGTACTTCTGCAACAAATACTCATTTGCACATAGCAGAATTAATAATATAAAATCAACACATAATGTCGAAAAGAACCAACTTATTAAACTGAAAAAGCAGCAAAGTGTGCAGATAGTCCTAACTGACCAAAACCAGATCATCTAATAACAAATAAAACACCTAATTTTCTCCTCCTTTTTGACTTTCATCAAAAAAGAACGAGAATATGTTGGATCATTGTTTTGGAAAAGTAGTAAAAATAAAGTTTTAAAAGTTTAGAATTTCAAGGCTTTGGAAAGAGTTCAAGGCCTTGAAAAAGAAAAAGAAAGAGTAGGCAAGAATTAAGGGGTAGGGTCTTCATATCCTTGCTTCTCTGTATCTTCTTCTTAACTTTCTTCCTCATCATCATGTTTTTCTTCTTGTTGATCTACATCATCACCTTTATCACCTTCTCCCTCAAACAAATCAGCACCACTCACAATCTCTGGTACAGTGGAATTCTTAGGTATCTTCTTCTTGAGATCTATGAGAAATGCACCTGAGTCTGGACTGGCTTCCTCTTGATCTTCATCAACTTATTCAACCTCCACCTATTTGCCTTTTCCTTTGACCTGAGCAATCTTATCTCGAGTTGAATGCTCACTGGGTAGATCCTTTGCTGATTCAGCCTTTTTGGTACTCTTCTCAGCTTGAGACACTTCCTCTGCTACATCAAACACTGTCATGCTCCTAAACATGTTTTCAACCATGTACTTTACTTGTCTGAGATTAGTGTCAAACCCATGCTGATTCTCCTTTACCTCATCAAAATCCATCTGAAGTTCCTTTAACAACTTGAGGGTCAAGGGGTTGTCTTGGGACTGAGAGGTTTGGCTGGAAGTGGGAATTAGGGATTTGGGTTTGAGAAACTTCTTGGAACCCAACTCTTCCTCTGTCAACTCTGAGTAGAGTTTCCAAACTTTAGCACTTGTTTTCACCACACCAATCTTCTCAAAATCCTTCTCATTGAGCATACCAAAATCAGTAGTCACTGACTCTTCATTAACAGTAGCAATTTCAAAGTGTTGGAAGAATAAGGTGAGCAGATTGGCAAATGGTAAAGGGTGTTTTCTCTGGTTGGTTTGGCTATAAAGCATGTGTTCATCACCAGCTTTGGAAGATCAATATCATACCAATGCATAACCAAGTACATATAGTACAACACCCTATCAGTTACCAGTTCCTTTGAGTGTTCCCTGTGTACCACATACCTCATAAAAAAGGTAAACAAAACTTTGGCTTCAACAGTTAACACAGAGTGTGTTAACTGCTTAGATGAGGTGGGTGTTTGGTAGAAAGAACTCTTCCTTTGCTAGTTTCAGGGCTTCACTCTTAGGAGGGTAGTTACTGGTGTCATATATCTTCGGACAACCTAGAACATTTTCAAATTCAGCATTATCTAGTTCTATGTCAATGCTAGCAACCTTAGTCTGAGTCACCAGACTTGCACACTTCTTGACTTGTTTCATGTTTAGGTAAAAGAACCTGGTGAGTCTAGGGTAAGCTATCTCTGGAGGATTTAGAATAAACCAAATAGAATTTTTCATCAACATTTTGATGCATTCAAGATTCATACAATGTAACATAGGCATACTAATCAGACTACAGAAACCAACTGGTCTAGAGGCAAATCCATCAAGCCACTGACCTCTAGCAACATTTGTAATAAACCAAGTGCTATCAGGGGTTGATTTCTTACTAGTGGATTTCTTCTTTTCTGAGTAGATCTGCAGTACCTTTTCTATTTTCTCATCTGCTTCATCTTCTAGTTCTTCCTCTGTAACCTTTTCTTTTCCTTTGCCCTTGTCTGCTTTGTCAGCCTTCTTCTTTGTCTTCTTTGGGCTACCAATCTGAATACCCTTCTGTTTTTGTGGTGCAGTCTCCACTGCCTTCTTCTTCTTGCTAAACACTGGGGTTTTATCCTTCTTGGCCTACTTCTTGGTAGGAGGAGGGGCTATATCTTCTGCAGTAGGGGTTTTTGAACTGGAGTCCCCAGTAATGGTCTGAACCTCTTCCACAGTGGCCTTTCTTTTCTTCTTTGTTGTTGCCTTTGATCCACCAGCCATCTTAATTATGTCTGAGGCTCTTTTGGTGCTCATTAGGGTTTGGAAAAGAAGAGAAATATAGGATAGATACGAATGAGAGAAATAAGGAGGGAGATAAATAGAAGAGAGTTTCAGTTTGAAAAGGAAACAAAATATTTTCTCTTATCTTTGAAGATCTTTATGAATAAAAAGATTCAAAATTGTGAGTGCTGTTGGAAATAAAATATATAATACTATTTTGGCTGAAAAGAGGTTTTTTCAAAATGTAGGGGCAACATTGAGCAATTATCTACAAAGATAACACCCAATATTGAAAGATCAGGAATATTGACTAATAAACATGCAGTCTTACTTTCAAGGCTTTGGAAAGGATTTTAAGGCCCGGAAAAGCTATATCATGTAAAGCACAAATACTCAAAGATTTTAAAGGATTTTCAAGGCTTTGAAAATCAATTTAAACCTTCGAATCACATAGTACTTACATGATTCTCTCCCTAAAACCAAAGCTTCCTTATTTAGCATGCCTAATTCGAATCTTAAGGCTGAGAATCTTTCATCTGGCAGTGGTTTAGTGAAGATATCTACAAATTTCATGTTAGTAGAAAAAAATTAAAAAAAAATATCACATTTTTCTGCATGATCTCTGATGAAGTGCTGTATAACATCAATGTGCTTTGTTCTTGAATGTTGAACTGGATTCTTTGTGATTGGTATTGCACTTGTATTGTCACAATTGATAGGTATTTCTCTGAAATCAAATCCAAGATCTCTCATTTGTTGTGCTATCGAAAGTACTTGAGAACAGCAAGCTCCAGCTGCTATGTATTCAGCTTCAGCTGTTGATAGTGCAACTCAGTTTTGCTTCTTTGAGTGCCAGCTGATGAAGGATGATCCAAGATATTGACAGCATCCTAATGTACTCTTCCAATCAACTTTATATCCTGCAAAATCAGCATTTGAATAGCCACACAAAGAGAAGTTAGAATGTTTAGGATACCAAAGCCCTAAGTCTTTGGTACCATTGAGATATCTAAAAATTCTTTACTGCAGTCAAGTGTAATTCTTAAGGGTCATCTTGAAATCTAGCACACATACACACACTAAACATGATATATGGTCTACTAGCTGTGAGGTAGAGTAATGATCCAATCATACCTCTATACTCTTTCACATTCATACTCTTACCAGATTCATCGTTGTCTAAAGACAGTGTAGAACTGATGGGAGTCTTAATCTCTTTGGATTGAGACATATTATACTTGCTTCGCAAGTCCTTTGTGTACTTGCTTTGATGTAGGAAAATGCCCTTCTTCATTTGATGAATCTGAAGTCCAAGGAAGAATTTTAATTCTCCCATCAAGATCATTTCAAATTCCCTGCTCATAAGACTTGAGAATTCTTTGCACAATTGATCATTAGTAGCTCCAAACAAGATATCATCAACATAGATCTGAACTACAAGCATATCTTTCTCATGAGTCTTATGAAAAGGGTCTTGTCTACCAATCCTCTTTTGAAATCATTTTCAAGTATAAACTTTGACAATCTTTCATACCAAGCTCTTGGAGCTTGTTTTAAACCATAAAGATCTTTGTCAAGTTTGTAAACAAGATCTGGAAACTTGTCATTTTTAAAACCTGGAGGTTGAGCAACATAAAATTCTTCTTGGAGATAACCATTTAGAAAAGCACACTTCACATCCATTTGAAATAGTTTCATGTTTTTGTGAGATGCAAATGCAAGTAGAATTCTAATTACTTATAACCTGGCAACAGGACCAAAAGTTTCTTCATAGTCAATACCTTCTTATTGATTGTAGCCTTGAGCTATCAATCTAGATTTGTTCCTGGTTACCTTTCCATTCTCATCTAACTTGTTTCTGAATACCCATCTGGCGCCAATAACAGACTGATTTCTTGGTGGAGGAAATAGGTTCCAGACCTTGTTCCTTTCAAACTCATTGAGTTCACTTTGCATAGCTATAATCCAGTCTGCTTCAGTGTTTGGATCATAAATAATGTTATCAGCAGGATGAGATGAGAGATATTTGAATCTCTTTCTTGGTGTCAATGGTTCAGGCTCTCCACTTTGCTTCTCGCGTCTCTGAGAACTTGAAGTAGTAGCTTGTTCTCCTGTTTTCTCTGGAGATTCTGTTTCAAGGCTTTGAACCTTTGTTTCAAGGCCTTGAAAATGTCTTGTTTTGTTCTAGTGACATTTCCTTGGATCTTTTTGAGGATTCTTCTTCAGTATCGTGCTTATTCATATTGAGATCTGCAAAACCATCACTCAAGAAACCATTATAGCTGTCATCAAAAATAGCATGAATGCTTTCTTCAACAAGCTTGGTTCTCTTATTATAAATTCTATAGGCTTTGCTTGTCTGTGAATGACCAAGAAAAATACCTTCATCACTTCTTTCATCAAACTTACCAAGATTTTCCATACCATTATTGTGGAAAAATCATGTACAGCCGAAAGGTTTGAAGTAAGAAATGTTTGACTTTCTTCCTTTGAACAGCTCATAGGTGGTCTTCTTCAGAATAGGTCTGATCAAGCACCTGTTAAGAATATAGTTTGCTGTATTCACAGCTTCTGCCCAATAATACACTGGCAACTTGTTTTCCATAAGCATTGTTCTTGACATATCCTCAAGAGTCATGTTCTTTCTTTCAACAACTCCATTGTGTTGAGCAGTTATAGGAGAAGAAAAGTTGTGAGAGATGCCATGCTTAGAACAGAATATATCAAACTCTCTACCATGATTACTTCTGATTCAAGCAATAGAAAGGTTTTTCAAATTTTGAAGTTCTCTACAAAGTTTTGAAAATCCAAAGAGAGCTTCAGATTTTTCTTTCAGAAACATTACCCAAGTATATCTAGAGAAGTCATCAACAATAACAAGCATGTGCTTCTTACCCTTTGGAGTTGGAGTTCTCATAGGACCACAGAGATCCATACGCAGAAGTTCAATGGGTCTAGTAGCACTTACAAACTTCTTTGGCTTGAATCAGCTTCTAGTTTGCTTGCCTTGTGCACATGCCTTGCATACTTCTTCATATTTGAACTTGATAGAGGGTAAGCCTCTTACTAAGTTCTTGGAGACTAACTTGTTTCACCTGCAACTTTGTTAGTCTGAAAAGTATAAATATTGTTTGATCTAGAGGTTGTAAGGATGCAATTGCCAGATTTCTCATTCTACACCACACACTTCTCTCTATCAAAGATAACTTTGTTTCCATTGTCACAAAGTTGAGATACACTAAGCAGATTAAATTTCAATCCATCAACTAGATATACATCAGAAATGGAATTTTCAGAATTTGTACCAACTTTACCAATACCAAGAATTTTGAATTTTCCTTTGTCACCAAGTCTAATTGATCCTTCTGATTGCTCTTTCAGTTATGAAAATAGAGATCTCTTTCCACTCATGTGTCTTGAGCAACCACTGTCCATAAAACACTTTTGTTCTTTGATCTTGGTGACACCCTGCAAACACCATTCACTGCCTTACTCAGCTCTTAGACCAAAATAGATTTTCTTTCATCATCAAGTAACAATAGATAAAGCACATGGGGTTTAGGAGTTCAAACAGAAGCAGAAACTCCCCCTAAGTTCAGGCTTATAAGTCCCAGTTAGTTTCAAGGCTTTGAAAGTTGTTTCAAGGCCTTGAAATAGACTAGCTATTTCATGTCTTTGAAACAATGAAACTGCTTTGAACTTACATTGTCCAAAAAAGAAACATAAATAATAATTCTGCTCATACCAAGCACAAAATAACAATTGTCTAATTCTAAGATAAGTCATGAAGGTAAAGATAACTCATAAACGCCTACGGCTAATGCTGAAACTCTTGCTCGATTCCCTACGTGCAAGTCTATCTCCCCTTTAACCAGTTGTCTGCTTCTCCTTAGATCCTGCACATTTCGAAAAATGTGAGATTCACATTCAGTCTCCAATACTCAAGATGAAGAGACAAACAGATTGACATCTATAAAATAAATACCTGGTTATGGTGGAATCACTATTCCAAGCCTTTTATCATCCAAATATTTTGGGAAGTTCCTTTTCCAGTGACCGAGCTGATTACAGGAATTACACTCACCTTAGTCACGCCCCCAAAGGGCTTTAAGGAAGTTTCCTTGGATTTTGCAAATTTCTTACCCTTTCCTTTGGAGGTAGGTGCAACTCGCTTGCTCTTCCCTTTATTGACCATCATTATGGTCTTGTATTTCCCTTTTTCGTTTCTATGTTCTGCTGTCCTCAACATATTGAGCAAATCTGGCAGAGACTTACTGATCTCATTCATGTTATAGTTCATGATGAATTGACTATAACTATCAGGAAACGATTGAAATATGAGATCAGTTGCCAACTCTTGAACCACCGGAAACCCGAACGCCCGAGACTCTCCAGCTACCCAATCATGCGCAGTACATGAGGGCCCACGAGGTTTCCCTCTGACAGATGACACTTGAACAGTGCTTTAGATACTTCATACCCCTCATGCCTTGATTAAATGTATGATCATATCATACGCCTCCATGTTATCATGTTGCTTCTGAATCTCAGAGTTCATGGTACAAAGCATCAGGCAAGTCACATCATTAGAATCGTCAACAATCTTCTGATGTGCCTTGATGACGGCAGCTGATAGAGCCTTTTAGGAGCTATCTATTAACTCCATTTTACCACATTATCATGATATATTTGAGCCCAAATTTAGAGAATAAAGGACGTTTTATCACTTGTTGCTCACCATGTGCTATATTGTTAGTTCGGGCGTTTTCTATGCATATTTCATTATTATTTTTCAAATATAATCACTTGGTATGTTTGTTCATGTTGTCTTGACAGGAAAGGATGCTAATCGGTTGATATGAGGCATGGAACAAACTTCGGAAACAACGGGAGCTCAAGTGGAGTCAAGAGAAGTCGAATTGGAGGAGCTTGGATGACCAGTATGAACTATTTTGATCCTAGCTGGAGTTATACAAATAATTTTGGAGATAGAACGGTGCCAAATGAAAGTATACTCTGAGTGATTTCCAACGATAGGTCACGGAGCTAAATCCGAGTTCGGACGAAAAAGATATGGCCTATTGAAGTCAGGAGCAGATTTTAGGGGGTTATTGTGCAATTACTGAAGACTTGTGACGGGTTATGACTAAAAAACAACCTAGGGACGGAAATCATCATCAATCGCATAGAGGGAGTCAAGAAGAAGGAGGAGAGCAACGGGAGACCATTGGAGAGCATCTTGGAGCTTGGGGATTGCCCGGATTCGTCTACTCTTCGGCGATTTCACCGTTTGATCACTTCTTCTCTTCTCTTTCATTGCCTATGGAGAAACTTGTGTATAATTTCATTGCCATGAGCAGCTAGATTCTTTATTAGGCTCTATGGAGAGCCTAGGGTTATGTTAGACTTTGTTTTTACGGATTATTGAGATTGATACATGTTTTGGATTCATAATTGTGACGATTCTTCAAGTCTTTTGGAATATTGTTGAACTAGGGTTATTGACACACCCAAATTATGAGATGAATGACCATTAGAGAATGATTTTTCTTCATGATTTTGTGTTCTTACTTAATTTTTAATCCATCTTAGTTATTGTTCATGTTTGATGCTTCAATCTTAGCAACAATGGAGTAGCTACCCGGAATTGCTAGTACTTAGGTGGAGTGCTTGAAAGAGACTTGGCCTAGGGTGATAGAGAACATGAACACAATACTTAATCAATGAGACTGAGAGGTGATTTGAATAGGATTGGCCATTTGGTAGACGACAGTGGACCGACAGGACCTGTAGTAGACCGTGACGTAGGACTGCGTGAGATCGAGAGAAGATCGTAGTGACTAGTTACCTGGCATAACTGAATTAGGTTTAGCGTGTTTCAATACAGTATCCGGAATTGTCTAGCAACTCTAGGGGATCCATAGATCGCCTAGTCTTTCTCCATATTTGATTAAACCGTGTTTAATTATAAAATCCAAAAACATAGTCTTTTCATTATTTCAATACAGCCACTTGTTTGGGGTGGCAAACTCTTAAACTATCAAACATTCCTCCCGGTACTTTAACTCTACATTAAGATTTTAACTAAAAAATCTCTTGATTGTCCTCGTGGGATCGATAACTCGGGGTTAAAATACTACCCTATATTACTTGAACCGTGCACTTGCGGTAACACGTAAGAAAGCGTGTCAGTATCACTATTATTTTCATGCCCTTAATGAACTCAATCCTCTAGAATGTATAGTTTCTTTTCTTGCTTGAGAAAAATTCTCAAGTTCTGTACCAGTCCAGAAAATTAATTCCAGAAAGCTTGTCCTTCTCAAGGACTGATTGTAGAGTGGTGAAGTCGATGAATTATTTGCCAGTAGAATTCTACAAAATGAGAAATATACAAGTTTTAGTATTTTGTGAACAAATAACTACATTTAATAATGGCTAGATTATTAAACAAAGCTCCCATTATTTTTCTCGGATTAATAATCCTCTATATTAATGCGAAAAATATCATGTATATTTTCTAGTGGGCCAAGATCCATATTTCACCTTTTCTTGAGCTTGCTTTGGCAAGTCACCCAATAATTAGTTATTAGGTAGGAAAAAAATTTCAATTGCATCATATGCAACTCTTGGTTCAATTGGGCAAATAACTCCTTATTTATCTATCCCATAGATAATTCTAATTGCCTTGCCTCTAGGCCTTCAATCCTATTGAAATATCCTAGTTGCGTCCAACCGCTTACTTCAACAATTGCACATTCCTTGCTTGTGCCATCGCGTCATCCTATGAAGAATCAAATCGCCTTGCTTTGGCAAGCCCACATTTAATACATTATAGTTTTGACTAGTGTTAAGTAACGAGAATGCAAAAACACAATATTTGAATTGAGAGTTTTTTAACTTTTAATTTTAATTGTTTTTTTGATCCATATCAACTGATCTATTTATTTGGGATTTAGAAATCCAAAATAAAAGATCTGGGTTTTAATTATTATCTTGTTACAGTTTGCATGCATCAACCATACATCAAAAATATAATAACAAGACAATAAATAAAACAACCCACAAACAATAAGTAAACGTGATGTGGATGTGGCCTCTTAAAACTAAGATATTCTCAAGTAAATGAGAATATCTATAAGCCCTAAAAACAGCAAGCTGATCTCCATGTGCCTCCATCTTTTAGTCCATGCACCTTAGCTTGTGGAGTGTCGCCTTCTTGTGGTTTCTTCAATCTTTAAACTTCTTCTCCATTTCTTGGCTATCATCTAACTATCTAATACTAGCTAGAATCTATACTAAATAGAAAGACCTCACAAGTTGAGGAGAAGACGACACGCAGACCGTAAATCTTAATTAATTACACTAATTACAATAAAACAAACCACAAAAATAAACATCCACATCATCCACATCTAAGGCCATATCAATTCACCATGCAATAGCACATATTACAGTTAAAATCCAATTTTAATGCGCTTGATCAATTTTAAGTTGAAATTGGATTTTATAGGGTTAAAACAGTCCAAGGGGCCCACCAAACTACTTTGGCCGAATCCACAAGGAACGTCGCAAGGCCTTGGGCCGGTTTGGCCGCTCGCTAGGCCGCAGCTTGTTTGGTGCGCAAGGAAGGGGCGGACGCTCCTGGGTCAAACCCTAGGGTTTTTTCCTTCCTTCCCTTGTGAGCTAGTTTCCAATTAAGAGAACCCATCTTTCTTAATTTTTCCTAAACCCTACCTTTTCAAAGTCTAAAAAGAACATCATATGTGAACGAATCTCACTAATTTTTACACGATATGTAAAATTAGCTCATTCTCTACTGAATCATATTCAGTTTACATCATTATGCCAATTTCAGTTTAACCCAAAAAATAACAGCTATGGTGTAAAAACTGACTGTAAAGTAACACATAAAATGGCGTTATGCGCTATGACATGTGGTTCTGAAACCATTACAGGGTTTTGATATAGATAACGCAGCGGAATTACAAAATAAAAAAATTCGTTCAAAGCCCTCCATGAATCGCAGGACAAGCCATGGATATCCACGCCTAGGATTGCACTAGAGTCATTCAACGTCAATGTGCTAGCAACGGGGTGAAGAAGGAAGAAACAATGTGTACCTTGTTTTTCTGAAAGACCACTCCACGCAGAATGCTATCCACGTTTCTATGAATATCCACGCCTATGATTGCACTAGATTCCTTCGAACGGCAATGTGCTAGCAACGGGATGAAGTAGGAAGAAGAAGATCACGCACAACGAGACATCGGAGGAACCGCGCGCCTCACTAGGCCGACGACGAGGGAGGGGGCGGATGGGGGTTTCGGCCCTCTTGTCTTGTTCTCTCCTTGCTTTGTTCTCTCTCAATAGTTATGCACTTATGATAAAATAATCTAGGAGTGCTCTTATATAGTTAATAACTCCTTATTAACTACATAATAGCCCCAATACTAATCTTGTCCATACACGGATTAGTCCACCTTGCAAATTAGTCCTACTAAGTTTGCATGTGGTTGTGTGTTGATCCTTCTATTTATTTAGTCCTACAAATTAATTCTCAAGTCTAGTTTAATCCATAGAGCGTGTGACCCCATAGGTTACTACTTAGTTGGTAGTAATAATTACTAACATAGAGCGGTGTCTAGCAACACTTCTACATCACCCAACTAATAGAAATAGTCAGTGATCCAACAAACCTTGTGGGCAATGTTACCGTATTGTATCATCCGTTTGTCTCTATATCCGGATTAGACATGAGACATACAAGTCACACTGGTATATCCAAATCCATAATTTCTCGATCCTGGGAATAGTCTTATCCATGGAGATGACATAAATATCGCATATTGATTTATCTGAGTGTGGCAAGACATTCTATAAGCACAATCCCTCGAGTGGCCGTGGATATTTTCCCCCGCTATCTAGGAGGGATAAATCCTCTCTACATCACTAGCATCTCTAAGATTGCTTCCTGTCATGCCCGATAACTATCTTTATAGTCACCCGGTTAAGGCGCAACGTTTGATAATATCAAAACATGATATTTCACAACTAGAGTATTTAGTGATTTTAAGTCTAAGGACCACAATACCACTGTCACTACGAGAAGCGCTTCTGACTTTGACATAACTTGTATGTAGCCTTCTCGTGGTGGGTCATTCCAGTATGCCATTACCCTTAATGCGTACCCATGTGCTAGACTTGATATCTCCATATCAATATGCCCGCATACTAGTCTGTAGTTGATCGTCCTATTAATAAATATAAACGACTAGGGATATTTAAGATAAACAACAAATTGTAATATAAGGACTTCATTATATTAAATATCTCCATAAATAATACAATGATTATTGTAGCCAAAATAATGTTCATACTAAATAAGATTGCCTCTTGGGCATCTATTCTAACAATTACCCCTTACCAAGTTATTACCAAGTTATTATTTTAGGATAGTTCATATATCATAGTTACTCATTCACCAAAAATTACTATTCAAACACATTCTTTGAGCATTTGGTGTTTTTTTGCCATGTCAATGACTTAGACTACTAAATAAATTTGACTGAGTCCGACACTAATATCCAAAAACATAAGAAAACAAAAGAAAACCCTTAATCACATCCACATAAAACAAAAGCTTCTCTTTTTCCTCGATTATGTTGTAATCAAAGTCTCGATTAACTAGCATGATGACCATTGACCTTTATAATTTTATAAAATAAAAGATGTTCTTTCTTCTAAAGAACCTCATTAGACTGAATTAGTACGGAATCGATATCGTAAGTACGTTTGACTTTCTTGTTTAACACATAATTTGATGCATCTAAACATGTGATAATGTTCTCCCTCCATATAAGAACATTATGGTCATCATGTGTCCCTCATATGATTACGCGTTCTAGTTTTTACATATTATTCCCTCTGTCCAATTTATATTTATCGTTTTTCAGAAGAAAAAAAAAACGCAATTTTTTTGTTCTGCTCATAAAAAATTATAAACTTTTCACTTCACTTTTCAATTAAAGATAAAATACATGACAATGGTAATTTTGTAAATTTATCAAGTCAAACACTAGCTTTAAACTTTGTGAAAAACCCACCCCGACTAAATAGTATAAGTAATTACATTCTATATGTCTCGCCATAAGAACAATACATGAGGCGTCATGTGAGTGTCACTTTTGTTCACATAGTGACTGACAGTGACTGTATGATCCTTAATACTATAGAGAATAGTGTTGCCATATTTCGGAACGGCAATTGGTCTTTTGTCACATTTGAAACATGGACATGTATTTTGTCACAATATTTTTTTGAAACAAATTACTACATCATATTGCATTAAAAGTTAGTAGTACAACAATTAGGGTATACCTCCCCAAGGTACTCAAAGTAATTTAAGTGACTGATCATATTGGATCCTAGGAACATTTTTGATAAACTTGCACCTTGCTAAGTTAAAACACTGAAATCCTTTTTAAAAAAGTTAAATAGAATTGTGCGTCTTGAAAAGGTTCACTTTTTAATAGAGTTGGCAGTCCTATTCTCATTAAATCAGTTCCCACAAGTTTTATTATTTTTCCTATGCCGGTTCTCCCTTTCCCGGTTAAAATATGTGGCAAGTTAACTTTTATTTTTAGTAACTTTTTTGGCATGCGGGGGTTATATCCAAATGTATTCACTGGATTTCTTGGAACACTTCTTTTAAAGGGTTAGCTAGAGGAGGATTATATTTTAAAAACGTCCAATCTTTTAATAAGGCTTTGCTTGAAAAAATCACTTGAAAAATCATTTCGCAACCAAACACACTACTTGCAAGCTTTTCACCTTTAAATACTGTAAAAAGGGATCCTTCGGCGGCATCGATGGCTTCGAAGGTAAACGTCAAGGGCACATGATGATTTCGAATGGAATTGGATGAAGAATTGCGAATGGGGAATCAGTGAATATTGCAAATCACCCCTCGATCAAGGATGTACCAATATCCTCTATGAAAGATTGCCTTACCAGTATCAATGACGGCTCAAGGAACACACATTTCTGATGGGTCAAAGATACATTGCTGCCATGCACTGATACAACCACCTATAACTGGAATGTTAATATAATTTCTGAAACCTTCTCGCAACGCTTGCTAATCAAATCATCCAAACCCCGATCAATGTTGGTTTGCCTAGGGATATGCCTTACTGGAATAGAGCAAGATAGGGTTTTGTTACCGTAAATGTAATATCCCGTCCCACATCGAGATATTGTGGATGTGTATATAAGTTGGGGGATTGTAATATCCCGCCTCACATCGAGATATTGTGTTATATGTGTGGTATATGATGAAACCTTTTGGATTACTACTAGCACCTTCAAGGCTTAAGCATTTTTTATCCGGTGGTACGGATAAAGAAGTTGATGGGACAGTAATCCGCTCAGGTTATTACAAATGGTATCAGAACCAACCCTGATCCCGTTAGGGTTCTGTGGTGATTCACCGCCATCGAGGGGGATATGTGACTCGGCACACTCGATGAGGATGTCGATCATATAAGGTGGGGGATTGTAATATCCCGTCCCACATCGATATATTGTGGATTAAATGTGTGGTATATGATAAACCTTGTGGATTACTACTATCACCTTCAAGGCTTAAGAATTTTTACCCGGTAGTACGGATAAAGAAGTTGTTGGGACAGTAACCTGCTCGGGTTGTTACAGTCAAATCAACTTATAACTTAATCTTCTCCCTCTATTCCAACCCCAACTTCTCTAGTAAAATTCTTTCTTTTAACTCCATCACTCATTTGTTTCCTTGAAAACACCTTGGAGGCTGACTTTCCTTTTAAAATTAACCTTTTTCTTTGGCAATCGATGCAAAATAATTTACACCCTTACTCGAGCCACAACCCTGACCACATGGGGTTTATGTGGAAACAACTCAAAAATAAATAAACAAATAATTTTCACGATATAACAAATTAAAATTAGCCTTGCCACACGGAAAAAAGAAAAGAAGAAAAAAAATAAACCGCATTAAATATGGGGTAGTAATAAAGAGAGTCCACTGGGACTGCCTTGCCTGGCCTGGCCTTGTGATTCCTCCTCCAGTCCATAAATACCCCCTCACCTTCCTCCCGCTTTCTATTCGCTCCATACCATTTCTCTCCTCCTCTGAAACGTACCCACCACCACCACACACTCTCTCTCTCTCTGCATTGAGTGTGAAATGGCTCTAGTGAAGTCTCTTCTCTGCATTGCTAGCTTCCTCTCAATTCTCGCGGTGGCTATAGCTCGAATCCCCGGAAAATACGCCGGCGGACCGTGGGAGAGCGCCCACGCCACCTTCTACGGCGGCAGCGACGCCTCCGGCACCATGGGTAATTTTCTTAGCAATGACACAGATCTAATTAGTATCTCCAGCTCTTCTTTCAACTCTTTTTCTTAGCCCAATTTCACATCTCTGCGTAATTTTTCTCAACAAATTACAGTGCTCTGTTCACTTTGCTCTTCCAAATCACAGTGGAAGACATATCCATTCATTTTAGTGGCCTAATTTTTGTGTTTTGATCAGGTGGTGCTTGTGGCTATGGAAACTTGTACAGCCAAGGGTACGGCGTGAACACGGCGGCGTTGAGCACGGCCCTGTTCAACAACGGGCTGAGCTGTGGTGCCTGTTTCGAGATCAAGTGCGACGGCGCCGACAAGTGGTGTCTGCCGGGGAGTCCATCGATCTTGGTCACGGCCACTAACTTCTGCCCTCCTAATTTCGCTCAGGCCAGTGATAATGGAGGGTGGTGCAACCCACCACGGACCCACTTCGACCTCGCCATGCCCATGTTCCTCCAGCTCGCCCAGTACCGCGCCGGCATCGTCCCCGTCAGTTACCGCCGGTCAGTCTCTTCACTTAACTACTCTCTCTGTTCCTGCACCATATTTCGTTATAACTCCAATGCACCAGGGATAGCTCTGGAATTTACTAATAATTTTAATTGATGTTTATACCCTTTACTTCTCTAATTATTACTGTCATAGACAGGATGTGTGTCTAGAAATGTTGAGTACTTGGTCTATTTATTTCCTTTCTTTCAAATTTAACTTTTTTCATCCGTAATCATATGACTTTGACTTGGTGATTTCGATAGTTAAACGTGTAATATTTTGATAATTTTTCATGGTGTTGTAGAGTAAAGTCGCTTCACGATATGATTAGAAATACGATCAAATTTTTTGGTAATTTTTCATGGCGATGTATGTATTAGTAAAAGTCAAAGTAAAAAAAAGAAAAGAGAGACAGAGGAAGTCTTTGCCACCACACTCATACATATATTTTCTATACTAAGTCATGAAGTATGTCTCTCAATTAACATGTGTGGTTGTCGATGAAATATGTACTTACATACGCACAATCGAAAAATATATACATAGGCTATTACAGTTATGTTAATGATATTGAGTAGTGATGTTTTCTTAAGCAAATTCGTATCGTAAAATAAATGTTTGCATATGCTTTGATGAAATATGTCATTTTGAAACTGTTTCAAATTCAAGTTTAAAATCAGTCTTGGCCTGAAATTTGAAAATTTGTTCCAATACTATTTTGTGCATTTTTTGGGGATTTTTCATATCTCAATAAAATAAATTCTCTTTTGTTTGAGGATAAAACAATGCAAACCACAAATGAGCATGACTAGGGGTGGAAATAAATACCACTACCCTTAGAATTTGATCTGTTATGTTTGGGAAAAAGCGAGTCAGTGATGTGTCAGACGAAAATGGTATCATTGGACGAAAGTGCCCATGTGATAGCAATCAATTTTCAGTCCTGACCCGAATGCGTCCACTGTTTAGGTGAGTCAGTTGGCCCTCGCCCCTCGGTGTCGTTTTATCACAAAATAGGGTGAAACTGAAACCGCGTTGTGTCACTATCTTTTACTAACAACTTGTGCACAACTCCCCGTACAAACGTGATATCCCAAAAAAGTCCAAAACCAGTTCCGGAATGAGCGAGTATTCAGGGAGGGCATTACCGTCATTTAGCCGTTTCATGCATCAGGGAACTTCGAGTTCAGAAAATACTGTACACAACTCACGCAGTTCCACAAATCTGTTTGGTCATGTTTACCGGAAAAACCGGTCAACCTAGGGTTCTTCAAAAGCCTAAAAGTTCACCATCCGTTACACTAAAACATTTATCTATTTTTGTAATGTTTTTATTCTGATAAATTAATGTTGTTTATGCAGGGTGGCATGCAGAAAGCAAGGAGGGATCAGATTCACCATCAACGGCTCACGTTACTTCAACCTAGTTTTGGTAACAAACATCGCGGGTGCGGGCGACGTGGTGAAGGTGTTCATTAAAGGAACCAACACTAATTGGATGCCAATGAGCCGAAACTGGGGACAAAACTGGCAATCAAATGTCGTACTCGTGGGGCAGGCTTTGTCCTTCAGGGTTAGAACCAGCGACGGACGCAGCGTCACCTCCAACAACGTCTCGCCATCGAATTGGCAGTTTGGCCAGACTTTTAGTGGCAAGAATTTCCGCGTCTAGTGAAGCACACCTTATGACTTAACCCCGCCTTTTAATTTTCTCTGTTTTTCTCGGGAAAATTAAAATTGAAGAAGTGGTAGCGGGTGCAGTATAAAAGCAGAAAGGGAAAGATACTAGTAGCGGTCGCATATTTTAAGTAGTACGTAGCTTTTATTGGGGGCTTGTTGTAACTTTTTAGTTTTTGAATTTAACTATTTGTGTCGACTACTGACTTTAGAAGAAGTTGGAAGTGTAAAAGCTGAGGCGGCTGCTGCGGGAAGTTGATTAAAACAAAACCTAAAGCATGCAGCCCGCAGCTATACTTAATAATGGTACTATGTACTACTATGTTCTTACAATTACTAATACTACTACTGCAATGTATGAATGACATATATCTGTTGTGTGTGTGTTCCTATTCCTGCTACAAGTAGTTGACGGTGACGCGATTAGTCATGGCAACATTCAAGTTTTACAACTACGGATTTTTCAAAAATTATTTTCATGTCTTAGGAGATTGTTAGCAATTGGTGCACCCATGTGGGGTGCCCAATGTAATTATCGTAACCTTAGGAGGTTAGTTGCACTAATGCACAAACTAGAGGGGTTAGTAGCTAAGGCTCAAACCCTAGGGGTTTATGTGCAAACCTAGGAGAAGTTTTGCCTATATAAGGAGACAGCCTCCTACATATTATAATGCTATTCCAGAGAATAAAGTTACTCTGTCTAGATTCATACTAGTTGTAAATAACCCTAGTCTCTCTCCAACTTCACCCAAGGAGGTGGAACGTGGTGTGGATCAAAGTGTTCGTCCTCGAGATTCACACTAGATTGGTGGGAGCAAGATCAAGGAGGAGGCGCGTGAAAGCAAGCAACACAACGATCATCCGCTGCATTAAGGAGCTTAGGAAGACAAGGTAAACACATGAATCCTCCGCTATAATTCATGTTGTAGATTTATATGTGATAGATCCTTCCTGCCCTTCATTGGTATCAGAGCCTTAGGCTTGTTTTTCGTGCCTCGATATGCGTTCTCGAATCTGATTTAAGAATCGAGTTTCTGAAATTTCATAACCAGTAGACGAAACCTATATGGTTATGAAGGGTTTTTCACGAGGATTCCAGATATATAAATTTTATATTTTTTGGATTTACGATGAATTAGTTATGAATTTTTAAAGATTCGGAACTGTATTAATCTGGACTGCTAGATCCAATCAGTAGAACACGTTTTTCAAAAACTTGTTAAAATTGGATTTTGACCACATAATCGGGATCAGGACGAAAAGACAACCGGAAAAGTTAATTTCGTCGGGAACGGAGCACGGGAAGGCGGCGCGTGAGCTTCACGCGCCACCGACGCCGCCTCCACGAGCAGCCACGCGCCGCACGCGCCAAAGGGCTGGCGACGGCTGCTGACGTGGCGATGACGTGGCGATGACGTGGCAGCCACGTGTCGACTGCCGTGGCAGCTGCTGTGGCGATGACATGGCGGGTGACGTGGCAGTTGACATCAGCATATGTGCTGACGTGGCATGCCACGTGGCATGATGACGTGGCACATGGCCGACGTCGGCGCGTGGCGGAGGCGGACGCGCCCACGCGTGGCGGCGCGTGAGGGCGCGTGCGGCCTCCTCCCGCCGTCATTTTTCGTCTGGTTTTTTCCTAGGGACTCCAAATTAAATTTCCTATTTTGTGGATATTTTTTCATAATTTTTGGAGCGACGGAAAATTTTAGTAATTTCCAGATTAATTAATTAGTGTTTAGCACACTTCCCGAGGCAGTTTGACGACCTTAAACACACTGTTTTGAGCCCAAATTTTTTCTGGAGACTTAGGTCATTTTTCCCTACGTTTTGCCATAGGTAGTGAGACCCTAAGTGGTAGAAAGCAATTTTCGATCATTTTAGTTGATTAGATTATTGCTTATTAATTTCCAGTAATTATTGTTCAATTCTGAAAATTTCCAGAAAATTCTAGTATGTTTATTATATTGTTATACATGCTGTTGTGGGTTGAATGGATGTATTTGGTGCATGGATGTGGCATAGATAATTTATATTTTGGTTTTGATTTTGGTTTTTGAATATGTAATCAAAATACGGCCTGCGTGTCGTGCCTCTCTATACTCTAGTGTCTTCTCTTCTCATCCAATCGCCTCTATGAGGTTACTTCTTATTAGAAATAAGATAGTTAGTAGAGATTGAAGATTGAAGCTTCAAGAGAGGTGGCCAAACCAAAAGCTATGGCGCAAGGTGCATGGAGCAATTAGACGGTCTAAAGGAGCCTCAAGCTTGGAGTCCTCAAGTAGGCGAGATGGCATGAGATGGAGTTCAAGACTTGCTTAAGAAGTACTCTCAATAGTGGGAGTGCACCTTAGGGGCCACATCCATTGCATATTTATTTATGCCTATGCTTGTTTTATGTTATAACTGCGTGTGATTGGATATATATGTTTAACCTCGCATGCTAAAGAACTAAAACAAAAGAGCTCACATGATGACACGATTAAAATTGGTAGGAAATCACAAGTGATGAGATTTGATTCCTAGGATATACGCTAGGTTTTGGTGGAGTCCTTGTGAGGAACTATTGAGTTTAATCGATGTCACATGTTACTTAGGAGCTAAAACAAAGCTAGTAACTAATATCCATTTTGTCTCGTTTTTCAGTCATGATGAACACGAATCTATTTCCTAAATCTGCTATAATTCTAAAGGGAGACAAATTCCGTGCATGGTACAGAAGTGCGATATGTCGCATGATTGAGCTAGGTCTGTCTGATCATTTGCATATGGCAAAGATGGAGCCATGGGTACCACTGGGCGGCCCAACTGATGCATATAGACGTGATCTTGAGGCTTACCAGAAATGGGAAGTTGATGACAAGAAAGCATGTATAGAATTGATGGATCTAGTGAGGACTGATCTCCTAGACCCAATTGAGATTGATTATGCAAAGAAGCTCTGGGAAGACATTCTAGCACTGTACGGAACTGCAGACAACTTCCAAAAGACATGTCTATGGATGATGCTCACTTCTACGGTGAAGGATGATAAAGTCTATGGAAACGCACCTAAAGACTTTATCATTCTATATTACTGAACTAATTACTTCTGGGCATGATGTATACGATGAGAGACAACTAAAGGCTGTGAGAATATCTCTACCAGATTCATGGGATTCCGTGAGAAAGGTATTGCAAGGATCAGATGACATAAGGACATTTGATGATGCAAAACGATATTTATTGTTTGAGGAAAAGAGACTGGAATTTGCCAGAACTTCTAGTCCAGCATCACAGGTAGAGAGCCCTCCCATGGAAAATGTGCCAAAGGGTAAGGAAGTCATTGTGGAGCACGAAAATGGAGGCCATATGGGCCCATGCCGCAAGATCAGTAAGCGCCAAGTGTGGAAGAGGTCCAAAAGGGGTATGAGACAAGTTATGTGCTATAACTGCCAGGCATATGGCCACTTTGCTCGTGATTGCGCCGAGCCAAAGGTACACTATAATCCAAACTCTGACTGTTATGTTATAAGTCAAGTTTATATTGCTGATTCCCCTAATGTGTGGGTATTGGATTCAGGTGCGAGTGACCACCTAGCATGTGATCGAGACGCGTGCACGGATTATAGGCGAGTACCAGTGGGCAGTATAAGAGTGTACATGGGGAACAACTCTTTCGTTGATGTGGTGGGCATTGGCACATATCAGCTGAAGATGAAGTCTGGAAAGACGCTTGTTCTTCATGACGTTTTATACGCTCCTGATGAACGCAAGAACTTAGTTTCAGTTTCTAGACTTTTGGATTTGGATTTTAAACTTGTCTTTGAGGGTGGTTTTGCCAAACTGTTTGTTGGCAACTCATGTTTTGGTACTGGTTATATTTCTCGTGGTTTATTTTATTTAGACATTGTTGGTTCTAGCATTGATGATGTTTATGATTCTAGTTCATATATTACATCTTCTAGTGATGATGATGCCACTAGATGGCATGCTAGATTGGGACATATAGGACATGACAGGATGAACAGGCTGGCCAAGGCATGCCTACTTGGAGATATGCCCAAGATATCATTACCTGTATGTGAGTCTTGTCTTGCAGGAAAAGCTAAACGCAAACCGTTCGGTATAGCAGTAAGGGCTATTGAGCCTTTACAACTTATTCATTCTGATGATTGCGATCCATTAAATGTTAGAGCTAGACATGGTGCTCGCTATTTCATCACATTCATAGATGATCACACTCGTTTTGGTTATGTGTATTTGATGGCACATAAATCTGAAGCGCTAGGGTGCTTCAGAAAATTCCTACAAGAGGTAGAGAACCAACTGGACAAAAGAGTTAAGGCTCTTAGGACAGACCGAGGACGTGAATATCTATCTGAGCAATTTAAGGATCTCTGCGAGACTAAAGGAATAGTGAGGCAGTTGACTATTCCCTTCACACCGCAGCAAAATGGTGTAGCGGAAAGAAGGAATAGAACACTGTTAGAGATGGTTCGTAGTATGATGGCAAATGTGAATCTGCCTATCTCCTATTGGGGAGATGCATTGATGACTGCCACATACATACTGAACCGTGTGCCCACCAAGTCTGTAGCCACAACCCCTTACGAGATGTGGACCAAAAGGCAACCCGAATTGGGTCACCTTAGGCCATGGGGGTCGGCCGCCTATGTACGTAACGTCTCCCATGTCCATGGGAAATTGGGTGCTAGAGGAAAGAAGTGCATCTTCATACGGTGCTCTGAGCACTCTAAGGGTTACGTATTCATAGCGCAACAGCCGGATGGTAGTCTAACAGAGATGGAATCGCGAGATGTAGAATTTCTCGAAAGAGATTTTCCTAGTCAGGGAGAAGCGCGTGGAGATGGTATTCTCTACGAAGAAGAGGAACCAGTGGATGACACTCAGTTCTCTACAGACCTACAGGGAACAGTCCCTATGGATCTTCAGAACAGTGGGAGTGACTTGCCCAGTGAGCAGCCCATCATATATGATGATGAAGCTGAGGAAGAACCCTCTTTGCGTAGGAGCGCTCGTGGGAGCGTACCCCGTCGACGATTTGACATCGAAGGGGAGGCCATGATGGTCACCACGCAATAAGATGATGAACCTAGGACATTGTCCGAGGCTCTCTCATCCCCTGACAAGAAAGAATGGACAATTGCTTTACAAGAAGAACTGGAGTCAATGAAAACCAATCATGTTTGGGATTTAGTTGACTTGCCTCCTGGACGTAGGGCCATTGGAAACAAATGGGTTTTCAAGGTCAAAAGGAAGGCAAACGGAAGCGTTGAGAGGCATAAGGCCCGGCTAGTGGCGAAAGGCTACAACCAACAACAGGGTGTGGATTACGAGGAGACATTCTCACCAGTTGTGAGAATTGCCTCCATTCGCCTCATACTTGCAATAGTGGCTAGCATGGACTTGGAACTACATCAAATGGATGTTAAGACTGCATTTCTCAATGGAGAACTAGATGAGGAGATCTACATGGCTCAACCGGAAGGTTTTGAGAAGAAAGGTCAAGAGCACAAAGTGTGCAAACTGATTAAGTCCATATATGGGCTGAAGCAGTCCTCAAGACAGTGGAATTTGAAATTTCATCAAGACATTGTGGCATATGGCTTCACAATGGTTGATGAGGACCACTGTGTGTATGTCAAACGTTCCGGAAAGAAGTTCATGATACTGTCATCATATGTAGATGACATACTACTAGCCAGCAATGATAAAGGAATGCTCGGAACTACCAAAGGGTGGTTATCCTCTCGTTTTTCAATGAAGGATATTGGAGAAGCGAGTTACATCCTTGGGATAAAGATCCTAAGAAATCGTTCTAAGAGACTTCTTGGCTTGTCTCAAGAGACATATATCAAGAAGATACTTGAACGGTTCCAGATGATGGACTCCAAGCCATTCGAGACTCCCATTGCACATGGCGAGAAACTCAGCCTAGAAATGTGTCCCAAGACCCAAAACGAGAGAGACCAGATGGCCAGAGTACCCTATGCAAGTGCTGTCGGAAGTTTAATGTACGCAATGATGTGTACAAGGCCCGACATATGTCATGCTGTCGGTTTAGTTAGCAGATATCAGTCTGATCCCGGTGTTGGACACTGGAAGGCTGTTAAGAGGATTCTCCGATATGTCAAAGGTACTAAGGATTACGTGTTGAGCTATCGAGGCTCTGAGCTAAGGCTCATTGGCTACAGTGATGCTGACTGGGGTGGGGACCTAGACGCACGTAAATCAACCTCAAGCTACGTCTTCATGCTGGGTGGAGGAGCCATCACATGGCACAGTAGCAAGCAGACTTGCACTGCCTTATCAACCATGGAAGCGGAATATGTTGCCTGCTCCGCGGCAGCGCAGGAGAGTGTTTGGCTGAAGAGATTTCTGGTCAGCTTAGGAGCGGTTGATGAACCAAGACCGGTAACGCTTCGTTGTGATAGTATGTCGGCCATAGCTTGTGCTAAGGATCCGAAATACCACAGCAAGGCCAAGCATATTGAGATAAAGTACCACTTCATTAGGGAAGTAGTAGCTAAAGGTGATGTTACTCTAGAGCATATTCCTACGAATCAGATGTTAGCTGATCCAATGACCAAGCCTCTTCTTAAGGCTACTTTTGTTGGTCATACTAGGAGTATAGGGTTAGGCAAATGGAACTAGGTGTCAGACTGATTAGACGTTTAGAGACATTGATTGATTGGATATTAGGAATGGATTTGTTATTTATGCTGCATGTTGTTTGATACGTGTATGATATGTTACATTTCCTGTACTAGCTTAGATCATGTCACGCAGACACTAGGTTGGCTCACTCACACGAGCAACCGCTTTCGCAATATCCTGGATATGTCTGGGTGTGGCGGAAGATGAGACAGAATCCCGATAAGCGCTGAAAGCCTGCGATATGATATGAGATGCCTATCATACGAGCATATGGCCTATGATAAGAGCTAGATGTCTATCCGTAGAGCTAGGAGCCTGTCAGACGGATTCAATTGTCGCATTGGAAATAAGTTACAAGGTGAGACTGGTTATGGCCAATCGAACATGGTTATTACCCCGAACCATGTATAGTCTGTGTAGAAGAAGCCAGATGCGAGAGCTGATAATTGTTCACAATAGTGTGACACCGCAGTACTCGGGCCGGTGGCCATAAGGGCTACCGGATAGACATCTGCATAGTGGTCCTTTGCAAGGATAAGACATGCGCTCTGATCAGAGTCTAAACACTATGGCGCATATTCCCCCTTGAATAACGCGCGCTTATGAGTGACCACGAGGTGATGAGTAGAATTAGTCCCTGGGATTCCTCATTGTGTGAGCCTCGTCGATCATGTAAAGATGATTGACACTGTATACCCTTTGTACATACGTCTGTGTCATGAGAAGACGGGTCGGTGGTGCTACTTTGGCGTGACACCTTACGGCTATGGATGATTCGGCCTTCCGGACACTGCTGGGAAAGCAGCTGAGCCGAATCTGAGTGACACATGTATGTAAGGAAAGATTCTCGTTGCATCGCTCTTTATTATCTTCATTGGGCCCACCTGCAAGATCTTATGGGATCATGTAGGATATGAAAATATAAAGGAGATGTGGACTCATTGGAGCATGGACTTCGGGACAAGGCAGGTGCTCATGATCCACGAGATGACAATCGGAGGAATCTGGGGAATACGAGAGTTACGGAGAGCATTATTACTGTTGTATGTTTTAAGGGTGCCTTCCTGCGCTGGCTATACGAGTTTGGTGTACGGATCTCCCAAAATGCAGGTACTCTCACCGGTCACACGCCACGGCCACACAATACTCTTTTGTAGATGATAGAAAGTTGGAGATTGATAGAGACTGGATAGATTGTGCAACCCCACTGTGCGAGTGGGAGATGTTAGCAATTGGTGCGCCCATGTGGGGTGCCCAATGTAATTATCGTAACCTTATGAGGTTAGTTGCACTAATGCACAAACTAGAGGGGTTAGTAGCTAAGGCTCAAACCCTAGGGGTTTATGTGCAAACCTAGGAGAAGTTTTGCCTATATAAGGAGGCAGCCTCCTACATATTATAATGCTATTCCAGAGAATAAAGTTACTCTGTCTAGATTCATACTAGTTGTAGAGAACCCTAGTCTCTCTCCAACTTCATCCAAAGAGGTGGAACGTGGTGTGGATCAAAGTGTTCGTCCTCGAGATTCACACTAGATTGGTGGAAGCAAGATCAAGGAGGAGGCGCGTGAAAGCAAGCAACACAACGATCATCCGCTGCATTAAGGAGCTTAGGAAGACAAGGTAAACACATGAATCTTCCGCTATAATTGATGTTGTAGATCTGTATGTGATAGATCCTTCCTGCCCTTCAGAGATGTTGTGTGCCATGTCTCACATATTGTACAACTGAGAAAACTTACACTATCGTCTTAACACTCCCCAGCCTGGTTTGATCGACAGACAGAGCAGCCAAATAGAAGTAGAGTGGCTCAAACAAAATAGTGCTTCTAGCAACATCTATGACACATTTGCGCCTAACAAATGTACAAGTTTAATTCCTTCCCTCCAAACATGAGCCAATGAGTTTTGAGTGCTGCTCAACAAACCTCTGAGTGATATATAAGATGCCAGAAAGACAGTGTAGAACCACCTTTTCTACCATATATATCGCTTATTTAGAATCTGAATCCACCAACACAATCTTGTAACCCCAGTTGTTATTGTTGGAAAAAATGGGCTATATGACAGTCACTTTGAACCCGAATTAACAAGAGCTCACTCGTTAACTCGATATAACACATAGGTTCTTAAATTAGGGTAGTTGAGATCGATTCAAGACTTGACTCGTCAAAAAACACCAAGTGTTGAATGAGAAATAAGTTGTTGAAGATGGGGGTTTCACGATTCCAAAATGTGAAAGTCACACCTCGATGGAAAGAGAGAAATTGAAGTGTTTATCTACTCCAAGCTTTGAGTCTAAGGGCACGCCCTTTGGCGAAGCAATTTGTTAAGGAGGGAGGACCTAGCCATGGTCTGAACCAACACACGCGCGTGCGGCGCCGCCGCTGTCGTCCGGCTCGGATCGGGACATGACGTGGCATGGTGCAGAGGGTGGTGCTTGGTTGATCTGTATCTTTTTGGGCCAGAGACTAACTCCAAGTCCTGCCTAATTATTTCTCTTACTAGTCAGTAATGTCCAACAAACCGACCCAAACAGTTGCAACCGCTCAGTTCGAATTTGAACGGTCCCTTCAAATAACACATTTTCACTGCCTATAAAATGGCAATCCACTGCTTTGAATAATCATTCTCAAATTACTGTTTACTATCAAACTCTCTCCAAAAAAATTCTCTATCGATGGTCTTGCCTCCGTTTACTGTACACGGGTGCTTTATATACAGTACATGAAGGACTTTTATCTTGGGGAGAAATTCGCCTATGTAATATTTCATCAAATCAGACGTACCAACTGTGGGTGGTTAATACTGCTTTACGGAGATCATTATTGTACATGACTTTCTTTCAAATTGTATCAGTTTTTCAGTCAGCTTTATGTTATTATTTGTTCTGTTTATTTCACTATCTCTTTTCTTCTGATCTGAATATATCTGGGTCTACTTTTCTAACTGTTATATAATCCTCATACCTACCACGATAGCCCCAGCTTGACCATTAGGCACATAAATAGAGCCAATACATTTCTTATACACCCACTTTCAGACCCCCTAACTATCCTGCACACACCACCAATAGCTAGATAACCACCAGAATGAATAAGCCAATAATTCGCATTGAGTTTCAGCTGGGTTAGGGGGGAGCTTGTTTCAGGTTACCACAACAGGTTTCTACACCAAACTAGCATCAATAGATAAACCCGTGAAAGACAGTAATGTAGGTAGTAAAGCATGATCAATACTCTAGAGGGGGTTGAATAGAGTATGGCATCTTTTGCAACTTTTGCTAAAAGAGTGGTTCCAAAGAAGTTTGTAAGAAGCTGAGAGTTTTCAAGGCCTTGAAAAGCCTTTCAAACCCTTGAACTAAAAACATGTTTTGTGCTGCAAATAGGCTAAGTATAGAACAACAAAATAAATGCAAGAGACACAAAGATTTATAGATTTCAATCCACTTGGACCTATGTCTCTACCTCATGGATTTGATCCATGGAGGATTTTCAACTCAATTCTTATTAATCAAAAGCTAAGCCCTAAATCTCAAGCACAAAGAGTTTCCTTACACTGTTACAACTTGTGGTTCTCACTAATTTATCTAGTACCTGCTCTGGCTAACTGATTCAATAAGAATTCTCTATTGTTCACTTGAACAACTCACGAGAATAAAATGTAGCAAGTATTATCTGAATGATAAAGAAATATATATATTAGAAAGAAGAACATTGAGAACTGATGAAGCAGTTGAATGTGCAATGATATTTTGTGGAATGGATTGAGTGAAATGAATCTCCTTCTATGTGGTTGTCAATCCTGAGAATGCTCTGAGTCTCTGTGTTCGTGTCTCTTGAAAATCTTCAGTCATTACTGACTATTTCTATTAGTTGGGTGGCATGGATGTGTTGCTAGACACCGCTCCATGTTAGTAAACGTTACTACCAACTAAGTAGAAACCTATGGGGTCACACGCCATATGGATTAAACTAGACTTGGGAATTAATTAATATAATTAATTAAATAT
The DNA here is from genome assembly GCA_023055425.1 of Linanthus parryae. NCBI lineage: Eukaryota > Viridiplantae > Streptophyta > Magnoliopsida > Ericales > Polemoniaceae > Linanthus > Linanthus parryae. The sequence continues at coordinate 872,402 of JALGPY010000051.1, forward strand.
AAGTATCAATACGCAACTATTTCAAACTTAGTAGGACTAATTTGCAAGTTGGACTAATCCGTGTACGGACATGACTAGGAGAGGGGCCTTTATGTAGTTAACAAGGAGTGGTTGGACTATATAAAGGACACTCCTAACTTATTTTCTCACTAATGCTCATAAATTATATTGAGTGAGAGAGAACAAATCAAGGAGAGAGAGCAAGACAAGACAAGGACGAAGCCAAGTCCCGTCCGCCCCCTTCTACCCTTCGGCCAAGATGTGGAGCCTCTTTTGGTCGCCGTTGCGTGATTCTTCTTCTTCCTTCTTCCACCGGTTGCTAGCACAAGACGTGGAGGAATCTGGATCTTGATCCTAGGCGTGGACTAGCAGTAGAGACGGAAACAATATTTTACGTTTGAAGTCATCCCAGGAGACAAACAAGGTAATTGTTACTATAACCTTCACTATCGTTATGATGTCTCTTCCTGTGATCCTTGGAGGGTCTTGTGCGGGTCTTAATTATTATTTTTCCGCTGCGTAATCTGTTAAAAAACCCTACACCTTCATGTACGGTTTTTAGCGGGAAAGAAGCAATCCACCCCGGTGTATGAAAATACACTCGACCACATGGGAGCACATTTGCAATGTTGCTTGGGGATTGCACGTTTGAAGAGAGCATACAGAGCCCGATGACAACTTCCTTCTAGTCAAAACGTAGTTTATCAGAGGTACGGTTCATAGAGCATAACGTAGTTTATGTGTTACGATTATGTCAATTTTACACTTTAATTATCGTTTATCGCGTAAAAAAAACAAATCAAGCATAATTGATGCAATTTGAATATGATTCAACCAAAAAATACCTAATATTACACGAGATGTAAGGATTAGTGAATTTTGATCACGTATGATGTGTAATTTTGGATCTTGAAAAACTAGGGTTTGGACACAAACTGAAAAAGGGGTTTTTTCAATTTAGAAACAACTAAACTTGGGCAGCAAGGAAGAAGGAGTTGTTTCGGAAACTGATAAATCCTTAATAAGATTTATCCTATGTACACTTTATATTGTTATTTGTGTGTGTTTCGGTGCAAATTGACGAGATTTGAGCCAAAATATAAAGAAAATGCACTTTTGGATGTTTTTGAGCTTTAATGCACAATCCGGGCGTTTCATAATGGTTTTGAGTATGATTTTGATAATTTATCAAATTTTATCTCCGCGGTAGTGTTCGTGTTGTTGTTTGACAGAAATTATGTATGCGGGAATCAAGTGGAGAGAAGAAACGAGTTTCGGACTAGAAGAAAGAGGCGAATTTGGCACGTATTGGATGTTTTTGCTAGAATTGGGCAATAATTAAGAAAAACAAGAAAATCATCCGGAAACGAGAATTTCTCTACATGGATGACGTCTACATCGAAAAAGGAATCCAAAGGTGCAAAAAACACATTTATCGGAGTCCGAACGAAAATGTTATGTCAAAAAGGATGCTCAAAGAGATAAAACGCATCCAAAAGCATCCGGAAATACCAAACACGCCTTTCGAGGATCTAAATTGATGAATGAAGGGTTCCCCGGAATTTGGGAATGTTTTATAGCATAAAAGGATTCTCGATATCGAGGAGATACTTAAGGCGCGGGAAAGGAACCGAAAAAGAGTCGAAAAAAAATGTTTTAGGCGTGTCCAGGAGTATCTTAGTACGAAGACAAAAGTCTCTGTACGAAGACTTAACACTTAGCCAAATTTTGAGTTGCTGAAAATGTCTTCCCAAAAAATATTGCAGTACTTATCTGGGAAGGCCTTCGTACGAAGAGAAAAAGTCTTCGTACGAAGACTCTTCCTACGAAGAGAAAAAGTCTTCGTACGAAGACTCTTTCGACGAAGAGAAAAGTCTTCCTACGAAGAGATCGCCAGGAACAGCAGATTTGTTGGGGATTATTGTGTAATTACTTGTAACTTGTTCTAAACACTATGGAAACATATTAGGACGGATCAGAGACACGTTAGAGACACTATAGAACAGTACTTGGAGCTTGGAGAGCATTGTTGGAGCGTCGGGATTGCATCGTTTGGATCTCTCTTCTCTATTTTCAACGTTGTCTTAGTTTATGAACGTGCAAAACATTGTTATCGTGTTAATGGCTATGTCTAGCTAAGTTTTATATCGGGATTTCTCAAACGATATCTAGGGTTTGAAGCCGGTTTGGCGGATTATGGAGTTGATTCATGTTGTGATTAAACTTAATTGATGATGTGCTTATTTGCTATGTTTAATTCTCGATCTTAATTTATCTTTGTATTGTTTGGCCACCAATATGAAGAGTATAGGTAATACGTTAGTGAAAACAACGAATTACATGGATTAGTGAATTAAACACGTAGTCGTAGGTTAGAGGAATCAACCGTTGACTGTGAACTTTGAGTAGACTTATACGTCATTATATGTTTTAAGGATAATTAGAACTTGGTAACTCGGTTGTAGTTTGAACTAGGCATAGAAAGCTAGCTTGGTAACTGTGTACAAGGAAATCCTCAAGAGATCTCCAAGTGTACACCTCAAGTAGGGAATAAGAACACGAAGAATTATAGGGTGTGTGTAGGGAGAGAGTAAGCACTGGTAACTGCTTGTGAGAGAGAGACAGTAAGCTATGGCACTGGACCAATGTGTCTTACGAGTCTTGTTGTCTCATCGTGTCGCAACGGAGAGCATAACGATCCTATATATAGTGGGGAAGTGACCGTTGGGGGGTTTAGAGCACCATAAATGGCGGCTTAATGATAGAACCCCCAACGGCACGTTCGACCGTGTATATAGGAACCGTTACGTATCTGCCCGCAAGTATCGGAAACCGTTATGAGACCAGCCGCATTAATGGGACACGTAAGCCTAGGATCTCTCAGTCAGTTACCAGAGGTCGCGCGCAAGCTTGGTTGTCGCCTGCGCGCGGCGGACCTTACCCTAGCCTCCAAACCACTAAGTCCCTACAAGTCCCGTGTTATGGTGCGCGGGGGCTCTGTCTCGTAGCCCCCACGGGGATCAGCACGGGTGGTGATCTGGTGTGGATGGAGCACAGCTAGGTGTGCTGGATGGATGCCACGTGGCGGTGATCCTTCTTTCTGGAAAGCAGTATCTACAATAGCCCCCTTTTGTGCGATTGCTACGCGCTCTTCTGTTATGCAGTCCCGCAAAGTTAACCGTGCGAGAAGCTCACGCGGACCCTTTTGAATTTTGAATTGGAATCCCCGTAGCCCCCAGTCATAGCCATGATTGCCTAGGGTTTTGGGAAGTGCCGTTTAGCCTTTGATGAAGCGTGGCTTCTGTCGAGCTAATCAAACGTCATCCCAATTCACCTATTTTCGATGTAAGGGTAGATCAAACATCAAATCTTCTCAGCTATCAAAGCGTTTCTTGGCTCATCAAACGTCACTAGCTGTGACTCTTCAAGGGTTTATTTAAACCCTACTGTTCCTTCTATTACAACTTTTCCATTGTTACTGTCTTGAGTTCATATGCTTCGGAGAGAATTCCCCCAACAGGAAGAGTCTTTTGACCAAGTTTGCGATCAAATCCTCGATAATTTTTCCAGGGCAGTTCGAGCACTCAGGCGTGAACAAGGTATTTTGATCTTGATTTGAACTTGCATTCTATGAGATTATCAATCGACTTATTCAATTTCTTATACTTCCTTCTCCGCCTGCCTGATTAACCAACCAATGAGATCTGGTTCTCCTTTTCTTACAGTAATTGCTCCCAAAAGGGCTACTGAAGTCTCAGAACTACCCAGTGAATTATGGCGAAAAGCTCCTTACTTTGATGGTGATGACTTCTACCTGGCCACCATCCGAGGGCGCGCCCTTGAGGTGTCTTATTCAGGCACGACCCTAGAATTGAAGCCTGAACCAGACAGGGAAGAATGGGATCTAGCAGAGGTTCATGATGTTCATAGATGCGGCATCGAAGCTGGACTTTACCCCTACAATGACGTTCTCTTCCAGGCTTTCTTGGAGAAACTGGACTGGGTGGATGAGTGGACTGATTATATTCTTGATAATCACGAGGCTGTGCTGATGGAGGCTGGAATTTACCATGCTGTTCGCGCGACCAGGGGTTTTGATCTGAAGGCCGACCAGAACATGCTAAAGGTTCTATTTTCTCGGTAATCCCCAAAGACTCATACATTTCACTTCGCATCTCATGAGGCCACACCTACTCTGGAAGATGTGGAGAATCTGTTGATGCTTCCAAGCATGGGAGCCTTCGATCCTCTGGAAGTGCTTAGTTCAGACGAAGAAATTTCTCTCTCCGGCCAGATGCTAGAATGCATTGCGGCTTTGAGGAAGGCTGCTTCAAAATGGGCTCCCGAGGCGATGAAACCTGCTGACACCTTCATGACAGTTTCCGCTGGCGCGAAGAACATATGGTCTAAGAGGATCACGTTCTTCTTCAAGGATTTCCCCAAACCCCAGATTATCCAATAAATCCAGTAGGAGACTCCAGATGAGGTCACTTCTACTGCGGGAGAAGGGTGTGAGTTCTCCTTGTGCGGTTTTCTCTGCATCTGGTTATCGCGTTTCCTCATAGATGGGAGTCCGCGAGATGGAGTTTTTATCCATGTACTCCCGCTTGCTGTGAAGCTTGCTCTTGGCAAAAGAGTTGCCCTTGGAACCCTTGTCTTGGGTTCTCTATTTTATCGCCTCGATCTAGCAGTGGCAAGTGTTGAACAATCACAGGGCAGAGCTGATGTTCTGTGTTTTTCCAACATTGGATTTTTGACCATGTGGGTCTTTGAACGATGGCCTTCATATGCCCATCTACCCTCTACTGTCAAATTGTGAAATGCCCCAAGGTGAAAAGAAGCTTTCTTGTGTCCTCGCTCTTGGCGTTGGTTTAACACCAAAAACGCCCGTCGCAACTTTTCTTTGGTCTGTGATGATGATGACTCCTTCGTGTCCCGTCCTTATGTTAAGGAGTTGAACGAAATCATGTTTCAGGGGGACATGTATCCTAAGATTGATACTCCTCTCCTCGCCTGGCACATCACTAGCGGACCTCGTCACTATGGTCAGTACGTGAACTGGTGCAGGCGGGGTTATTTGCCTGCTTTGTCAGAGTTTTCCCTGGAACTGAATCCTGCAAATATGCACCCATAACTGTCCACTTCTACCCTCTTCGCGTGGCGCCTCAGCTGGGCTTTGACACGGTCGCGCCATCCATGTGGTCCGAGCTCCCTGCCAACGACTGTTATGATGGGATTATTTTCAGCAAGAGCCGTGAGCTACTTCTCGCAGAGCTTCCCCTCTTGCAGCCTTCAAAGAGTAGAATGGGAAGAGTAACAACTGGTTGGGTGGCCTTCTGGAAAACTCAGATCCGTCGCTTGACAAACCCGCAGGTTAAACTGCAAGTTCCCAAGGCACTTGCTCCTTTGTCCAAGGATTACCCCTTCAAGTCTAATATTTCCCGGGGTTGGGCCCCCTATTTGTATTACTCACTGTTAGCCGTAGACCATCTTTGCCCACAACTGATCTTGGGCGAGAATAAGCTTATTGTCATGCAGGATGCCTTCAACTCGAGGACTCAATACGCGAGAGTCTTTGAAGCGGTAGTGTAGAATTCTCTATACACTTCTTTTTATTTGCAACTCCTTATTTCCACATTTCCTGATTCCTTGTTATCTTCTCAACAGTGCGCTTAAGGCGCTTCGCATCAGGGGATCGCAGCGGTGGACTTGTTGACCTTTGCCGATCAAGGAAGAAGTATGCTGACGAAACCATCGCCCCAGTGTTGCACATGGAAGAAGGAATCAGAAGTGCGCTCTCGGATGGACTGGAGTCTTTCCTTGCGCCGTCTCTTAAAGATATGAAGAAGAGAAGTGTTTGTGCTCCTGTGACTGATGATCCACCAACTCGTCCTTCGAAACGCGCGCGAAATGAGCCAACTCTCAAGAAGGCCTCTCCAGCAAAAAAGAATACCGCTTCTTCCAAGAAGAAGTCGCTCCAAGAGTCAGTCTCAGATTTCGTCACTTGGGAAAAAGAAGGTTTGACTGAAAGTATCCCTGTTCATTTGGAGATCCCTCATATGTGTTTTACCCCATTCCTTTCTTCAGATGATGAAGATAACCCTCTCAAAGGAATGACCGTCATGACTGAGGAGGAGGCCATTGAAGAGTCCCGGCGAATGGCAAAGGAGAGGTCTCTACAATATAAGTTGTCAGAAGCAGAGCGCATTGAGCTTGCCAAGAGGCGAGGCATTGCTGAAATTTCCAACCGAGAAATTTCTGAAACGCGAAGGCCACGCACGTGCTCTGGGCGTTCGCGCCCCTCCCACGTGATCTCAAAAATTGTGGACGAACTTCACCAGGCGCAGCTAGCACTTCATGAGCTCGTCGGTGATGAAGATGAAGAAGGTACAATTTTTAAGTTTGCTTTATCAAACTGTGATATTGTAACTGGTGCTTTATATCATGGTGTGCCCATTTGTGACATTCGTATATGGGTAAGGGATCAATGTGGGGAATCTTCCGGTAAGTCACTGCTCTGGCCACACGTAATACCCCTCCTTTTCGTACGCTCGATGCATAATATTTTCATTCCCAAGCAGGTCATGCTAGATTGAAGGGTTTTGATAACTTGTAACATGACAATTGCGTGGGTACCCCATATAAGTGGGGAAGTACCGCCGGTAACATTAGTCGAGGTTTTTCCATTCTAATCTAGCTTATCCTTCTGTTGAGGTTTTTATTCTTTTCTTCCTGAGGGTACGATAATGGCATATTATTTTTGCAGAGCCTGACCCTTGCCCCTTGGTGCGCTATCGACCTCGCGGTACTCAAGTAATTTATGAGCCTGCTGATAACGTGTCTGGTGCAGGTTCTCCACAGAAGTCTTAATGGAAAGGACTCAAACGATTGAGGATCATCCGGACGCGAAGCCCATTATTGAACAAGAGGGGGATTTCCCAGCGCAGGAAAATCTCACCACCTTACCTGCCGAAGCGATACCTATATCCTCGGACGAGGCTAATGTCGAGCAAGGGCCAGTCTTGAGCCTGAAATGTTGTTCGAAGGAAATACCGAAGAGGTTATACGTGACGTTATGTCTGATGAGCCCGTCATTCTTGCTGAGCTTGACTCTCCTGCTACTCAAAGTGCTGAGGAGGTTGAGCATGCCAACCTAAGTCCTCCCCTATACCAGGCGCGGCGAGGAGCGAAGATCTCGCGGGAGGTTTTTATCTGGACTCTCTCTTCTCTGAGAATCCCTTTGAAGTATGGGGCTCGCAAGCTGCAAACCCTGTCGTAACCGCGAGGAATTTTATAATTCTTGAGTCGTATTTTGCGCGCGAGGTGAGGGCGGATCAAAAGTTGGAAGAGGAAATTCAAGACGGCCTGCGGGTAGCAGTATCTGTTGCTCCTCTTCAACAAATCGTCGAAGGGACTGGTAGGCTCTTTTCTTTTTCTCCTAACACCACGACTCTTAGTTTCACGTTTCTCTGATTGTTTTTTCCTGCCTCTATGCGCATATATCGACCAAGCCTGTCTCGAATGGCTGATGAGGGTGCGGGTGACCTTTCCTGCTTCGTTTGCTAGAGTGCTGGAGCTGGCACCAGAATACAGAGGGAGGGTTTTCAAAGAGATGGATGTTCTCTTGTAAAGATTGTATAAAACCACCCCCGAAATTACCACAGCTGCTACTGCTCAAGATCTTCTCGCGCTCGTTCAGAGGCTTGAAGAGACTGCGGCGGGTCGACTGGATTTGGACCTCCTTGTGAAAAGACTGACTAAATCTCGCAATTCTGCCAGTCTTGGAGCTGAGTATAATTCTTTCAGAGAGGAGACAATATCCCTTAACGCTCGCAGGGAGGCGTATGAGCAGATGGCCCGGGAATATGAAGCTGTCTTGAAGCATTATGAAGAGATGAAAGCTCGCATTGTAGAACTCGCAGCAAACTCGCTCAAGCTATCTGCGAAAGACTCCCTCTTGAAAGACTTCTTTAAAGAATGAAGCAGTAGTCCTGTTAATCCGTCATTATAGATTATGAGTTTTATTTTCTTCGCTTGTACCCTGGATGCTTGAATGTTTTTTTGAATATGTGACAACTGTCCGTAGTGCGTGCGTGTTCCCATGCGATTTTTTATGGTTCACCTCCTCTTGCATGCTATGTCTTAGTTTACATAACTGCTGGGTTTCATGTGCCTTCTCTTTTGCAGGTAAATATGGTCCTCGCCACTGCCCTGGTCGAAAGTTTATAGTAAACTTGCGAAATCAGCGTTGACTGCTATCCTGTGAGATAGGCTTACACGTCATTTTGCATGTGCTGCTATCTTATGAGATAGGCCTATATTTTTACTTGATTCTCGCAAATAAACCGGAGCGTGTATGTCACTGTCCGTCACCTTGAAAAGATCTCAATGTTCAATGCCTTGATGATGGTTCAAGTTCCTAGAAACCATCATGACTGTATGGATCATTGTGCCAGCGTGGCGTCCTGACATGACTGCCCCATAGTAGACTATCTCCTCATTATTACCTAGGGTTACTGTACCGCCATATACCATTGATTCTCGCCCGGCTCTCGAGGCGTTACTGGCAACCGAAGAGTCCTCCTTGGGCTCTATATAAACCCCCTCTTCCTTGCCTCTTTGTTCCCCATTACTACCACCCTTATGGGCTTCTGCCATTGAAAGGATGTATTCTCCCCATATTCTTTTCTGCATTCCCCTGTGTTTTTATCCACCTGAGTTCCAATTCCATGGACCCCTAGAGTTATGTTGTGCTATAGGAATGTCACCCAAGGGTTCGTCAGCCAAGACCTCTGATTCGTCCAGCCTTCATGAGAGTCGGCAGCGTGGGCTTCCCTAACAGAAAGAAGGCGTCTTTTGCTTTATCATGTTCGCTGGTACGACCCCCGGTGGGTTTCCGGCAAATACTGCCCCTTCACTGACTCTTGGATTGAAGCGTAATGATGGGGGTGTTGCCCTGGTGGCTCTTGTTCGAGAACTATTTGCCACCAACACTCGGATGCAGGGGGACCCGAACGGAATTTATTCTTGAAGCTGTTTCCCTCATCTATTCCTTGAAGTTCATTTGGCATCTCGCCGTGGTAGCGGCGAGAGTTCTGTTCTGGTCGAGGACGTCGACGATGACGACGAGCTTTCCATAGTTAGGCCCCTAATCTAGGGTTTTCAGCGTAGGAATATGTTTCTTTGCACCCTTTTGGGACTTTGTTTTCTGCTGCTATCTAGACAGATAAATTGTACTCTGCCCTTTTGGTTGTTTCATATAATAAGATAGAATTGAGTTTTTTTTATTCCATTCGCATATTCATACTATGTCTGTGTTTGCGTGTTGCCTTTTTGCGTACTATCCATTCGAATAGGTTTTTCGTTCTTCCATTCTGGGAGACAGATTCTGTGGCATATGGAATAAACTGCTGTTGTTATCATATGAGATAGACTTTGAACTTTATGTTGCCATCCCAGTAGATGGGCTCTGACTGCTATCTTATGAGATAGGTTTTAGTTTAGCTGCTATCACATGGGATAAGCTTCAACCATCTTATCAGACAGTCTTTGTTCGGGTTAGGCTGCTACCATATGAGATAGACTTGTGCTATCTTTAGCAGATAGGCTTTGCTGCTACCATATGAGGTAGGCTTGTGCTTATCTTAGCAGATAGGCTTTGTTCGCGTTCAGCTGCTACCCTATGAGATAGGCTTGTGCTATCTTTAGCAGATAGGCTTTGCTGCTACCATATGAGTTAGGCTTGTGCTTATCTTAGCAGATAGGCTTTGTTCGCGTTCAGCTTCTACCCTATGAGATAGGCTTGTGCTATCTTTAGCAAATAGGCTTTGCTGCTACCATATGAGGTAGGCTTGTGCTATCTTAGCAGATACGCTTTGTTCGCGTTGTGCTGCTATCATGTGAGATAGGATTTTTGCTATCTTTAGCAGATAGGTTTTGCTGCTACCATATGAGGTAGGCTTGTGCTATCTTAGCAGATAGGCTTTGTTCGCGTTCGGCTGCTATCATGTGAGATAGGCTTTGTGCTGGTTGCGACAAGTAGAGAAAATAAGAGCAGTTGATAAACAATAACCGTACTTATTAGACAATAATAGGAGCGCACCTTGAATGTATCTTTAGATACGGTAACATTTCCTCCCGTTGGAGTAGAACCTTCCCACTTGCCTGCCGTCTTCATCATGCTTGATAACCCTCTTTAAGGTATAGATATTTTTAGCTAATCTGGAGGCCTCCGTCCGCGTGGGCTGTCTCTCTTTTGTTTCCTCCCGCGTTACCATCACCCCAGCGGGTGACTGGTCCTGGATGTCTTCCCATCTGGGCAGAGGAATTGGCTGGGACGTGGCCGGGAGTGCCCCTTCTTTCAGTTCTGTGAACCATACCGCCTCAGATAAGTGCAATTCCTCCAAATTAAAAGGGTTCACAGAAGAAGGTATTGTGACCACCCTTTCTTTCCAGATAGCCTTCATTACTTGGTGAGCTGTCGAGGGTACGGAATCGAAGCGGTGGATCCAAGCTCCCCCAATGATCATAGTAAGTCGTATTGGCGTCGATAACATGGAATTTGGCCAAACAGCTAATCTGCCCGATTTGAATCCCAAAACGAATCCACCCCAAGGTCAGCCTGGAATTGCTACCGAAACTCGTGAGGGGCGGCGACTTCCTAACTATCTTGTGCTGGGGGATCCCCGCCGTCTCCAGGGTGCTCAAGGGAATAACGTTCACCGCGGCCCCGCCATAAACGAATTCCCTTTTAAAGTCCACGTAGTTTTTGGTAACTGTTACATATAATGGCCTCTGATGGCTCGCCTTGGTACTCTTGTCAGACTCATCAAATGTCATGATGGGTCCCTCCGGTCGAGAGGCCCTAACAATCCTGCCGTCCGAGCTTACTAGCTTCTCCCCATAGTCCTCTGCTGCTCTGAGGATGGCCTTGGTCATTTTGTGCCTGCAGTATGGTGAGAAGCCCACTTCATCGAAGAACTTGGCGAACTTGGCAGAATTCTTCATTCGCTTAGCTCGCGAATCCTCCTTGTCAGTTCCGTAATCCTCCTCTTCGTGGATCCCTATCGGGACTTCTGTGTATATGACCTCCTCCAAGTCGGTAATTGTGATCATAGAGACCTCTTTTCCTTTGGGTTCCTGCCTCGCATGAGATGGCAGGGGGTTATTACGTATGTCCTTGGCCGGCTCGTCTATGAACAGTTGGCCCTCTTTTATTTTCCTGTCTACCATCTATCTAAGCTTCTTGCACTCCTGTATTGGGTGCGATACTTGACCGTGGCAATCGCACCACCTGGGGCTTCTGAATTGCTCTCCTGTAGGTTTGCGCTCAAAAGATGGCAAAATTCCGCCTTTCCGCCATCTTTTGCAGAGATCAATTGCATCCTCGACTGAGCAGGGCAGTTGCGGCGCCTCCTGTGGTTCGGATCGTTGTTGCTTGCTGGATGGAGACACTGCATGGACATTGGTATCTCACGGCCGTTTATAACCGAACCTTCAGACCTTGAAGCCGGGATTCGTCGGTGTATGCTCACTAGCGCGTCTTTTCCACATCCTTTCTACTAGGGGCTCAACGTTGCTGGTGCAGTCAATCAACCTCGAGAAAATAGGCTTGATTAAATTAATCAACATACCTTTATACTCGTCGCGCATGCCTTGTAGGCATATCTCGAACAGACGGCTCTCCAAAACTTCGTCGCTGCATTCCAAGGACCTGGCCCTGAACTTCTTAATGAAGGCAACGCCTTCCTCGTCGAGCTTTCGGTACATCCGGGAGAGGTGGATGGTGGTGACTCGTTCATTCATCCATCTGGAAGAACTTCGTATAAAATTTCTTTACCATGTCATCCCATGTCTTTACAGATCCCGCTTCGAGGGCTCTGTACAACTTATATGCGACGTTTCCCAAATAATTAGGAAATTCGCGCATGAACAGCCGAGTGTCGACTGCGTACGGGCCCATCATATCCATGAATCTCATCACTTGGTAACTGTGTACAAGGAAATCCTCAAGAAATCTCAAATTTTACACCTCAAGTAGGGAATAAGAACACGAAGAGTTATAGGGTGTGTGTAGGGAGAGACTAAGCACTGGTAACTGCTTGTGAGAGAGAGACAGTAAGCTATGGCACTGGATCAATGTGTCTTACGAGTCTTCTTCTCTCATCGTGTCACAACGGAGGGCATAACGATCATATATATAGTGGGGAAGTGACCGTTGGGGGGTTTAGTGCACCATAAATGGCGCCTTAATGATAGGACCCCCAACGGCACGTTCGACCGTGTATATAGGAACCGTTACGTATCTGTCCGCAAGTATCGGAGACCGTTATGAGATCAGTCTCATTAATGGGACACGTAATCCTAGGATCTCTCAGTCAGTTACCAGAGGTTGCGCGCAAGCTTGGTTTCCGCATGCTCGCGATGGACCTTACCCTAGCCTCCAAACCACTAAGTCCCTACAAGTCCCGTGTTATGGTGCGCGGGGGCTCTGTCTCGTAGCCCCCACGGGGATCAGCACGGGTGGTGATCCGGTGTGGATGGAGCACAACTAGGTGTGCTGGATGGCTGCCACGTGGCGATGATCCTTTTGTCTGGAAAGCAGTATCTACAGTAACTCAGTCAGCATTATTGCTCGTTTGGAAATAAAACATCGTATGTGTTTCAAAACGTTATTCGTTAACGGTATTCGCCTAGTGATCCTAGAGAAATCATGATACTCGTCTCTCATATTAATCTCAATTTTAATAATTAGTTTGTTATTTCAATTAATAGTTTACTAGACAATCCAATTGCTTGCCCACACGAAGTTAATCATCCTAGTTAATTCACGGCAAGTCCTTCGGGTTCGATAAACCCGGATTTCCGGATATTACTACACACGAAAGCCATACACTTGTGGTTGGATCGTGTCAAGTTTTTGGTGCCGTTGACGGGGACTTCTGCTAAATTTTTTATAATTCCTAACCTTAGGGATTTTAATTTTTTGTTTATATATGTTACTCACCTACGTTTTGTGTGTGATATATGATTTCATGTTAGATTGTACGGTGCATGTCCCGTTCTAGAGACGAAACTTTGCATCCATCACATGAAGACCCGAAATCCCTGTTACGAGCACATCATAGAGACAAGAGAAAATCAAGCTCAGTTACCATGGATGACGAAACTAGAGCTGAGTTTGAAAGGATCTGCAAAAATATGCAGGATGCAGAAGCAGCTAGAGTTGCAGCTGTGGAAGATGCAGCTAATCGAGCAAGGGAGGCTGAGGAGCTCAGAGCTCAGTTGACCGAGATGTAAGCTGCTAGGGCACGCTTGAACCCTCCAAATCCACAACCACGTCTTGGTGTGGGGGTACAAGCGAGAAACGATGGAGGTAATAACAGTGAAGATAATGGCGGCAACAATGGGGGGAATAATGCACAGAATTTGGCGGCACAGGTAAATAATGCTGAAGATGATGATCGTCCTTTGGTGGACTACTTCAGAACTACGCCGAAAGGTTACTAACCCACTATTGTCAGGACACAAATCAACGCCACCCATTTCGAAATACGCCAACCATTGATAAACATGGTTCGGGATGAGTGCCTATTCACTGGAGCTGCAGGTGATGATCCACATCAATACTTGATCAATTTCAAGAAAATTACCTCCACTATGTATGATCAAATAGTTCCACTCGAGACGATAAAGCTCGTGCTTTTTCCTTTCTCTTTATCGGGAAAAGCAAAGACATGGCTTATGGAACTTCCAGCAGGCAGTATCGCTACATGGGCAGAGTGTTGCAAGGAGTTTCTCATGAAATATCTCCCGCAGTCCAAGGTTACTCAACGGATGGCTGATATCAAAAAATTCACGCAACAGGAAGATGATTCTTTGGGAGACACATTGAGAAAATTCAACCAGCTCCTTCGCAGATGCCCTACTCACGTAGAGCCATGGTACAAACTCATGCACTATTTTTATAATGCTCTAGACAGAGAGACTGCAAATGAGCTAGATATGATGGCTCAGGGCAATTTTATGGGCCTAGGAGTACAGAGAGACGTGACCTGCTGGACAAAGTGGCAAAACGTGAGTCCATGAGGTTTGATACTCGTAGGAACACGAAATCTGATCGAGAAGTGGTTAGCAAGATTGAGTCAATGGTGGAACAGAAACTTGAACATCAGATGGCAGTTATGACTTCGGATTTCAGCAATATGAATCCCTCGACACAGGTAAAATCAGTCAGGGAGATGGTGGCTGATGCAAATCAGGGATATAGTGACACCATTGAAGATGTGAACTACATGAGTCAACCACGACATCAGCAATGGTCCAACACATATCCTCCCAATAACCGCAACGATCTTAACTTTAGCTATGCCAACCCAAAAAGTGGGTTATATACACCTGGACAACAGCCTACTTCTTAGTATCAAGCTCATAGGCAATTCCGCAGCAGCAGGCACAACAACAGCAGCAGCCAGACTTGTACAACTTGTTATCAAAGATGAACGAGAAGCTGGTCTCTATTGAGGATACTGTGAAAAGCCATGAGATGCAGATTGGGCAAATTGCCAATCAAAATGCTAAATTTCCACCAGGTATACTTCCTTCTAATACCATTGTTCCTAATGAGCAGCTTAAAGCTATTACTACTCGCAGTGGCGTGACAACTCAGGATCCCCCATATCCTAGCCATGCGAGAGCTGAAGCTACAATGGATACAGAGAAGGAATTGGGTGAAGAGGTTCCCAAGGCCGTGAGTCCCCAATCAAAGGACACGGTTGAGAAGAAAGAAGAGCCCAAGAATACTATAAATTCGGCTGATTGTGAGCCACGGATACCATATTCGGTGGCAATAAAGAGGAATGATGAGGAACACTTTGGGAAATTTCTAAACATATTCAAACAACTGCATATAAACATTCTTCTTGTGGAAGAACTTGCTTAGATACTAAGAAGTTCTTGAAGGAAAATTTATGGGGGTAAGAACAGCATAGACCCTTATGACACGGTGAAGCTTACAGAGACATGTAGTACAATCATTCAGAGGGACATTTCCAAGATGAGAGATCCAGGCAGTGTCATCTTAGGCTACACTCTTGGGGGTAGATATCATACGCATGGGCTCTGTGATTTGGGCGCGAGTATTAATCTCATGCCATTGTCCCTATTCCAGAGATTGGCATTGGTGCGCCAACCCCAGTGAAGATGGGTCTGCAATTGGCAGACAATTCCATTGTTACAGCAAAGGGGGTGATTGAGAACTTGCTCGTGAAAGTGGGTGCATTTGTCTTTCCAGCTGACTTTGTGATTGTGGACACCAAATAGGACCGCGATGTTCCACTTATCTTTGGAAGACCGATTTTGAAGACAATGCGCGCAAATGTGGATCTAGAGACTGAGGAGTTGACTATCAAAGCTCTAGATTCATCACATGTGTTCAAGACATTTATTCTGGGAAAGGGGAAGAATAAGTTGGCTATGATCAAGTTTAGAGAAGATCGTGTGGATCCTACTCTTGGGTTGCCAACAGTTTTGCAGCCCGATCCACCCGAATCAGATAAGAAGCAAAATCAGGTGCGTGCGCATGATGTGGTGCAGAAAATTAAGGGCAAGAAATTGAAGGAGGAGGCACGTAGTGCTAGACCTCCTTAACATTCTTTGAGGTAACTGGGTCGGGTCGTCGACCTTAAATTACAAGGCGCTTGTTGGGAGGCAACTCAACCTATTTATTGCTTTATTTTAGGAGTGCGTTTATAATAAAGTTATGTTGTGTTTTTTATTATTATTTTATTTATATGGAGAGATGAGAGAGAGAGAGGGACAAATGATGTTTTCCTAGTGACATATATGAGCAGGTTATGGTAGAATCTACCCCGGTGTGCCATGGAACACATGACCGTCATAGGGGCTCGTGCATGCGAGTTGGGGATTCTCTAGACACATATTTTAGCAGAGGAGGGCGGTCGACGCCGGTGTGCGAGTACACATTGACTGTATAAGAGCATGGTGGCGCCACTACTGTGCTTGGTGATTGCTTTGCGTATTTCGTCCCCGCCCTTGAGGCGGCTGTGAGTATTTCTCCCTTTAGCTAAAATTATGTGTTTCTTTTGTATATGTCATGCTCCATCTCATCTACTGGACCTACACATTTGATTGTTGAGTCCTATACATGATCTCTAAATTCGTTGAGGACAACGAAGCATTCAGTGTGGGGGGTGGTTTATCTGTTTTCTAGCCACTGTGTCTTGCATAGCCAGATACATGTAGTATGTGTTTAGTTCGTATTGTGATTCAGTATTGTGGTTTTGTTGAGTTTTTTTATTTATATTGTCGTATTGTGTAGGATAGATTTACATATTGTTTGCACTTTTAAATAATTGAGTCTACCCACCAAACAAAGTTAATTGTGTTTAGTTCGTATTGTGAGTCAGTATTGTGGTTTTTGTTGAGTTTTTTACTTATATTGTCGTATTGTGTAGAGTAGATTTACATATTGTTTGCACTTTTAAATAATTGAGTATGCCCACCAAACAGAGTTAATTGTCTTTAATTCGTATTGTGAGTTAGTATTGTGGTTTTTGTTGAGTTTTTTACTTATATTGTCGTATTGTGTAGAGTAGTTTATATACTGTTTGCACTTTTACATAATTGAGTCTACCCACCAAACAGAGTTAGTTGTGTAGTGTCAAATTTTTTTCGATTCTAAGCCTTGCATATAGAGTTAGGATATTATGAAAAATACAAGAAAAAAGAAAAAAATAGAAAATCCATAACAAATTAGAAAATTAAAATTTTGATAAAAGGCAATTGAGAGAAGCATAGACTTGGTTGATTTAGTGAGATGTGAAAACTTTAGGCAGAGGGCGTGAATTTTGACCAAGAGTGACATTTTTAGTTCCCCCTAGTATGTGTAAAGAGAATCTCATTACGGGAATGCCTACCTATTTTCAAACTAAACTGAATTTTAAAAGCTAAAGTGTGTGTTGTTTTCTCCTAAAAGAGTTGAGCTTGGTGTGAGCTAAACAAGCCGAACGTTCATGTTGTTCGTCTTAGGTAGTCGCCAGCCCGCCTCGTAGTGGCACGCAGAACAGCTGTGCGAGGATGTGTATTAGAGCACTCACTGCTTTTAGATCTTACCTTGTAGGACCACTAGTAAACCCTAATTGATCCTTGAATTTATTGTTAGCCCCTTTGACCTAGGGAGACGATTCTTGGCCTTCATCATATATCGTTTAAAATTACCTTTCTAGAGCGTCACGTGGGAGCAGTAGTTGAGGGGGTTCGTTGAGGGAGTACTTAATTACTTATTTTTGTGAGTTCTGCAGATCGCATATGCTTAATTGGATATCTACGAGGGGATGCGAGGGTGAGTGAGTTGGCATGCACATTGAGGTGTGGTGGTGTTCCATGTCATTACACCATGGACACAGTAGTGGAGAGTCTGAGTGCGTGACATCTAATCCGCACGAAATTGGGTTTGGTTGAACTTAAATGGTGGATCGTGCTAGGTATCATATTTCATTCATTTCGGTGTAGGAGGTTTGGTTGGATTAGGCACGAGATTCATTTTTATTTGACTGCTTGAGAGGGGGTATGACAACGTTCTAGTGTGGGGGTGTCAACTTTTGACTACGGACATCGAGATTGTGCTTTTGACGACACCACCTCCACACACGTGCGTTGATTGGCTTGCAACTTTGTTTGGTGACACCGTGTATTTTATTGATTTAGCGGGAGATGAATTTATTTGTGATACTCATTCATCGGTTCGTCTATTTCCTCCCCCTATCATGATTACTATTGCTTGATTCTTGTAGGAGGACCACTCATATTTATTTGATTGTATTGATATTTGATTGAGAGAAAGAAAAAAAAAGAAAAAAAATATATATATAAAAACAAAAGAGAAAAATGAGAGGAATAAAGAAAGATTACAGTTGTACTTATTGGAAACCGAGTGGTGAAAGTTCTTGTTCCGGTTGAAGATTGATTGAGTTTGCGTACACTTCGCTTTGATGGCCACGGGATTGACATGGTACCGGGGTCTGAGGGGATTGAGGGTCAGAGTTAGTGGGATTCGGGTTGTGGATTCCTATCATCAAGGTGAGGGTGTGTAAGATATGGTGTTTGGTGAGTTTATGTGACGCTTTAGGATTTATTTTCTTCATAGAAATCACATCCTTGTTGTCCCAAAGCCTCATCATATTTCACCATTAGCGGAATAGGAGCTCGGACTATGAATTTGGCTTAGCCTTGGTTAGTCTCTTAGTTTTATCAGCACACATGAAGAGTTAGGTTTTTCTTTATAGTAAAGTTAAGCTTTCTATACTAACTATGCAGAATTACTTGTTGTTGAGTTTAGTTGCGATTCACACCTCTTGCCTAATTTTTTTCATCATCCATGAGCACTGGTTATTATATTGAAATTTCCTGATCTCGCAAAAAGAATTTAATTTGTGTTTTATGTTCTAAGATCGAGTCTAGAATTGCATTTGCATCATCTTGCTGCATTAGTAGTGTCTTGAGTCATGTTTGAGTCGTTTGAGTCTGCTTGGCTATTAAACACTTAGATATAGTAGATGATACTTTGCTCGGGACGCGCAAATGACAAGTGTAGGGGTATTTGATAACTCCTTAATAAGAGTTATCCTACGTACACTTTATATTGTTATTTGTGTGCGTTTCGGTGCAAATTGACGAGATTTGAGCCAAAATATAAAGAAAATGCATTTTGGATGTTTTTGAGCTTTAATGCACAATCAAGGCGTTTCTTAATGATTTTGAGTATGATTTTGATAATTTATCACATTTGATCTCCACGGTAGTGTTCGTGTTGTTGTTTGACAGGAATTACGTATGCGGGAATCAAGTGGAGAGAAGAAACAAGCTTCGGAATAGAAGAAAGAGGCGAATTTGGCGCGTATTGGATGTTTTTGCCAGAATTGGTCAATAATTAAGAAAAACGAGAAAATTATCCGGAAACGGGAATTTCCCTACATGGATGAAGTTTACATCGGAAAAGGAATCCAAAGGTGCAAAAATCACATTTATCGGAGTTCGGACGAAAAAGTTATGTCACAAAGGATACTCAAAAAAATAAAACACATCCAAAAGCATCCATAAATACCAAACACGCCTTTAGAGGAGCTAAATTGATGAATGAAGGGTTCCCCGGAATTTTGAAATGTTTTATAGCATAAAAGGAGTCTCGAGATCGAGGAGATACTTAAGGAAGCAAAGGCGCGGGCAAGGACCCGGAAAAGAGTCGAAAAAGGATGTTTTAGGTGTGTCCAAGAGTCTCTTAGTACGAAGACAAAAAGTCTTCGTACGAAGACTTAACACTTAGCCAAATTTTGAGTTGCTGAAAATGTCATCCCAAAACAACTTGCAGTACTTATCTGGGAAGGCCTTCGTGCGAAGATAAAAAGTCTTTGTACGAAGACTCTTCCTACGAAGATAAAAAGTCTTCGTACGAAGACTCTTCCTACGAAGAGAAAAGTCTTCTTACGAAGAGATGGCCAGAAACAACAGATTCGTTGGGGATTTTGTGTAATTACTTGTAACTTGTTCTAAACACTATGGAAACATATTAGGACAGATCAGAGACACGTTAGAGACACTACAAAACAGTACTTGGAGGTTGGATAGCATTGTTGGAGCGTCGGGGTTGCATCGTTTGGATCTCTCTTCTCTATTTTCAACGTTTTCTTTGTTTATGAACGTGCAAAACATTGTTATTGTGTTAATGGCTATGTCTAGCTATGTTTTATATCGGGATTTCTCAAACAGTAGCTAGGGTTTGAAGACGGTTTGGCGGATTATGGAGTTGATTCATGTTTTGATTAAACTTAACTGATGACGTGCTTATTCGCAATGCTTAATTCTCGCTCTTAATTTATCTTTGTATTGTTTGACCACCAATATGAAGATTATATGTAATACGTTAGTGAAAACAACAAATTACCCGGATAAGTGAATTAAACACGCAGTAGCAGGTTAGAGGAATCAATGGTTGACTGTGAACTTTGAGTAGAATTATACGTCATTATATGTTTTAGGGCTAATTATAACTTAGTAACTCGATTGTAATTTGACCTAGGCATAGAAAGCTAGCTTGGTAACTTGGTTAGCATTATTGCTCGTTTGGCAATAAAAAACCGTCTGTGTATCAAAACGTAAGTCGTTAACGGTATTCACCTAGTGATCCTAGAGAAATCCTGATACTCTTCTCTCATATTAATCTCATTTTTAATAATTAATTTGTTATTTCAATTATTATTTTGGTAAGCAATCCAATTGCTTGCCCACACGAAGTTAATCATCCTAGTTAATTCACGACAAGTCCTTTGGATTCGATAAACCTGGATTTCCGGATATTACTACACACGACAGCCATACACTTGTGGTTGTATCGTGTCAGAAATAACTCCCAAGAGGTTCGGACCCCATAGGGGACCGCCCCTCCTCTTCCTTGCCGCCCAAGGTAGCCACGACCAAGGGGTTGAGTCTCGCTAGCGCATGGCCTAGCCGTGTGGGCTAGGGGCCGGCCGACCCAAGGCTTGTGGCGGTCCTTTATTTCGGCCATAGTGATGTTGGGCCCTCTTGAACCGTTTTGACCCTAGTATGTCCAAAATCAACTAAAATTGACCAAGCGCATTAAAATTGTATTTTAACTGTTTATGTGCTTTTTGCATGGTGATTGGATTTAGCCTTAGATGTGTTGTTGTGAATGTTTAATTTTTGTGGTTTGTTTTTACGGCCTGCGAACCGGTAAAATTAATGTAATAGTTAATTAGGTTTTACGACCTGCGAGCCGATCTTCTTCTCAACTTGTGAGGTCTTTCTATTTAGTATAGATGCTAGCTAGTATTAGATATAATAGATGATAGTCAAGACACGGAGACGAAGAAGCCTAAAGAATTAAAGGACCGCAAGATGGAGCATTCCACAAGGCTAAGGAGCATGGAACATTCCACAAGCTATGGAGCATGGAACAAAAGATAGAGGCACATGGAGATGAGCTTTCTATTTTAGGGTTCACAGATATTCTCATTGGATTGGGAATATCTTAGTTTAGAGGTCATATCCGTATCACATTTATTTTTGTTTGTGGTTGTTTATTTATTGTCTTATTATTTATTCTTGGGTATCAACGATGCATGCAAAATTGATAATAAGATAATTAACAACCAGGATCTTTTATTTGTGAGTTATCCCAACTCAAAATAAGTAGATCAGTTGATATGGATCAACAAAGCAATTAAAATTAAAGGAAAAATCACTCAAATTTAAATATTGCGTTTTGCCTTCTCGTTACTTAAACACTCATCATGATCATGATTTACCAAGCTCGTGCGTGCCAAAGCAGGGCGACTTGGTTCATCATGATGTGATGTGATGACACAAGCAAGCAATGTGCAACTGTTTGAGTAAGAGGTTGGACGCAACTGGGTGATTTTAATAAGATTAAAAGCCTAGAGGCAACCAATTGAGATTATCTCTGGGATAGATAAATAAGGAGTTATTTGCCCAATTTAACCAAGAGTTGCATAAGGATGCATTTGGAATTGTTCCTACCTAAATAACAATTTTTTGGGTGACTTGCCAAAGCAAGCTAAAAAAGAAGTGAAATATGAATCTTGGCCCCACTAGAAAATATAATGATATTTTTCACATTAATATTGAGGGTTATTAATTCGAGAAAAATAATGGAGCTATTTTTAATAATCTATCCATTATTAAGAAAAGATATTGTACACTCTAGAGGAAGAAGTTCCTGCAGGTCCAGAAAATAATACCCCTGCAGCCCTGGAGGCGCATCAAAAGTTCGCTGACGATGCTAATGATGTGGCCTACAATATGCTTTGCACCATGAACTCTGAACTTCAGAAGAAACATGAGAACATGGTTGCGTTTGATATGATCATTCACTTGAAGTAGCTCCTCGAATAGCAGGCAAGGGTTGAGCGGTATGAAATTTCAAGGCATTGTTCAAATGTCATATGTCAGAGGGAAACCCAGTGGGGCCCCACGTGCTCTGTATGATCGGGTAGATTGAGAGCCTCACATGCCTAGGGTTTCCCATGGGCCAAGAGCTGGTGACTGGTCTCATCTTGCAATCGTTTTCGGATAGTTATGGACAGTTCATCATGAACTATAACATGAATGAGATCGTCAAGCCTCTGCCAGATCTACTCAATATGTTGAGGACAGCTGAACAAAGCATCAACAAGGGAAAGGGCAGGCCATAATGATGGTTAGCAAATGAAAGAGCAAAAGGTTTGCTTCCACCTCCAAAGGGAAAGGCAAGTCAGTTGCAAAACCAAAGGAAGCTGCCCTCAAACCTGCTTGTGGCGTTTACAAGGGCGAGACTAAGGGTGATTGTCACTAATGGAGTCAGCCTGGACACTGGAAGAGGAACTGCCCAAACTATTTAGAGGATAAGAGGCTTGGAATAGTGATTCCACCACCACCAGGTATTTTTGTTATACATGTCAATTTAACTCTCTTCATCTTGGGTATTGGATACTGGATGTGGATCTCACATTTTTTGAAATGTGTAGGATCTAAAGAGAAGTAGAAGATTAGCCAAAGGGGAGATATATATATATATATATATGCGCGTTTGGAATGGATCAAAGGTTGCTGCATTGGCCGTGGGCGTGTACGAGCTGTCTTTGCCTTCAGGATTAGTTTTAGTATTAAATAATTGCTATTTTGTGCCTGCTATGAGCAGAAACATTATTTCTACTTCTTGTTTGGACACGGACGGTTTGCTATTTCAATATAGGACAATTGTTGCTCCATTTATTTGATAGTATTCACTATTGTAGTGCGCAATTATTTAACCGATTATATATCCTTGATCTAAGCAATCCTGTCTATAACTAAATACCAAGAGGATTAAAATGAATGATTTAAATCCTGCTTATCTATGGCACTATCTTCTAGGCCATAAAAACGAGAAACGTGTATCTAGACTCCATAAGGATGGATTTCTAGACTCATTTGATTTTGAATCATATGAGACATGTGAAGCTTGTTTATTTTGAAAGATGAAAAAGTCCCCTTTCAATAAGAAAGGTCAGAGGACTAGTGAGCAATTGGCGCTCGTTCATACTGGTGTGTGTGGGCCATTTGCCACGCCTTCCAGGGGTGGTTACGTCTATTTCATTACGTTTACTGATGATTTCAGTAGATATGGATTTGTTACCTTATGAAGGCCAAATCTGAATCCTTTGAAAAGTTCAAATAATTCAAGAATGAAGTAGAGAAGTAGCTTGGCAAAAGTATTAAGGCTCTAAGATGGGATCGTGGAGGAGAATACTTGAGCCAAGAGTTTGACAACTATCTTAGAGTGTGTGTTATCTTCTCCCAACTCACTCCACCCGGAACGCCACAATTGAATGGCGTGTCCGAGAGGAGAAATCGAACACTGTTAGATATGGTTCAATCTATGATGTGTCAAAATGATCTTCCATTATCATTTTTGGGGATACGCTCTATTGTGTGTAGCTTTCACCATTAACTGTGTTCCATCTAAATCGGTCATGAAGACTCCATATGAGATGTGGAGTGGGGGGCATCCCACAGTGTCCTCATAAGGATTTGGGGTTGCGATGTTTATGTAAAAAGTTTACAATGAGACAAGCTCGAGCCCAAGTCGGATAAGTGTATGTTTGTGGGATACCCTAAGGAAACTAAGGGATATTATTTCTACAATCCAACCAAGAAATAAGTGTTTGTTTCCCGGTCCGGCGTGTTTCTAGAAAGAGAGTTTGTCTCTGAGAAGCAAGTGGGAGGATTGTAAATCTTGAAGAAATTCAAGAAACACAAACCAGTGATCCTACTATGGACCATGAATAGGAACCACAAGATGTTGTGGATGAACCTGTTCAAGTAACACAAGAGCTTCGTAGGTCCAGTAGAGTACGCCAGGAGCCAGAGAGGTATGGACTTCTCGTGACTGAGCTTGGTGACGTATTGCTCACAGATGATGAGCTTCTACCTATTGAGAGGCTATGAAAGGGCCGGACTCTCAGAATTGCTTAAAGCCATGGAATCCGAGATGGAATCCATGTATACCAACATAATATGGACTTTGTGGAACCACCCCAAGGGGCGCGGCCCATAGGGTGCAAATGGGTCTTAAAGAAGAAGGCCGACATGGATGGTAATGTTATTACCTATAAGGGCCGATTGGTGGCAAAAGGATTTAGACAGATTCATGGTATAGACTATGATGAAACATTTTCACCCGTCGCGATGACCAAATCCATCCGATTCCTACTTGCTATTGCAGCTTACTACGACTATGAGATTTGGCAGATGGATGTCAAAACTGCATTTATGTATGGAAACCTCCTCGAGGATGTGTACATGACAAAACCTGAGGGTTGTGTGGATCCAGAGCATGCAAATAAAGTCTGTAAGTTGCAACGATCCATTTATGGATTGAAGCAAGCTTCTCGGAGCTGAAATCGACGTTTTGATGAAGCAGTCAAAGACTTTGACTTCATCAAGAAGGAAAATGAATCTTGCGTCTAAAAGAAGGTTAGTGGGAGCTCTGTTGTATCTGGTCTTGTATGTGGATGACATACTACTCATTGGAAACGACATTCCCATGCTGCAATTTGTGAAAGATTGGCTAGGAAAGTGTTTCTCAGTGAAGGACTTAGGGGATGCAGCTTATATACTTGGTATCAAGATCTTTAGAGATAGATCGAGGAAACTGCTAGGCCTAAGTCAAAGTACATATATGGACAAGGTGCTGAATCGGTGAAACATGAAAGATCCCAAGAATGGATTCTTGCCCATGTCGCATGGAATCACTCTTTCTAAGAATGATTGTCCTTCCAATGATATTGAGAAGGACCGCATGAGTCGGGTTCCCTATGCTTCGGCTATATGGTCCATCATGTACGCCATGTTATGTACTAGACCAGATGTGTCATACGCGTTGATATATGACAAGCAGATATCAGTCTAATCCGGGTGAGAGCCACTGGATAGCGGTCAAGAACATCCTCAAGTACTTGAGAAGAACAAAGGATGCATTCTTGATCTATGGAGGGGAGGAAGATTTGCGTGTAAGGGGTTACACGGATGCAGGCTTCCAAACCGACAAAGACAATTTTAGATCGCAGTTTGTGTATTGCTTGAATGGAGGAGCTGTAAGCTGGAAGAATTCCAAGCAAGAGACGGGTTGCTGATTCTACAACTGAGTCTGAGTACACTGCGAGTGGCGCAAAAAAGGAAGCTATTTGGATTAGGAAGTTCATTACTGAGCTTGGTGTGGTTCCTAGTATTGTTGATCCAATAGAGTTGTATTGTGACAACACTGGAGCGATCACACAATCAAAGGAACCCAGGTAACACCATAAATCCAAACACGTGCTCAGGAAGTGTTGCTAGACGTCACGGATCCTCTAGTTGTGGAATTATTGTGTTTGATATCGTCAAACGCTACACCGTGACTGGGTAGCAATAAAGGCGCTTATCAGATACAATAGGAAGCAAGTTTAGAGATGGTAGAGATGTAGATAGAATTTTTCCCTCCCACATAACGGGAGAAAATATCCATGGCCACTCAAGGGATGGTGCTTATAGAATGTGTGGCCAGACTCAGATAAATCAATATGGGATATTGATGTTATTTGCACGAACAAGGCTATTCCATGGATCGAGAAACTATGGATTGGATATACGAGTGTGACTTGTATGTCTTGTGTCCAATCCGGATATAGAGACAAAGGGATGAGATAACACTTGCACAAGGTTTGTCAGATCACTGATGATTTATATTAGTTGGGTGGCATGGATGTGTTGCAAGACATCGCTCCATGTTAGTAATCGTTACAACCAACTAAGTAGAAACATATGGGGTCACACGCCATATGGATTAAACTATTCTTGGGAATTAATTAATATGATTAATTAAATTGAAGGATCAATACGCAACTACTTGCAAACTTATTAGGACTAATTTGCAAGTTGGACTAATCTGTGTATGGACAGGATTAGGCGTGGGGACTTTATATAGTTAACAAGGAGTTGTTGGACTATATAAAGGACACTCCTAGCTTATTTTCTCACTAATGCTCATAACATACATTGAGTGAGAGAGAAAAAATAAAGGAGAGAGAGCAAGACAAGACAAGGCCGAAGCCAAGTCTCGTCCCCCCCCCCCCTCTACCCTTCGGCCCAGAAGAGGTCGAGCCTCTTTTGGTCTTCGTTGCATGATTCTTCTCCTTCCTTCTTCCACCGGTTGCTAGCACAAGACGTGGAGGAATCTAGATCTTGATCCTAGGCGTGGACTAGCTGTAGGGACGCAAACAATATTTTGCGTTTGAAGTCATCCCAGGAGACAAGCAAGGTAATTGTTACTAGAACATTTACTATCGTTATGATGTCTCTTCCTGTGATCCTTGGAGGGTCTTGTGCGAATCTTAATTATTATTTTTCCGTTCTGTAATTCGTTACAAAACCCTACACCTTCTTGTACAGTTTTTAGCAAGAAAGAAGCAATCCACCCCGGTGTATGAAAATACACTCGACCACATGGGAGCACATTGTCACACGCAATGCTACTTGGGGATTGCACATTTGAAGAGAGCATACAGAGCTTGAATGGTTAACAACTTCCATTGAGAATTTTCTGGCGACCGGTCAACGGTCCTTCTCTTCCGGAATCTACAGAAAAGTCGGCACCTGTAAGAACTGACTTCGGGTGCACATGTTAAATTTTTGTCTCTCGCTTTATTTTATAAGTATACTACCAACTGGTTGACAGACGACCAGTCTTTGAGAAAGCAAGCAAGTGGCTCTCTCAACCATCAGTCAGTCCAGCAGTCGGTCGTATCGGTCGAGCCACCGCTCAACACCGGTTGTCCAGTTCCAAGACGATGAGGCACCGTAGCTCATCCAATCCAGAATTTATGTATGATGATTACTTCCATGAGGACATGACACCATCCATTGTGGGGTGGTGTCATTGTAACTTCATTAGTTTTATTTTATTTTAACAAAAAAATAAAAAGTTCAATTTTTTTTTTTTTAGGTTGGGCAAAGTATTTAACTTTAAACTAGAGAGAGCTTAATGATAGAAAATTTCCTAAACTGAACGAAGCTGCGAGAATCTTTCTAGGGGAGTTTATAGAGAAAATGCACTTCAGAAAATGCAAGTAGCTGTCTCCCGAGCCATTTATCCGACTAGCTTCCAGACCACCGTCACCAGGTAGTCGTCAACCTGCCATCAAGATCACCACATCATTTGGTGGAGTGATAGGCCATAGGGGACCTCGCGTCCTTTCTCGCGCCTTAGTCGACTAGTGATCTGCCTTGATCCTTTATCTCTTTTCTTGATAACCACTTGACCTAGGAAGCCGTTTTTTGATACTCGACTCATTTTTAGTATTGTGACATTTCCTACGTGTCACGGTAAGATGGAGTTGAGTTAAGGGGGATTGCAGGGTTAGAACATATTTTTCATATTCGATAGTGGATGAGCTTTCAATTTTATACTTGAGGGTGTGAAAAGGTGAGATAGTGACAGCAGCACACTTCCGAGTGGCGGTGACTTACGAAATTACAGCGTGAGTACGGGAGGAGAGCCTTAGTGCGTGGCATTTCTTTTCGCACGACTGGGCGCCTTGGGTTGACAGGGTTCTAATTGGTGGTCCAGTTGTTCTATTTAAATATCTTTGGAGTGAGGAGGATTGGTTGGAAATCAGTGTGGAGGTGGTTGCTTCTGATTTCATTCACAGTATTTTTTGCCACCCCACTTTTTTGTTTATTGCAAAACTGCATGGTTTATATTATTGTTATTTAATGTGTTGTCCCACATTGAAAAACTAATAAAGAAAAGAAAAAATTTGAAAAAAAAGAGAAAAGAAAAGAAAGAAAGAAAAACAAAGAAGAAAAATAAAGACATAAATTTCTGGTACTTAATTGACTTTATTTCAAAACGCCAGGCCAGTAAAATTTTGTAACAATTTCACATTCTTTCACAGTTGTGGCCGCGAGGATGGAACCGGGATGGGAGAAATTGAGTGTCTAGAATCTTAGGTGATTTATGTCAGTTTTGTCATCTTGGTGAGGGTGTGTGAGATTGGGGTATTTGTGAGTGTGCTGTGACATTTAGAACACTTCCTTTAAATGACTTATCCCACCGTCCCAATGCCGTTAGATTTGCATTACACCCGGAGTAAAAAAAAAAAAGCACGAAAAGTGTGCGTTAGGGATACATTCGGATTGCGTGCCAAGCAGAAGTAAGTAGTGTTCATGCTTGTTCCTAGCCTAGGCTAGCCGCGAGTTCCTCCGATCACTGCAGTTTCGGAAGTCTAGGGGAATATGAGAGCTTGAGGATATTTCAGTTTTAGTTGAAGAGATTTCCCAGCCTCACCAAAAAGATAGAATGTTTTTTAAGTATTTATACTGCTTTTAAATAAATGAAGTTAAAACGCTGTGGATTTATTCAGGATAATATGCAGTGGTAGTATATAGTTGGAGTTTTCTCGGGACGAGAAAGTTTTAGTGTGGGGCTATTTGATAACTTCCATTATTCGTTATATGTGAGCTTATATTGGAATGTACAAAACCGAATTTCCATAAGATTAAGCACATTTTAGCCAACAAAACCTCTGTACTATGAAAAAGATTTTGTTTTAACTTAATCGTGAAGTCGGGGCGTTTTCACGCATGATTTGATGTTAAATGGCAAACATAATCGCTTGGTATAGTTTTTCATGTTTTATTGACTGGAAGGGGTGATTACCGGTAGATTTGAAGCATAAAACGAACTTCGGATGCGACATGAGCTCAAGCAGAGTGAAGAGAAGTAAAGTTGGAGAAGCTAGAATGACCCGTCTTCACTAATTTGATATATCTTGAGTTATACAAGTAATTTTGGGGTGATACCTGCAGAAAATGAAAGTAGACTTCAAGTGATTTCCAATGATAGGTCACAGAGCTAAATCGGAGATCGGGAGAAGAAGTTTCGGCGTTTCAAAGTAGGGGCTATTGTCGAACTGCATCCAGACGCGGAGGGTTGTGTCCAAACGTAAACCATGCGTCGAAAGTAACTTGCGTGAAAAGGCAAGATTGGCATCCAAACGCAAAAATTAAGTCACGAAAGCCAAAAAGGGCCAAAATTGGCTAAGGAATGAACTTGTGAACGCAAGGGCCACGCCCAAACCCAATTGCATTCAAACGCGGGACCAAGCGTTCAAGCACAATAAAGCTGGACAAAATTGGTTAAGTCCGAAGCTGCGTTCAAACATATGATCAACGTTCAGACGCATAAAATGCAGAAAAATGGCTAAGTCAAGAAAGCAGCATTCTGCGTTCAAACGCAGCTGACAGTGTTCAAACGCACCCACTGCATTCCAACGCAAACAGAGGCAAAAATTAAGAATTTTCTCGAGGCGGTGAAAAAAGTCAAACTTCAGCAGAAAAGTCAAAGGCGGCCTAAATTGAGGAAATAAACGGAATTTCAGCACACGACTATGTAAACTTCAGCAGTATATAAACCATATTTGCCCAGCAGTTTGAATCACCAGAAATAAGAGACCCTCAAAGAATATCATAATCATCTTTTGGGGACAGACTGAGCATCTGAGGAGTCGCGGGAATCGCCAGATTTCCGTCACCCGTTTTATTTTCTCTTCTTGCTATGTCAGGTTTTGGTAACTAAATAGGTGAACCTAGGGTTTATGATTTCAGCAACTTAAGTTTATTTTAATTTTAGATTCACGACTAGTTGATACATTAGAGGTTTTGTTTGTAATTCTGTCTTCGGTTTTTACCGTTATGCATGAACGGAGTTGCGAATCTGTTGTGGAGAAACTGCTACAGGTTTAGGGTGAGACCAAGTGGAGAACCTACAAACCTAGCCGACATATAAAGATCATGAAGATCTAGAAGGACTGAAAGGACCCAAATATCTGCAGGTTTGTGATAGGTGCACGAGTCTGAAAAGAGGTTGCGCCACAGGTATGGCATAAACAAACCTGCTGTGTGTTTATGAATCGAAAACACTGAAAAGATGAATAGTAACCCTAGGGTATCCTGGAACTTACTTCTTAATGAGAGTTTTACAATTAAAAACATATTATTGGAAAACTTTCAAAAATACTGTTTTAATTCTGTTTTTTGTTTCAGTTTTACGTTTTTTACTCTTTAAACCCAGTTTCTAATTAAGAAGTAACATTGTCCTCGTGGGATCGATAACTCGGGGTTGAAATACCACTCCTATATTACTTTAGTCGTGAACTTGCGATACCACGTAAGAATGCATGTCAGTTGTAAATGTCTAACGTTACTCCTAGAAGTTTGAAGTGTCTTCATAGTCATAATCATCACTCCAACTTCTTTATTCATAGTGATCTTCATTAATCACTATGAAAATATTTGCATTGGTGCGATTGGAACAATCAAGAAAGATGTGTCCCTTCTTTCCACAGTAGCCTTGAGAATCCTTGATTGGGACATGCGAGCTCTGGAGGGACCGCTGACAGTTTGCTTTACCGGTTTCACTGGAGATGAAGTATATTTCCTTGGTGGCCTAATTTTGAAGAACTGAAAGAATCTTGAAACAAGAGGGAAACTTCTTCTTATATTTTTATGTCAGACTCCAACTGTTCGCCTATATCTTCATCGGACTAGTATTCCTCAATAATCTCATCTCGCTCTTTGTGGTCTTGTGATCAAGGTTCTCTCCTAGAGGATGTTGAGGAACAATCTTCACGGGTGGTGGATTATTATTCTCATAATTTAGAATATTATTGACCAGATCACTGACAGCATAGTAGTTGATCTTCTCTTCTAGGGCTTCCTTGAGCACAATAACCGTGTACTGCCTATGAGAGTTCAAGGAACGCATAATCTTCTTGACAATCTTCTTCCTTTCGATTCCAACGTCCAGTTCAATGGCTTCGTTGCACATAGCTTGCATCCTTCCATAGCAGGAATGGAAAGATTATCCTTTATCCTATCATGCTTCTTCCCATCGATTCATCGGGGCTGCTTGACGATTCTCTTTGATAAGAATTTTTCTTCAAAGGTTGTACTGAGAATGTGCCAAGCTTCTCTTGTTGTGCGGAAAGGTATTATCATGTTGTACTTACTTTCTTGCAATGCATCGTGAATTAATAAGAGTGAATTTCCATTTGCCTTTAAGAGCTTCCGTTTCTCCTTGGTGAGATCTCCAATTGATAGCTCCTTCTTCACGCCTTCCAGCTCACGAGTGGGAGGTACATAACCTGTAAACACAACATCAACAATATCCCAGCCCTTAGACTTAAAACCTTCCATTTTGATCCTCCATCCTAAGTAGTCGATCCCATCAAACATAGGAGGACGACCACCAATACATGAGACTTTTTCTTGGAAAGTTCCATGTTATCTTGGATATTTACATTAGTTTAATTAAAAATATATATATAAACTAAGGTAATCAGTGCTCTGATACCAATTGAAGAAGGAGGTGAGAGCACAAGAAAAGACAGTAAACTACGCGAATATGAGTGTGTCTTCTCCTATACGCCCTCAATTCGCGACACTACGTGATACGAAGAAAGACTATAATTGTAGAGCCAATTGGAACGGTTCTTGTAGGACATATCAATAGATCGAGTGATAGACAAGAATAAAAAACATGGTCTATTCTAAATTACAAAAACTGCATAAAGATAAAGAAAATGTAATAGTATAACTTTAAGCATAGAACTAATCTAGCAGTTATAACAGTTATACGAAAAGTAAAGACACGGCACACAAGATTTTTACTGTGGGAAAACCTTCAATGTGTTCTCTGCCTAAGAAGTATAGTTAGGAGTAAAACCCTACATGCTAGAACCAATAAGTTCTAAAGAATTTATTGCACGAAACTTGTGATACAAGATAGGTAACGAGCTGTCCTTCGGGCCAACTACTCTTCACACTACCTTTTCCCTATCTAGTTTTATGAAATATCTTGTGTAGCACCCCACGCCTGTAGAAATTGAAGCCTCGCTTTAATGTAGTCGATGATAGCACACAAACTCCTCGAGCTAGTGAACTAAATACATGGAGCACCTCGTACAGGAGTGTACCTAGTACAATTCCTCTAGTAGTCCTTTAAGTGAACAACTCTATCGTCGTGTAGTTCATGAGTGGACAACTGTGTAAGAACGATAGGATTTGCACCTGTAGAATAGGAGACTCTATACAACACTAAAGAATCCTTGACCTAATAGATACATAGAGACAAGGACTAAGGCTGACTCTACACGTACCAAACAGGGGAAACAAACTTCATATCTGACAGGAACATATATAACAGTTCGGGATAACAAATCAATAATCAAACTAGACTCTAGGATAGTTTTAAGAGAGAAATATTATTGTTCAGATTATGTGAGACATCTATAAGAAGAGAACATCTAAAAAACATATCTCATGCAAAACCAAACTAAGAAAAAAATTTAAATAACATTGGTTTAGTCTAACAATTAAGAACTCGATTCTAGACACAAGTAAACTAACAGAAGATTGTTCTAGATCAATTGACGAAGAATGATCTAGAGACTCAATGAATAACTATATCAAAAATACTTGGATTAATCCTAGATAAGTTTTCAACAACTTTTGATGAAGACTCAGAGTTGAGGGAAGCTGAAGCGTCACTGCATGCAGCAGGGATGTCCAACCATCGGCCTGGGAAGCTGAACCGTCGACTTGGGAGGCTCCTGAGAAGATGGTTGAACCTCTTGAAGAGCTCTCTCTCTATCATGTGTATGAGTGCCTGACCTAATAACGCTTCTGCTTAAGCTTAGCTCAACTCTAAGTCTATATTTATAGAAGAGATTACTTGGTTTCTAAGAAAGAGAGTTCTAGGAAAAATTAATTTTGAATCTAGAATTAAAGAAATATATTTAAAGTTCAATTCTTATTTAGAATAACCAATTAATAATAAAAGAGTTTTACTTACAAAGAAAATCTAATTTCCATAAATTAAGATTCATTCATGATTTCCAATTCTAGATAAAGTAACTAATATAAAAATGATCTTTTCAGAAAAAAAAAATCAATTTACTTAAAATAGAAATTAAGCTACCAAAAACTCTTCTTTAATATTTATGAAAAGATTCTTAATCAATATAAATCAAATCTCCATAAGAATTTTGGAAAAGGAATAAAAGCAATTAATAGTTTTGGCCGAAATCAGCGTGGGAAGAATTAATACATGGTTGAATCCTAAAGTGATAAACTTGCTATGTTCTCTTTTGTTTTATACTGAAACTCTACCAATTAACTTTAAATAGAAAACTGATTAAGTTCATAAAAGAGTTCTAATAAGAAAATAAATTTTAGTGTTCATTATCATTAAATATATTATTTACATAAAAGATATATTGTATTCCTAATTCAACTCTCTTTTCTTGGAAGATAAGGAATGCAATCCTAAAAAATCTCTAAGAAGAGTAAATGACTGACTGAAACTGCTAAAAGAGCTAAACAAAAGAAATGAGTCTACAAAACCCTAGTATGGCCGCCCCGGGATGTGCACGCCACCAAGGGACCCGTGCATGCCCTATGCGCGCCAGACAGTAATTCGACTGCTCTTTGGTCCTTTTCCTCTTTTGCGATGTTGACAGTTTAGTCGAAAGAGACATGTATTGAAGCTACATAAATAATCCTAAACCTAAGAATGATTCAGAAACTTCTAGGAAAATACCTAAAACCCAGTGATCACATAACATATGATTTCTGATCAATTCTTGCTGGACTAGATTCAAGGAGCCTGAATTGTATCTAAAGAGTATCTAAATAAAGAGACTCGAATCATCTATAATACTCTTATACAATGCACTACGTGATCTAAGTTACTTTGTTCCTGAATTGACAAACAATAAGAAACAGTGCAGGATCCTAGATTGAACACGATCTGAAACGTCCTGGTTCACAATTATACGCTCGTACTCCCGTGTGCCCATCGGCTCAACATCTGCTTTTACACTCTTCCTCCTGTCTCGTCTCCAATCAAATCACACTCAAGCACATGCTTCCATAGACGTCGCCACCACCAATTTACTATTAAAAACGGTGAGATTCGCCACGAAAAGTACCTGACCCTTCACCTCTAGGGTTTTGTAACAGATTACTCGGCGGAATAAAACAAATAATGATCCTCACAAGAACCTCCAAGGATCACATGACTAGACATCATAACGATAGTAAAGGATTTAGTATCAAATACCTTGTTTGTCTCCTTAGATGACTCCAAACGTAGTGTTCACGTCTCTACGGACAGTCCACTCCTTGGATTAAATCCAGATCCTCCATACCTTTATGCTAGCTTGGGATGGAGGAGGAAGAAGAAGAATCACGCAAGCCGAAGCAAAAGAGGGGGAGGCACCCTCCTTAATGCCGACGGGTAGAGGAGCGGCACTAAGGGGGTTCGGCCCTCAAGTTTTTTGTCTCTTTCCTTTCTTTGTTCTCTCCATGTGTTATAACAATTATAACACTCTCCTGAGAAAATAAGCTCGGAGTCTTTTTATATAGTCTAACAACTCCTTGTTAACTACATATTAGCCCCTCTCCTAATCATGTCCTTACATGGATTAGTTCTCCTTGCAAACTAGTCATAATCATGTCTATACATGAATAAGTCCACCTTGGAAATCCTAATCATGTCTATACATAGATTAGTCCACCTTGAAAATTAGTCCTACTAAGTTTGCAAGTGGTTGCGCATTGATCATTCTATTTAATTAATCATATTAATTAATTCCCAAGTCTGATCTAATTCATATGGAGTGTGACCCCATAGGTTTCTACTTAGTTGGTAGTAATAATTACTAACATGGAGCGGTGTCTAGCAACACATCCATGCCACCCAACTAATAGAAATAGTCAGTAATCTGACAAACCTTGTGCAAGTATTGTCTCGTCCCTTTGTCTCTATATCGGGATTGGACACGAGAGTCACACTCGTATATCCAATCCATAGTTTCTCGATCCTAGGAATAGTCTTATCCATGAAGATAACATCTATATCCCATATTGATTTATCTGATTCTGGCCAAATATTCTATTAGCACCATCCCTCGAGTGGTCGTGTATATTTGCTCCCGTTATGTGGGAAGGAAAAATCCAATCTACATCACTACCATCTCTAAGCTTGCTTCCTATAGTGTCTTATTAACGCATTTATAACTACCCAGTCACGGTGTAGTGTTTGACGATATCAAAACACAATATCACAACTAGAGGATCTAGTGACTTCAAGTCTAAGGATGACAATACTGTTGTCACTACGAGAAGCACTTGTGACTTTACATAACTTGTATGTAGCTTTCTCGTTGTTGGTCAATCCAGTATGCCATTACCCCTAATGCATACCCATGTGCTAGACTTGATATCTTTAGATCGATTTACCCCATACTAGTCTCGATGCAAAACAGTCATCCTATTAACTGTAGTACTCGACTAGGGATATTTAAGAATGTAACATTTATAATCTAAGGATTTCATTCATGTTAACATATCTCCATATCGATAACATATTGAATAGTAAGTCCATATAAATGTCACAAGAAATAGATTGCCTCTAGGTCATATTTCCAACATCACCTACCACCACCCAATCTTCAATCCAGCTCTCGACTATCTCAACTCACCATTGGTGTCACCACTCCATTTATACTGGTTATCCGATACCGTCGGTTCAGACCCATCGACAACAAATCCACACCCTAATGACCCACAAAACTAACCACGAAACACACGATGTCCCATTCTTCCCTTTATGAACACAGTCGCACAACCCTATAGCCAAACCAACCACAAGCACCAACATGCCTTGCTAATCGATTCGCCATAACCACGGTGCAACTGTACATGTCGTCGCTTTTTTGTGACGACTGCAACAACGGATTAGGGACTGACTATAGAGATTCAGAGAGAGATAGGAAGAGCCATAAACCAGTTGGATAAGGATGTCTAGATACAGATGCTTAGTCGAAACATTCTCTCCTTTTTCTGCCTGATTTAGGTGTTTTCGTATTTGCAACATAATTTTTAATTTTCTTTCCTTTTCCATTTATTATCTTTTTATCTTATTGTACATCCAAACTGGAAAAAAAGACTTCCATCATTTTTTATTTTTTTTGGAGAAGAGATTTTGCATTATTTTGTTTTCCTTTCCATGTTACTTCCATTTTTCATACTCTAAACGCACTAAGAGCGTACGTGAAAGTTATTTACACTCAAATCCATTTCATATGTTATAGTGTTGGTGCTTCCTTCTCTTATGGAAAACAGAAGGCGTGGTGTTACCAAAATTCACTCGTAGCGAATTGCAAGTCTGGTCAATCTTTCAAACCTGGAACACTAACGATCAAGATGGCTAAATTTGGCAATATAAAATTATTTATGTTATGAAACTCACGATCACTCATGTCTATCTAACGATGAAAGAAAGATGCAAAACACACAATTTAACGTGGTTCGTTAGCATAATATATGCTAAGTACATCCATAGGGAAGAAAGACCTTTATTCAACGAGCAGAAACGATCCAAGATGTTTACTTATGTTCATAGGACCCCAAAGGATCCTTTTATACGCCCTAAAACCGTCCCAACCCAATAAGGAATGGTTTCCAGCCTTATTAGCCGCCTCCAGGATGTGTTCGTGTGAAGAGCACGTTCCTTCGTGCGAAGACCTTTTGTGTCTTCATGCGAAGACCTTCGTGCTTTGCGATAGCCCACCTATCCACGAACACCTTCTGATTCATGGCCTTTTCTGTAATGTCTTCGTGTGAAGACAACATGTCTTCGTACGAAGACGTCATGGGCTTCACTTCTTTGCGCTCCTTTCAGTGTCTTCTACTTCAAGGCACTACTCCTTACAAATCTCCACATTGACTTGAAGTATCTTGTCTGCAACAAAGTCTTCCTCCTCCTTGCGAACAAAGATTTACCCGATGTCTCCCATCAAGGAGATTCCCTGGACCCACCGGGTCCAACATGCCCCTAAGGGCTCACTGGCTTATTAATGTTGAGCAATTCCAGACAATGCTAGAACGTGCTCTCTGAAACTGGCTTGGTGAACATATGCGCGTGGTTGTCAGTAGTCCCCACCTTCATCCTGCTTTCACTTCTCAGAATATGATACATGACGTCAATATGCTTGGTCCTTTATTATGAACCTAGGTCTTAGTCAAGAAAATTGCACTCAAGCTATCAAAGTAGACTATCATCTGATCTTGAAGTAGCCCTAAATCATTGACCATTTCCTTAAGCCAGGTTTCCTCATTTGCTGCTTCTTTTATAACCATATACTCTGCCTTCATTGTGGAAAAAGTCATCGTCGGCTGTAGCATCACTTTCCAACTCACAACATATGCTCCCAGAGCAAACACATAGTCAGTCATTGATCTTCTACTATCAATATCCCATGCATAGTCTGAATTCGAGAAACCAGCTACCAAGATGTTTTCATTAGCCCCATAGCATGGGCCAATGTCTGATGTACCTTTAAGATACCTGAATATCTGTTTCACCGTCTGCCAATGGTCCTTCCCTCGATGAGCCATAAAACGACTAACCAAACTAACATCGAATGCTATGTTCGGTCGAGTGTAGACCAGAGCATACATGAGACTTCCAACCGCGATAGCATATGGAACCTTGGACATGTACTCCTTCTCCTCCTCAGTCCGAACAGTGTACATTCCTAGCTTGATGTTAGTTGTCATAGGAGTATCTATAGCCTTAGCTGATAACATATCAAATCTTGCCAATATCTTCTTGATGTATCCTCGCTGTGACAAGAAAAGCTTATTCTTCTTCCAGTATAGATATATCTCAACTCCTAGTATTTTTTGAGCAGCCCTTAGATCATTCATCTCGAATTACGCTCTAAGGGACCTCTTCAGTTCTCTTATTTCCTTGGTATTCCGAGTTGAGATTAGAATATCATCCACATACAGAACTAGGTAGATATGTGATCCACTTTCCAACATCTTGTGATACACGCAAAAATCATACTCGCACTTGTGGTAACCAATCTTCAACATGAAGCTGTCAAACCTACTGTACCATTGCCTCAGTGATTTCTTAAGTCCGTAGAGAGAGCTTTTCGGTTTTCACACATGTTCTTCTTTTCCGGGAACTTGGAACCCTTTCGGATGACTCATGTATATCTCCTCTTCCAACTCTCCACGTAGAAAAGTTGTCTTTATGTCAAGCTCTAGGTCGTGGTGTGCCACTAAAGCTAGCAGAACCCGGATAGAAGAGTTTCTGACCACAGGTGAGAATATCTCTTTGTATACAACCCCTTATTTCTGATTGAACCCTCTTGCAATTAGCGTTGCCTTATACTTGATTCCCTCCCCGGCTGTAGTTCCTTCCTTTCTTCTGAAGACCCACTTGCAACTAATTATCTTCCTTCCCACTGGCAATTTAACAAGCTCCCAAGTCGATTTCCTTCTAGGAGACTCCATCTCTTCTCCCATCATAGCAATCCACTGTGCTGACTCAGAACTAGATATAGCGGCCGTGTAGGTGGACGGCTCATCCTCCACCTCCTCCGCTACATGTAATGCATATCCCACCATACGAACATCTTTGTATCTCGCCGAAGGCTTTGTAACTCTCCTTGGTCTTCCCACATCAATACTCTGATGATCCGGTTTCTCTGGTAGAGACGCATCCTCACTATCAGACTCTTCTGGTTCTTCCTCTTCGGCTTTCGGCAACGATGTAGGGATTTCGAAATCCTAAGGATCAGTAGGATCCGATGTAATATCACGTCCCACATCGAAATATTGTGGACTGATATTGTGGATTAGATGTATATATGGTTGGGAGATTGTGGCATCATGTCCCACATTGGAGATTTGTGAGTCTGACATTTGGTGTATGGTAAACGTTGTGGATTACTACTAGCACCTTCAAGGCTTAGGTATTTTTATCCGGTGGTACGGGTAAAGAAGTTGTTGGGACAATAATCCACAGGTGTTGCAAATGATATCAGAGCCAACCCTGGTCCCGCAAGGGCTCTGTGGCGGTTTGCCGCCAGCCAAGGGGATACGTGACTGGGCAAACTCCACGAGGACGTCGAGTATATATGGTGGGGGGGTTGTAATATCCCACCCCACATCGAGATATTGTGGATTAGATGTATATATGGTTGGGAGATTGTGGGATAATGTCCCACATTGGAGATTTGTGAGTCTGACATCGGGTATATGGTAAACCTTGTGGATTACTACTAGCACATTTAAGGCTTAAGCATTTTTACCCGGTGGTAAAGGTAAAGAAGTTGTTGGGGTAGTAATCCACGGGTGTTACATAAGGCTCTCCCTCCACCTTCTTCTCTGCACCCCCAACCTCTATCTCTACGGAATTCTTCAACATAGGACTCTCATCAAAGACTACACTTCTGCTAAGTATGATCTTGTTGTTTACACATATCTTGAAACCCTTCACACCTCTTCCGAAACCCATGAATACTCCCTTCTTAGCTCTTGCTTCTAGTTTGCCATTATCAACGTGATAATAAGAAATGCAACAAAAGACTCTCAAATCCGAATAATCCACTGCTCTACCAGACTAGACTTTGATAGGAATCTTGCATCCTATACCTGTTTCCGGGCTCCGATTCACGAGATAGCATTCCATGGAAACTGGTTCTCCCCAGAAACCTCTAGAAAGACCTACATTCGAAAGCATACATGCTGCTTTCGCCAAAAGTGTATGATTCATTCTCTCGGCTACACCATTCTGCTGTGGTGTGTTCCGAACAGTGTGATGGCGAGCAATACCCTGATTTTTGTAAAATCCATCAAAATCTGATGAACAGAACTCCAAGTCATTGTCCGTGTGCAGCCTCTTCACCATCTTTCCCACCTGATTCTCTACTAAGGTCTTCCACACCTTCAATTTTGCGAAGGCTTCACTCTTGTGTTTCATTACGAATATCCAAGTCATCCTTGAGTATTCGCCTATGATTCTCAAAAAATACATGTACCCGCCAATCGCCTCAACTCGAGATGGACCCTAACAATCTGAATGGATGTAATCAAGAGTACCTTTCGTTCTATGAACCGCCTTATGGAACTTGCTAAGCTGTAGCTTCCCATACACGCAGTGCTCACAAAACCCTAGGCTCTGGGGCGCATGCCCAGTGAGATAGCCTTTCTTCTAAAGTTCCTGCATTCCACGTTCACTCATATGACCGAGCCTCATATGCCATATCTTGGTTGGATCAGCTTCCTTAGTCTCGGTCGTGACAACTCCGACAGACCATGTGATGGCCGAATCATGTGGTACATACAAAGTCCCATCCTTGACTACCTTGAGTAGCACATCCGAGTGTAGATGCATAATCATCCACCTTCACCCTTGAAGCTAAATCCCTTGCTTTCGCGTAGACTCAAAGAAATTAGATTCTTTGTGACAAGCGGTACGTGTCTAACATTCTTAAAAGTGCATGTCTTTCCATCATAAGTCTTCAATCTCACTGAACATTTTCCTATGACCTTGAAAACAACTATGTTTTCTATATGAACGGATCCTCCATCTGCGCGGTTGTAGCTTGAAAATAGTTCTCTGTTAGAACAGATATGATAAGAAGCCCCAGAGTCAAGAAACCAAGAATCCAATTAATGTGCGACATCATCTGCTAGTAGAACAAAATCATCCTCAGACGAATTCCCCTTCTCATCCATTGTTGCAGAGCAATTATGTCCCTGTTGACCTCGTTTTGGGCAATCTCTCTTCTAGTTCCCTTTCTCCTTGCACCAAGAACAGACATCCTTGGGTAACTTAGGATCTGAGAGCTGCTTCTTCTTATTCTTCTTATCCTTCTTGCTTCCACCGGTTTCCGTCAAACCGGAAGCATGGTCCTCTGTACCTGTGCCTGCACCCTTATGGTGTGGTTCCCTAGCATAGAGCGCCGATCTGACCTCCTCTAGGGATAAGTCGTCATTGTTCACAATGAACAACTGAACAAAGTTCTCATATGATGGAGGTAACGAGATCGATAACGAAAGTGCGGCATCCTCATCACCCACCTTCTCCCAAATATTAAAAAAATCTAAAAGAATTGTATTCAATTGATCAGTATGGTCTTTGTGAACCTTACGTTCGAGCATACGCAAAGTGAAGAACCTTTTCTTTAGCATCAACTTTCTAGTGAGACTCTTCGTCATGTACAGACTCTCCAACCTGAGTCAAAGACCCGCTGCTTGCTTCTGATCTGCGACCTCGATGATCATGTCATCCGATAAGCATAACATAATGTTTGAATGCGCCTTCTCCTCCATCGCCTTGAACTCGATGTATTAATATCCATGACTCCCTTGTCCGCGGTCAAATGTGCCCACAAGACCTGCGATTTATGCAAAGCCTCCATCTTTATCTTCCACATACTGAAGTTGTTCCCTCTTTCGAACCTGTCGATCTTCAACATCAATCCGGACATCGTTCTTGGTGGAGTAATCTCGACCTAATCTCACATGCCTCAGGAACGATGAAAGAAATATGCAAACACACAATTTAACGTGGTTCGTTAGCACAATATATGCTAACTACATCCACGGAGAAGAAAGACATTTATTCAACGAGGAGAAACGATCCAAGATGTTTACATATGTCCATAGGACCCCAAATGATCATTTTATACGCCCTAAAACCATCCCAAACCAATAAGGAATGGTTTCCAACCTTATTAGCCTCCTTCAGGATGTGTTCGTGCGAAGCGCACATTTCCTTCGTGCGAAGACCTTTTGTGTTGTGCGAAGACCTTCGTGCTTTGCGACAGCACACCTAATTATGAACACCTTCTGATTCTTGGCCTCTTCTGGGATGTCTTCGTGCAAAGACAACTTGTCTTCGTGCGAAGACATCCTGGACTTCACTTTTTTGCGCTCCTTTGAGTGTCTTCTACTTCAAGACATTATTTCTTACAATTTACACCTCATAGTGTATACAGAAGGAGAATTTAAATTTATATCTGCATATATTGTACATTAAACACTTCGTAGTTGTGGGTAAAATTTCTATTGAGGGATTCAAAGAAGCATATCCCTGTTGTACGGAATTTCATGGGATACCGCTTTTCCGCTTCCGTACGTTCCACTTGCCCGGTTAGGGTCAGCCAGAGGTCAATTTCTCGTAACAGTGCAAATGTAAGAGACTAGCTACTACTCCGGTTGATTGTTCAATTTTGCCATGCATGAACATAAAAATGAATCTTACCCCTTGCTTTACACAAAAGTTCATCTTATCATGTTCTTGGCATAGAGTGAGGTGTCACGACGACGAAGGCAACCTCACAATGATTGCCTCACTAGTGCAAATTGCAGAATGATTATTTTTGTAGGTAAGGTATAGATTACATTCTGTCCTGAAAACACATAATGGCACTTACACCTTATCGTTTATTCCTACTTACACAAAAAATCTTCGAAGTATCTCACCTTCTGACAAATATGCATTAGTCAGATGAAACCCACCAAATTTTACATGCTTGTCAGA
Source organism: Linanthus parryae (assembly GCA_023055425.1). NCBI lineage: Eukaryota > Viridiplantae > Streptophyta > Magnoliopsida > Ericales > Polemoniaceae > Linanthus > Linanthus parryae. The sequence goes on from JALGPY010000051.1 coordinate 914,925, forward strand.
AGGTGAATGGCGCGCCCCACCACTCAGGCATGCCACAATGGTGGGGCAAGCCCCAATGAATACTTTCTCCTTATGCAGGATGATAAATTGTGGGTTTAGTGTGGATTATGGAGTTGATTCATGTTTTGATTAATCTTAACTGATGAATACTTTCTCCTTATGCAGGATGATAAATTCCCCGGCAACGGCGCCAAAAAACTTGACACGATTCAACCGCAAGTGCACGGCTGTCGCGTGTAGTAATATCCGGAAATCCGGGTTTATCGAACCCAAAGGACTTGTCGTGAACCAATTAGTATGATTAACTTTATGTGGGCTAGCAATTGAGAGATTTTTCTAAACTAAATAATTAAAAAGACAAAACAAGTATTTAAATATTAAGATTTAATATGGGAGAAACAACCAGGACACCTCGTTTGGGGGATTGCTAGGATTTTCTTGTTGACGACGTTCTATGATTTGTGAAACACAGACAAAATTCACTTTGCCAATCGAGCAATACTAACTCACCGAGTTACCAAGTGAGCATCCTATGCCTAGTTTAGATTAAAACCGAGTTACCAAGTTCTAATTATCCCTAAACATGCATTAACGATGAATTCTACTCTAACGATCCCATTCGACGTAGCCGAGTTACCAAGCCTATGAACGGGTGATTGTTTGATTTTCCGGTTTAACAATTACCGAGTTACCAAATAATTGCAAACTAAGTTCTAGCTAACAAGACGTCTCCAATTAACTAGATAGGATGAAGATCACAAAACAATCATAGCAAACGTAAAATCATCAATTAGGTTTATCAAAACATGAATCTCAATTCATAAAACGCATAATCAATGTGAAAACCCTACCCCAAATTCGGGTCCTGATCTAAGAAGTTTATCTACGCATATTCATGATCACAAATACAAGCGTTCGTGTGATCATGATCAAAAACAAAGAAAAGAAGGAGAAAAGAGATCAAACAAGGTTTCCCAAGCTCCACGATGTGATCCAAGCTCCCAGTTGATGTCCCGTCCTTCAATAATGCGTCTCTCCTCTGAAAATATGACCTAATATGTCTAAAATACGTTCCCTAAGAGTCCCGGGTCAATTAGGAAAGTTTTAAGCATCGTTTCCTTAATTTTGGCCGCCTCTGCACAGTGTCCGTGCACTTGCGACAGCCGTGCACTTGCGGATGATAAATTGTGGATTTCTATAGGGTTTAGTGTGGACATAGCCCCAATGAATACTTTCTCCTCATGCCACAATTTTGCCATGCATGAACATAAAAATGAATCTTACCCCTTGTTTTGAACGTGCAAAAAATTGTTATTGTGTTAATGGCTATGTCTAGCTATGTTTTATATCGGGATTTCTCAAACGGTAGCTAGGGTTTGAAGACGGTTTGGCGGATTATGGAGTTGATTCATGTTTTGATTAATCTTAACTGATGACGTGCTTATTCGCAATGCTTAATTCTCGCTCTTAATTTATCTTTGTATTGTTTGGCCACCAATATGAAGATTATAGGTAATACGTTAGTGAAAACAACGAATTACCCGGATAAGTGAATTAAACACGTAGTAGCAGGTTAGAGGAATCAATGGTTGACTGTGAACTTTGAGTAGAATTATACGTCATTATATGTTTTAGGGCTAATTATAACTTAGTAACTCGATTGTTATTTGACCTAGGCATAGAAAGCTAGCTTGGTAACTTGGTTAGCATTATTGCTCGTTTGGCAATAAAACACCGTCTGTGTTTCAAAACGTAATTCGTTAACGGTATTCACCTAGTGATCCTATAGAAATCCTAATACTCTTCTCTCATATTAATCTCATTTTTAATAATTAATTTGTTATTTCAATTATTAGCTTAGTAAGAAATCCAATTGCTTGCCCACACGAAGTTAATCATCCTAGTTAATTCTCGACAAGTCCTTTGGGTTCGATAAACCTGGATTTCCGGATATTACTACACACGACAGCCATACACTTGTGGTTGGATCGTGTCAGAAATAACTCCCAAGTGGTTCGGACCCCATAGGGGACCGCCCCTCCTCTTCCTTGCCGCCCAAGGTAGCCACGGCCAAGGGGTTGAGCCTCGCTAGCGCATGGCCTAGCCGTGTGGGCTAGGGGCCGGCCGACCCAAGGCTTGTGGCGGTCCTTTATTTCGGCCATAGTGATGTTGGGCCCTCTTGAACCGTTTTGACCCTAGTATGTCCAAAATCAACTAAAATTGACCAAGCGCATTAAAATTGTATTTTAACTGTTTATGTGCTTTTTGCATGGTGATTGGATTTAGCCTTAGATGTGTTGTTGTGAATGTTTAATTTTTGTGGTTTGTTTTTACGGCCTGCGAACCGGTAAAATTAATGTAATAGTTAATTAGGTTTTACGACCTGCGAGCCGATCTTCTTCTCAACTTGTGAGGTCTTTCTATTTAGTATAGATGCTAGCTAGTATTAGATATAATAGATGATAGTCAAGACACGGAGACGAAGAAGCCTGAAGAATTAAAGGACCGCAAGATGGAGCATTCCACAAGGCTAAGGAGCATGGAACATTCCACAAGCTATGGAGCATGGAACAAAAGATAGAGGCACATGGAGATGAGCTTGCTATTTTAGGGTTCATAGATATTCTCATTGGATTGGGAATATCTTAGTTTAGAGGTCATATCCGTATCACATTTATTTTTGTTTGTGGTTGTTTATTTATTGTCTTATTATTTATTCTTGGGTATCGACGATGCATGCAAAATTGATAATAAGATAATTAACAACCAGGATCTTTTATTTGTGAGTTATCCCAACTCAAAATAAGTAGATCAGTTGATATGGATCAACAAAGCAATTAAAATTAAAGGAAAAATCACTCAAATTTAAATATTGCGTTTTGCCTTCTCGTTACTTAAACACTCATCATGATCATGATTTACCAAGCTCGTGCGTGCCAAAGCAGGGCGACTTGGTTCATCATGATGTGATGTGATGACACAAGCAAGCAATGTACAACTGTTTGAGTAAGAGGTTGGACGCAACTGGGTGGTTTTAATAAGATTAAAAGCCTAGAGGCAACCAATTGGGATTATCTCTGGGATAGATAAATAAGGAGTTATTTGCCCAATTTAACCAAGCGTTGCATAAGGATGCATTTGTAAATGTTCCTACCTAAATAACAATTTTTTGGGTGACTTGCCAAAGCAAGCTAAAAAAGAAGTGAAATATGAATCTTGGCCCTACTAGAAAATATAATGATATTTTTCACATTAATATTGAGGGTTATTAATTCGAGAAAAATAATGGAGCTATGTTTAATAATCTATCCATTATTAAGAAAAGAAACTGTACACTCTAGAGGAAGAAGTTCCTGCAGGTCCTTAAAATAATACCCCTGCAGCCCTGGAGGCGCATCAAAAGTTCGCTGACGATGCTAATGATGTGGCCTGCAATATGCTTTGCACCATGAACTCTGAACTTCAGAAGAAACATGAGAACATGGTTGCGTTTGATATGATCATTCACTTGAAGTAGCTCCTCGAATAGCAGGCAAGGGTTGAGCGGTATGAAATTTCAAGGCATTGTTCAAATGTCATATGTCAGAGGGAAACCCAGTGGGGCCCCACGTGCTCTGTATGATCGGGTAGATTGAGAGCCTCACATGCCTAGGGTTTCCCATGGGCCAAGAGCTGGTGACTGATCTCATCTTGCAATCGTTTTTGGATAGTTATGGACAGTTCATCATGAACTATAACATGAATGAGATCGTCAAGCCTCTGCCAGATCTACTCAATATGTTGAGGACAGCTGAACAAAGCATCAACAAGGGAAAGGGCAAGGCCATAATGATGGTTAGCAAATGAAAGAGCAAAAAGTTTGCTTCCACCTCCAAAGGGAAAGGCAAGTCAGGTGCAAAACCAAAGGAAGCTGCCCTCAAACCTGCTTGTGGCGTTTACAAGGGCGTGACTAAGGGTGATTGTCACTAATGGAGTCAGCCTAGACACTGGAAGAGGAACTGCCCAAACTATTTAGAGGATAAGAGGCTTGGAATAGTGATTCCACCACCACCAGGTATTTTTGTTATACATGTCAATTTAACTCTCTTCATCTTGGGTATTGGATACTGGATGTGGATCTCACATTTTTCGAAATGGATCTAAATAGAAGTAGAAGATTGGCCAAAGGGGAGATATATATATATATATATATATATATATATATATATATATATATATATATATATGCGCGTTTGGAATGGATCAAAGGTTGCTGCATTGGCCGTGGGCGTGTACGAGCTGTCTTTGCCTTCAGGATTAGTTTTAGTATTAAATAATTGCTATTTTGTGCCTGCTATGAGCAGAAACATTATTTCTACTTCTTGTTTGGACAAGAACGGTTTGCTATTTCAATAAAGGACAATTGTTGCTCCATTTATTTGATAGTATTCACTATTGTAGTGCGCAATTATTTAACCGATTATATATCCTTGATCTACGCAATCCTGTCTATAACTAAATACCAAGAGGATTAAAATGAATGATTTAAATCCTGCTTATCTATGGCACTATCTTCTAGGCCATAAAAACGAGAAACGTGTATCTAGACTCCATAAGGATGGATTTCTAGACTCATTTGATTTTGAATCATATGAGACATGTGAAGCTTGTTTATTTTGAAAGATGAAAAAGTCCCCGTTCAATAAGAAAGGTCCGAGGACTAGTGAGCAATTGGCGCTCGTTCATACTGATGTGTGTGGGCCATTTGTCACGCCTTCCAGGGGTGGTTACGTCTATTTCATTACGTTTACTGATGATTTCAGTAGATATGGATTTGTTACCTTATGAAGGCCAAATCTGAATCCTTTGAAAAGTTCAAATAATTCAAGAATGAAGTAGAGAAGTAGCTTGGCAAAAGTATTAAGGCTCTAAGATGGGATCGTGGAGGAGAATACTTGAGCCAAGAGTTTGACAACTATCTGAGTGTGTTTTATCTTCTCCCAACTCACTCCACCCGGAACGCCACAATTGAATGGCGTGTCCGAGAGGAGAAATCGAACACTGTTAGATATGGTTCAATCTATGATGTGTCAAAATGATCTTCCATTATCATTTTGGGGATACGCTCTAGTGTGTGTAGCTTTCACCATTAACTGTGTTCCATCTAAATCGGTCATGAAGACTCCATATGAGATGTGGAGTGGGGGGCGTCCCACAGTGTCCTTCATAAGGATTTGGGGTTGCGATGTTTATGTAAAAAGTTTACAATGAGACAAGCTCGAGCCCAAGTCGGATAAGTGTAAGTTTGTGGGATACCCTAAGGAAACTAAGGGATATTATTTCTACAATCCAACCGAGAACAAAGTGTTTGTTGCCTGGTCCGGCGTGTTTCTAGAAAGAGAGTTTGTCTCTGAGAAGCAAGTGGGAGGATTGTAAATCTTGAAGAAATTCAAGAAACACAAACCAGTGATCCTACTATGGACCATGAATAGGAACCACAAGATGTTGTGGATGAACCTGTTCAAGTAACACAAGAGCTTCGTAGGTCCAGTAGAGTGCGCCAGGAGCCAGAGAGGTATGGACTTCTCGTGACTGAGCTTGGTGACGTATTGCTCACAGATGATGAGCTTCTACCTATGGAGAGGCTATGAAAGGGCCGGACTCTCAGAATTGCTTAAAGCCATGGAATCCGAGATGGAATCCATGTATACCAACATAATATGGACTTTGTGGAACCACCCCAAGGGGCGCGGCCCATAGGGTGCAAATGGGTCTTAAAGAAGAAGACCGACATGGATGGTAATGTGATTACCTATAAGGGCCGATTGGTGGCAAAAGGATTTAGACAGATTCATGGTATAGACTATGATGAAACATTTTCACCCGTCGCGATGACCAAATCCATCCGATTCCTACTTGCTATTGCAGCTTACTACGACTATGAGATTTGGCAGATGGATGTCAAAACTGCATTTATGTATGGAAACCTCCTCGAGGATGTGTACATGACAAAACCTGAGGGTTTTGTGGATCCAGAGCATGCAAATAAAGTCTGTAAGTTGCAACGATCCATTTATGGATTGAAGCAAGCTTCTCGGAGCTGAAATCGACGTTTTGATGAAGCAGTCAAAGACTTTGACTTCATCAAGAACGAAAATGAATCTTGCGTCTAAAAGAAGGTTAGTGGGAGCTCTGTTGTATCTGGTCTTGTATGTGGATGACATACTACTCATTGGAAACGACATTCCCATGCTGCAATTTGTGAAAGATTGGCTAGGAAAGTGTTTCTCAGTGAAGGACTTAGGGGATGCAGCTTATATACTTGGTATCAAGATCTTTAGAGATAGATCGAGGAAACTGCTAGGCCTAAGTCAAAGTACATATATAGACAAGGTGCTGAATCGGTGAAACATGCAAGATCCTAAGAATGGATTCTTGCCCATGTCGCATGGAATCACTCTTTCTAAGAATGATTGTCCTTCCAATGATATTGAGAAGGACCGCATGAGTCGGGTTCCCTATGCTTCGGCTATATGGTCCATCATGTACGCCATGTTATGTACTAGACCAGACGTGTCATACGCGTTGATATATGACAAGCAGATATCAGTCTAATCCGGGTGAGAGCCACTGGATAGCGGTCAAGAACATCCTCAAGTACTTGAGAAGAACAAAGGATGCATTCTTGATCTATGGAGGGGAGGAAGATTTGCGTGTAAGGGGTTACACAGATGCAGGCTTCCAAACCGACAAAGACAATTTTAGATCGGAGTTTGTGTATTGCTTGAATGGAGGAGTTGTAAGCTGGAAGAATTCCAAGCAAGAGACGGGTTGCTGATTCTACAACTGAGTCTGAGTACATTGCTGCGAGTGGCGCAAAAAAGGAAGCTATTTGGATTAGGAAGTTCATTACTGAGCTTGGTGTGGTTCCTAGTATTGTTGATCCAATAGAGTTGTATTGTGACAACACTGGAGCGATCACACAATCAAAGGAACCCAGGTCACACCATAAATCCAAACACGTGCTCAGGAAGTGTTGCTAGACGTCACAGATCCTCTAGTTGTGGAATATTGTGTTTGATATCGTCAAACGCTACACCGTGACTGGGTAGCAATAAAGGCGCTTATCAGATACAATAGGAAGCAAGTTTAGAGATGGTAGAGATGTAGATAGAATTTGTCCCTTCCACATAACGGGAGAAAATATCCATGGCCACTCAAGGGATGGTGCTTATAGAATGTGTGGCCAGACTCAGATAAATCAATATGGGATATTGATGTTATTTGCACGAATAAGGCTATTCCATGGATCGAGAAACTATGGATTGGATATACGAGTGTGACTTGTATGTCTTGTGTCCAATCCGGATATAGAGACAAAGGGATGAGACAACACTTGCACAAGGTTTGTCAGATCACTGATGATTTATATTAGTTGGGTGGCATGGATGTGTTGCAAGACACCGCTCCATGTTAGTAATCGTTACTACCAACTAAGTAGAAACATATGGGGTCACACGCCATATGGATTAAACTATACTTGGGAATTAATTAATATGATTAATTAAATTGAAGGATCAATACGCAACTACTTGCAAACTTAGTAGGACTAATTTGCAAGTTGGACTAATCCGTGTATGGACAGGATTAGGCGAGGGGACTTTATATAGTTAACAAGGAGTTGTTGGACTATATAAAGGACACTCCTAGCTTATTTTCTCACTAATGCTCATAACATACATTGAGTGAGAGAGAAAAAATAAAGGAGAGAGAGCAAGACAATACAAGGCCGAAGCCAAGTCTCGTCCCCCCCCCCTCTACCCGTCGGCCCAAAAGAGGTCGAGCCTCTTTTGGTCTTCGTTGCGTGATTCTTCTCCTTCCTTCTTCCACCGGTTGCTAGCACAAGACGTGGAGGAATCTAGATCTTGATCCTAGGCGTGGACTAGCTGTAGGGACGCAAACAATATTTTGCGTTTGAAGTCATCCCAGGAGACAAGCAAGGTAATTGTTACTAGAACATTTACTATCGTTATGATGTCTCTTCCCGTGATCCTTGGAGGGTCTTGTGCGAATCTTAATTATTATTTTTCCATTGTGTAATCCGTTACAAAACCCTACACCTTCTTGTACAGTTTTCAGCAAGAAAGAAGCAATCCACCCCGGTGTATGAAAATACACTCGACCACATGGGAGCACATTGTCACACGCAATGCTGCTTGGGGATTGCACATTTGAAGAGAGCATACAGAGCTTGAATGGTTAACAACTTCCATTGAGAATTTTCTGGCGACCGGTCAACGGTCCTTCTCTTCCGGAATCTACAGAAAAGTCGGCACCTGTAAGAACTGACTCCGGGTGCACATGTTAAATTTTTGTCTCTCGCTTTATTTTATAAGTATACTACCAGCTGGTTGACCGACGACCAGTCTTTGAGCCAGCAAGCAAGTGGCTCTCTCAACCATCAGTCAGTCCAGCAGTCGGTCGTATCAGTCGAGCCATCGCTCAACACCGGTTGTCCAGTTCCAAGACGATGAGGCACCGTAGCTCATCCAATCCAGAATTTATGTATGATGATTACTTCCATGAGGACATGACACCATCCATTGTGGGGTGGTGTCATTGTAACTTCATTAGTTTTATTTTACTTTAACAAAAAAATAAAAAGTTCAAAAATTAATTTTTTTTTTTAGGTTGGGCAAAGTATTTAACTTCAAACTAGAGAGAGCTTAATGATAGAAAATTTCCTGAACTGAACGAAGTTGCGAGAATCTTTCTAGGGGAGTTTATAGAGCAAATGCACTTCAGAAAATGCAAGTAGCTGTCTCCCGAGCCATTTATCCGACTAGCTTCCAGACCACCGTCACCAGGTAGTCGTCAACCTGCCATCAAGATCACCACATCATTTGGTGGAGTGATAGGCCATAGGGGACCTCGCGTCCTTTCTCGCGCCTTAGTCGACTAGTGATCTGCCTTGATCCTTTATCTCTTTTCTTGATAACCACTTGACCTAGGAAGCCGTTTTTTGATACTCGACTCATTTTTAGTATGGTGACATTTCCTACGTGTCACGGTAAGAGGGAGTTGAGTTAAGGGGGATTGCAGGGTTAGAACATATTTTTCATATTCGATAGTGGATGAGCTTTCGATTTTATACTTGAGGGTGTGAAAAGGTGAGATAGTGACGGCAGCACACTTCCGAGTGGCGGTGACTTACGAAATTACAACGTGAGTACGGGAGGAGAGCCTTAGTGCGTGGCATTTCTTTCCGCACGACTGGGCGCCTTGGGTTGACAGGGTTCTAATTGGTGGTCCAGTTGTTCTATTTAAATATCTTTGGAGTGAGGAGGATTGGTTGGAAATCAGTGTGGAGGTGGTTGCTTCTGATTTCATTCACAGTATTTTTTGCCACCCCACTTTTTTTTTTATTGCAAAACTGCATGGTTTATATTATTGTTATTTAATGTGTTGTCCCACATTGAAAAACTAATAAAGAAAAGAAAAAAAATTGAAAAAAAAAAGAGAAAAGAAAAGAAAGAAAGAAAAACAAATAAGAAAAATAAAGACATAAATTGCGGGTACTTAATTGACTTTATTTCAAAAAGCCAGGCCAGTAAAATTTTGTAACAATTTCACATTCTTTCACAATTGTGGCCGCGAGGATGGAACCGGGATGGGAGAAAATGAGTGTCTAGAATCTTAGGTGATTTATGTCAGTTTTGTCATCTTGGTGAGGGTGTGTGAGATTGGGGTATTTGTGAGTGTGCTGTGACATTTAGAACACTTCCTTTAAATGACTTATCCCACTGTCCCAATGCCGGTAGATTTGCATTACACCCGGAGTAAAAAAAAAGCACGAAAAGTGTGCGTTAGGGATGCGTGCCATGCAGAAGTAAGTAGTGTTCATGCTTGTTCCTAGCCTAGGCTAGCCGCGAGTTCCTCCGATCACTGCAGTTTCGGAGGATTGGTTGGAAATCAGTGTGGAGGTGGTTGCTTCTGATTTCATTCACAGTATTTTTTGCCACCCCACTTTTTTTTTTATTGCAAAATTGCATGGTTTATGTTATTGTTATTTAATGTGTTGTCCCACATTGAAAAACTAATAAAGAAAATAAAAAAATTTGAAAAAAAAAAGAGAAAAGAAAAGAAAGAAAGAAAAACAAAGAAGAAAAATAAAGACATAAATTTCGGGTACTTAATTGACTTTATTTCAAAAAGCCAGGCCAGTAACATTTTGTAACAATTTCACATTCTTTCACAGTTGTGGCCGCGAGGATGGAACCGGGATGGGAGAAATTGAGTGTCTAGAATCTTAGGTGATTTATGTCCGTTTTGTCATCTTGGTGAGGGTGTGTGAGATTGGGGTATTTGTGAGTGTGCTGTGACATTTAGAACACTTCCTTTAAATGACTTATCCCACCGTCCCAATGCCGGTAGATTTGCATTACACCCGGAGTAAAAAAAAGCACGAAAAATGTGCGTTAGGGATACATTCGGATTGCGTGCCAAGCAGAAGTAAGTAGTGTTCATGCTTGTTCCTAGCCTAGGCTAGCCGCGAGTTCCTCCGATCACTGCAGTTTCGGAAGTCTAGGGGAATATGAGAGCTTGAGGATATTTCAGTTTTAGTTGAAGAGATTTCCCAGCCTCGCCAAAAAGATAGAATGTTTTTTAAGTATTTATACTGTTTTTAAATAAATGAAGTTAAAACGCTGTGGATTTATTCAGGATAATATGCAGTGGTAGTATATAGTTGGAGTTTGCTCGGGACGAGAAAGTTTTAGTGTGGGGCTATTTGATAACTCCCATTATTCGTTATATGTGAGCTTATATTGGAATGTACAAAACCGAGTTTCCATAAGATTAAGCACATTTTAGCCAACAAAACCTCTGTACTATGAAAAATATTTTGTTTTAACTTAATCGTGAAGTCGAGGCGTTTTCACGCATGATTTGATGTTAAATGGCAAACATAATCGCTTGGTATAGTTTTTCATGTTTTATTGACTGTAAGGGGTGATTACCGGTAGATTTGAAGCATAAAACGAACTTCGGATGCGACAGGAGCTCAAGCAGAGTGAAGAGAAGTAAAGTTGGAGAAGCTAGAATGACCCGTCTTCACTACTTTGATATATCTTGAGTTCTACAAGTAATTTTGGGGTGATACCTGCGGAAAATGAAAGTAGACTTCAAGTGATTTCCAATGATAGGTCACAGAGCTAAATCGGAGATCGGGAGAAGAAGTTTCGGCGATTCAAAGTAGGGGCTATTGTCGAACTGCATCCAGACGCGGAGGGTTGTGTCCAAACGCAAACCATGCGTCAAAATTAACTTGCGTGAAAAGGCAAGATTGGCATCCAAACGCAAAAATTAAGTCACGAAAGCCAAAAAGGGCCAAAATTGGCTAAGGAATGAACTTGCGAATGCAAGGGCCACGCCCAAACCCAATTGCATTCAAACGCGGGACCAAGCGTTCAAGCACAATAAAGCTGGACAAAATTGGTTAAGTCCGAAGCTGCGTTCAAACATATGATCAACGTTCAGACGCATAAAATGCAGAAAAATGGCTAAGTCAAGAAAGCAGCATTCTGCGTTCAAACGCAACTGACAGTGTTCAAACGCACCCACTGCATTCCAACGCAAACATAGGCAAAAATTAAGAATTTTCTCGAGGCGGTGAAAAAAGTCAAACTTCAGCAGAAAAGTCAAAGGCGGCCTGAATTGAGGAAATAAACGGAATTTCAGCACACGACTATGTAAACTTCAGCAGTATATAAACCATCTTTGCCCAGCAGTTTGAATCACCAGAAATAAGAGACCCTCAGAGAATATCATAATCATCTTTTGGGGACAGACTGAGCATCTGAGGAGTCGCGGGAATCGCCAGATTTCCGTCACCCGTTTTATTTTCTCTTCTTGCTATGCCAGGTTTTGGTAACTAAATAGGTGAACCTAGGGTTTATGATTTCAGCAACTTAATTTTATTTTAATTTTAGATTCACGACTAGTTGATACATTAGAGGTTTTGTTTGTAATTCTGTCTTCCGTTTTTACTGTTATGCATGAACGGAGTTGCGAATCTGTTGTGGAGAAACTGCTACAGGTTTAGGGTGAGACCAAGTGGAGAACCTACAAACCTAGCCGACATATAAAGATCATGAAGATCTAGAAGGACTGAAAGGACCCAAATATCTGCAGGTTTGTGATAGGTGCATGAGTCTGAAAAGAGGTTGCGCCACAGGTATGGCATAAACAAACCTTCTATGTGTTTATGAATCGAAAACACTGAAAAGATGAATAGTAACCCTAGGGTATCCTGGAACTTACTTCTTAATGAGAGTTTTACAATTAAAAACATATTATTGGAAAACTTTCAAAAATACTGTTTTAATTCTGTTTTTTGTTTCAGTTTTACGTTTTTTACTCTTTAAACCCAGTTTCTAATTAAGAAGAAAACCTTGTCCTCGTGGGATCGATAACTCGGGGTTGAAATACCACTCCTATATTACTTTAGTCGTGAACTTGCGATACCACGTAAGAATGCATGTCAGTTGTAAATGTCTAACGTTACTCCTAGAAGTTTGAAGTGTCTTCATAGTCATAATCATCACTCCAGCTTCTTTATTCATAGTGATCTTCATTAATCACTATGAAAATATTTGCATTGGTGCGATTGGAACACTCAAGAAAGATGTGTCCCTTCTTTCCACAGTAGCCTTGAGAATCCTTGATTGGGACATGCGAGCTCTGGAGGGACCGCTGACAGTTTGCTTTACCGGTTTCACTGGAGATGAAGTATATTTCCTTGGTGGCCTAATTTTGAAGAACTGAAAGAATCTTGAAACAAGAGGGAAACTTCTTCTTATATTTTTATGTCAGACTCCAACTGTTCGCCTATATCTTCATCGGACTAGTATTCCTCAATAATCTCATCTCGCTCTTTGTGGTCTTGTGATCAAGGTTCTCTCCTAGAGGATGTTGAGGAACAATCTTCACGGGTGGTGGATTATTATTCTCATAATTTAGAATATTATTGACCAAATCACTGACAGCATAGTAGTTGATCTTCTCTCCTAGGGCTTCCTTGAGCACAATAACCGTGTACTGCCTATGAGAGTTCAAGGAACGCATAATCTTCTTGACAATCTTCTTCCTTTCGATTCCAACGTCCAGTTCAATGGCTTCGTTGCACATAGCTTGCATCCTTCCATAGCAGGAATGGAAAGATTATCCTTTATCCTATCATGCTTCTTCCCATCGATTCATCGGGGCTGCTTGACGATTCTCTTTGATAAGAATTTTTCTTCAAAGGTTGTACTGAGAATGTGCCAAGCTTCTTTTGTTGTGCGGAAAGGTATTATCATGTTGTACTTACTTTCTTGCAATGCATCGTGAATTAAATAGAGTGCATTTCCATTTGCCTTTAAGAGCTTCCGTTTCTCCTTGGTGAGATCTCCAATTGATAGCTCCTTCTTCACGCCTTCCAGCTCACGAGTGGGAGGTACATAACCTGTAAACACAACATCAACAATATCCCAGCCCTTAGACTTAAAACCTTCCATTCTGATCCTCCATCCTAAGTAGTCGATCCCATCAAACATAGGAGGACGACCATCAATACATGAGACTTTTTCTTGGAAAGTTCCGTGTTATCTTGGATATTTACATTAGTTTAATTAAAAATATATATATATAAACTAAGGTAATCAGTGCTCTGATACCAATTGAAGAAGGAGGTGAGAGCACAAGAAAAGACAGTAAACTACGCGAATATGAGTGTGTCTTCTCCTATACGCCCTCAATTCGCGACACTACGTGATACGAAGAAAGACTATAATTGTAGAGCCAATTGGAACGGTTCTTGTAGGACATATCAATAGATCGAGTGATAGACAAGAATAAAAAACATGGTATATTCTAAATTACAAAAACTGCATAAAGATAAAGAAAATTTAATAGTATAACTTTAAGCATAGAACTAATCTAGCAGTTATAACATTTATACGAAAAGTAAAGACACGGCACACAAGATTTTTACTGTGGGAAAACCTTCAATGTGTTCTCTGCCTAAGAAGTATAGTTAGGAGTAAAACCCTACATGCTAGAACCAATAAGTTCTAAAGAATTTATTGCACGAAACTTGTGATACAAGATAGGTAACGAGTTGTCCTTCGGGCCAACTACTCTTCACACTACCTTTTTCCTATCTAGTTTTATGAAATATCTTGTGTAGCACCCCACGCCTGTAGAAATTGAAGCCTCGCTTTAATGTAGTCGATGATAGCACATAAACTCCTCGAGCTAGTGAACTAAATACATGGAGCACCTCGTACAGGAGTGTACCTAGTACAATTCCTCTAGTAGTCCTTTAAGTGAACAACTCTATCGTCGTGTAGTTCATGAGTGGACAACTGTGTAAGAACGATAGGATTTGCACCTGTAGAATAGGAGACTCTATACAACACTAAAGAATCCTTGACCTAATAGATACATAGAGACAAGGACTAAGGCTGACTCTACACGTACCAAACAGGGGAAACAAACTTCATATCTGACAGGAACATATATAACAGTTCGGGATAACAAATCAATAATCAAACTAGACTCTAGGATAGTGTTAAGAGAGAAATATTATTGTTCAGATTATGTGAGACATCTATAAGAAGAGACCATCTAAAAAACATATCTCATGCAAAACCAAACTAAGAAAAAAATTTAAATAACATTGGTTTAGTCTAACAATTAAGAACTCGATTCTAGACACAAGTAAACTAACAGAAGATTGTTCTAGATCAATTGACGAAGAATGATCTAGAGACTCAATGAATAACTATATCAAAAATACTTGGATTAATCCTAGATAAGTTTTCAACAACTTTTGATGAAGACTCAGAGTTGAGGGAAGCTGAAGCGTCACTGCATGCAGCAGGGAAGTCCAACCATCGGCCTGGGAAGCTGAACCGTCGACTTGGGAGGCTCCTGAGAAGATGGTCGAACCTCTTGAAGAGCTCTCTCTCTCTATCATGTGTATGAGTGGCTGACCTAATAACGCTTCTGCTTAAGCTTAGCTCAGCTCTAAGTCTATATTTATAGAAGAGATTACTTGGTTTCTAAGAAAGAGAGTTCTAGGAAAAATTAATTATGAATCTAGAATTAAAGAAATATATTTAAAGTTCAATTCTTATTTAGAATAACCAATTAATAATAAAATAGTTTTACTTCCAAGAAAATCTAATTTCCATAAATTAAGATTCATTCATGATTTCCAATTCTAGATAAAGTAACTAATATAAAAATGATCTTTTCAGAAGAAAAAAATTCAATTTACTTAAAATAGAAATTAAGCTACCAAAAACTCTTCTTTAATATTTATGAAAATATTCTTAATCAATATAAATCAAATCTCCATAAGAATTTTGGAAAAGGAATAAAAGCAATTAATAGTTTTGGCCGAAATCAGCGTGGGAAGAATTAATACATGGTCGAATTCTAAAGTGATAAACTTGCTATGTTCTCTTTTGTTTTATACTGAAACTCTAACAATTAACTTTAAATAGAAAACTGATTAAGTTCATAAAAGATTTCTAATAAGAAAATAAATTTTAGTGTTCATTATCATTAAATATATTATTTACATAAATGATATATTGTATTCCTAATTCAACTCTCTTTTCTTGGAAGATATGGAATGCAATCCTAAAAAAACTCTAAGAAGAGTAAATGACTGACTGAAACTGCTAAAAGAGCTAAACAAAAGAAATGAGTCTACAAAACCCTAGTATGGCCGCCCCGGGATGTGCACGCCACAAGGGACCCGTGCATGCCCTATGCGCGCCAGACAGTAATTCGACTGCTCTTTGGTCCTTTTCCTCTTTTGCGATGTTGACAGTTTAGTCGAAAGAGACATGTATTGAAGCTACATAAATAATCCTAAGCCTAAGAATGATTCAGAAACTTCTAGGAAAATACCTAAAACCCAGTGATCACATAACATATGATTTCTGATCAATTCTTGCTAGACTAGATTCAAGGAGCCTGAATAGTATCTAAAGAGTATCTAAATAAAGAGACTCGAATCATCTATAATACTCTTATACAATGCACTACGTGATCTAAGTTACTTTGTTCCTGAATTGACAAACAATAAGAAACAGTGCAGGATCCTAGATTGAACACAATCTGAAACGTCCTGGTTCACAATTATACGCTCATACTCCCGTGTGCCCATCGGCTCAACATCTGCTTTTACACTCTTCCTCCTGTCTCGTCTCCAATCAAATCACACTCAAGCACATGCTTCCATAGACGTCGCCACCACCAATTTACTATTGAAAACGGTGAGATTCGCCACGAAAAGTACCTGACCCTTCACCTCTAGGGTTTTGTAACAGATTACTCAGCGGAATAAAACAAATAATGATCCTCACAAGAACCTCCAAGGATCACATGACTAGACATCATAACGATAGTAAAGGATATAGTATCAAATACCTTGTTTGTCTCCTTAGATGACTTCAAATGTAGTGTTCACGTCTCTACGGACAGTCCACTCCTTGGATTAAATCCAGATCCTCCATACCTTTGTGCTAGCTTGGGATGGAGGAGGAAGAAGAAGAATCACGCAAACCGAAGCAAAAGAGGGGGAGGCACCCTCCTCAATGCCGACGGGTAGAGGAGCGGCACTAAGGGGGTTCGGCCATCAAGTTTTTGTCTCTTTCCTTTCTTTGTTCTCTCCATGTGTTATAACAATTATAACACTCTCCTGAGAAAATAAGCTCGGAGTCTTTTTATATAGTCTAACAACTCCTTGTTAACTACATATTAGCCCCTCTCCTAATCATGTCCTTACATGGATTAGTTCTCCTTGCAAACTAGTCATAATCATGTCTATACATGAATTAGTCCACCTTGCAAATCCTAATCATGTCTATACATGGATTAGTCCACCTTGAAAATTAGTCCTACTAAGTTTGCAAGTGGTTGCGCATTGATCATTCTATTTAATTAATCATATTAATTAATTTCCAAGTCTGATCTAATTCATATGGAGTGTGACCCCATAGGTTTCTACTTAGTTGGTAGTAATAATTACTAACATGGAGCGGTGTCTAGCAACACATCCATGCCACCCAACTAATAGAAATAGTCAGTAATCTGACAAACCTTGTGCAAGTATTGTCTCGTCCCTTTGTCTCTATATCGGGATTGGACACGAGAGTCACACTCGTATATCCAATCCATAGTTTCTCGATCCTAGGAATAGTCTTATCCATGAAGATAACATCTATATCCCATATTGATTTATCTGATTCTGGCCAAATATTCTATTAGCACCATCCCTCGAGTGGTCGTGTATATTTGCTCCCGTTATGTGGGAGGGAAAAATCCAATCTACATCACTACCATCTCTAAGCTTGCTTCCTATTGTGTCTTATTAACGCATTTATAACTACCCAGTCACAGTGTAGTGTTTGACGATATCAAAACACAATATCACAACTAGAGGATCTAGTGACTTCAAGTCTAAGGATGACAATACTGTTGTCACTACGAGAAGCACTTGTGACTTTACATAACTTGTATGTAGCTTTCTCGTTGTTGGTCAATCCAGTATGCCATTATCCCTAATGCATACCCATGTGCTAGACTTGATATCTTCAGATCGATTTACCCCCATACTAGTCTCGATGCAAACAGTCATCCTATTAACTGTAGTACTCGACTAGGGATATTTAAGAATGTAACATTTATAATCTAAGGACTTCATTCATGTTAACATATCTCCATATCGATAACATATTGAATAGTAAGTCCATATAAATGTCACAAGAAATAGATTGCCTCTAGGTCATATTTCCAACATCACCTACCACCACCCAATCTTCAATCCAGCTCTCGACTATCTCAACTCACCATTGGTGTCACCGCTCCATTTATACTGGTTATCCGATACCGTCGGTTCAGACCCATCGACAACAAATCCACACCCTAATGACCCACCAAACTAACCACGAAACACACGATGTCCCATTCTTCCCTTTGTGAACACGGTCGCACAACCCTATAGCCAAACCAACCACAAGCACCAACATGCCTTGCTAATCGATTCGCCATAACCACGGTGCAACTGTACATGTCGTCGCTTTTTTTGTGACGACTGCAACAACGGATTAGGGACTGACTATAGAGAGTCAGAGAGAGATACGAAGAGCCATAAACCAGTTGGATAAGGATGTCTAGATACAGATGCTTAGTCGAAACATTCTCTCCTTTTTCTGCCTGATTTAGGTGTTTTCGTATTTTCAACATAATTTTTAATTTTCTTTCCTTTTCCATTTATTATCTTTTTATCTTATTGTACATCCAAACTGGAAAAAAAGACTTCCATCATTTTTTATTTTTTTTGGAGAAGATATTTTGCATTATTTTGTTTTCCTTTCCATGTTACTTCCATTTTTCATACTCTAAACGCACTAAGAGCGTACGTGAAAGTTATTTACACTCAAATCCATTTCATATGTTATAGTGTTGGTGCTTCCTTCTCTTAGGGAAAACAGAAGGCGTGGTGTTACCAAAATTCACTCGTAGCGAATTGCAAGTCTGGTCAATCTTTCAAACCTGGAACACTAACGATCAAGATGGCTAAATTTGGCAATATAAATTTATTTATGTTATGAAACTCACGATCACTCATGTCTATCGAACGATGAAAGAAAGATGCAAAACACACAATTTAACGTGGTTCGTTAGCATAATATATGCTAAGTACATCCATAGGGAAGAAAGACCTTTATTCAACGAGCAGAAACGATCCAAGATGTTTACTTATGTTCATAGGACCCCAAAGGATCCTTTTATACGCCCTAAAACCGTCCCAACCCAATAAGGAATGGTTTCCAGCCTTATTAGCCGCCTCAAGGATGTGTTCGTGTGAAGAGCACGTTCCTTCGTGCGAAGACCTTTTTTGTCTTCATGCGAAGACCTTCGTGCTTTGCGATAGCCCACCTATCCACGAACACCTTCTGATTCATGGCCTTTTCTGTAATGTCTTCGTGTGAAGACAACTTGTCTTCGTACGAAGACGTCATGGGCTTCACTTCTTTGCGCTCCTTTCAGTGTCTTCTACTTCAAGGCACTACTCCTTACAAATCTCCACATTGACTTGAAGTCTCTTGTCTGCAACAAAGTCTTCCTCCTCCTTGCGAACAAAGATTTACCCGATGTCTCCCATCAAGGAGACTCCCTGGACCCGCCGGGTCCAACATGCCCGTAAGGGCTCACTGGCTTATTAATGTTGAGCAATTCCAGACAATGCTAGAACGTGCTCTCTGAAACTGGCTTGGTGAACATATGCGCGTGGTTGTCAGTAGTCCCCACCTTCATCACCTTCATCCTGCTTTCACTTCTCAGAATATGATACATGACGTCAATATGCTTGGTCCTTTATTATGAACCTAGGTCTTAGTCAAGAAAATTGCACTCAAGCTATCAAAGTAGACTATCATCTGATCTTGAAGTAGCCCTAAATCATTGACCATTTCCTTAAGCCAGGTTTCCTCATTTGCTGCTTCTGTTATAACCATATACTCTGCCTTCATTGTGGAAAAAGTCATCGTCGGCTGTAGAATCACTTTCCAACTCACAACATATGCTCCCAGAGCAAACACATAGTCAGTCATTGATCTTCTACTATCAATATCCCATGCATAGTCTGAATTCGAGAAACCAGCTACCAAGATGTTTTCATTAGCCCCATAGCATGGGCCAATGTCTGATGTACCTTTAAGATACCTGAATATCTGTTTCACCGTCTGCCAATGGTCCTTCCCTCGATGAGCCATAAAACGACTAACCAAACTAACATCGAATGCTATGTTCGGTCGAGTGTAGACCAGAGCATACATGAGACTTCCAACCGTGATAGCATATGGAACCTTGGACATGTACTCCTTCTCCTCCTCAGTCCGAAGAGTGTACATTCCAAGCTTGATGTTAGTTGCCATAGGAGTATATATAGCCTAATGCTGATAACATATCAAATCTTGCCAATATCTTCTTGATGTATCCTCGCTGTGACAAGAAAAGCTTATTCTTCTTCCAGTATAGATATATCTCAACTCCTAGTATTTTTTGAGCAGCCCCTAGATCATTCATCTCGAATTACGCTCTAAGGGACCTCTTCAGTTCTCTTATTTCCTTGGTATTCCGAGTTGAGATTAGAATATCATCCACATACAGAACTAGGTAGATATGTGATCCACTTTCCAACATCTTGTGATACACGCAAAAATCATACTCGCACTTGTGGTAACCAATATTCAACATGAAGCTGTCAAACCTATTGTACCATTGCCTCAGTGATTTCTTAAGTCCGTAGAGAGAGCTTTTCGGTTTTCACACATGTTCTTCTTTTCCGGGAACTTGGAACCATTTCGGATGACTCATGTATATCTCCTCTTCCAACTCTCCACGTAGAAAAGTTGTCTTTATGTCAAGCTCTAGGTCGTGGTGTGCCACTAAAGCTAGCAGAACCCGGATAGAAGAGTTTCTGACCACAGGTGAGAATATCTCTTTGTATACAACCCCTTATTTCTGATTGAACCCTCTTGCAACTAGCGTTGCCTTATACTTGATGCCCTCCCCAGCTGTAGTTCCTTCCTTTCTTCTGAAGACCCACTTGCAACTAATTATCTTCCTTCCCGCTGGCAATTTAACAAGCTCCCAAGTCGATTTCCTTCTAAGAGACTCCATCTCTTCTCCCATCATAGCAATCCACTGTGCTGACTCAGAACTAGATATAGCGGCCGTGTAGGTGGACGGCTCATCCTCCACCTCCTCCGCTACCTGTAATGCATATCCCACCATACGAACATCTTTGTATCTCGCCGAAGGCTTTGTAACTCTCCTTGGTCTTCCCACATCAATACTCTGATGATCCGGTTTCTCTGGTAGATACGCATCCTCACTATCAGACTCTTCTGGTTCTTCCTCTTCGGCTTTCGGCAACGATGTAGGGATTTCGAAATCCTAAGGATCAGTAGGATCCGATGTAATATCACGTCCCACATCGAAATATTGTGGATTGATATTGTGGATTAGATGTATATATGGTTGGGAGATTGTGGCATCATGTCCCACATTAGAGATTTGTGAGTCTGACATCTGGTGTATGGTAAACCTTGTGGATTACTACTAGCACCTTCAAGGCTTAAGTATTTTTACCCGATGGTACGGGTAAAGAAGTTGTTGGGACAATAATCCACGGGTGTTGCAAATGATATCAGAGCCAACCCTGGTCCCGCAAGGGCTCCGTGACGGTTTGCCGCCAGCCAAGGGGATACGTGACTGGGCACACTCCACGAGGACGTCGAGTATATATGGTGGGGGGTTGTAATATCCCGCCCCACATCGAGATATTGTGGATTAGATGTATATATGGTTGGGAGATTGTGGGATAATGTCCCACATTGGAGATTTGTGAGTCTGACATCGGGTATATGGTAAACCTTGTGGATTACTACTAGCACATTTAAGGCTTAAGCATTTTTACCCGGTGGTAAATGTAAAGAAGTTGTTGGGGTAGTAATCCACGGGTTTTACATCAGGCTCTCCCTCCACCTTCTTCTCTGCACCCCCAACCTCTATCTCTACGGAATTCTTCAACATAGGACTCTCATCAAAGACTACACTTCTGCTAAGTATGATCTTGTTGTTTACACATATCTTGAAACCCTTCACACCTCTTCCGAAACCCATGAATACTCCCTTCTTAGCTCTTGCTTCTAGTTTGCCATTATCAACGTGATAATAAGAAATGCAACAAAAGACTCTCAAATCCGAGTAATCCACTGCTCTACCAGACTAGACTTCGATAGGAATCTTGCATCCTATACCTGTTTCCGGGCTCCGATTCACGAGATAGCATTCCATGGAAACTGGTTCTCCCCAGAAACCTCTAGAAAGACCTACATTCGAAAGCATACATGCTGCTTTCGCCAAAAGTGTATGATTCATTCTCTCGGCTACACCATTCTGCTGTGGTGTGTGCCGAACAGTGTGATGGCGAGCAATACCCTGATTTTTGTAAAATCCATCAAACTCTGATGAACAGAACTCCAAGTCATTGTCTGTGTGCAGCCTCTTCACCTTCTTTCCCACCTGATTCTCTACTAAGGTCTTCCACTCCTTCAATTTTGCGAAGGCTTCACTCTTGTGTTTCATTACGAATATCCAAGTCATCCTTGAGTAGTCGCCTATGATTCTCAAAAAATACATGTACCCGCCAATCGCCTCAACTCGAGATGGACCCTAACAATCTGAATGGATGTAATCAAGAGTACTTTTCGTTCTATGAACCGCCTTATGGAACTTGCTACGCTGTAGCTTCCCATACACGCAGTGCTCACAAAACCCTAGGCTCTTGGGCGCATGCCCAGTGAGATAGCCTTTCTTGTAAAGTTCCTGCATTCCACGTTCACTCATATGACCGAGCCTCATATGCCATATCTTGGTTGGATCAGCTTCCTTAGTCTCGGTCGTGACAACTCCGACAGACCATGTGATGGCCGAATCATGTGGTACATACAAAGTCCCATCCTTGACAACCTTGAGTAGCACATCCGAGTGTAGACGCATAATCATCCACCTTCACCCTTGAAGCTAAATCCCTTGCTTTCGCGTAGACTCAAAGAAATTAGATTATTTGTGACAAGCGGTACGTGTCTAACATTCTTAAAAGTGCATGTCTTTCCATCATAAGTCTTCAATCTCACTGAACATTTTCCTATGACCTTGAAAACAACTCTGTTTTCTATATGAACGGATCCTCCATCTGCGCGGTTGTAGCTTGAAAATAGTTCTCTGTTAGAACAGATATGATAAGAAGCCCCAGAGTCAAGAAACCAAGAATCCAATTAATGTGCGACATCATCTGCTAGTAGAACAAAATCATCCTCAGACGAATTCCCCTTCTCATCCATTGTTGCAGAGCGATTCTGTCCCTCTTGACCTCGTTTCGGGCAATCTCTCTTCTAGTTCCCTTTCTCCTTGCACCAAGAACAGACATCCTTGGGTAACTTAGGATCTGAGAGCTGCTTCTTCTTATTCTTCTTATCCTTCTTGCTTCCACCGGTTTCCGTCAAACCGGAAGCATGGTCCTCTGTACCTGTGCCTGCACCCTTATGGCGTGGTTCCCTAGCATAGAGCGCCGATCTGACCTCCTCTAGGGATAAGTCGTCATTGTTCACAATGAACAACTGAACAAAGTTCTCATATGATGGAGGTAACGAGATCGATAACGAAAGTGCGGCATCCTCATCACCCACCTTCTCCCCAATATTAAAAAAATCTAAAAGAATTGTATTCAATTGATCATTATGGTCTTTGTGAACCTTATGTTCGAGCATTCGCAAAGTGAAGAACCTTTTCTTTAGCATCAACTTGCTAGTGAGACTCTTCGTCATGTACAGACTCTCCAACCTGAGTCAAAGACCCGCTGCTTGCTTCTGATCTGCGACCTCGATGATCATGTCATCCGATAAGCATAACATAATGTTTGAATGTGCCTTCTCCTCCATCGCCTTGAACTCGATGTATTAATATCCATGACTCCCTTGTCCGCGGTCAAATGTGCCCACAAGACCTGCGATTTATGCAAAGCCTCCATCTTTATCTTCCACATACTGAAGTTGTTCCCTCTTTCGAACCTGTCGATCTTCAACATCAATCCGGACATCGTTCTTGGTGGAGTAATCTCGACCTAAGCTCTCATACCAGTTTGTTATGAAACTCACGATCACTCAAGCCTCACGAACGATGAAAGAAATATGCAAACACACAATTTAACGTGGTTCGTTAGCACATTATATGCTAACTACATCCACGGAGAAGAAAGACATTTATTCAACGAGGAGAACGATCCAAGATGTTTACATATGTCCATAGGACCCCAAATGATCATTTTATACGCCCTAAAACCGTCCCAAACCAATAAGGAATGGTTTCCAACCTTATTAGCCTCCTTCAGGATGTGTTCGTGCGAAGCGCACATTTCCTTCGTGCGAAGACCTTTTGTGTTGTGCGAAGACCTTCGTGCTTTGCGACAGCACACCTAATTATGAACACCTTCTGATTCTTGGCCTCTTCTGGGATGTCTTCGTGCGAAGACATCCTGGACTTCACTTTTTTGCGCTCCTTTGAGTGTCTTCTACTTCAAGACATTATTCCTTACAATTTACACCTCATAGTGTATACAGGAGAATTTAAATTTATATCTGCATATATTGTACATTAAACACTTCGTAGTTGTGGGTAAAATTTCTATCGAGGGATTCAAAGAAGCATATCCCTGTTGTACGGAATTTCATGGGATACCGCTTTTCCGCTTCCGTACGTTCCACTTGCCCGGTTAGGGTCAGCCAGAGGTCAATTTCTCGTAACAGTGCAAATGTAAGAGACTAGCTACTACTCCGGTTGATTGTTCAATTTTGCCATGCATGAACATAAAAATGAATCTTACCCCTTGCTTTACACAAAAGTTCATCTTATCATGTTCTTGGCATAGAGTGAGGTGTCACGACGACGAAGGCAACCTCACAATGATTGCCTCACTAGTGCAAATTGCAGAATGATTATTTTTGTAGGTAAGGTATAGATTACATTCTGTCCTGAAAACACATAATGGCACTTACACCTTATCGTTTATTCTTACTTACACAAAAAATCTTCGAAGTATCTCACCTTCTGACAAATATGCATTAGTCAGATGAAACCCACCAAATTTTACATGCTTGTCAGAAGGTGAATGGCGCGCCCCACCACTCAGGCATGCCACAATGGTGGGGCAAGCCCCAATGAATACTTTCTCCTTATGCAGGATGATAAATTGTGGGTTTAGTGTGGACTTTTTGGATTTAAGTTGTCTTAAAATATGTTGAGAAAAAAGAGCCCATCACACAAAAATTAAAAGTAAATGTAGGTGTTATATAAAAAGAAGTTGGTGCGGTTAAGAAAAACATAATGTGATAGTTTTGTTGTTTAATAAAAGTTATCAATATACAATTTTTTATCTTTTTATTTATTGAAACTGTAGGTTGAAAAAATTGTAATTGTAATTGAATAGAGAGGATATTATCGTCATTTTCATGAGGGAAAGTATCACAAAAAAGCTCATGAAACTTAACTTTTTTTTCCACCAATTTTATACTACAAGCTAAAAAACCAAAATACAAAATTCCCTCGAAACAGTCAAATGTCTTTTTTGTGACATCAAATACCAAACCCTTAAAAACAATCAAAAAGCAAAAAATAGTTTTTGAATTAAAAAAACCCAAAAAGTCTATACCAAACTCACCCAAACTCTCTCTCTCTCTCTCACTCGTACAAATATATATAAAATTTGTCTCTCTCACAGACAAACACACATGTATGACCGTATGACCAAATTAGAAATAATTGCTTCTGCTGTCTGCTCATCTGTTTCTGACAGCTAAAACGACTTTTAATTCGTCTTATCAACTTACAATTTTTGACTTTTCAGACATTGTTTGCTGTCTCATAGCAGCTTTCGTGAAGCAAAGGGAGATGCTTTCTGGAATGTGTTTTATCAATCCTTCCTACAACTGATTTTTACCTTGGAACTATATATATATATATATATATATATATATATATATATATATATATATATATATATATATATATATATATATATATATATATATATATATACACACACACACACGGAGCATATGTCATTTCATTATATCGCAACATGTTCATAGTGTACCAAACATATTTCATCTAAGTTCGCAACAAGTTTCCCATAGTAATTCTCACCCGACCACTTCTTGCACTGCTTACCCTTAGTGGTGTAGTCAAACCATAGTTGTGAATCCCGTTCCGTTCCGGTCCGGAACGGGCGGAACGCTCCGTTTTGGAACAAAATCGGTACGGATCGACTTTCATTTCGTACCGTTGTAAATTCCGGCCTGTTCCGATATGTTCCGGCCTGTTCCGGGCAATTTCGGTATGTTTCGGTGAATTTCGCTCCTGAACCGGATCGTTCCAGTTCCAAAGAGATTTTCAAAAAATTTGAAATATTGTCCGTCCATGGATTCAAACTCAAGACCAAGGCTTTAGAAACCACAGAAAATACCACTGGGCCAAAGAACTACTTGTGGTTTAATTCATGTTTAATATAGTTAATATCTTTTGCTGCATTAATTTGATTTCTTGATATGGAAACTGCTCTTTTTTGTTTGAAAGAATGGAAACAATTCTTTAAAAAAATACTGCTACTATTTAAACACAATAAATTACTATGTTCAATTTTCAAAATAAAACTACTACAAATTTCATGAGGGTAACTGTTCTGTGTGTTGTTTTATCAAATTTCAAATTTCAAATTACATTTTTTTTTTGTAGTTTAGAATCACATATTACATACATAAAGTAATATAATTTCAATGTAGTTTGTACTAAATGAATATAGATTGGAATGTCAATCAACATTGAAAAACTTGTATTTTTATTCTCAAAAGAAAAAAAAAAGTTGTATTTTGATGTTGCTATGGGACATCACTAATGTTTATATATATTAGTGATATATATATCTATATATATAGTAAAAAAAGTGCGGTAAATGCGGAACGGATCGCTGTTCCGTCCGGATCCGAAATCGATCCGTTCCCAAGAGCAAAACGGAACGGGGACCGGAACGGTATTCGCAACTATGAGTCAAACACTAAAAGTTCATGCCAAAGCATTTATTCACGGAGGGATATGGTTCTTATCAAATTACCACAAGAAATTCCGGAGGCTATGGGCTATTGACAACTTCCGAACAAGACAGAACTATGGAGTTGAAAGTAACAGAACCATCCATTGCCTCCACTAACCAAAAGTGAGAATATTTCTTTCTTTAGCACGCAATTTTGTGGAACTCGCGGGAGGTGTAACTAAGAAAAGATAGAATGCCCAATAAAAGAATTAAGAAATTTCAATGCTGAACTAGTGGAAGATAAGAAGAGCGAATCGTTTGAAGGTTAGAAGGTGTTCGTGTCATGGATAGTATAGACCATTGGATGGATGGTAAGAGAAGTGGTACAATCCAAATCACCAGTGCTAGACAAGAGAGAGGGGAACTGAGACGAAACCGAGTAGAAACGTTAAGATATGACTTAAAACAAATTATAATATCCAAGTGAGCAAATGATTTTGGAGAAACAAATGCAGAGAAAATCAACACGTCAAGCCAACTTGATTGAACAGATAAAAGACTTTGAGCTATATCTAAGGACAATGATATAAACATGGGTCATCCTAAAAGACCCCAATTAACTATGGTCTCTTTGGACTACATATACTTTGGCCGGAAAAGACACGAAATATTAGCTAATCCAAAGCATTAGCATAGGTAGAAGCTGCCCTAAAAAGTACCTCTTCGGTGTAACTACTTTCCGCAAGATATGTTTTTCTTCCGTACACAACCCTATAGGAGAACACAGCAGCACCCTTTGCTTGTGGACTTGCAGAATTGAACTAACCAGCAGCTGGAGAAGTACTCTAGTCATTTTGATTAGTAAACAATATGCAGAAAAAATGAGGAAGGGTAGAGAGGACAACAAATCAACTCAGTTAATAGCAGATTTTCAGTTAAAACTTTGCACATACTGAATTTGAAAACGCACCAAATTATTCTGTAACCCTAAAACTGAGCAAAGAAGCTCGTTTGTGAACTCAAACAATCTGGGATCAGCGAGTACCCATTCTGGTTCACAAAATAGACTACTCAAAGAGTATTTTCTTTACCTTCATAAATTAAGGAAAAAAGTGTCATACTTGCGGGTTTTGCACATGATTGACGAGCAAAAACGAACCTATAAAAGACCTTACTATTTTGGCCAATAGATAGACAGATGATGGTACGATTTTCTACGAGACAGTAACAACTTGTTGAAAATTCCACGTAAAATTTGAGTAAATACCCAAAAAATCTGAAACAGCAGATTCAATGTTGGCGCATAACAAATTTATTGGCTTGCTCATCTCTTACAAAATGCGGATACTTTCAGGGCCCAAAAACCCTAGTACTTCAGTGAACCGAATAAGCTGGAAATTGTTTAAACTCCAAAGGAAAAACGCCATACGACAAAACCATGAAGCTGGAATACGTTAAACTACCAATAAATATTACGGACACCTTATTAGTCTTGTGTAGCTGCACCTTGGTTGAGCTCGGCAAATCTCAAGCCAACACGCATTGAGTGTTTCAAGAATTTCTCAGCACAACGCTTGACACAAGTCTCCTCTTGTTTGTCTAGGCTTTTGCGCCTAAAAGTATCCACACAATCGGTGAAACATCTCTCCACAAGTGAATTATACATCCTTAGGCTGCAAAATCATTAAAACAAACACACAAGTCAGTTTCCATGATATCTCGTTGGTTTATCTAACCACCAAATGAAACTCCTCACAGCCATCTAACTAACTCACGTCATTCGAGGCCATTACATATATCAAATGGTTTACACTTTACACAATGTCTTGCATATGGTTATCACCCATTAAATCTTATTAATCTTTGTACCTACGCCAAGTCACTGGAGCAGAATTGCAGACTTCGTACAAGTCAAACAAGAACACCATCCCGTGTTACCTTGAAGATTCAAACTAGAATGATAGTTTGCATATCTTGTATAACAGTTTAAAAGGTATTTTCAAGTGAACAAAGTAAGGTGGATCATCTACATTCTAGGTTGCGAATATGCTACTCTCTACATTCGCTCAGTGGAAAAACTTTGGTGAGAATCTAATTTGACCCACAGGGCCCATATATTAGCTTGTTTGTTCTTTTGGTGAATTACATACATTTAGGAAGATCTTTAGCCCCAAAATGACACTCATTCTAAGGCCTTAGAGGAACACCTACTTAAGCTACCAGAGACACTCAGATAGTTTATGCTCTGAAAAACTCACATTTTGACAGAATAAATATTACTTTGTTCACTCGCAGATATAAATACCCTATACTACTAATATCTAAAGATGTTTTTCCAGCTAACAGAACAAAAAAATAATAACTAAAAGCCTCCAGACTTTGTAAAGTGTACACTCTGATATGAGCAGTCTACACACTTCAATTTCAGCATAAAAGTAATTTTTTGGTATAAAGAGAGCCTAAACTCAATAATTTTTTTTAGAATCGGTATGGCATGAATGAAAAGTTTTGGTTCTGTACTCTTTTCTGCTAAGTCGATAGCAAATTTCAGTCTCACTGATAATAGGTAATGTTCATACAACACTGTCACAAGCATAGTTTCAAAAAACGGCAAACACGGTGCGGAGCGGCCGCTTTGCAATGCGATCGGCAGAGGCCGCCACCGTTTTTGCCGTTACGCTTCATGTGAATTTAATTCACAGCGAAAACGGCCGATTCCGCACCGATACGGTGAAAACGGCCGTTACGCACCGATTTTTGTCCGTCGAAAAAGAAAAGCCTCTGTGGGGAAGAAGAACAGGGTATGAAGAAAAGCCCCAATTCTTGAAGAAAAGCCCTAATTCAGAACAGAATAGGAGATGAAAACCCAGATTTGCTACTTCGGAGTCTTGCTCACAGTCACATCCTCGTCGTCGTCCTTCGTCGTTGGTCGCCTACTCTTCACAGTCGTCGCACGAAGAAACGTGTTCTCTCTACCTCTCTATTTTTTTGACTCTCTCTCTCCGTCTCACTAAGTTTTTGACTCTCACAGTAGATAAGTGCTGATCTTATCCAAGTTGATTGTGTTTCTTTTAGGTAAAAGACACTTGCACCCCCTCAGGTTTATGCAAAGACACTTTTACCCCCTCATATTCTAAAATAGTAGTAAATATGTTTCATATACTAATGTTAGGTTTTAGTAGTAGTTTATTACATTTTTAACGACTTTTTAAAATTCACGCATATATTCCCGTTTTCCGTTACAGTCCCTCCGTTACGGTCCGATTCCGTTACATGTGACCGCGACCGATACGGTTGGCCGTTTCCGTTTTTTTTAAAACCTTGGTCACAAGGCTCACAGACCTTGTCACTTTGAACACAAAATGTTGCTTCTTCCCTCTTGAACCACCAAACTCGTTCCACCATTATCGTTTCTCTGTTGCAGACTTGCAGCTCGTACGCCCTTCTTTCAGAAGTCTGGGTCGAAGTTTTGGATACATAGTTTACTTCTGGTCTAAGTTGTAAGGCTTGCACTATCTATAAAATGGCTGAAGTTTCAAGTATAGAATGTCTTAGCAAGCCCACTACAACACTTGTGGAAAAGGCCCAAAAATTATCAGACCATTAGTTGTACAGAAGACCCTAAGATACAATCTAATCTTTATACTCATTTGTAGTATGAAAATAACTCAAATAGAAGTTTAACTCCAAGTGCTCCCTGATAAACAGACTTGTAAACCAGGATCTTTTTTACAAAAAAGTATACAATTGAAGCATGCTAGGGGGGGGGGGGGGGGGGGGGGGGGGGGGGGGGGGGGCTAAAAAGAGGACTCTTCGATTTCAGTAGGGGTTCAGTAGGGGCTATAGTAAATTTAATGGATAAAAATGTTAAAATTGCAATTTCAAAGAATTTAGTGGAGGCTATAGCACCCACACTTAACTACTTCGATCCGCCAGTGGACACACACACACATACAGACACACATGTGTTTTAAAAATATAAATAAAATGCAGTCATATATCATATCACCGCACCCGTCTTCGCATTATACTTTTTGACCGAGTCCTGGAATCCTAAATCTTGACAGAGAAGGCAAAAGCGACTATCAAATACAATGGATTATGACGCCCGCACCCGAGAGGTACCTAGTAGATTGGATAAGTTATAACAGAAACCACAAACACAACACTGAAGGTTCTTGCCGATTTCTAAATGGCATTCTTCTAAACAAGGAAATGCAAGATCTAAATGAAAAAGAAAAAAAACATGACTTCTGACGACCATATAAACATATTAGTACATGATACAAGACAGGGAAAAGAGCCAACAGCACAACTCTGCTATTTGTGTTTGAGAGATTTCCTCGGAATAAGAAATACAGCTTGTCACTAGTTCAAGCATTCCACATTCAGATTTCGCGACATAGGGACCGCATTCCCTATGCAATTTGTGGTTGAGAGCTTTACTCAGTACATTATTCGTGAATTAATAAGTAGACCAAAAATGGTCAGAGAATCAGAGCATGCTAACAGTACCTAGTAAGATTTAGAATTTTCCAGAGGAGAAGATATATGATGGCTAGTTCAGTATGTGGTTTTAGCTGGACATTGGCCTGCAGAGAATATTGGCCATATATAGCTAGTAAGCTAGGTTATATTTTCCATGTCTTATATGTGCATACATTAGCTCGTAAAAAACTACAACTACCACTATATAGCTAATGGAGTCATGGTGCTAGGTGTATATATTACGGTTTAAGTGATATTATATATTTGGCGGAAGAGTATAACAGAGGTCTTTTAAATGAATCGCAGAAATACATACATACATATATATGTATATATATATATTTGCGATTTCTAAGACCAAAAATGAGCTGTTAAAAAAGATATAGGTGGTATTATAAGATCGCAAGTAGCACAGGAACGTAGACGACTGAGACTAAAAATGAGTTATTAAAAAAAGATATAGGTGGTATTATAGACCCATGAGTAGCACAGGAGCGTAAAAAAAAAAAAAAAAAAAAAACGCACAAGCAGCAATTTTGTAAGTTCAATTTTTACAAATTCCATCTAACATTAATCTTAATTCTGCAAAATAATAAATGCTTGACCCCTCTCTCTCTCTCTCTCTCTCTCTCTCTCTCTCTCTCTCTCTCTCTCTCTCTCTCTCTCTCTCTCTCTCCTCTCTCTCCCCTCTCCCTCTCCCTCTCCCTCTCCCTCCCCTCCCCCTCCCCCTCCCCTCCCCCCCCCTCCCCCTTCCCCCTCCCCCTCCCCCCCTCTCCCCTCTCCCTCTCCCTCTCCCTCTCTCTCTCTCTCTTCTCTCTCTCTCTCTCTCTCTCTCTCTCTCTCTCTCTCTCTCTCTCTCTCTCTCTCTCTCTCTCTCTCTCTCTCTCTCTCTTAACAGATTAAAAATAGTGAAATGCCACCCAGCATTTCAAAACATTCCCAGCCCACTCCCACATATGCCAGCATCTCTAAAACTCCGAAATGCACATGCCACCCCATATGGCATATTCGTGCTTCACAGCCTATGAAGGATCCATCCCTCACCGAGAATACTGCTATGTCCTTAATCTACATACCTATGAGATTTGACACTTCACCATGCCTGAACAAATGAAAATCGAGCTTCAACGTCTGAGTCCTGACCCAATATTGATCACAATAGCTAGTAGTTAGCTCACCAATGTAGCCTATCTCTCTCATTAGGCCTTTAAACCCATTATTCAGTTACAAGTCCAAACAGTGCAAGATTTCAGTTGGGTAGAAAATAGGAAAACTTTCTACCCTTAATACACTTTATGAGACTTAGCCAGTAGCTCCTGGGACGAGAAATTAATAGTACTACATTGTCAAAGAATATATTACTCATTTATGTTCATGACACGTTGATCTCTTCAACAGAAGGCACTCCACGAGTTATTGGATAAGCGCTCAAAAAGAAGATAATGCTTGTCCAGGAATGCTAAGATCTTGGCACACTTTCGAGACATTTTGATCTCTCTGTTATTTTGAAATCCAGACACTTTCGACAAAGGTGAAGAAATATATAAAGTCAATGGTTGAATAGGGGAGATATTGGTTCCTCTGGTGGTGGTGACTGGCAAACAGTTCTATGTCTTGAAAAATTAGGGTAGGCCTATGTAGCACGGGTGCTTCTGATTGGTGACGCACCCGCACCGGGTGCTTCAGGGTGCTTCGTGGGTGCTTGGGTGCTTCGTGGGTGCTTGACGGGTGCTTTGGAGACAAGGCAGGGTCCTTTTGAAAGTTTTAGTTGAGTGGTCATCTAAAATACAACTATAATTTAACAAAAAAAAAGTGTATATGTGTGGACATTTCTAACTCTAAGATTACTCGTCTCTTCACAAATACAAACGACACGAAGAGATTACATTGTAGATACAATAACTGTGTATCTTTGAATTGTGTATGAATTTCTGTTTGATTATAATATGAATTGCTATAATTATTATTTGCATAATAATAATAATAATAATAATAATAATAATAATAATAATAATAATAATGGTATCACAAATAATATAAAATAAAAATATAAATAAAGTCACCGCACCCCCCGCCGCACCCGCACCCTCAATTTTTGAGAATTTTCCGCACCCGCACCCAGTTCCCGTACCCGCACCCGCACCGCACCCGCACCTGTGCTACATAGGGGTAGGCCTACTGGCTAATTTGGCGTCATAAAGATAATTTACTGGGAAACATGACTGAATCCATTTCAATTAGATAATATTTATTTTATCTTTTGTGCATGGCGACTCCTCTACGTGAATTTGATTCGGTCAATTAAACTTGAGTTCTAGTTTTAGATTGAATACCATGCGTTGAAAAATAATTGTATCGGGTACTACAGAACACATGGTTCCATCTTTAGGCAATCCCATTCTTCTTATTTTCATTTCACCTTTTGAAGGAGGTGACAGTAACGCTGACGGAGGTGACAGTAACGCTGACGAAGGCGACAAATTTGACCATTGGTCCAGTTGGGTAAACAGAGACTGTACTGTCGTCTATGCCATAAAAGACCATCCATCTTTGTAAATCTGTATTGGGCCAACTCGTTTGTTTCTTCTGATCTGGTTTTGGTTTGGTTTACTTCAAGAGTCCGAATCTTATGATTCAAGCCGATTCTTACAATTCACCTTCGATTCACCTGAATGTCTAATTGAGTGACACCATAAGTCTAAGAAATAACACTACCTACATTCAGGTCTGTTTTGCAATATCATTTTTTTTTAAATTACTAGTGCATTTTTCTCGAGTCCAAAGCAATAGTTTCTATTATTTTCAATATCCTTTGCATCTTGTAGTTCCTTGCTCCACATGCGTATCTATATCTTGATTATTCTTCATCTTTTAGATGTGCGAAACTCCTAATCACTAATAATGGATGCAAGTTTTCCAATAATTTGAGCTTTCTTTTTGTAAAAATATGAATATTTTTATTCATCAATGTTATAGCTTTATGAAGTATTTTATATATCTACATAACATTAATGCGAGCTGAATCTTTACATCACGATTCAGTGAAGGTGAAATTCGATTCACTATCTGAATCCCGATTCGACAACTATGCCTCAAAGAAAAACTATCATAGGAAGAGCTTATTCACTCGTGCCCTCAGCCTAGGAACCACCTCGTTCCAAATCAAAGAAACATCTCAAAATCATTAATTCATTGTTCATGTTTCCACCAGCTCCGCGGTGCTAGGCACGGAGTGCCACAGGGACACGAGCAGGGCACTATAGTTCTCTCACCCCCACTGCCATACCGGGCGTCCAACTGTGAAAAAACTCTAAAAGTCCCATTATTGACAGTGATGAGTCCCCTACCCCTGCCCCAATGTGTGAAAGCGCACACCAAAAAGTATATGTACAGTGTCTTAGTAACACAACAGCCCCAGAGCCCCAAGTGAACATGATCTATGAACTCTCACTTCCTATTATTTCCTTTACCTTGTTACCCATCCCAGCACTCTTAAGCAAGAAATTTAAGGACTAACTGTATTGACATGGATATCAACAAATGCTAGTGAATCACTGGGTACTCATCTCTCCCTACAAGGAGTCCAAATTTCTACAGAATCAAGCAGTTCATCACCTAAACCAGTACTCAGCTCATTAACATACCGTCCATTAAAACCACCATTTCTACCTAATCCCCAAATCAGGTCTAGCCACAAATTATCATTGGCAGTCTCAAAGAAGAACAGACATTCACCTCGCGGAAATCAGAAGGAAGAACAAAACGGAGAGCCAGAAAATAAGGAAACAACAAGCCAGAGATTGAGGGGAGACCTGTCGCGGATCTGGAGCTGGTCGATCATCGCAGCCATCCTCTGCTTGTCTTCCTCCGGAAGAGCGTCGAGATCACCGAGCATGCTCTTGTCCATCTTCTTCTTCAACGAATGCAGGCGCGAGGGTTTTTCGGTGGTTTGGGGGCTAATAGCAGCAACTTTAGCTTGAATCAGTAGTGGTGAGTGAATCTACAAAACCCTAGTAATCGTATGAACCAAGAAATGTTGGGTTTGCTAAATGGTCCTCTAAATTAGAATAAAAGACACTTCTACCTCCTCCCTCCCATATTATGCCAGAAGTCCATTATACCCTTGGGTAACCCCATATTTTGCTTAATATGAGTGCAAATTTGTCTCCACAAATTTTTTTTTTTTTTTTGAGAAATTGTTTTGTCGTCAACGGGGCTTGAACTCGTGACCTCATGCAGGGGCTTCAACACTCTACCACTTGAGCTACCACCCTAGCTGCTCTCCAAAAGTATTGTTGGTGATAAAACCCAACTCCAATCTAATGGTGAAACAAGGGGTGTAGGTTTCCTGGAGTTCAGCCCATTGAATATGGGAAAGTATTATTTTTTAAACTAAAATGGGTGAAAGTTTCCTTCAGTCAAACTACAGTGAGTAACAGTGTCATTCAATTAATCTTTAGTCAAACTAGAGTGGTTGTATAAATACGAAGTGGACGGAACCACTTCTCCATGTCGCAACATGAGATGGAGGGTCTCCCACTTTGCTAAACAACATTATTTAGTTAGTTGATGTGGCTACGGGGTTGACTTGATCTAATTCAGCTTCGTTTTGCTCAAGAAGTTTTCCAAGCTGTCCAAATCCGTGCTCTAGTACTTGCAGTAAATACCGAAATCAGCAAAGTCCACACAATGAAGCATAATTACATAATACACCAAATAAATTCCATAAGAATTCACAACACATGCTAAGAAATATTATTTCATGAAAATTACACTCTATCGAGAAAAAATAAATGAATTGCGCTAAAAAATAACTAGAACAATATGTAATTGGGACTAAAAATCATCACATATTTACACTTCATCAAAAATATATGTAATTGTCGCCATCCTCGATAGAGTTTTCATGATCTATGGCTCGTGGAGACTCATCGTAATGGCAATGGACTATTAACCTTCGAAATAATTTGGTGGGTATGCATGGGGCTATCACAACTGCCAAGTGGACAAGTCGGTCTTCCAGTGGATCATATATTCTTATCGTGCTTGTTCTGCTTCATCCTTATTTTCCAAGGTTACACATTCGCACATTAGAACCCATGGACTGCAAGTCGAACAAATCTATGAGTTTTCTTTCTTTATCAACCATAGTAGGTAAGTGAAGATCATCATCTGTAATAAAGTGATGAAAATGTAAAACTGATCTTCATGTTCGAATGATGATGATCATCCATTTTATTGAAAACCTCTTACTTATACACTAGTGTCAATCATTAGCGTGAATGGCACAGTCTTCACTAGCTCCCCCAAGTATTTGTGCCTATTGATAGCTCTTTATTTTGAGCTATCTAGACTGTTATTTTTAGGCGCTTTTTCCGCTAAATTTGAGTATTTCTCGGCTTAGTTGAGTGATTAGGCCATGTTTTCACTATTGAGATAGTACTTGAGTATTTTTGTTTTTCATACAATTTAAGCTTACTTTTAGCATAAAAAATGTGTATTTTTCCTTCCGCGGGTATGATCTCTGGCGTTTGTTTGTGTTGTTTTGGCATAGGCTGAGGAAATTCACTAGCTAAAGAGAGAATGAGCACATAAATGTGTCCGGAGAACCTCAAGAGGACAAAAAAAACGGAGAAAGACAGATTACATAGCGAGAAGTAAGCAAGGAGAAAACAGCGAGAAACTCGCTGCAGCGAGTCATTACTTCAATGCAGCGAACTAATAGCGGAGCAAAATTGTACAAGCTGCAACGAGCCATGCGGAGTCAGTTTTTTCACAAGGCTAATTTGTAATATTTGAACTCTTCTTGTGGCATTCTCACGTATAGGACTTCAAGCTTTTAACATAGTCTCCCTAATCAAATTAATTCATCCACTCTAGGAGTTAAGAAGATATACCCATCCACTTCTACCATCCGTATTTTATTGGAGAGACGATGTCAAGTTGAAGCTGAAGATCACAGACATCATCTTGGAATCCATCTAGAAATTCGATTTGTTTGATTTTCTTCTCTTTACTTCTAACTCCGATTTTATTACTATAAATAGTTTTGTGATGATTTGCGAACTTATGAGTAGCTAAACCCTATTTTGCTAAGACCCAATTTGGGTGCCTAGGAAAGTTTCATAAATAATGATTAGGAAATTTATATTCATGTGTTTTGCTAGATAAATGTTATGAAGTTTTATTTATATTCGATCTACTGTTCTTGATCTATCATTTTCTTAGAAGACGTTCTTTATATGTGATGCTAGATAGTTAATTTGGATTGACACCCTTATAACTAGTCTATTGAAAAGAGTGATTAAACATGTGAGATAAAGTTGTGAAGTTTAATTGGTTAGTTAGTTGCTTGCGACCGTGAACTACCTAAATATTAGTTGTGACTTTGGAGTGGTGCCCTTACTGTGGAATCATGAGCTAATAAGAGTATAAATAAGTGTAAAGCTCACTTAAGGGTGAAGGAAAGTGAGTGACAATGTGAATAGTGGTTTTAACCGAATGGTAGTTGCTGAGTTTGGATTACTAAACTTGGTATGGTTTGAATACTCCTGAATAAGAATGTTTCAAAACCGAAAACAAAATTCTGGAACTAAAACTTCTCTATTGCCCCATTAAGGTAGTCCTAGCCCATTAAGGTACACATTTTCATACTCTAACTTTTTTGCATGCAAAACACTACTATTGGGATGATCCATTCTTATTCAAGCTCGGCGTGATAGAATGGTCAGGCGATGTGTGGCCTCACCTGAATGTATGGAGATCTTGCGATACTGTCATGAACTTGAGTATGAGGGTGATTTCCATAGGACTTTCATGGAATTGAAGGTATTGCAGAGTGGTTTCTATTGGCCTACTCTATCTAAGGGCACACATGAGTTCATAAGGAAGTGTGGTATAAGCTATAATATGTCATGGGGCCATTTCCAAACACTAGTTGAACTCGAAGTGTCGTATAAGCTATATTATTGTACAACCACAATAATTCATTTGACACAATTTCATGGGGCTATTTCCACCTTCCTGTAAGGTTGTGTACATCTTGTTAGCAGTTTATTATGTCATAAATGCTATATTATATCAAATGAATTATTGAGCCACAGTCGAGAAATTCATTCGTGAAAGGATATTTACAAGATTCGGTACACCACGAGCAATAATCATTGACGATTGAAGCCACTTCATCAACCGGACATTTACAAAGGTACTCAGCAAATATGGGGTGTAAACTCACAAGATTTCACTAGTATACCACCCGCAGTCCAATGGTCAAGAAGAGGTGTTAAACAGAGAGGTAAATGTATTTTGGAAAGGATAGTTAATACAGGACGAAAAGGATTTGGAAATGAAGTTGGACGATATACTATGGGCTTATAGAGTGACTTATAAGACTCTGGGTTTGTCCCCATACCAACTAGTGTTTTGGAAGGCATGTCATTTCCGGGGGAACTTGAGCACAAAGCCCATTGGGCGCTCAGAGCACTGATGTAACACCCCTAATTCTTGAGAGAGTTCTTAGTGCAATATCATGACTTTGGGGGCGAATTTATAAAAAGTTTGTCACAGATTTAAAGTGGGCATTTTGGAGTGTTGGAAATATTTGGAAGTTTTTAGAATAATTTTGAAGCACTAGAGATGTTCGGAGTGGTTGTGCAATTATCTGAAATTAAAAAGAAGCTCTAATTCTAGTTGTGCCCAAAAGTTTGGAAAAATACACTTTCACTCCCCTTGCATGTATGCCACTTGTCCAACTCCTTGTGACATCTCAAGAGCTAAGTGCAACTCCACTCTCCCACTTCACCATCTGCTGAGAGAGAGAGAGAGAGAGACATCATCTTCATCATCTTCTTCTTCTTCCCTCAAGAACAACCACCACCACTAACACCCTAGCACCACCACGCCTTTACCATTTCAAAAACTGTTATAGCTGGAGGTAGAGGGTGACCGGGGGAGAAAAACGCGCAAATCAATTTCATGGGAGGAGGTGTATCGAGAGAGAAAACCCGACTTGAAGGTATGAGCCCTAACTTTATAATCGATCGAATTCTTCTTCTTCGGTGTGTTTGAGCCTCTCTAATCGGTCTTGCTGTGTTCCTGTGATGATTGCGAGCCCAACGCACCAAATTTCAGCGGCCAATTCGTCGTTTCTCGACCTTCGCCGGAAACTGGGCCACCTACCTCACCGAAAAAGCGCCATGGACGGCGGAGACTGGTATAGCTCTTGTTCCTTAACTATTTTGAGTGATTTTAGCATCTGCATGGCCTATAGATACTGTAGAATCCATTTAGGATCCTGAAAACTACCCAGAACCTTGTTTAATCGCGTTTTGGTATAAATCGGGGGGTGGGTTCTTGCCCTTTACCGACGGGAAAACTTCCCCTGTTCAGGCTGCTGTAACTCACTTATTTCCGAATGGTTTGTGATTGGTTTGGGCCTGTGTAATTCCTACATTTCACTCTAAAACTTCTGTGTTAACAAGATTGTGTGATTTAATCTCTAGCTTCCTCAAATCCTC
This sequence comes from Linanthus parryae, assembly GCA_023055425.1. Classification (NCBI taxonomy): domain Eukaryota; kingdom Viridiplantae; phylum Streptophyta; class Magnoliopsida; order Ericales; family Polemoniaceae; genus Linanthus; species Linanthus parryae. The sequence goes on from JALGPY010000051.1 coordinate 954,621, forward strand.
ACTTGAAGTCGCTGCGATATCTGTGTATGCATGTTCTTGACCTGCAGTTTTTAAGCAATTTCCAATGTTGTAGCTTCTAAAAATGCTTATGTTTTGGTCTGAAATTGAATCTGGCTACTCCCTAGCCCTGATACTACAAGTATCGTTGTTTGTTGTTCCGGTTTCACTCTCTAGGGATCCTCAAAATCAAGCCAAAGTGGCCATCTAGCTGCATGTTCTAATAAGTCCTTCATGAACTTGTTACTTCTTGTCAATTTGGATAAGTTGTATCGCCTTCAAATCTCAGATAAATGGTTTGAGAGTCGGAGCTATTTTCTCCTTGTGAATCTTATAATAAACCTGGTAGATTAGATGCCTTGAATTCTTCACTAACTCCCCCCAAATTCCTTCATGAACCGGCTGGGAAAATGTTCTGAAAAAAAAAAAGCAATTCGGTTCTTGAACTTGAACTATGCATTTTGTGTCATCTTCGACATATGATATTTCTCTTATCTTTTATCGGATTGAATTTCTGTCTCCTCCTACTCGCAGATGATTGTTAGGGCTTCAAGCCCATATAGATATCCTTCTATGAAATGATCTATGGATTTCTAAATTCCTTGCTAAAGTTGCCGCAATATGCATTCAAAATCGTTAAAAGTGAAATTTGGTTAAGAGTCGAACTGGCTTAATTCTGCACAATTTTGATATGTGATATCTCCTTGAATATTTTGAGTCTCTAGGATCTTAAACATGCTCTAGAATCCTTGTTCAATCGGCTACAAAACTATACTCTTAGATTATTCAAACTCTTTCTCAATTGATCATAATCCAACTCCAAAGCGGGATGAATATGTTGATTTCTTTTAAGCTTTGATTCTCCGTTTGTCAGTCAAAATGACTATTATGGCCTTTGAATCCTTTATCAAAGTGACTCTTATTGCTATTCTGAATTTATTTGTCAAATCCTACAAAGTTGTCTCCTAGGAACCCTGATTAGACTAATATGTATAAGAGGGGCAAAATCGTAATGTAACATAATAGCTGAGTAAAGTTCAAATCTTTGTCTTGGGGTTATAAACGTGAGTTACTTGGGCATTTTGGAGTCTTAGTAGGTTGTTCTGGGTTACAGTTGACCAAATCAACAATCGGGGATTTTTTTCAATTTTGCTAATCTTTAGGGGCCTAAGTGTAATTTATTAAAAGTTGTAGATTTCGTCCATATGGGAGAGTTATGAGTCATTCTTGCATGTTATTAGGCCAATACGAGTATAATTTGGGGTCCAGACAGATTCAGAGACGGTAATGGACAGTTTTGGAGTATCAGGGGCGTTTTGGTCATTTATCTTGCACGACTCGCATTCCATTGCATTCTTGCATAAAATCTTAGAGGTTAAATGCTAATAGAATGTATACTTTACTTGTTTATATCCAGCCGTTGTGCTCGCACCGAGTAGACGTACGTATTTCTGCTGCTGCGTTGACTGTGATGCCCAGATCCATTGTGAGACGAGCGTTGTAGGAGTGAGTGCTAGCTTTGCTTTGCGCCTTTCATGGTTCAGAGGTAAGTACATATGTATGGCCTTTTCATATAAAAATGTGCGTACTTGTGTGATGTTTCAAACGAATGCTTGTTATATGAAAAAGTATGAAAATGCATGATTTAAACTCGAAAATTTGCTCGGAATATTTTATTGATATCCTTTGAAAATCTTGGAAATGACTCGTGAAATATTTTATACCGTTTTGGAAGGTAATAAAATACTTCTAATAGAGTTAGGATGATGTACAAAGTTGTGTTAGTAATGGGAGGCGCCAAGCGATCCTCCATTTTCTTATGGCTAAGACCATTGAAGCAATGCTTCCTATTATTGGATAGAACGTCAATGTTCAAAAATCCGCCCCCGATGAGCCAAAATGTACCAATTTATTGAGGCCAAGGGTTTTATAGAGCTATAGAGTGCTACTTATACAGGGTCACTACGGTATAGGGGTGTCGACACTTAAGGCCTTTTAGCTAATGTTGTGAGCTGGGTTGACGAATGGGATCCCTTAACGCTCGGGTGAAATAGGGTTTGATAGACCCTAGAAGGAACCCTTAGTGATTATTTCGTGATCCCTCTGTCTACATCGATCCTGCTGGTGGCTCTGGACATGCCTCAGCTAAACTTAACGGTTAAATTGGAATTGAAAGAAAGTTTGATTACTCTATTGATGTTGTTTGTGGCTCTGGATTGCCCTGATAAATTGAAATGATTTGAAATGATTTGGCTACTCATGAACTAAGTTATTCTCTTAAGTGGACTTGTTTGCTCTGGATATATTACCAACTACTCGTGGTTTCTCAATGTTATTAAATTGAGAGGCTTTTGTTACTCGACTACTTCCAGTTGTTCCAAATTCTCGAACATGATAGTTTTACTGTTTAAACCTTCTGATTTGTTTCAACTCATGCTTCCGTGCCACTTGTTGCTTTACATGTCGTAGTATGTATTTACTCAGTTTTTACTGATCATTTCTTCAAAAATTGCGTCGGCTTTTGCCATTTTAAAACCGCAGGTCATCACTCAAGGTGGGGGATGGGAACGCGCACCGAGACGAAGACGTTTAGTTTAAGTCAGATCACTTAGTAGATCACAAACGCTTTATTTTAAATTGTACTTGTTATCGAAATTTTGTTATGTACTTTAGTCGAAATGTAAACTTAATAGTTAATAATCTACTTTTGGTTATCGTTGTCGCGTTAACCCTGAACCGAGATCCCGGGTCGTTTCAACTGAACCTTGATGTGCGAATTGCAGGAGAAAAGAGAAAAGAAGCACTCATGAAATTTGAGGAATTTTGATTCACATCATATCACAACGCAAGGGTTTGCCATGAGCGATTAAAAAATGGCATGATCGACACACCATGATGTGGAGATTTAAACCAGGACAAAAGAATTTGTTGTACAACTCAAGATTATCTCTTTTTATGGGTAAATTGAATTCGAAATGGAGTAAAGCTTTATGGTTATTAAGGTATTGCCATGGGGAGCTGTTGAAATCAAGGGAGATGTCGGAAATCGTTTTCAAGTCAATGGATAATAGTTGAAACCTTATGTGGAAGGAATTTTTTCCGGGCGTCTGGAAGCAGTAATACTTCAACCGCAAGAGGAAGAGGAATAATGAGTTAACTCAGCCGGACCGTCGAATTTAAATCACTAGCGCTCATTGGGAGACAATCCAATCTAATTCTTTTATGCAAAATATTGTTAGATAAGAAAAGAATAGAAGAATAGAAGAAATGGGATTCGTATGTTATAAAATTTATAATGAACATATAATTTTGTTGAGGAAGGCATTCTATTGTTTTTTATTTCAGGTTGAGAACATTTGGGTAAAGTTAGCAAATAAGAAGGCCAAGAAAGTGAAGCTACAGACTTCACTCTAGTATAGATCCTGGTATACCGAGGTATGAATTCCATAACAGTATTCACCCAATCGCTCATGTTTGAAGCTAACCCACAATTCTCCCCCTTGTTGGCTGGTGAGGCTAACTCCTTGGGGTAACGGGTTCTCATTGTTCACAAGAACCCTAACTCGGATGATACTAAAAAGTACCGACTGGGCACACAAACACACACGAACACCACACTTTTAGTTTTTTCTTCTTTGAATAATTCTGAAATATTGAAATTACAGTGTTTAAATAGAAAACTAACTGACCCTAACTAGATGATTTGTCCTAACGCGCCCGACCCAGTCTACTAACTAATTAAATAAACAACAAATTAAACTAATTAACGAAATAAAATAAATAATTTGTTGGGTTTTGATGCAGGCTAAGCAGCGGGATAACAAAATTTAATCATGCTCCAGACCCTCCAAGGATCACAGGAAGAGACTACATAACGATAGTAAAGGATTCTAGTATCTACATACCTTTGGGTTCTTCCGTGATGACTTCACACGTGAAATAGTATTCACGTGTCTATGGCTAGTCCACTCCTTGGATTGAAACCGGATCCTTCAAGCCTTTGTACTAGCTAGGATTGAAGGAGGAAGAGGATGAAGATCACGATCACGCAACGAACACAAAAAGAGGGGCTCAGCCCTATTTCTTTGGCCGATGGGGTAGGGGCGGACCAAGGAGGGGTTTGGCCCTATTTGGTCTTGCTCTCTCTCGTTGCTTTTCTATCCCACTCAATGTGTTATGAACATTAGTCTGAGAAGGAAGCTAGGAGTGTCCTTTATATAGTCCAACAACTCCTTGTTGACTGCATAAAAGCCCATATCCTAATCATGTCCATACACGAATTAGTCCAAATTGAAGATTAGTCCTACTAAGTTTGAAAGTCGTTGCGTGTTGATCCTTCTAATTAATTAATCATATTAATTATTTCCCATTTCCGGTCTAATCCATAGGGAGTGTGACCCCATAGTTTTCTACTTAGTTGGTAGTAACAAATACTAACATGGAGCGGCCTCTAGCAAGACATCCACGCTACCTAACTAATAGAAATAGTCATCCGACAAACATTGTGCCCATTTTCATGTATTGTGTTATCCCTTTGTCTCCATATCCGGATTGGACACGAGACATATTAGTCACACTCATATATCCAATCCATAGTTCCTCGATCCTGGAAATATGCTTATCCGTGCAGATAACATAAATATCCCCATATTGATTTATCTGAGTCTGGCCAGACATTCTATAAGCACCATCCCTCGAGTGGCCCATGGATATTTACTCACATTATGTGGGAGGGACAAATCATGTCTACGTCATTACGATCTCTAACCTTGCTTCCTATCATGCCCGATAACTACCTTTATAGTTATCCGGTTAAGGCTCAACGTTTAATAATATCAAAGCATGATATTTCACAACTAGAGTATCTCGTGACTTCAAGTCTAAGGATTACAATACCATTAGCACTACGAGAAGCGCTTGTGACTTTAACATAATCTAATGTAGCCTTCTCGCCGTGGGTCAATCCAGTATGCCATTACTCTTAATGCATACCCATGTGTTGGATTGTGATATCTCCATATCGATAACATAATGAATAGTAAATCCACAAATGTCACAAGAAATAGATTGCCTCTAGGGCATATTTTTTTAACATAATTAACAACTAATGCTAAATAACTACTAATGATAATAATACGGGTGACCCGTACGATATGGTTGACCCGTATCAACTCCTTTGCGGTTGAAAAATGTCTTGTCCTCAAGGTAATCTGGAGGACGAGACTCATAGTCATAAGTAGAAGTCCAAGATATGCTCTATTTGTGCGTGACCCATACTGAATTGGAAGACCATTGTGATAACTGGGCCTATCTTGATGACGATGCTCGTCACTTCCATATGGAGGCCCAAAAGGAGATTAGAGACCCAAAATTAGATTGGGCCCAACAAGAATTCTCCACCCTAGTACCAATGTCCGTATGGCGTCCATAAGAGGTGGTGTAACCGACTGGTGCAGGTTGGTGGTAGGCGGGTGAGGTGGCTGTTGTTTGTCGAATCGACAAGGTGAGGACTCTGACTTGGCACGACTGTGGTGACAGCTGCGGAGGCCATGTGTCCATGCCATAATAGGCGGCTACTGAGATCCTGGACTGAATTGGTCGCTCAATCGTCGTTGTTTCCAGCGATGGTGACGTGTCCGGTGTTTCCGGTGGATTCGTCTTGGGTATGGGTTGCCTCAAATAACGAAGAGTGGAGGTGATGGCTATGATTGCAGTGGTGATTGGGGGCTTGGCCGGCTATTGGTTCAGCTGCAGATGGGGAAGCAACGGCGGTGGTTTCGGATTTGGCTTGGTCTTCTACGTTAATTTTAATGGAGGTGGAGGGTCGGGTGGCTCCGGTGCTACTGTTGTGGTGTCCTTTCCGCTGGTATTGGTGGCGAGAATCCGATTGATGGCTTAACTAGGCAGGAATTCGCCGGTGTCGGGGAAGAAGACCGAAGCAGAAGCTCTGGCGTTGGCGGTGGTGAGAGTTCGACTACCGAACCAGGAATAGGCTTCGCTGTTGGTAGAAGGTCTAGGGTCCGCGACTGAATATTGTCTGGTAGTTTAGGTAGCTTCTCGTGGCGTGTATCTTCCGGCGAAACCACCAGCGAGATGGTCGTCGGAGTCGCAACAGGTGGCAGCAATGGTGGTACGCCGTACTGTTCTGAATCTTGATGTGACGGCAGCTGCGCTTGAGGAGCAGTGGTTGGTCGGGTTTCCAGCTCAGTCAAGCGCGCTTCAAGGTGTGCGATTCGTTTACTCAGATTCGTCTCCAAGTCTGAAATCCTCCATTCGAATCGAGCTTCCAAACAGACCTCGAAAGACGTGAGTTTTTTTTATCCAAGATATGTCTGAGCATATCAACTGTAATTGGGGCTGAGTCCGGCATGATTTTCATCAATGGAGAAAAATAATGAAAGCACCAATTGATACTAAAAAGTATCAAATGTGCACACAAACACAAACAAACACTAGGGTTTTTTACCCACACACACACTTTTAGTTTTATCTTCTTTGAATGATTCTGAAATAATGAAATTGCAATGTTTAAATAGAAAGCTAACTAACCCTAACTAGACGATTTGACCTAACGGGCTCGGCCCGATCTACTAACTGATTAAATAAACAAATAATTAAATTAATTAACAAAATAAAATAAATAATTAAAAACTTATTTAAAATAATTAATAGCGATAATAATACGGGTGACCCGTACGATATGGTTGACCTGTATCGTCGGAAGTATGGCCGGATTCCGACTACCCCTTTCTCAACACCTTCAACCCCCAAAACATCACATATGAGTGCCCCAACTCTCTCAACATTTAGCTTGGACTTATTTTGCAAAGGAAGTCCTCGTACATGAACATTGAAAGGAACTCTAGAACAATCCACTCATTGTACAGACTTTCTCAATCAGCATTCTTGTAAATGCATTGTTTGGTTTGAAAGAACCCGTGGAGATTTCGATTTTATCCTCTTGTAGTCTTCCTCGTCTTCAAAGAGGAAGACAAAGATGTTCGAGACTGCAGTATCTACCTCAACATCATTTCTCAAGCCCTACGCTCCTATCGCAATTGGTTTCATCATTTTTTTTTTTCCGTATTCCTTGTGTCAATAAAGTTTTTGGATGAGGAATTTTTCGAATTAGTGCTTTAATATTTTAGGACCATCGGCGAGTTCTAATATGAGGTTTCTTTCCATTTGTGTAATAAAACAGAGCACTTCGTCTCTATTTAGCCGGACTAGCCGTTCAAAGAACACAACTAGTTGGTTCTTTTAAAAGAGTATACAAACCCAAAAAACTTCTCCCACTAAAGAGAAAAAATTCTAGAGAGATAAGAATGGTGCAAATTGATAATTCATTCCATTTGAATTAATGGATACATGAACTCAGGGGGAGTTTGTATTTTGAAGATGATGAAAGGCAGAAATACTAAGAGACGAGGTCAAAGCTCAAAAGCTTTAAATTTTAGTTATGAAGTTTATGAACTTGTATAATCTGACAAGTTTCTGTGTTGCAGGCTATACTTTGGATTAATTTTTGTTAACAGGGTCTCTTACAAATATTCTTGAGCTTACATATGGAGTTTATTATGCTATTAGTTTGACAGAATGTAGGGCTTCAAGGATTACTGTCAAAGCTCCAAAGCTTTGAAGGATGCCCTTGAGTTTTTGTCTAATACTTTTGTGACTAATTGATTCTCTATGCATGTTGTTTTAGCTGGTTATGTGATTGGTTACTGACTTGTTATGAGGCATGTTTGTTTTTCGTCAAACCCTCCTAACAAAATCAATATAGCTATTCAAATATAGTTGTTGAAAGAAGCAGTTTGAGGGTTGAGGATTTTCAAGAAGTTGTTCCGAAAATTTCTCAAGTTGTTACCGCAGGTTGCTATAAGAAAGATTTGAATTTCAAAGAGCAAAAGGACAGCTTATCAAGTGTAAAAATAAGAGAGTTTCATTCGTAGGAAATCTACACATACAACTCTTCACTCAAACAAGGATTTAACATTGCAAAAGAAGATCAATCATCCAGATTTTGAAGAACACTTCTGAGCATTCGTTGCTTATCTGTTTTTGTGTTCTTCTTTATACTGTCATTGTAAAATTCTTAAGTATTTCTTAAGTTAGTTGTTCAAGTGAACAACAAGAGGTCCTTATTGTTTCACAAGGAAATAGATAGGTTTGGAACCACAAGCTGTATAGTGTAAGGGAGTTCACTTAGACTTGAGATCTAGGGCTAAGTCTGTGATTTATAAGAAGTGTTTAAAATCCTGAAGGGATCAAGTCCCTCAGGCAGAGAATAGGTCCAATTGTGACTGAACTCTGTAAAAATCCCTTGTGTTCATTGCTTTACTTTGCTGTTATTCATTCTGCATACAAGATGTTCAAAACAGGCAGCTCCAAAACTTTGGAGAATTTCAGTCTCAAAGCTTTGAAGCTCCAGACAGTTTTAACTTGTTTCAAACTACTTCAAAACTTTCCAAAGCCTTGAGATTCCTTCTTAACTTTGTGTTGAAGTTTCAAAAGGCCATTGTTAGCAAAAGTTTGCATACTCTATTCAACCCCCCATCTAGAGTATTAAGATCATGTTTATACCTGCATTACACACTTTCACAAATGTCCGGAATTAATGTGTGTTGCCTTACATACTTCTTCGGTCATTCAGAGGTCTATATTCTCATTCTTCCTGGATTCGGAATCATAAGTCATATTTCAATATTTTCTAATGGTAATAGAGGATGTGTTTGGTCTGGGTTTAGAGTTAGGTTAGGTGGGTTTACAAGGGATACGTGAGTGTTTGGGCTTAGGGGTTTTAAAGGTAGCATATGAGTTGTTAGTACGAAACATGAATGAGGTAAATGATCTAGGCCCATTCGAAACTTGTTCGGCTCACGCTTTTTTTTTTTTTGGATTTCTGTAGTAATTAATCGGGCATGTTTCCCTTACCATAGAGCGGTTGGCTTCGTATGCATCCTTGGAGGTACCGACTGTGAAATTTCTAACGTTATTGGTATACAAAGAGAGGTATCTAGCTCATCTACCGTATTCTATCTAGATTTGTGTTGTTCGCTGTCGAAATTCAGGCCCTCGAAAAAGTCAGTTGGAGGTGAAGTTTCAAAGGCTATCGGAGGAGATGCCATTCTCAGAGATGGTGGTGGTGGTTGCTGCGCGACGAGCACGGAGAGAGGGTCTGGTTCTCTTACCAGTGACAAGACTAGCTGTCTCTATGCCTAAACAAGAGTTTCCTCCACTGCCTCTGAAATTCGAAGTACGATGGGATCTTCGGGATGAAGTTGTAGAACGCGGTTGGAATTCATCGTCTGGGATATTTTGGCTGCAGGTTGTGTCCTTCAGGTTTGGGCTAGAAAGCATGGTTGTTGTTAAGGTTGTTGTCCCAAGCTGTCTCATAAGTGTTAAGTTTATAATGTGGAGTATCGATTTCCTCCATGTGTACAAGACATGCTATTTGGTGAAAAGGCATGGTGCAATTGGCTCTTCTTTTAGTCGAGGCGATGATGAAGCTAGAGTGGAGCTGCTGTGAAGACGTGGATATTAAAAAATAAAAGATGATAATATTAGAAACGTTATCAAACTTAGTGTATTACATATATATATATATATATATATATATATATTTATTTTTATTTTTCAGTTTTGAACAATCTTTTTTTACGGTTTTCATCGACAAAAAGGCTACGTGACAAATATGTATGCCACAAGTCAACTCAGTACAACATTTTAAATCACAAGTATCATAAATGAATTGACTTCTACTTTCAGTAAGTGATTTATACATAGGAGATCAAAGTGGTTATCGCTTTAAGCACATGACCCTGATTCAGAATTTGAAGTCCTTATCAATTTCCTTTACGATATTTTGCTTTGAGGGGACTGAATTTCTTGTTAGGCTATGCGTATTTTTTTCTCATACAGGCTATGTGTAGTTCTTGTCGTAAAGTGTGCGGTTATTATTAGTACACATTTGAAAATATTTTGTAGTTTAACAGACGAAGTTGTCAAAAAAAGCACTAATTATTGCAGGGTACAAGTACAACCAAAACGATTTGTGATTTCCATCTCAATGGTAGATTCAAAACGTCAAATAAAAATAGAAGCAATCGCCCACCGTGGGGCTCAAACCCATGACCACAAGGTTAAGAGCCTTGCGCTCTACCAACTGAGCTAGACGGGCTTTGATGACATTTGCAACATTAAAATATTATTTAAAGTTTATGTGTGCAACATCTCAAATTTTCCTCCGTCAAAGGAATGTGCAAGTTTGAACATATAACCAGAATCATCAGACAAAACTAAGTAATTTTTTTTTAAGGGAAACTAAGTAATTTCTCAGTACAGTTAAAACTTGAAACCAGAAGTCGTTCTTTCATATAACTTTGGATGTCGGAGTACATGAGTTAACCTGGAAGAACCGAGCCTTTTTACCTAATTGTACAAATTACAAAATCTACGAATAATACTACTAGAGGGAGAAGCTTCATGTGATCTCCTCTGTAAATTCTCTGTTGTCCTATCATCTTATAATGAAAACAAAACTTGATAAATGCATTCTTAAACTGATCAAACCCGAGTAAATTCATCCAAGAGATCGTCGAATATCATCTCTTCCAGCTCCAAACCCACACATTCAGCTTCAAACTGAAGATTCATCCACCCATCACCGCCCTTGGCCATGTCCTGGCTCACGGCGTGGTCCAGGGAATGGTCAGACTGCGGTATCCAGTTCAAGTACTGGTTTATATTCCCCCATACCTCTTCTAACACGTAGTTCCCAGTTGGGAGCGGACGGATATGGGAATTTGTCGACAATGGCTTGGGGTAATATGTGAATGATTTCTCGTGTACGTCTAATAAAACTTGGTTGATTAGATCGAACAAGAGGAGGAGATTGCAATACCATTTTTCTTCGTTTCCTGAACATTCTGGTCCTGGTGCATAAGTGCTCTGGAGTTCCTCAAACAAGGACGGGTCCAGTGGCTGGTCCGGGGAATGCCACACGCCTAAAGCCTCGTTTCTGCTGAAGCCAGAAAGGTCGAGGACGTACTTCACGAGGCCGAACTCAGGTGCGTCTTTTGTGTTCAGGATGTGGAAATATCCGTAGTTCACTACTTCAATGAGAGTCAAACATGAAACACCGATTTAGTCACAGTTTTCGTAAATGTAACAGGGTTAACAGATTTGCAGTTGAGGAAACCAATATGTTTCCCTTGGATTGTCTGGAGATTTGAACTCAAGACCTCTTGGCATGCACATTCACCTAGGTATGCATTCAAAGATATTAAGGATGCAAGCTCGACCAACTCAATCACATATTCTATAAACATTATAAGTGGTTGACATTGAGAAGGCAACTAATAACACTTCCACCCCATCTAGTTTTACTGAAGGACACTTTCACCCCTTCCAGTTTGAGAAAGGACACTTTCACCCTTTCAGTGTGTAAAAACTTACACCCCATATTGTTACACCGTTAGTCTTGAGTTGGGAACTGTCAGTAAAAATAATTTTGGAGACAAATTTGCGTATTAAAATAGTAGGGATTACTCAGTGTATATTAGACTTTTTGCATGATATGGGGTCAAATTTGTATCTAAAATTATTTTCAGGGAGGAACTCCACTTCCAGGCTTAGGCTGTCACTACCACAGAGTGTAAATTACTTGAAGTTCGGGACAATGAAGGGCTGAAAGTGTCCTTTTCTAAACTAGAGGGGTTGAAGTGTTCTTCACTAAAACTACAGGAGGTAAAAGAGCCGTTTTTTACCCTTCCGAGTATTAGTTAGAGTAGGCTATTTATAGTGTAATACTGAATTAATACTCTTCCAAACTAGGATTGGCAAATAGGGGCATTGGCCCGACGTACCTGCCAAACCCAGGTAAGGATTTGAGTTTAACATATTTTAGCCGGCCTTGGGCTCGGGTTTAGTAAATGTGGCCAAAGACCAGCCCGGCCTGATTTTATCATCACTATTATTTATTTTACTTTTTATATAAAGGTTCTTCTTGGGTTGGACCTATAGATGGGTTGGCGTGGGGCCTCGGTCCACCTTTTCAAATCTCCGGCCCGATCCGGGCCGACCCATGACCAGCCCTATTCAAAACCAAACACTGTACATATTAAAGTGCAGTTCAGATGATTCAGTCTAATCCAATATGATTAGTTCAAAACAGTCCAGCTAGTCTGAGAAACCAAACATGCCATGAAAGGTAGCAAGAAAAACATCTAGAGCCAAGATGTACATACCTTCAGATAAGGAAGAATTTGTTTCCGTTATCATGTCTGTCTGAGAAGAATCCGGCAAAGAACTTGAACTCGAACTCGAACTTGGTTCCACCAGTTTAACAACGGGGCTAACCCCGAGCACAATTTCATTTTCTTGTTGAGAATTGCTTTCTTCCATCTTCAACACTCTCACTACGACTTCTCCTTCTTCAGCCCCGAATGATCTTGATCCCACCTCATCTTTTCCCAGATCTTGTTCACACTCTTCATGGTTATTCCGGCTTTCATTTCCTACCGGGGAATCTGACTTTCCACTTACAACATCCGCACCAATCCCGGTTGAGGATTCCTGAATATGGAGAAAATATTGTGATGGGAGATCAGGCAGCGAAAGAATCCTTTTTAAACATTTTGGAGCTGGCTTATTAGCCAAAGCTTCCTTTTCAGTTCTCAACTTCAACCCTTCAGATAACTGCTGTTTGGCTTCTGCATTGAAACACGACTCGTACAACTCGCGGTATCTGTCAAGTGATTCATCAAATGAGGATATTCTTCTCATCTGTCGGTTCTGATCGCTCAACTCAGCAGATTTTTTCATGGCTATCTCCTTTTTTAACCCTGCGGCCTCCTCCTTGGCGTCCTTTGATGATTTACGGCCGTAAGGGATTTTGTGAAGGACGGCGTCCATAGTAATCCGTTGTCTCTCCTTCCTACTCTCTTTGATTGCATGTTTTATTTTCTTTTTGAGGTTCTTGAAACGCCACACAACCACTTTACTCTCTTGCTGTTTCTTCACCGATGTGGATGAAGATGAACCTGTCAGCATAAACATCAGTAAAATTTATGATTGGTAAGCTCAATTTTATGAAAATGATGGAATCTTAGTGCCTGTTTGGTATCGGCGATTTTAATTCAATTGGATCAAAACTGGCCTCTTTTCAGCAATTTTATTTGTTATGACTACAAATTAAAAGCTGACAATCCGCAGATTAAAATAATCTCCGTGCAATTGACCAATTGTGCAATCTCCAAAAGTGGAGATTATGCAGCTGAAAATCTCTAATATTATAGTTTTGATATTTTTTTTCTACATTAGCATGATCACATTTCAATTGTAAATAAGTGTATTCAGTTACTTGACTATATAACTCTTTAAATTTGTTAAATGGATCAAGTTAGTGATCTATAACAGCTCATACCAAACAGATTGTACTTTTTTTGGTTCAGCTGGACTTTTCACCCATATGATTTTCAGCTGATTTTTTAGAGTTTCAACTGATACCAAACAGGGCCTTATTTACCTTCTTTGTTACATGGCTCTTCGTCGTGTTCTTGATTCGTTTCACTTGAGCTGGAGTATCTTCTGGCAGGAAAGCCAGGCACAGGAAACGACATAGACTTCCTGAATCGTGCATTTGATTTGAATGCTCGCCGGCCATGGATAAAGTTTGCCAGTGGGGAGCTTGGCTTTTCTATGACTTCACGCAGTAACTCTTTGTCTGCGGTAAAAATTTGAAGAAAATCTTTATGGGATTGCTTCGAATTTGTCAGTTGATATGCCAATAATAGTTGTTTTCCTTTCTTCAGCTTATCTTGGCTAACTGTGTCACTATCAATCTTTTGCTTCACGTCTTTATCATTCTTCAATTCTAATGAGATAGAAGAAGAGTTATCGTTCTCTTCCTGAGTGGACCATGGGGTGGGATCGGTTGCAGCATCATCGGCAAGGGAAGGGGAAGGTTCTAGATGGTGGAAAGACTCTGTTCTTGTCAGCTGGATTCGCGTAGGGTAAGAGGAGCTTCTGCGGTGCAAACCTCTTCTCTTACAAATTTCATCCGAAATAAATCCTTTTATTCGAGACTTCATAGAGCTTTTGGTAGAGGGATTCTCAGAGACCTGACAGCGTAAACATTCATCATAGTAGTCGTATCAAATGTTAGCATTTTTACGCGATGAACGACAAAACTTCAGAAGCATTGCAAACACTTACACTTGAGATTCTACTGTTGGAATCGCCGCAATTATCTTGCTTTTTGCCACCACTTTGTCCTATAACGAACAAAATAAATAAGTTTCGAAGTTCTGGGTGAGTTAAGCTGGCTAAAGTATCGACTACTCATAAGCCTAACAATAGGTGGGAATGGAGATTGCTCACTTGTGGGATTCTTTCTCTTGTGAGGAATCATTTTCCTCCTGACATGATGCCAGCGGTGGCGGTGAAGAACGTGAAGTATGCCCCAAATGCATCCTGGATGACTGTTCTCTATTGAAATGCCAGTTTCTTGGTGTTGCAAGTTCTTACCCATTTTCTCGTCAATATCTTCTGTAGAAGATCTCTGAAGAAGTTATCGATCACCTGACTCCGTTAGAACTTTCCCGACCTAATCAACGAGCATAAATTCAGGATGAGCGTGGACTGACAAGGACAATATATTGATCAAATTCAATGTCTATGGCGATGATGGTGTGCAGGCAGGGGTGGAGCCAGGATTTCGGGCTAGTAGGGGCTAAACTAAAAAAGATTCAGGTCCTTGGGTTTTATAATAAAGTCAACGTGGGCTAGAATGAACAAAAGTGAGACATGTAGGGTGAACTTTGAGAAAAAATAAAACTGAGTGAGGGCTATAACTAAATACATATGGCGAAATTTGTAAAAAAAAAATAAATGAGTGAGGTTATGTCTCTTGCTGGCTCCGCCCATGTATGCAGGTGTTTTTTATTACTGTTGTGTTTCAGGGTCTGACTGCACTATTTTATTATATTAACGAAATGCTAAAAACAAATAATAATAATAATGTCTATAGCTTTACCATTCAAAAATTACCATACAGGAAGCACCCATTTCACGCATCTAAGGAGGTAAGCACCTGCATATGAGGGTTAATTGTTATGAAGATCTCAATGGTGCAAAAACAAGCATCGGCCATATCTTAATATTTTTTTTAGGATTCTTGATAAGGTAAGTTAGCATTGACCAAGTAGAAATTGCAACTTCTTTGATACATTTCATTAAGTTTGTAGGCCAAAACAATTATGCAAACCGATGGTATGGGCCCTTGTGGCCCGTGAGTGCATCAGGTCTTGAGTTAGAGTTCCGGGGGAATAGCTTATGATTTGCTCTGATGTAATGAAAAACACTAGAAGTTTGTACCGGATTCAAAATTCGATAAAATTCAGGTAAACGGGATTATTGAACAGGTACATGAAGAATGAAGACCGAATACATATCCCAATAGGTGAAACCGACCCCAGTGGGTTACATGCATGAATCTGAGAAGCCAACAGGTCCAATATTAACAACAGGTGAAATGAAAATGCATTCTTTCACAGAAAACCCAGAATTTCCACCACTCGTGAAATGCTGATTTCAGGAACAATAAGGTGCAGAAAATAGAAGCAATAGAAATAGAAGCAATAGACTCACAAATCAAAGAGCTTATTGTGATCATGTTTGCGTGACAACAAAAGAAGAGGGTAATTTGTTAGTGGGTAAATTCCAATAGAAGAAAATCAAATTAACCGATGTTATGCGAAATTGAGTTGTGGAACAGAAACAGATCAAGCTTCATTACCAATATCGATATATTGAACTTGAAGAGCCAAACGAATCCGAGAAGGAAAAAAAATAAAGAAATATACCTTGGAGAACTTTGAGGGGAAACCTAATTGCTGAAGCCAACAGCAACAAGTCGTTGGTATGTTTGGTGGCCATGGAGAGAGAGAGAGTAGTGGCGAGAAACGATCAAAGGAGGACAGAAGAGAGAATGAAGAAATAGGGGAATGAGATGTCCGTTATGTTCGTTTCACAAGTTCCCATTTTTAGCGCCACTTCTCTCTCTCTCTCTCTCTCTCTCTCTCTCTCTCTCTCTCTCTCTCTCTCTCTCTCTCTGTTGTTGTGTGTGTCATCTCAGTAGTCACAGGCTGTACAACTGTCGATCAGGTACATCATGTAATGGAGGTTGCTCGTGCTTCTGTGGCCAAATTTGCATCGTATGACAAATGAAGAGAAAATGCCTAACAATGCTTCGTTTCATGTATGGTTAACATCATCGGCACACGCAGAGTTATAGAAGGGTTTGGTATTTTTTTCAGCCATATTTGGTTAATTGCTTTCACTGCATTGGCCTTGCTGAGGCCGCAAAAAGCCAAAGAAACTCCCGTGGAAACAAATACGAAATTGATTTCGTTTAGAAATACCAGTGTCGGTTCTTGAGGCAAAAACCAACACTGGCACTGTCGGTTCTTATATCAAAAACCGACACTGGTACTGTCGGTTCTTGATCCCGTTTCGGATGGAGCCGTGAACAGGCAAGAACCGAAAGTGTCAGTGTCGGTTTTTGCCTCAAGAACCGACACTGGTACCGCCGGTGACTAAAGGGGATCAATTTCGTATTTGTTCCCCAGTGGGGGATTCTCTGATTTTTTCCGGCTCCAACAAGGCCAATACAATGAAAACCTCGTTGATTGCTATGACAAATGTCCATCGCAAATCTCTGTCAAATCCAAATGTCTCGTTACCTCTGTGTTCTCACTCTGTTTTCATAATCTGTCGCATTATTCATTACACTCCATTATAGTGTTGTCAATCGGGCCGATTAACCGGTCGAGTTGGCTCGTCCAAACCAGCTAGGCAGACACCCGAACCAAAATCGTGACGGTATGGTGCTAAATCGGCACGGGACCGAGTTATTAGTGGTCCCGTCGTATCCTTAACCACCTAACCGATCCGAAATTAAGCGGACCGAACCGTAATCGGGACCGAACCGAAAACGGCCCCATAGTCAGGTTAACCAGCCCGAACCAGCAGTACCGTATTTTTCCAACGAGTTATAATATATATCATATGTAATTTTGAAAAAAATAATAAGACGGTTATTTAAAAAAGTTAAAGATGAAAAAATAACTGTTTTTAACCAGCCCGAACCGAGCCGAGCTGGTTTACAGGGGTTACGGTTACATGGGCCAGTACATCATCTATGGATACAAGAAATGTTTATTTAACTAGTTAAAATAACCGGGAAATGGTTTGAGATCATGGAAACTATTAGAAATTAAGGATTCTACATCAATTTCCCCAAAAAATGAAAAAGAGCCACATTATTCAACAAGTAGAGCCTCCTACAGCCTTCTTCATTCTAAAGAGAAGACTGTTACAACAGGAAGAGTACTAGATTTCTAAGCTTTTCATTCTCTCATACTCGATTTCATTTGCTTCAGGGAACTTCTTACTCCGTTACCGCATAAGAAGAAACTACCAGCCTCAGGTACTCTACACCTTATCCACCTCATCTTCACATTCTGCAGAAACTTTTCCAAAACTGCGGCGACCCAACTTCCCTAATGAGCCCAATGTCGGCAGACTTTTGCAACTACTGCTGCATTCACTGACGCCGAAAGATTTTGGTGAAATTCTCGGGGGGCTAAACTCTGTTTCTGTAGCTGTATCATCACTCTTGGTTCTGAAGTTGGCAACTGTTAACTGAGTGATGTTGCTTCTACAGAAAGGGCAAATCGGTGCTTTTGGAAGAACAGATGGTAATGTGGTATGAGTGGGCTTCTTATGGCAGCACAGAGCAAGGGTGCACCGGGCACACATTTGATGACCACATGTTTGGACCTCAATGGAGCATACCCTTTCAAAACAGATGCAGCACAGCTCGGCTTCACTAGCCTATTACAAAATCAGGAATTCAAGTGTTAGGAATAATGGGATTTTAAGATATCGCAGCTTAAAGTGGCACTCTTTGATTCAATAACATTCCAGCAGCTCTAGCTTAATAGGTAGCATTTTCTAAGAGATCCTTTTCACCAAGCTTTTCTTTTTGTTGTTGAAAGACGGCTATAAAGAGAGCAAAAGTTTTTGCTTTACACAAGAATATTTTCCATTATAATCGAATTTCAAAGTAGATCAGAGGGTGCTTTAGAAAAACTATTAGAAGATGCATGACTACAATCAAGAAGTGATGGCTGGGACTGTCAGTCTCAAATATGCCAAGGAAAGGAGGAACAGATTAAGCCATACATTCTGGTATTCCAATTTGAATTATATATTTTGAAATTTGTTATCGCACATTTTCACCACAATCTTTCTTCAATCTTCGCAACTTTCAAGGAAAGATGCTTATTGGAAAACATCAGGGCAAAGTTCAGGAACAACCAGAACGAAGGCTGGGCAAAATGTAATTTGACAACACACTGTTAGACAGTTGAACACTTGAACTACAGTTAGATGGAAGATAATTTACCTCGGATGCACTGTCCCATGCCCCCGCTTCGGAGTTTAAAGGTGATTGAGGTGAGTGGACTGTTTCCTCCAATATAGACTTTTCCCTTTCCCTGTTTGTCTCAATTAAGGCCCTCTCTAATAAGGCTTTTGCCTCAGGATTAAGTTCAGCAATAAACTTCAACGGCGCCGGCCAGATGAGAGGCTCTGGAGCTGAAGGGTTCAATAATGCAGCACATGCTCTGTGCTTGTGCTTCAGAGCAACCATGTATGGTAACCTCCTGCAAACAAATCATCTCGTCATTACCGTATCCCACAGAGAATACGAAGATTTTACTCATACAACTAGCAAACTTACCCGCCATGGTAACAACCTGATAAAGTACTGCAAGGACATAAAGCAGGAAAAACATACAAGTTCAAGTCCGAAAGCAATGTAAAAGTACAAGCAGATTATTACAATCATAAATCTGCACCCATGTTTTTAGGAGAATAGTTGCAGGTCAAAGACTCATCATTTTTATCCATCAGTTACTTTTGTTTGCTGGTGAGGATTTTCCGCTTTTTGGCTACTTTTCTATATTTAGCCAGTGGTTTCAGGCAAGAAATTGTTGTGGTGCCGTTTCAGGCATCAAATCGGGAGGAAGATTTGGAAATAACCACTCAAATCACTTGGGTTAGCCGTGCAGAGAAATACTTCTCACTTCTCAGCATAACAACCGCGGGTAGATTTGGGAACTCAAAATCACAACACAACATCCTCCACCACAATGAAGAGGACATAAGAAGAATTAACAGAAAGGCGGAAAAAGGGTTGTGTTTTCGTTGCAATGCCAATTTCGGCCCAGGTAACAAGTGTCCAAAGTTATTTCCAATTGAGGTATGCTGGGAAGGGGAGGATAATGATATTGAGATGGAAATTTAAGATGGCATTCCATCAGCACCTTCAATATCCCTTCATGCGATGGCAGGAGCTAATGCAGCGAGAACCATGAGGTTGTGGGGTGGTCTGAGGGCCTTACCATGATGGGGTTAATGCTCGGGAAGTTCAAATATCTTCATTAGGATGAAGGCTGCTCAAAACATGCTTTTAAAACCTGATTGTGAGAGAAAATTGGTACTCATGGACTCATGGTTGCTTCGGGTGAGCGACTAGGTAGCCAAGGAAGGTGTAATGTGTGCCCCTTCAACTTCAAAAGGTATTATTCTCCGTCAATTTCTTTATATTTCCATTTGAAGGATATGGCGTCGTTTTGGGTATAGATGGGTGGAGCACATTCGGTTCTATTGAATGGGATTTTCGAAAAAATGCAAGGGAAGTTTGCTTGTGGCTCTAAAGAAGTGATTATGCGAGGTATAGATAACACTTATAACGAGGTCATAAGCAGCATTTTGCTAGCGGAAAAGTCTCAACGAGTAGTGCAACTGCAACTTAAGAATGATGATGCGGAACTTGAACATGATTCACTCATTGTCTCACAAGTGCATGAGCTCTTACGTGGTTATCTAGATCTGTTGCAAAAGCCGGAGGGACTTACCCCTCAACACCGCAAGATCATCACATTCCGCCTTGATATAGGAAAGGCTTGCAGGATTGGATGTCGAAGATCTGGGTGAAGATTTCAAGATCTCCAATCCCAGTCGAAGCCTTAGTTGTCAATTCAGGTGAAATCAAGGGTTTCATTTGAAACCGGGTAGAATTAGCCATGAGCGCAGACCTAGGTTAGTAATTGCCATATAGGCTAGTGGTCTGACACTTGTTCGAATTGATATTTAGACATATGTGGCACTAACGTATTTGTGCAGGTAATTTGAAGTGCGTGAAGCTGACTACGTTGAGCACAAGGACCAAACTGCAATCATTTCCAAAATTCCTAGCTTCAAGACCAGAAACGTATCCATGTAATTAACCAGATTCGGGCAGCCAAGGTGATGCAAACAGCTAGGAGATAACTATATATATTAATAAAACTAAAGCTCAAAATCTGAAGTACTAGTACACACTATTCACCAGATTTGAGAAGAAAACTAAAACAGAAACATAAAAACAGGAATAGGAAGATAGCTTCATGCTAGTTTCTCGCGCACTCCTGCAGCGAATAAAAACAGCGTAGAAGTGTGGCTTCGAGCTAGTCTCTCGCGCACTCCTGTAGCGAAGAGAGATGGATAGGCGCCACGGGTTGAATCCTCAAAACCCAAGCCTCCAACACTTGAAACCCTAGCTGGACAAGAGCTTTAGCTCCTCACATTTTCTAAAAACCAAGCATATCTCTCTTCTTCTACAACTTGATTGCCTTTTAAAAGGTTTGAATCTTCTTGGAGAAGCTTCTACCTTTTCAAAAAGCAAGTGGAAGAAGTTTCAGCCAAAATATTACAAGATAACCCCCTGAAATTGACTTATGTGACATAATAGTCATTGGAAAAGTCAACAAAGGTTGCTGGACCACCCAAGCTTCTGGTTAAGTGACAAAAGACCCCTCAAAGTTAATTTCACATATGCTACTGCATCACAAGGAGTAGACCCCTAGGATCAAAACCCTAGATGGCCACCACCCCCGGGACGACATCTAGGAGGTCGAACCCTAGGTTGAGGCCCTCCTTTGGCAGTTTTGACCGAATCTGTGTTTAATTGCATTTCAGATTCTTTCCCTTCATTGTCAGATCCCCATAGGATTCTTTCCCAGAGAGTGAGATCAAAGAGATCTCCTCCAAGTCAACCAAAGAGGCCGACAACTTGATGCAGGAAGAAAATCACCTGCTTCGAAAAACAGTTTCGGTCCAAATGCAGAATCAGGGGCAGAATCGAAGGTTTATGGACTCGGATCAAACAATATATTATTTTGACTAGGTCACGAGCCCCGCCGTATTTCGGCCAAAATCAGCAGTAATTGTTTTTTTAATAATTAGGAGTTCGATTTGAACCCGATTTGGGTAAATCTTTTTGTTGAGTATTTTGTTAAGTTATAATTATTATTTAGAATGGTTTTTAAGATTTTTTCCATTTTCGATAAAATTAATTTTTTAGCTATTTAAGTCCGGCTTGTGGACTGATTTTAACAGTTTATTGATTATTGGGATTTTTCGAGAAAACATGGAGTTTTAAATGAACTCTAGAGGGAATTTCTCTTAGCATTGTTCCTTTATGTTCTTTGCTTCTTGCTGCTCCCATAAACACCTGATTCAAGTTGCCTTAGTTGGTACCAGAGCTCCGTGGAAGAAGATCATCATCAAAAATGGTGTATAGATGTCCGCATGGCCGTGGGGGGAAGCCCCCACGCGAGAACGCTACGTCCAAGACGTTATGATGATACAAGTTCTGCAAAGGCAGCACCAGGATCTGCAGAGGCGCATTACAATGTTAACCCAGCGCCTAGCAATGTGGGATTTGCATCGACAAGCTGTGAAGCTAATTGAAGCTTGGCGGAGCGTGATTTCAAGGTTCGCAAGGCCTTCGCTCATGACTCGCGGCCCGCGTTCAAGATCCGGTATAACCGCGATTCTGGTGGTTAGAACGAGCGTTATGGAGGAGCGAGTTTGAACACTGATATGCCTGAATATTCGGCTATGTCTTATGCCGATAACTTTTTGATTTTCCAAAATAAGATCTTATTGTTGAAGTTGAACAAACTTCCTATGATGCAATTTTTGTTGAGGGTATTTCTTCGCCATGTGAACGTGAGGTGGATTGGACATAACCTCCCGTTTATGATGACTATGGAGACGAAGATGACGAATTAATTATGGAGGATTGCGATCACTCATCTGATGTCCCCAATCCCTACGAGGTAATTTTCAATTCTTCTCCATTAATTTGTTGATCAAATATTGTTATTAAAGATAAAGATGTTGATGAAGACGAAGAGGTGAAACCTGAGTTAAACAAGTTAACAATTTTTTCCAATAAAGTTGTCATCTTTTTATTGTGATCCATATATGGTGGATCGAGTAGTCTATCAAGAGCCTAAGGTGAACTCGAGGGCGGGTTCTTTTGAACAGGGGTGACTGATGATAGAAATTCATCTGCTTCATAAAAACAGTTTAGGCCCAAACGCAGAGGCAGAATCGAAGGTTTATGGATTCGGGTCGAACCATACATTATTTTGACTAGAATCGGCATTCTAAAAAGAACTTGTGACTATTCGACCAAAATCTGCTTTTTAAGAATCCAAATCAGTAGTTTTTCCATTTTCTGTAATACTTTGTTTATTAATTACGAGTTCCATTTGAACCTGGTTTGGGTAAATGTCTTTGCTGAGTATTTTATCAAGTTATAATTACTGTTGAGAATAATTTTTAGGATTTTTGTCATTTTTGGCAAAATTAAGTTTTTAGCTATTTAAGTCTGGCTTGTGGACTAATTTCCACAGTTTATTGATTATTGAGTGTTTTCCGAAAAACATGGAGTTTCTATGAACACGAGAGAGAATTTCTCCTAGCGTTGTTCCTTTATGTTCGTTGGTTCTTGCTGCTCCCATAAACGCCTGATTCAAGTCAGCGTCACAATTGCAAGGGAAACCCAAGCCGCAGCCCCTCTCTTGGTGTGGCTTGATTCGATGAATCTGAAAGCTGTCTCTCTCTGATATCTGTTAGTATATATATATATTTTTGGTCAGTTTATATCTATTCCAAATCTTCTTCTCGATAGATCATAATATCTTTTGAATTATCTTTTAATTATGTATCCAGCTTCAACCTTATCTCTAAGATTGACATTGTTGACTAAATCTCTATCTCAAATCATATCTTTTAAGTTTTATCCATATCTTTAAAGATTATCTCTTCAATAGCTGCACGCATGTTTTTAGGACTCGTAGTGGGCTTTGCATGAGGAGGGAGCTCATTCCTTTTTTTTTTCCTGGTACTACTATCCATTCATACTTCGATTGACTTACCATTTCAACCTCTTACAACATAACGAAATATGCATAAAGAGAAAAGTACCCCAAGGTCACTCCTTTCGCGAAGGGTGATTCCATTGCAGGTCAAAGACTTGTCATTTTTATCCATCATTTATTTTTGCCACTTCATCACATTGGTTAGTTAGTTTCCTTTATTTGCTCCTAACTTTTCTTTCAACAGTTATCGCTAGATGTATTGCAATGCTGTAATCTCTGGGAATAAAGGGTGGAATGATTTGCAATTTATGTTGTTTGGGAGGCCCGACCCCTCGAAGTGTCAGCCTATTCTGCTTAGTCAAACTCTACTTTCCCGTATAAAGTGAGTGTAACACAGATATGACGATAAACCTTTATGACAAGCATCTCGGAAAGCCCTTATAACTAGTAAAGTTGGCCAAATACATCTTTTTTAGAGTCACAATTTAGACTTTTAAGCCTTCATTCAAAATTTTCTAACCCTTCATTTCTAACATCGGACAATTTGTGTTCTTATGTAGCTGGTCATACACAAAATTTCATCAAGCGAGGCTTGGACCACTGCCCAGACTGGAGGGAGAAGGATGCAACCTTGTCTCTTCATACAGGAAGATCTCGAGTTTAGAAACTCTGGCTATCTGGTAGTTCCAGCCGCACTAGTACCAGGTTTGCAGTCATCTATTTCCAATTTTCTGGATTTCCTCGTTTTGACAGGTTTCAAAGGTTTATGAAGCATTTAGTTACTATTTATATTTGTTCACAAGAATTTGAATAAGAAATTTTACCAATGGTGTAACTCCAGGAAGAAACCACAAATAATCTGGGACGGCTGACACAAACACAATACAGCGAATTCATATTTTTCTAAGTAATTTTAACAGCAAAAACTCACATATGCACGTAGAGGGAGAAGAGACACAAATCAGGAGCTTTTACCAAGCTTACCCATAGAAATCCCTATCAAGTCGATCCGCTCCCCAGGCAAGTAATTTGCGGACACAATCCAACGAGCCCCCACGAGCAGCCAAATGAAGCGGTGTATTTCCTGGGTAACTGCAAGGCAGAATCTTACAAATAATGAACACATATCACAGATACACATTCTATAACATGTGACAATCAGCACAAGCATTACCCATATCCACCGGTAGATGCAGAAACCAGAGCTCCGCAATCTAAAAGAATATGGACACAATCCGTTTGTCCTTGTTGAGCCGCCAAGTGTAGTGGGGTAGCTCCCTTTTTATCTCTTATGTTCACAAACCTTGTGAATCCCCTGCAATCAAATCCAAAGAAAACTGAAAACATTAAGTCCACAGCTCCACCAAGCTCACTCAGTCATGTCAGGGGAACAAAAAAAGGAAAATTGACAAAATTAGCAACTTCGCCAATATAGTGGCATAAACAAACTGTGTGTGAGTGTGTGTGTGTGTGTGAGAGAGAGAGAGAGAGAGAGTCACCAGGAGTTTGCGACAGGACTTGACTGAGCAGCAGAAAGAATAGCTTGCAGACCATCTGAACGGCCAGCATGAGCAGCATAATGCAAACATGTTCTCCCATGGAGTGAATCAAACATTAAAAGCTATTGAAATTCAAACAATTGAAAAGGTCAGTCATGAACCTGCAGAAGTATACTATAATGGCGAGCAGAAGAGGCAAGAAAATGTACATACATTTGCTCCGACCTCAATAAGCTTCTCAAAACAGGAAATGTGTCCATGCATTGCAGCTAACATCAGTGGAGTCTAAGCCAAAGACAAATAAATCAAGAATTATTCCCTTTTAACTAAAAGAAAATGAACTCAAGATATATAGTTTCAATTTTTCTTTCAGCATTCTACTAAATTTTAGACTAAAGAATACTTACAATTACATCTAGCCACATCTCTCCTAGCAAGCTAATTTATTGGTTTAAAAGTCAAATTTACATACGACATTCTATTTATTTGTCAAAAGATCACATCAACAACTTCATTTCACGGGTTGTATCATATTGTCAAACTGTTGCGGTTCGCCATCGTCGTAGGAGTCTTCATTAGCTGCTAATGTATCTCTTATGAAAGAGAATGGCTGGTTTATGTCATCACATAGGCAGGGACTGATTCACACGGGGTTAAAAAGAAACTGATCCCAGCTCCATGTGAGGCACACATTATCTTACAGTTGTGCCAACAGAGTGAAGGTTTTTGCAAAAGCAACTCATACATATATATTATGAAAGAGCTTGTTTGGTTGAGTTATCATATTACTGAACCACACAGAGTTGGAAGGACTAAATTGCTACGTGCACTTTTAAAATCTTGATATCTACCGATGTTTCCTTAAAAGGATGCCACCAAAATTTAAACCAAAAAGGGTTTCAAGCAACTCCCAATTGTACTTTTCATGTTCAATGATGAAGTCGTAGACTCGTGGATACCCCCATCCCCACACAGGATAACTTTCCTATTCTGCATAAGATCTGAAAAATACATTACCTTCCTATTTTCCATATACCATGCCACTTGCCAATTTTTATAAATTTTTCCAATGTTTGTATGAGATAGGTTAATACTGAAGAGGTTGGGTACTGCGACCAATCAAGAAAATTTGCCACATTGAGTAATACTAAGTCCATAATTAATGCATAGTATTCACATATTACATTAAAATGGCGATAAGATGAATCTTCAATGCTTTATTATTGTGGTAAGTCACTAAGCCGTTCAATGTCTATTGCTTGCTTGACGGAAAGATTTCTTTCAATTCTTGTTCCTTGGAATATGGGGGTAACTTTCCCTTCACCAGAGATCTGGGTAGATTTACAATTTTCCACGCCAGGTTCAATTACTGTTTCACCTCCATCTATACCCCTTCTGTTTTCCACTTTAGTCAAGAAACCTATGTTCCTGATCTAGCTTGAGCACAAGCTTCTTCAAATGCAGGATATAATGATTCGGTGCATGCCCATATGAGATGAATTGAAAGAGCAAAGAAGAATTCAACACCTTAGGTTTATGGTTTGTTGAAATCATTATTTAGCAAGAAAGATACTTAACAGATTTGATGAATTTAATGCTAATGGCTATGTTATTTTAAAGTATGAATGTGATTTTGTTACTGGAATTGGACAGTATACTTTATCACGAAGTCATAACTAGAATACAGTATTTAAGTTGGTCTTCATTACATTGTTCATAGAGTGTAGTTTCAGCAGATTTACGAATAGTTCCAGAAGATGTATGTAATCTGTAGGAGCATTTGTTAGTAAATGAGTGAACGAATATTTTGAGGAACTATGTAGCTTGTTGCATGCATTGCTCAGCCTTAGCATATAGGTCATTTCAATAGAGATTAAGTGAGAGTCCTAGATAACATTGTCTTCTTTCAATTTTAACATTCTCTTATTTTTGTTGTCTTGTTATTCATGGATACTCACAGCCCTAGAACAGTACACTTTGCAGATCAAACAGTCCTACAAATCAGAATAGCCCCACTCCTCTACCTATCTCTCATCCATAGAACTCTACAGATTTAGACTAATTTTTCATTCTTGTCCATTTAGAGTTGGGAACTGCTGAGCACCACATGATTGTGTATGTAATTTCAGTTTTGAAGTTCCAATAATAAATGAGTTTGGATCTACCCTATAACGCTGGACAATGTTTACCTCCAAACGTTGTCTTATGTTAGACGTAATATAAGGTGTTGAAGATTGAAGTCTACAAGCTCCAAGAACCATGAATCGTCTATTGTATTCCTCTCCTTGTGCTGAGATTGAGTGATCAACCTAATTGGTTCAACTTCAACCTCAATAAAAATTAATCAAGCTTTCTTCCTCTTCATCTTTCTACCCCATATTCAGCCACCACCAAAACACTGAAAGAAAATAACATTTGTTTTCTCTAGTTCATATCCCCTGAGAAGTCGAGAACAATATTAGTTTTTCTCACTTTTATTTGTACATCCTCTAAAAGAGATGATACTTCCATTTGCATTCAACTACTAGGCCACATAAAATAACCTAGTCATACTAGTTGATGAAAATGATAGACAAAGAAAAGATATTACATTGATAATTTGATGTTGATTTTATTGATTTCAGTCTCAAGATTGTTTTTAAGACATCTGATTTTCATTTGTCATCGCCTATTGACCAAGAGCTTCATGTTTCTTCTCATCATATATGGAAAAATATGTTATATGGAGAGCTACACAGCATATCCATTGGACCTTAAATGTTTTATCAAAAAAAAAATTGGACCCTAAATGAGATGGAGTGGGAGAGTAAAAGCAATGATATTTCAAAGGACTGGATTAGATAGGAAGATGAAAGCGCCCCACACAAAATAGTCATTTAAATACATAAATGGAAACTTACGTCATAAAAATCAGAAGTCACATCTATTTCATGTGATAATGGAAGTAAGAATCTATATATGGTTTGCATAGTTTTTATACTCGCTAAGGAAACAACAGAACAAATAGATTGAACAAAACATTTATGAACCTCATACTATTTTATTACGAATGATACTTGCATCAGTCTCTTTTTAATATTTCTGCTCTGTGCAAAATATTGCAGTCTCTCCCACAAGCAAAAAGAGCTGATTCATCCCCTGTAAAATGCAGAAAAATGGTGTAGGAGACTACATTTTCATAAGTGAAAGTTTCCTTCAATGAAACTAGAGGGTGTGAAAGTGTCTTTTTCCCTATATTTTAGCCCATTTAAATTTCAAATATTGCATAAAACATGTGAAAGTCTAATAAACACAAAGAGGCGACTATTGTCTCTCATTAAGTGTCCCTAACTTGTCCCCCAAGTGTCCTGTCTAATAAATTTTTCTACAACACCCGGACACGCTAGCCGGAGTGTCTGACACGGGTTTTGGAGGGTCGTACGAGTGTCCGAGTGTCACAGGTGTCCGACACAGATCCGGCCCCCATTTCTGTGTTCATGCTTCCTAGATTTATACAACATAAGGAAAGTTGAAAGACAACTGGTAAAAGAAATCTGAATCGTTAAAGGGTTGCAATGGGTGTAATATAGCTTACAAAGCAACATG
Organism: Linanthus parryae; assembly: GCA_023055425.1. Lineage (NCBI taxonomy): Eukaryota > Viridiplantae > Streptophyta > Magnoliopsida > Ericales > Polemoniaceae > Linanthus > Linanthus parryae. The sequence goes on from JALGPY010000051.1 coordinate 982,987, forward strand.
TCCATGCAAAATGTTCATGAAAGTTTGTAACCTGGCTCTGATACCATGAAAGTAGGTAAAATCCATCCGTCCCCGTTATTCCCTCTTCAACATTTGTAAATAGTGAATACAAATAACTCCTACTAATTACAAACCTAGTCCTCAAAAGTGAGGTATATACAAAAACGTCATACGACTATTACTTATATGCCCGTACCAACTGAGAGCTTAGAACGTCGAAGACCGGTAAAAGATGAAGCAGCATGAGTCGATTGAGATGAAGGACGTAACCTAACACAAGTCCTTATGGAAGATGTTTGCGATGGATAAACTATAAACTATCGTAGCTGCAAGATACTGAACACACCATTCCGTACCTATTCAAGATTTTAATGCATGTAACTTTGTACTAACTCGCTAGTTGCTCAGGTTACCGATATTGATTATTTTCCCACCAGGCGCATTCGAATTGATATTGTGATAAAAAGTAGTTGACCCTGAAGGGATTATAAACTATTCTATTTGGATGTTGTTTACTTTTGGACGCCTTTCTGTAAAAAATATAGTATGCACACACGTGCAGCAAATCATCTATAGTTGAGGTGAAAATATTGAAGCTGCCTATTTAGAAAACTGATTCTTTAAGGCTCTGTATGGTTCGCAGTAGAATGTTTTACAAGGGAAAATATTCTACGCGTAAAACATTTTGTGTGAAAAAGTTTTCTCTGCAATTATTTTCTCCTGTTTGGCTGACACTTGCCAAAACAGGGGGCCGTGACGGCAGTGGCGGTGAATGAGGGTGGCGGTGATGGGTCGTTGTGGAGGTAGGTGGTAGTGGTTGTTATTGGTGGTGGAGTGGAGGTGGTAGTATGAGTTATTGTTGTGCTCCTTCACTCTCCGGAAAAATGGCTTACAGATTTGAAATGTGTAAATCATTTGAGTAAAAACATTTTACAGGAAAATATTTTACCTCCAACCAAACAGCACCAAAACAAGGAAAACCATTTTACAGGAAAATGTTTTACCACCAACCAAACAGAGCCAAAATGAAATCCAATACTGTAAATTGGCTTACTGAATCAGGTGCAGGGCCAATATAACAAAAGTCAAGTCTGACCACCCATTCATGTTGCTTTATCTGTAAATTGTTGTATCAATCTATGAAGCAAAATGTTAAGCCACTGAATTCTGAGTATGTCCATGATTTAAACAAAAGTGACGTATGGTGCAACCAACCAAAAAGATATACTATGCTACCAGGATCATGGAAACACTGGGGTGCGAGAACGGGGATCATGGTAGGTATCGGTACACGATACAATAAGGGTAAGCTTCTCTGCAACGTTTCCGGCACTAAATAAATACGTTTAGTATTAATGAGGATGCTCATTGGGAATGATTTACCCACAAATTTCTATAATTACATGAATGCAGTTATATTTCATAGTTAACACAGGGTTTTTGGCAACATAGGAATGATCTTCCATGAATTTTTTATTTTTATTTTTTTATCAAAAGCAAAACTTTGCTTGTGTAGTTCTTATGTAGCAGTTTCATTCAATTTGTTTTGCCTTTTATTGTCCTCATCAACTCATCCAAGAATAATAAAATCATCTACACATTTCTACACCATTTGTCCAGGAGTGGAAGTTACCTGCTTATGGCGATTCAATACATCCGGATTAGCAGACCGATCCAAAAGCATAGAAAGCACCTACGATCACAAAATCGATACATAACCCAAAAATAAATACCCATCAATCAGCTGATAAAAATCAAATTTCATCTTTTCAAAATCAACAATCGCTGAGCGAAATGCTCGTAACCAACCTGGATCTGACCATTTGCGGCTGCCACGTGGAGCGGCAGTAGCCTGGCGTGGCCGGTGGCGCGTTGGAGCAAACCCGGTTTGGAATCGACCAAACCCTCCACTGTTTCGAGCTCCCCATTGTGGATAGCACTGTAGAGACCGGGCTCGCGGTATTCGCCGCAACTTAGTCCCTGACCCATCCCACTTCTTGTCAAACTTTCGGCATAAGGGAATGTAGCTAGCTCATGCGTCCCCACGCGCCACCTTCCACGGCGGCGATGGGGGTGGTGGCTTTGCTGAAATTGGGAAGCCCAAGTGCGACCGATCTATTGAAGATACCACTTGTAGAGTAGAAGTGGAAGTGGAAGTGGAAGTGGAAGTGGAATAGTGGTCGCCGTGGAGTTCGAATAGCTGCCCGCAGAGATTTCGGGCAGCTGACAGAGACTGTTCGATTCACTCCGGACCACTCTGCGAAAATTTCGGCTCACTACTTTAACTAGAACCTCGTTGGCAAACAACATGAAACGGTGGAATATTAGGTGTGATAATTGGTACTAGTGCACGGCTTCAAAGAAAAATATTTATCTTCAAAATTTTAGATTTTTTTTTAATTAAGCGTATGGTCTCTAAAATATGGTGGAGATAAGCTAGTTCACATGTTACATTTTGGGGGATAGCGTATTCCCCATAGCAGCTTATTATTAGATGGACTTTTTAGAATTTATAATATTTTTTTTTTTTTTTTTTTAGGGAAACCAATATTTTAAGATAGTATAAAATATTGGTTTCCCTCAAAAAAAAAAAAAAAAAAAAAAAATATTGGTGAAATAAAAAGTCTATAACACAAAAGCATATTTTCTTCTAACTTTTGTGTTATAGACTTTTTATTTCACCAATATTTTTTTTTTTTTTTTTTTTTGAGGGAAACCAATATTTTATACTATCTTAAAATATTGGTTTCCCTCAAAAAAAAAAAAAAAATATTGGTGAAATAAAAAGTCTATAACACAAAAGTTAGAAGAAAATATGCATGTATTTAGTAAAAAAATTGATGTTGTTAATAAGTAAGTAGTGTGACAGTTTAGTTTTTTAGTGAAATTATCAATATTTATTGAGTATCGAGATAGCAAGAGGGGTCGGCCCATACTAGAAACCGACCCGGCCCGACCCCAGCACGGCCACCCAACACTTGAACTGGCACGGCCCCGATAACCCACAGTTCTGCCCCCAACAGGGACGGTTCCACTTAGCCCCCCTCCAACCCGGGCCGACCCCCACCGGGCTGGTTCGGCCCCCTCAAAACAGTACCGTTTTTATTTTTTATTAATCTATATCTATACATATTAATATTAAAAATAATTTTTTTAAGTTATTAATAATATATTTTACCCGGGTCCCTCCCCAACCCCATGGGTTTTTGGCCCGGGCCCGGGGGTTCAAGTTCTCTCATTTTCAATCCGGCCCGACCCCCTCTACAACCAGCCCCTAACCCGGCCCGACCACCTCTCAACCAACCCTTGCTAATACCTGGTCTGCCCCGTCCCTGACAACTTGAATTGAGTAATCGGTTACAAAAAATGTGTTATTATAATTGAGTGTTCACATTATCGTTATTTTCATGATTTGAGGGAAAAGCCACGAAAAAGATCATCAAACTCAATAATTTTCTTCCACCAATTTTACACTACAAGTTGAAAATCCAAAATCTAAAATTCGCTTAAAAAGTCATACTTAATCCTTACAAAAAAAATCCAAAAAGTAAAAAGCTTGAATTTTAGATTAAAATTTATAAAAAATCCTCACCATATCCACCCATAATCCATAGGAATTACAGTATTCGAGATGATGCGTGATATAAACGAGAATATATATATATATATATATTATGTTTGAGTAGCTTATGACCATGTGTTATTTTTTATTTTTTATTCTTTTGAGAAAAATGATTTTCACTAATCGAGGGATAACACCCCTAATCATTCAGAATACAACCTTGTGCCCAAGTTGGAACACAACCTAACCAAACTGTAGGTATTTCTAGCCCCATGTCATAGATGGCAAGACAATGAGCCGGCATGTTTACTTTGCGGCAACACCATCTACTACCATAGTTTCTGAAATCACGCAATAGTCGCCTAGAATCATCCATAACCGAATCAAAATTGGATAAATTGCATCCATCTATAACATTAGGTCGTAGATCGTTCACAAGTCGCTGACAATCGGATTCAAGCTCATTTTTTTGCAGCCCAAGTCTTCTTGCTAATGGTACCCCTTCGCGAGCCGTAAGTCTTTCCACAATCTTTGCCGACGAAACCCTGGAAGTGGTCCCGCCATCACTGCCACCACGACCCCACTTGATTCATGAATCACGATCCCAATGCCTCCTCGGTGCTCTTCATCCTTCCAACCGCCGTAATTGTTCAGCTTACACCAACCTGGCTGGGAAATATCTAGGACTCTGGTACGGGTGAAGTTGTATACTATGTTGCTAGCTCCTGCTGCTCCGAAAGGTGAGCCCATATTTGCTCCACAATTGTCTTCTCTTCCACATAGATTCCCGAAAAAGGTCCTTAAATTTCTGTCACTCCAAATGAGCCACACGATTACAATGAAAGCCTATATGTGATCCCAGGATAGGTTTAAAATAGATTCATGATCCTATCGCCGCCGCTTTTGTGTCTCCTATGCTAAGAAGCTGCTCCCAAGATGACATCCCAAATCCTACCCATCGGTTTACAGAGCATGCACACGTGTTATACGGATTCCTCTGCCTTCCCACACCAAGAGCTGATCACCAGGACATCCAACCCCCCTACCAGCTAAATTTTCTGATGTGGGTAGTGATTGATGGTAAGCTCACCACACGGTAAACTTTGCGTGCCTCTGGACCAGGGTGTTCCACAACTTTGACAGACACCGCTTCATTTAGTGTTGGATTGACCTTTCGAAACTGATTCCCACTGTTGATCCTCCGGAACATAATAACCAGACCTCAGCAAATATACCCTGTTTTCCTAGAAAAACGATGACCAATCATCTTGTAGACTCATTAATGGACGTAAAGTTTGTTGGACTAGCTGAGAATCCGTCGCATTAAGAACCTATGTTACTCGGTCCATATCCCACTTATTTGTATCCCTGCTAATTATTTCACTTACTCTTACTTGGCACCCCGCGCATTTGTAGTTACTGCCTCGAAACATAACGGTTTCGGTAACCATCTTCCCGAGAACACATCCCCCATGGTCCCATCGTCGATTTCTAGATAAGATCTTTCATTAGAGAATCTGTCGACCCGCTAACATCCCCCTCCATGTCTGTGACTCATAGTAACCCAAATCAGTTTCAAAAAGAGTTTTGGACGGGAAATACTTAGCCTTAAGTAATTGTGCCATAAGTGACTCAGGGTTCATTAAAATTCTCCACCTCTGCTTTGCTAACAAGGGTAAATTGATGGACCTCAAATACCGAAATCCGATGCCATCATCACCTTTCGAAAAGCTTAATAACCTTGTCCAAGCTAGCAAGCAAATACCTCAACCGCTTTCATTCCTCTTCCACCAAAAATCTCGAATCAGGCGTTTGATCTGGTCACGCATTTGTTTCGGAAACTGAAAACAATACATCACATAATTCGAAATATCTTGGATCACAATTTTTATTAATACCTACTTGTCGGACGTTGAGAGAAATTTTTCCTTCAAGTCGTTGAGCTTGGCACTAATACGCTCCAGTACATGAGAAAACGTGATCATTTTTTTCTTTTCCCACCCTTTTCCTCAAGCCCAAATACTTCTTGAAACACGTAATAAGTTGTACACTAGCGAAAGCACAAAGCTGAGTTTGCGGTGTTTGCTGGAACGTAACGGTGTGAGAGAGCGAGAGTTAGTCACATCTTACTGGATTGGCATAGTAAACAACTTACTTAGTGTTGTCGAGAAGGATACCCATAGCTTTCTACACCCTAGGGAATCCATTGTGTGACTAGTCTTTCTGTCATTTGTCACATTTATCCCAATTAATCCAAAAATACAAAAATATTAGTTTTAGTTTTATTTATTGTCTTTCGTTTTAGCTGCCTTGTTGTGGCATCGAACCATTATCTCGTGGTTCGCAAAATACTCCAGTTTAGTCTTTTAATAAAATAGTTACCGATAGTCCTTGTTGGAGAGATAACTCGAGGTTGAGCTACTCAATCATATATTACTTGATTAGTGCAATTTCTAATTGATATCACTAGCACACAATCATCAAGTGTTTGACACTGTTTTCGGCGACTATGGTTAGTTAGTTTGTTAAAAAAATAGTTTAGAGTATTTATTTTGTTTTTATTGTTGTTTTTAATTTTGTTTCTTTTTACTTAATCTCTTCTTTGATTCTTCTTTACCGGTTTCTAGGGTTTGGCCAGGATCCTTAAAGACCTTGTGCCACCACCAGAGGACCCAGAAAGTTTGATCAGGAAAGAAGGAAAGGGAAAGCAATGTGTCTACTACTCTTCCATCACCGGTGGCGCGGGCAAAGTTAGCAGAGCAAGTAGCCGCTCGACTGGAAGAGCAAGTAACACACTTGGGTGAGCTTGAAAACCAATGGCCTTGCACCAAATCTGGCAAGGCTTTGATAGAAAATTTTGAGACGCCTGTTGGTGGTCATGATCCAAAAATTGTAGTTCCACCTATTGAAGAATATCCCTTTTACATCTCATCAACAATTCAAACCATTCAGCAGCAACTTTCATTTTCTAAAGGGATTAATGAGGATCCTAACGATTTAATAGGGTAGTTCAATGCTTATTATAACTGCATCAAGTACAAGGGTGTTACTATAGAGACATTGCAACTCGTCTTGCTTCCCTATTTTGTGAAGGTAACATCACAACACTGGCTTGAGTTCTTCTATCAGATCATGGGATCAGTTGGTTACTGATTTTCTCAGCAAGTTTTATCCTGCTGCACGTGTGATTAAACTAGAGGGTTAGATATTGTCTTTTAAGTAATATGCAGGTGAAACATTTGTAGAAGCTTGGGAAAGATTTATGAGGATGACCAAAAAGTTTCCAAACCATGACTTTGAGGATAATAAGATCTTATGGGTTGGAGCGCGAAAGCATGGACATGTTGAACAGAGAAGCTGGAGGTATTGTTCTTTACAATATTGATAAAGATGGAGCTTATGAGTTAATGAAGGAGATAAGCAAACAGGACACTCAGCTGTTTGATGATAGAAGACTCACAAAGTTGCAAGAATCAGCAGTTGATGGATGGAAGGAAAACGTGACTAAGACTGTTTCAGACTTAGTGGTGCAAGTCTATAAAGAGACAAAAAGTAGTCGCATCAGTGGAAGATCCAGACTTAGACACAACATTGAATCAACTAACGAGTAAGGATGTAAGCTATGTGGGAGCATACATGCAGAATTGGACCAAAAAAAGTTACATGCCATGCATATCATCCACGATTTAGGTATGGGGATCAGTCACGAGCCAACTATGCACCGGGGTTCAACGCAAGGATCAGGCACCACCAGTTCCACCTACTCAACCAGTTGCATCAGCACCACGTAATGTTCTTGCAAAGCTTAATAATTTGGTGATGTATATGGGACAACGTGTAAATACTATGACTACGCATATAACTACATTATGTGCATATTTGCATTCAACAAAGACTTCACTTTGGACTTTGGAACTGCAAGTAAGACGGATAGCCATGCAGCTGACAAAATAGCAATAGGTTCACTCCATTTCACCACAGTGAATAATCAAATCAAGTCAATGCAATCAGTACTCGAAGTGGGGTTGAATTGAAGGATCCACCATATCCAAGTCATGCTAGAGCCAATGCTTCTAAGAATAAGTAGCATGAGATTTTGGATATTGATGAAGTTGTGATCCCCCAATCAATGGGCACGGTTGAAGAAGTTATAGCAGATAACGAGGAAGTATGTGGTAGCATGATTTCAGTTTCTAGAGAAATTCATCATCTGTTGAGAGCGTAGAAGCGTGATGATAGTGTAGAGTTCGCAAAATTTTGTGACACCTTCAAGAAATTGGAGATTAACATTCCATTCGTGGAAGCATTATCATATATTCCAACATATGCGATATTCCTTCAAGACATTCTTTATGGAGGAAAATATATATTAATGCTTGTTGTCCCGTGTTCATGGGTATAATGCTGCACCACGTTAAATTGGGTGTTTGTCCTATAATATTTTCGAGTTCTTTACTTGTTGAATCGTCAAGACGCTTTGGCCGCGCACAAAAGTGGTATCGGAGATCAGTTTAGATATGAGGAGAAGATCTTTCAAGGAGATCAAGAACTTGATGGCCACGAAGCAGAGAAGAAGGATCCCAAAGGTACACATCAAGTTTCTAATTATTTAGGACATTACTTTTTAGTTTCTCTTATTCTCTTTCTGATTAAGTGGCCAAACGAGGTGGGAGATCTATTCCTACGTGCTTTTGAGTTGAAGGCAACCCTGATCTTGACTTGAAGCATCCCAAACACTATTCGTGCTTAAATCCTAGAATCGGCGACCATAATTTGTTTGGGTCATATACCGGCATTTAGGATTCCGATTTAGGCAATTCATGAGCCTAAAGTTGTTTCTTGGATGTTTTGATTCCATCTCTATGGTTGGATCGCTAAGATTCTGCACGATCTTTCAAGAAGAACATAACATCCCCTTGCAATGTCACACGCAAGAGCCAGGCAACATTCTTGCTAGTCCAAGCTGTGCCAGCGCAAGAAGAATGCCAGTTACTGGAGAAAAGTTTGAGATCGATAAGTTCTATGGGAGAAACAACTTCGACATCTGGTAGTGCGAGGTTCAAGAAATGCTAGTCCTGCAAGGACTATTTATGACGTTGCCCTCGAAGCCTACATATATGGATGAGGAGGAATGAGATGCTATGAATATGAAGGCATGTGGATCTATCAGACTTTTCTTAAGTCGAGACTTCAAGTATTATGTAATGAGAGAGACTTTAGCAAAATCACTAAGGAAAAATCTAAAGACAAATACATTATGAACAAAATCCAGAATCGGCTTCTCATGAAGAGGAGATTACTTTTCGTATGCGTGGTACCTATATGATGGAAAATCTTAACTCCTTAAAATTTAGTTATCGAGTTGCTTAACTTAGAGGAGGAGCTTAAAGATGAGGACACGGTGCTGTTTTTGTTGGGTTCTCTAACAAATGATTATGAACACTTCATCAACATATTGATGAATGGGATGGAAATATTGACGTTCAAGATCTTTGCTAATGCATTGATGAAACATGAAGTTTGGAAGAAGGACAAGGCTATCATTGAAGACGGATCCAAGGCCATGATGACGGTAAGAGCACGAACAACAAACAAGAAGCATTCCTGGAGAAACAAATCTAAATAGAGTGAATTTTCAAGACACATAAGAGAATTCCCAGTTAAGAAGGATCAAGGTGCTAATTGAAAGAAATGGTGACATCAGAAGAAGAATTGGACAATTGATTCACGTTGTTCACATCACATTTGTCCAGGTAAGTCTAGTTTCACAACGCTAGAGATGATGAATGAAGCACAATTGTTTATGGGGAATGACCCAGAATGCGACATGCTCAGAGTAGGTGCAGTTCAGATGAAGCTTTATGATAGAACCATTCGTCAATTTACGGATGTGAGATATGTGCCATGTTTGAAGTAGAATCTAATTCCTTTGGCCCTTGATGCCAAAGGGTTCTGGATCATGATGTAAGCTGGAGTTCTTGAAGTGGAAAAAGGTTCTCTCATTATTATGAAGGGAGCTAAGATAGTAGGTAATATGTATCTATTTAACGCTTCGATAGTTCTCAGTGTATTAGCAGCAACAGTTACTAGATGTAGATGCTACCAGGTTGTGGGACATGAGACTTGGTTATATCGGTGAGAGAGCGATGCAGAGCCTAGTACTCGGGAATCAAACAAGAGTGAATTTCGGTACAACTGCATTCCAAATGAAAGGGATTCTAGACTATATCAATTCATATGTCTAGGGTCCACCAATAAGACCTTCTATTAGAGGTAAGCATGGTTTTCTTTCCTTCGGTGATGACTATTCCAGAAGTGTTTGGGTATACACAATGAAGCACAAGGATGAGATGACCTATATCTTCCAACCAACGAAGAAACTGATGGAGACTCGGACGGGTCAGAGAATCAAGTCTCTTCATTCTGACGATGGAGGTGAATATCGATATGATCCACTCTTGAAGTGTTGTCAGCCAGAAGGAACCAAGCGAAATTTCCTAGTGAGGAAGACTCTAGAAAAATGGGGTAGCATAACGGATGAACATAACGCAATTATATAAGGTTCCTTGCATGTTATCTACATCGAAGTTGGGCAAGGAATTCTAGGGGAGAAGTCGTCATATACGCATGCCATTTGATCAATAGATTGCCATTAAGTGGAATTGGAGGTAAAACTTCATTAGAGGTATGGACCTCTAAGCCTACTACTGTTTATGATATGTTACATATATTTGGATGTCCTGCATATTATCACGTGACGGAAGATAAGATTGACTTGAGAGCCAAGGAGGAGTGGAAGGGTTCAAGTTAAGGTGCCTAGAAAAGAAGAAGGTGATATGGAGTAGGGATGCCACTTTCAACGAGAAGCAATCTTTGTAAAAGGGGAAGCCTAACCACAATGTTGACTACACTAAAGATGTCGCTAAGGTGGTGCTACACGCCCATAATGCCCTTAATCCGTCAAGCGTTGATCCACCTACAACAGATTCAGAGAGTTTTGAGAATGGAGTTGAGGTTTCCCCACCCGAATCTCAACGTCCTTATTCAATTGCGGAGGCAAGACCAAGAAGAGAGTAGCGAAAGCCCGGATGGAAAAAAGATTGTATGACATGTGAACTTCCTATGCAATATGATGGAGTTCCAATTACTTATAAAGATTTATTATATTTATTGGATCGTAGAACTGGTTAGGTTCCATGGAGGAAGAGATGCAATAAATTTTCAAGAAAAAGACATGGGAAGTTGTGAAGTTGTCGAAGAGAAGAAAAGCGATTGGTTTTAAGTGGGTCTACGTCAAGAGAAAAATATCATGCTAGTTCAAACAGTGTCAAATACAAGGAAAGATTAGTTGCAAAGGGGTTTGCTCAGAGAGAAGGGATTGATTATGATGAAGTCTTCTCACTTGTCATAAAAAATATATAAATCTATATTATATTGGCCTTGGTAGTACAGTTTGACTTGAACTTGGCACAAATGGATGTCAAGATAAGTTTCCTACACGGGGATTTGAAGGAGGAGATCTACATGACTCAGCCAGATGAATACAAGATTGAGTTTAAGGAGAATTGCGTTTCCAAGCTCAAGAAGTCTCTGTATGGATTCAAGCATGCATCACGACAGTGGTAAAATAGATTTGATATGCTTATGAAAGACCAGAAGTATTCTTGAAGTCAACACAATCATTGTGTTTACTTTAAGAAATTGAGTGGTAAGTCTTTCATATACTTGCTGCTGTATGTGGACGATATGATGATCGCTTCAAAGTAAGAAGTAGAGATTATTAAGTTGAAGACTCAACTGAAGAGGAAGGGTCTTGGTGAGGCTAAGAATATTCTCAGCATGGATAGTAGTTGATATCGACAAAAAGGGACAATTAGCTTATCTCAAAAACAGTATTTGAGGAAATACTTCACAAGTTTGGTATCGATAGCCACACCAAGCTTGTGAATTTTCCTCTTGTAGCCTACTTCAATCTAAGCTAAGTGTCTGATTATCCCCATAAACTGATTAAGAGTAGAACTACATGATTCAAGTACCGTAAGCGATCTTGGTTGGAAGTATGATGTATATGATGCTATGCACCAGAACGAATATTGCTTAAGTTGTTGGAGTTGTTAGCATATATAAGCATGACCCAGGTAAGAAGCATTGGGAATCTGGAATGGATTTTGATGTATCTTCATGGTACCAAGAAATTGGGCTTGCGATGTGAGAAGAAACCCATAGCTGAGAATAAGTTACTTATGGGTTATGTGGATGGTGATTACGCAGGTGATCTTGACATACGTCTTTCTACAACTAGGTACTTGTTCACTGTGGCAAGTGGACCCATTAGCTGGAGGTCTACACTGCAGTCAACTGTTGTATTATCTGCAAAATAGGCCGAGTGTATGGTGGACACAGAGGCTATGAAGGAAGACCTTTGGATCAAAGTTTGATAACAGACTTGGGGATTGCTCTGAAGTCGGTGGAGGTATATTACAAAAAACAAGGTGTCATTCATCTAGCGAAGAACCAAGTTTATCATTCGAGAACGAAGCACATTGATGTGAGATTTCAATTTATCAGATATATTTCTGTAAGAGGGTGAAAATCTACTGCTCAAGATTGACACGTTGAAGATTCATGTTGATATGTTGATCAAAGTGGCCACCACAATCAAGCTTGCGCTGTGCAAGGAATTGATTCAGACTGAAGTCGTATAAAAGAATTCCGGAGGGCAACGGGAACCGGAATCAATAGACGGACGTGAAGCATAAGGATCAAGATGGAGGTAGTTTGTAGATCCGGAAGATGCTTGACACGAATTCTTACACGCTTTACGGAAGTGTACGTTCAATGTAATAAAGTGGGTATTTGAGACTCGGTTTATCCTTCCCAAAGAGACAGATATTGGATTACCTCTTAATCAGAACTAGGGTTTTCAGAGTGAAAACGTAAAAAATAAAAGGAGGAATTTAGCTGAGTTTATTATACTAAACTACGTACTGAAAGTAAATAACTTAAATAAACAATATTTTTGGTATGATTTTCTAAAAATATCTTTTGGTTGTAAAAATTTGGTTTTCGGATAAAAAATTTGTCTTCATACGAAGGGTCTTGGTGTGAAGACATTTTTGTCTTCGTAGGAAGACCTTCCCAGTTAGGTATTGCAGTTGTTTCCACGAACACTTCTGAATTTTGACTAATTCGACAGACCATAAGTTTCTCGTCCGATCTCCGTTTTAGCTCAGTGACATTGTTGGAAAGCTCGTTGAGTCTACTTTCAATTTCCACAATTATGACTCCAAGAGTAATTGTAGAACTCATTAAATCATCTAAATAATGAAGGTTGGACACTTTTTGCCTCTCTATTTTTTCTTCCCTTGCTTCGTCTTGAACTTGCTTTGTTTCCGAAGCTCGTTTCTTCTATCCAAGTGCTCCCCGCATGCCTTGTTCCTGTCAAACACAACACGAGCACTACCGCAAAGGTTAAATGTGATAAATTATCTCAAATCATACTTAAAACAAATAAGAGACGCCCGGATTGTACGTTTAAGCTCAAAAACATAAAAAACGCATTTTCTCTTTAAATAAGCTCGAAATTCATTACTTTGCACCGAAACGCACATAAATAACAATGTAAAGTGTAAATAGGATATCTCTTATTAAGGAGTATCAAATACATCCATTTGCACGTCCCGGGCAAAGTCTCATCTACTGCATCTAACTGTCTATTAGCCAACAAGACTCAACGACTCTAACATGATTCAGGACACTCTAATACAGCAATATGATGCAAATGCAATTTTAAACTCAATCTTAAAACAAGTATTTAAGAAAATAAGAAATTCTTTTTGGCAAGAATAGGCAATCTCCCTGTTATAAACTGTCATCAAGATTTCACTAGTCCTATTTGAAATTCATATACACGTAGCAAGAATTTGAAAAAACAAATTGATTCTGTGAAAAAGCTCACTAAGGCGTCCCCTTTCTTCCCCCAATACAAACTAAAACACCAGCACGTCCTAAGCTTCATTGGGTCTAATTCAGATCAAATCTCACTATAGCCTTTCTTCGCCGAATCATCCGAGGTTTTCAGACCCTATTAGCCTTTATTGCGTTTGAATGCAAATTGTCCCGGTGAAGGGAGTCACAACTTCTGTGAAATAAGGCTTGAATCTAGTTTTTGGTTGTTCTCCTTATTCTTGAGCAGTTTCTTTTTTTTTTCATTTAAACACATATCTACTCTGTTTTTCCACCGTGAGCTAGAGAGTGTGGGCTTTTTCGGTTAATTCTTCTCACCAACGTAAGGGATGATGGTGTTCCCCTCAACTTCACTTAGGCTGAGGCAACCATACCACATGAAACCAATTCTACACAAAGTTCCACCACATATCAACAGGAGACCAAAAGTTTTCACTCGAAACAGAATATTCAGCTACTTTGGAATCGAATATAATTAGCACACTATAGGATACTTAGGTATGCCCTAACGTTTCATTCTTTCCACAATTTCCATAAATTTCCGGGACATCCTTCTGTGAAACCTCTACTTAAAATATTAAAGAATAAATTTTTTCCTACTATGGCACTTCCTACTCAAAAGAATTTATTCACTAAGCTCTCTTCAGTTTCAATATCTTTAATTGCCTTATTCTCAAATTTTCAGAATTTTATACTTTCTTTGTATTTACTTTTCATAATATCCTAACTCTATGTGCAAGGCTTAGACTCGGAAAAATAACTTTGACTCTACAACATCTAAAAGTTTGGTGGGTAGACTCAATTATTTAAAAGTGCAAACAGTATGTAAGTCTATTCTACACAATACGATAATATAAGGAAAAAATAACAAAAACCACAACACTGACTCACAATACGATCTAAACATTCTACATGTAACTGACTATGCAAGACACATTTTTGCTATTAAACATATAAACCACCCCCACACTGAATGCTTCGTTGTCCTCAACGAACTTAGAGATCATACAGAAGACTCGACATTCAAATGTGTAGTCCAGTAGATGATATGGAGCATGAAATATTTATCAAAGAGACACATAATATTCAGTAAGCAAAAGAAATACTCACAACCTCCTCAAGGGAGGGGACAAAATCTCACAAGAAATCCCAAGCTAGAGTGGTGGCGCCACTTATTCTCCCATCCGGTCAATGTGTACTCGCACACCAGGGTCGATTGCTTCCCTTTTCTAAAATCTATGTCCAGAGAATCCCCAACTCGCATGCACGAGCCCCAATCAAATTCAAGTGTGCCATGGCACATCGGGGTAGATTCTCCCATAACCTGCTCAAATATGTCACTTGGAAACAAACGTCAGTCTCTAGCTCTCTCTCTCTCTCATCTCTCCACAAATAACATAAATAAATAACCACACAACTGTATTAAAAATGCACTCCCTAAATTAACGCAATAAATAGGTTGGGTTGCCTCCCAACAAGCTCCTTGTAATTTAAGGTCGACGACCCAACCCATTTAACTCAATTTTGTTAAGGATATTTTTCTTTCCACTTTTTCTTCTTCCACCATCGCTTCTATCTTTGTCACGTATCAAGTGAGCATGCATGAGACGCATATGGAACGAAGAAGTTGTAGAAGACGATCTTTAAAAAAATCTTCTTCTTGTGCTTCCGCTCCTCGATCACCGGTCTTCTCGAGAATTCATTCACCACATCCTGACCCCTTGTACCTTTCCTCCTCCTCCTTCTTCTTCTTAAAAATCAATATCGTCGAGGGTCGGTTATGTGGAAATAGAAACCCAAGTGTAACAGTAATGGGAAGGAGCGCCGTCTTGACTGCTTCCTTTCCTAGTTTTTGTCTTGGAATCACAGTTCATGAACTGCATAAAATTGGGGTCTTTCTTCATCTCCGTGCAATAATTCCCTTGACTCATGGCGTTATTCTGTGATTGGGGGGAACTCATTATCAATGCACTTAGGAGCTCGTTCTTCACTAAAACCCTCTTCAATGTCCTTAGGCCACAAACTCGCGATGTCAACACTCTTCCATTCATACCATGAACCCGGAATTATGTGAGGCACAAGTTGTCATCACAACCTCATCCTAATCTCAGTCCGAATCTCTGAAGCGGCCCAAGGATCTATCACTTCATTAGACATAATATTATAGACCTCTGGGGGTTCTTCGTCTTCCTCTTCGCACTCCCCAACTAAGTTAGGAATGATGCTACTGGGCCCATTGTCATTATTTGCATATGCACGAGAAATGTCTGAAACTTGTTGTCTATGACGCATGACAATTTCCTCAGCCTTATAAATCCCTTCCTCGATTCTGTCCAATTTAGCTAACATGAGCTCCAATATTGATTTAATTTGCTCATCTTCTTGATTGCAAGGAGGAGGAGTGTACATAGACCCATAAGGGTAGTATGGCTGGTAGACTGGAGATAGTCCATAGTAATTCTGCCACCACATGATTACCAAGATGTCTGCACAATCATTCGTTATGAAACAGGTAAGATTAACAAATAAATAAATAAATAAAAACAAAAAATAAAATTTCCTAAAGTTAACAATTCTAATCAATTCAACCGAATTCCCTTGCAACGGCGCCAAAAACTTGACACGTCCAACCACAAGTGTATGGCCGTTGTGTGTAGTAATATTCGGATATTCGGGTTTATCGAACCTAAGGGACTTTTCGTGAAACAATTAGTACTATTAACTTCCTGTGGGCAAGCAGTTGAGAGAATTTTTTAAACTAAATAATTGAAAACACAAAACAAGTATCTAAATATTGAGATTTAATATGGGAGAAACAACCAGGACACCTCGTTTGGTGGATTGATATGATTTTCAATTAACAATGATCTCTGACTTGTGAAACACAGACGCATTTTACTCTCCTAATCGAGCAATAATAACTCACCGAGTTACCACGTGAGCGTCATATGCCTAGGTTACATTAAAAACGAGTTACCAAGTTCTAATTATCCCTAAGCATGCATTAATGATGAATTCTACTCTAATGACCCCATTCAACGTAGCCGAGTTACCAAGCCTATGGGCAGGTGATTGCTTGCTTTTTCGGTTCAACAACTACCGAGTTACCAAATAATTGCAAACTAAGTTCTAGCTAAAAAGACGTTTCTGATTAACTAGATATGATGAAGAGCATAACGCAACCATAGAAAACGCAAAATCATCAATTAAGTTTATCAAAACATGAATCTCAATTCATAAAACAAATAATCAATATGAAAACCCTAACCCCAAACTCGGGTCCTGATCTAAGAAGTTTAGCTACGCATATTCTTGATCACAACGACAAGAGTTTGTGTGATCATGATCGAAAGCAATGAAACGAAGGAGAAAGGATATCAAACTAGGTTTCCTAAGCTCCACGATGTGCTCCAAGGTTCAAGTTGATGTCCCGTCCTTCAAAACTGCGTCCCCCTTTGAAAATACCACCTAATATGTCTAATATACGTTCCCTAAGAGTTCCGGGTCAATTAGGAAAGTTTTAGGCATTGTTTCCATAATCTTGGCAGCCTCTGCACAGTGTCTTCGTGCGAAGACAATTTTTCTTCACAAGAAGAGTCTTCGTGGGGAGAAATTTTTGTCTTCGTAGGAAGACCTTCCCAGTTAGGTACTGCTGCTGTTTCCACGAACACTTCTGAATTTTGGGTAAGTCGACGGACCATAACTTTCTCGTCCGATCTACGTTTTAGCTCCTTAACCTATCGTTGGAAATCTCTTTGAGTCTACTTTCAATTGCCACCAGTATCACTCCAAGATTCATTGTAGAACTCAAGAAATCATCGAATAGTGAATGTTGGTCACTTTTTGCCTCTTCAATTTTGCTTCTCTTGCTTCCTCTTGAAGTTGCTTTGTTTCCAAAGCCCGCTTCTTCTATACAAGTGCTCCCCGCATGCATTGTTCTTGTCAAACACAACAGGAGCACTACCGCGAAGATTAAATGTGATAAATCATCTCAAATGATACTCAAAACAAATAAGAAATGCCCGGATTGTACATTTAAGCTCAAAAACATCCACAAAACGCATTTTCTCTTCAAATAAGTTCGGAATTCATCGCTTTGTACCAAAACGCTCACAAATAACAATATAAAGTGTACGTAGGATAACTCTTATTAATGAATTATCAGGAACCTCGGTAAAAGTTTAGCTACAAAAAACTGACGTAATTATGATAATAATATTTTTCATAAAAAAGAGAGAAGAGAGAAAAGATTCAAACGAATAAGCTCGAAATGTGGTGAAGATCCTGCTTCAAAGATGCCTCCGAAGGTGTGTTGTGATACCGATACTGCTGGGCTGAGGTTCATTTTATACTGCACGAGTTTTCATTAAGTTGCTTGAAATTTACGAAACTGCCTCAGAAAAAGTCTTTCTGTCAAAATTCTGTAACCTCCTCAGAACCCGAGTCTGGAAGCTTCCAGAAACTTTTGCCTGCGTTTTAACCCGAAACTTTTCAAAATTACCAAAATACCCCTGGGTCAAAACCGCCCCAATATTATGCCCAATTCTAAATCTGGTCATGGGAAAACTCCTGACTCAATTTGGGTGACAAAATCCGAACTCGACTCGAAAAACCCCGGTCTTGTGTCAAAATTACAAAACTGCCCCTGACTCAAAACTGCCCCAAAAATCGACCTGGCAGTGTCAAAACACGAAATGACCGATCACAACTCCAGACACAGGGACCCGAGACCCACGCTTTGGCGTGGGTCAATTTTTCGGCGAGACTCTGTTTCAGCATTATTACCTGTTTTCGGAAAGCCCTTGACGTCTACTTTCTTCTGCCGCTGGTTTCACTTCAAAACTCCAAGTAGAACTAAAGATATTGTCAGACGAGAGTATTCAATTCATTCTCTGTTTTTGCGTTTTCAGCTTTCTCGGTCGGTTTTTACTGCTAGTTTTTCCTCCAATCTTTCCGTTTTCCGTTCTACTCTCCCTTTTACCAGCCTCGGTCTAATCCTGCCCCGATAATTTTCTGCACATTTCCCGAGGGAACTCGGTTATGTCTCGGCACGCATCTCAATGCACTTCCTGAACCTGTTCCTGCAAAGACAACATGAACAAACCCGCGATCATATCCAAATATATATATATATGAAACTAATGCGAAAGAATACTTGAAATCCCAATACTAGGTCTAATGCACGTCGTGTGCATTACCGATACCTTTCGTGCTAAAACTGGCTCAAAACCCAAGAAAACTTTACAATTTTATCTCAATTAAGTTCAATAGATAACTCCTTTATGGGACTTATAAAATACCCCCGCACTGCCCATTGCTCGTCACGGGAAATGTCGAAGGATTCTGATGCCTTGGCATACTTACCGAATCAGAGTGCTACCGAACGACTCGCCTAACCTACTGACTCAATTATTTGACCGATGAATGACATGACTACCAGACTGAATTACTCCTAAACTGACTCAATGAATTATACAACAACAAGAAAAACTTTCTTTTTGGTGAGATCGGGGAATCTCCAAAACGCAAACTGGTATGTCATCAAGTCCTCAATCAATCTTCCAGGAAATACTAATCCACAACGATTGGCGAGTATGGCTAGATTTAAGAATGGAGAATAAACGCGGGCATCTCATACTTTTACTTTCGTATGCATCCTGAGAAAATCCCTTGTATACCTACCATCCGAGCTATTTACGAATCAAGGATACTAAGTCTAATAGGGAGGATGTATATGTGTATTAGGGTACGGTATGCTCCTACTTGTTATGACATTCGAACTGTTCCAAACTCACACCCCTCACCGAGTTTCCGGAAAATTTACCGAAACACCTAAGCTTCTGCTCACTCAATTCCCCAATCTCCTGGTGTACTTTCGCCGTTCTCGCGGCCACGAATGTGAAGCAGTGTCGAATCCAGAACAATGTCACGTACCCAGCTTTGAAATAACTAGATAAATAACTAAAAAAACTGTAAGAAAATAAAACACCTCTTTTTTTCCTTCTTCTTCTTCTTCTTCTTCTTCTTCTTCTTCTTCTTCTTCTTCTTCTTCTTCTTCTTCTTCTTCTTCTTCTTCTTCTTCTTCTTCTTCTTCTTCTTCTTCTTCATAAAAAAAAAATACACATAGAAGAGTGCGATTTATAGTTAAATAAGAAAATGAAATCGAGTGTTCCATAGTTTTGTTTCCATAGTCTCGCTCATAAACAAACTGATATAAGCCGAGTGGCGCAGAAATAATCCAAAGTCGGGGATACAAAAGATGTCATCATTTGCAGTACCCCCGCACTAATCATGAACCGTCGATCCTGTAATCACAAAGTACACGTGTAGTCCTACCAAACCTCCTCATCACCAAATATGTAAGAATCATTACGAGCAACCAATTAATCCCAAAGCCCCGATACCCAGTTTGTGTGGACAGATGCCTCGCACGCGACTTCTCCTCATGTGATCACCATGATGCAGTGAATCATCTCCACAAATTAATGCAGTCGCCTCTAGCTCACCATGTCCACCCTCAAAAAACGTGCAAATTTCTAACTGTCCAACAATGATGTATCATGAAGCTCTCACCCATCCAAACCCTCCCTAACTCACTCCCTCTGGCATAACGCGTAGAAACGGCCAACTAACGAGTGATGAAAGTTACAAAGAAGGCTCCCTAGGCTACAATGGCTATGAATGAAATGGTTAAATGGTTTAAAAAGGGTTAACTAATTGGACATGGGGTTAAGAAACAGGACAATGGGTCGGTTATAGCCTATCAATCCACTTTGATGAGGTGACAGTGATGGCGCCCGCAGGCAGGTTGTCGACTACCTAAGTGACGGTGACAACTAGTCAGATTCTTAGCTTAGGAGACAACTACTCGATGATTCAGAGGCGCATTGGCTCTAACCAAACCGTACAGATTCACAAACTAGTACAACTCGGTGTGGTCTTTCTTTCCTGTCAGAGACTATCATTGAACTCTCCCCAGTTTTTGTTATTTTAATTTCCCTTTCTCAAATTTTCCGATTTTTTTTTTTTTTTTTGAATTTTTACAATTATTGACATTTTATTTTTTTTAATAAACTATCTACAATGCAATGTCAGAACGAGTGGTGGGTTGACTCAAAATAAAGAAAACATGTAGACTCAAAAATAAAAATAAAAATAAAACTGCAAATAAAAATGAAAAACGTGTAGACGTGGCAGTGCAGACACGACTCTCACCCACACACTGAGAGGTGAAATGCCCTCATGGCACTACTATTGTAACACCCCCGATTTCCAGAGGAGCCGGATACCGGGTGGTGCCCTCCGTACAGGGGATTTTACCCTTTCGTACAAGGAGTGGTAACCATAAACAAGTGAAAAGAAACATCCACTACTGATTCATATTACAAAAGTTAACGATGTTTAACGGAATATAGTTTAAAACAAAAGTTGAACCTCCGGTTAGTTACTAAGCTTTACTAATGCAAGTGAGAACGAGTCGTGATTCCAGCGCGTTACCCCAAGCTACCAGTCATATACCTGCGGGGGAATTAAAAGAAACACAAGGACGCAGTTTTTCGAGTATCAGTAAAAACTGAGTGAATAAACAACTTAGCATGTAAAACAGAAGGGCTAGAAAGGTTACGGGGTTGTATTTGAAATATTTTGAATAGTAACAGAGTATAAATATAAACATCAGAGTAAAGACTTGAACTGTTTTCAGAAATATAAGTACGAAGTGACGATTATCAGGGTTCTCACAAGTTGCTATTTCCAAGCTTAAAGTTATTACGAGTAGCCGATTCGTTAACCGAGATATTCATAAGTTTCCGAACGTGGAATGAAACAAGTCATTATAAATTCGCAGTGACCAGGAGAGGCCAGAGTAAATAGTAACAGATGATACTGGCGTATAGGGGGGTTTTCATGACCCAACCTCTCTGCCAAGCGTTATGGACGATTCGTCCCGCTAGTCATCATACAAGCAGCTACTAGACCTTAAGTGTCGACACCCCCTTAAGATTGTAAGTCAGAAGAGTAGTACTAGAATGCTGGACCCCAGCCTACGACGAAAGGAGTCGGAGCACACGGAGTCCCCATTTTAGGGATCTTAGCCCAAGGAATCTAAACCCAAGAGGCACACGGAGTCCCCATTTTAGGGACCGAGCCCAAGGAATTTGAACCTGAGAGGCACACGGAGTCCCCATTTTAGGGACCAGGCCCAAGGAATCTAAACCTTATATAAGCATCATAGCTGGTTCCCGTACATGCGATTCTTTCACTTTACGTTATTAATGAATTCTGACGGTGAGACATTTGAACAATAAGTTTGTCAATTTGAAGACGAGTAGCAAAGTGTGAATTTAAATCAAGTACGACAAGTTTAGAAATTTCGAAATAAGGTGCGTCAATTATTTTCAAATAAAACAAGTATATCACATGAAATGAATTGGCACGCAAAACTAAGCATATATTTTGAGACAAGACATAAATCACGTTTTGACACGAAAGAAGATAAGCACACGAGACTAAGCATGAATACTCACCGTGAGAGCTGAAGATACGCTAGCAAATCTTTACTCGTACACTACGCCTAGTTCTTCGAAGACAAGCTCTACAAACAAACACAAATCGTCCTAATTACAAGCGAGTTCGATCGACATACGTACGATGATGCACGTGTCCTATGTGATATGCAAACGACAACTCTAATTGGATTTCCTCAAGGTAGTCATAAACCCCTAAACGATTTTAGAAAATTAGAGAATACATTTTAACAAAATGAAACTACTTAATATCCTAATTATGAGCAATAACGTTTACCAGAAATTAGAGTTCTCGCTAAATAGTGTAGAAGAATAATGCTTATCATTGTAACATAGATATTTTTATATAACGAAACTATTTCTTAACATTTCACAATTACCGTATAATTTCCAAACAGTTTATTTCACTGTAATAAAAATAATAACTACTAAAAAAAATCTATTTATTTGTAAAACGAATAATATCGATAAATGTAAACATTTCAAAAACACACTATTTATTTACTTAAACAAAATTGACAAATTATTTAATATGTAAAACAATATTATTTATCTATTATATAGTTCAACGTATATACAAAATATATTTTATGAACACAATATAGTTAAACATATATACACAATATATTTTATGAACTTTATCTTTCATGAAAATAAATTATAATTAATCAAGTAGTAGCATATGCTAATTTGTGAAAATAATACATTACAAAAATGTCATAACATTTATTTATTAATTTGATATATAATTGATAAAGTTTAAATAACATATAAACTAATTAACTAGAAACTAATAATATTAAATAAATCAGAGATTACGAAATATAAATGGTCACCCTAGAGTTTGACAAAGTACAAACAGCCCCCACCCCTAGGTTTTAGAAAAGACAAAACAACCCCCTTGAAGGAACACAATCGGCAAACACATTTGCTCCTCAACCCACTCAATCGAAACACAAATTTGTGCTAACAACATGTGATTTTGATGATGAAAAACAATTCAATAGGTGATTTTGAGCTTACCCACTCCAAGAATTGAGAAAAACGGCGGAGAAACGAGGTGTTCAAGGTCGCCGCGGCGGGTTCGGCAACGGCGATTGGCGGTGCTGCTCCGGCTGCCTTCGGGCTTCGCTCAGAGGCTCTTCGTGCTCCTCGGGAGCTCGGGAACGCGTAGAGAACAAGAAAAGAGGCTGGGTGTTGCCCAGTTAGTTGGGCTCGACCTCGTCGCCGGAAACAATGGTGACGACGACGGTGTTGGGTTGGGTCGATGCTACTGCTGCTTCGGCTGCTGCTGTTTCTAATGTTGTTGCTGCTTCTGCCTCGTCCGGCGAGGTCAGAGAGGGGAGACAGAGAGCGCGAGACAGAGAGGAGGAGTTGTAAGTGGTGGTGTTGGCGGTGATGTTGGTGGTCGGAGGTGGTTGGTTCGAGAGTAGTGTTCCTGCTGGGTTTTCTTCTCGACAAAAACAGAGGATAAGAGAGGACGAGACAGAGATATGGAGGCAGAGGTGATGGTGGTGGAATGGTAGTTGGTTGTTTGGTGGTTGCCATCGGTGATGGAGGTGGTGGTTATGGTTGTTGCCGCTGCTGCGGCTGTTTCTCCTAGTTCTGGTGAATTCGAGAGAGGGCAAAGAGAGGGTGAGGGAGTGGCTGAGAGAGAGAGAAGATTTAGGTGGTGGTGTTTGCCGTTGGTAATGGTGGTGGTGGCTGGGTTTGTTTCTCGGCAAAACAGAGAGAAACAGAGGGAGTTGAGGAGGGGTTTGTGAGGGTGTTGAAATGTTGTAGTTGATGTCTTTGTTGTTGTTGTTGTTGTGTTCGAAGAGAAAAAGAAGAGGGAGTAGAAGAGAAGGTGATGTTGATGTGAGGAGGAGTAGGAGGTACAACAGGAGGTGTAGGTGGCAGTAGAGATAATGGGTGGTGATGGTGATGGTGCAAGGAGTAGGGGTGGTGATAGGGGCGGCTGAAAAAGAGGGAGTGTCGGGGAAAGAAGAAGAAAAAAAATGAAGGTGAATAAGAGAAAATCATAGGGTGTGGCACGGGCTCGGATGAAGCGGTGGTTCGGGTATACGACGAGTAATTACAACGTGACAAATCTAATAAAACACGACTATAAATTAACACGCTTTAAACAAACGAGTTTGAATAATAATAATAATAATAATAATAATAATAATAATAATAATAATAATAATAATAATAATAATTTGACTGATAATATAAACTTGACAGGTAAAAGTAAATTAGACTGATAAACGATATTTGACTATCTATAACGGAGTTTGACTGATAGAAACTAAATATTTACTGACAAAATAAATTTTGATTGGTGAAAGTAATTTAACTGATATACAAAT
Organism: Linanthus parryae; assembly: GCA_023055425.1. NCBI lineage: Eukaryota > Viridiplantae > Streptophyta > Magnoliopsida > Ericales > Polemoniaceae > Linanthus > Linanthus parryae. The sequence continues at coordinate 1,007,391 of JALGPY010000051.1, forward strand.
GAATTTGACTAATAAAATTAAGTTCGACTAATATTTTTAATAGAAGTTCAAATGTTGATTTTAGGAAAACTCGTCAACGCTTTTCTTTTAGTAAAAATTTGCTAAACGATCAATTGAAATTTATAAATAAATTATTATTGGAAATAGAATAAATTTGTTTAAAAATAATTTATAACAATAGTCTAGCTTATCAAAATAATTGTAAACGAACAAGAAGTTAATCACTACGAAATCAAATCACGCATGATATCTATAACGTCTTATACGACTAACAGCACTAATATCAAACAATACGATTGTCGCGTTCTCATAATAACTATGTCATATAAAATTACTAAAATAACCGTAGCACAAAATATGGGTTATTAAACCCTTCCCTCCTTAGACTAAGCTTCGTCCTCGAAGCTTCAACACGGTACTAGGACTTAGAACTTAGAGGTCTCTATTGGAAGTCACAGCTAGAGAAAGAGACAATTAACAAGCAAATGGATGCAAGGACAAAATAGGGTCGTTACAATATGGTGGTACCCACTCTGATCCAGAAGCCTAGGTGTTGCGGCTAGACTACCTAGCAGACTCCCTGGCTGACCGGGAACTAGAAATCATGCCGCGGCGAAGGCCCTGCTGAGCACCCGGTAACCTAACAGAATCATGTCTGGACTCCCCATAAACAGTGGTTAGGCTGTTAGACTGCTGACTTTCCTCGTACCAAGTCGGTGCCCTGTCACTCGAATATCTCGCCGGAAACTCCATACCTGGCCCTTATTCCCCACCATGGTGCATTACATCATTAACCTGCCGGTTGTGGACATGCTGAAAGTTCCCCTCATGCGTGGTATATACTGTCCTCTGGGTGTTTCTATTGTGCCTCACACCTTTACAGATCTTGCCTAGCTTCTTTGAACTTAGATTGAAAGCTTTGAAACCAAAACAGAAAGTTTAAAAGATACTGAGTATTTTTAAAGCTTTGAAAAGCTTTGAATTTTTTTGAACATAAACTTGTTTTGAAGCAGGTTTAAAGACAAGTAAAGAGCAGTAAATCAAGACAATGAACACTGTGATTTGTTACGAAGTTCGGTCCAAGAGTCCTACATTCCGTCTGAGGGATATAATCCCTATAGCATTTAACTACTTCTTATTTATCAAAAGCTAAGCCCTAGATCTCTGGCCAAGAGAATTGTCTTACTCTTTTTTAGCCAGTGGTTCTTCCTAACCTATCTAGTAACATCTCTAGCTAACTGATACAATAAGAATACCAGTTGTTCCTATTGAACAACTTGACTCTTAATAGTTGATTAAGCGATATAACAAATGATATAAAAATAAAGCTTCTGGATGATGAACACTGTGAAGACAGTGAAGCAATGAAGCTTGAAGTGTTTTTCAGGAATCTGGAGTGGATTAAATAGATGGATGATATTCTTCAATGATGTATGTCAATCCGTGAGAGTGTACAAATCTCTATGTAAAGCTCTGTACTTCTGAATCTCTCTCAAAATTGGTCTCTTATGTCAATTTGAATTGCAGACTATATAGGGAGCTTCAGCGGAAATCCCTAAAAATTCTCTGCAGATATTTAACTCTCAAACAACTTTATCCCAATGGCTAGCTGCATGATTTTCTCAATTGATTTTGATCTGATCTTCAATCTGCAAGCCTAAGGAAAGTCCAGACAAATTTATATAATAGTAGCACAAATCTGCAGGCCTTGATTGCCAATTCTGCAATCCTGCAAATAAGGAAACTTAGCTAAACCTGCAACACATAGTTATCTAACAATCCCTGCAAAATAACTTAGGCCAATGATAAGATCAAAGCATGTTATAACACAAAATTTGTTTGTCTTTCATCATATAATATAGAACGATCAAGTTCAGGAGATTAGAGAGTGAAGTTTCAAGGTTTCAAAGCTTTGAAAACAACTTGAACTTACAATCTCCCCCTTGATGAAAGACAAAAACAACTATTTTGTTTGAACTGTATTTCTGCAAAAAATTAGACATTAGTAGCATAGCAGAAACAGTTATATAAGATCAGTAAATAGATAGCAATACTATTAATTGTAACAGCTGAATAAAAAACAAACTAAATAACCAAATTCAAAACTAGCTAAGCATTTCAACACAAAAACTTCCACATCCAAAACAAGAGATCCCCACAACCATAGAATATCCCCAAATTTCTCCCCCTTTTTTTACTTTCATCAAAAAATTGAGAAAATGTTGGATCAAAACTTATTTGAAAACTTAAAAACTTAAAAGAAATAGAAGTTTGGAAAGAAGAGAGAGGCTAGATTCAAGGCTTCGAAAAGAAGAAAGAAAGGTGGATCAAGGCTTTGGATCTTCATCTGCCTTAGGCTCTACAGCAGATTCTTGATCACTTTCTTCTTCCTCATTCTCTTGCCGATCCTCTTCCCGTTCATCCTCTTCTTGTGCAACTTCTTCACAAGGCTCATCAGCTACCTCATCATCCACAAACAAGTCATCTGAGGTGACAATTGCTAGAACCTTTCCTTTCTGTTTCTTCTCCCGTAGAGCTTCTGTGAGTAGCAATCCTGAGTCAATACTGTCTTCATTACTAGGTTCCTTATCCTCAGCAACCTTTGCACCAGCATCCTTATGCCCAACTGTCTTATCCCAGTACTCTGCTCATCAGATAGATCCTTGGTAGATCCTGAATTCGTTGAACCTTCTGGAGCTTGTATATCCTCTTCTTCCACATGTACCAAATTGATGCTATTGAAAACACTCTCAATCATGTACTTCATCTGCCTGAACTTAGTACTCAGCTGATACTGTCCTTGTTTGAGCTCATCCAGCTCATTTTCAATAAATTCATGCTTCTGAAGAACTTGAGATTGGTCCTGTGTGGTAGAACGTAGGGCTACTGGAGTGGTTAAGGACATAGGATTTGAAAACTTCTTGACTTTCAACTCATCAGCAGAAAATTGAGAGTAGAATTTCCATTCTCCCTCACTAGTTTTCACAATTTCAATCATTTGAAAATACTTCTCATCTATCATTCCAAAACCAGTAGTGATTGCCTCTTCCTTTTCGACAAGTATGTCCAGATGGTGAAAGAAAAGTGGGAGGAGATTGACATAGGGTAGATGATGTTTCATGTTCTTGGTACATCAGTACAACATGTGTTCCATTACAATGCTTGACAGTTCAATCTCACATCCATGCATCACCAAGTACACCGGATACAACACTCTATTGGATAGCAATTCCTAAGAATTCTCTTTTGATACCACACACCTCATCAGGATAGTAAACAAGATTTTGGCTTCAACAGTTAACACATAATGAGTTAACTTCTTAGAGGTAGTTGCTACATTAGGAAAAAATAACTCTTCTTTAGCTATCGTTATACCATCAATCTTGCTAGGGTAGTTCTCTGTATCGTACCTCTGTGGACAACCCAAGAATCTAGAAAATTCAGCATGACCTAACTCCATCTCAATACTAGCTACCTTAGATGATACAGTTAAACACAAGCTATTCACTTGTTTTATATTTAGGTAAAAGAGTCTGGTAAGCCTAGGGTATGCAATCTCAAAGGGGTTTAGGATTTTCCAAATTTAACTCTGTTTCAGCCTCCTAATACACTCCTAATCCATATTATCGAGCATGCCAGTATTGATCATACCACAGTAAGGAATTGGAGTATAGCCAAATCCATCTAACCACATTCCATGAAAAGCATGATTGATAAACCAATGACCAGATTGAGATTTTTTACCAGAAGATGATCTCTTTTCATCTTTTTCCTTCTTAGTGTAAAGCTGAAAGAGATTTCTGATCTCTCTATCTCCTTCCCCTTGTCTGATTTTTGAGCCTCCTTGACCTTCTTTAACTTTCTTGGACTATCAATATGAACACCCTTTTGTTTCCCAGAAGGAGCTTCTAGATCTGAATTCTTCTTGCTGGAGGTAGCAGTCTGATCATCCTTGTCCTTTTTTGCTTTTCTTCTTTGGAGAAGGAGAGGGCAACTTTGGTGCACTGACAGTTCTAGAACTGGAGCTGTCACTGATAGCTTGAACTTCATCTTCTCCACCTTTTCTTTTCTTCCCTGTGTTCTTCTTTGAGCCTCCATCCATATTTATTCTTTGAGAAGATCTCCGTGAATCCATAGGATTTTAGGTTTAGAAGAGAGAGGAAGGAAAGATATAATAGAGAGAGAAAAGAGAGAAGATATACACTGAAGAGTTGGAGTGAAATAAGGAAACTAAATATTTCTTAATATTCAAGGAAAGAAAATTTGTTTGAAATTCAAACTCGTTTTGAAAGGAAAGAGTAAAATACTGATTTGAAATATATCCAAAGATTATTTATTTATTTTCAGAAAAAAAAAATATATGTTTTATTTAAAAGTTCATAATAACTTATAACAAAAATGAAATAAACCCAAAACTATATCTAGACCCAGATCAAGTTTTATTAAAGTAAAAAAAACATACCCTAAAGTTTTTATTCAAAAGGTAAAAATAATGTCAGGAAATTATTTACAGAGATAAAACCCAACATTAGTGATCCATTATTGATATATATAGTATGTAGATTTATATTCAAAGCTTTGGAAAGAATTTCAAGGCTTTGAAAAACTGTTACACTGCAGAAAAAAAATTTCAAGGATTTGAAAATCTTTTCAAGGCTTTGAAAAACTTTTCAGAACATTGAAACACAAATAATTTACCTGATGCTCCCCATAAAATAGTGCTTCCTTATTTAACATGCCAAGTTCTAATCTCAGGACTCTGAATGTATCCTCTGGAAGTGGTTTAGCGAAGATATATGCAAACTGCAAGTTAGAAAGACATACATCACCTTTCTCCACATGATATGTAATGAAGTGATGTCCGACATCAATTTGCTTAGTCCTTGAATGTTGTACTGGATTCTTTGTAATTTAGATAGCACAAGTGTTGTCACATTTGATGGGAATATCTTTGAATTCATAACCATATCTCTCATATGTTCTGCAATCCACAACACTTGTGAGCAACAAGCTCCTGCTGCTATGTATTCAACTTTTGCTGTTGATAAAGCTACTAAATTTTGCTTTTTAGAATGCCAGCTTATCAGAGATGTTCCAAGAAATTGGCAACATCGTGAAGTGCTTTTTCTGTCAACTTTATATCCTACAAAATCAGAATCTGAATAGCCACACAGAGGGAAGTTAGACTGTTTAGGATACCAAAGCTCCAAATCTTTGGTACCATTGTGATATCTGAAAATTCTTTTGACAACAACTAAGTGAGACTCTTTAGGATCAGCTTGGAATCTAGCATACATACAAACACTAAACATAATATATGGCCTACTTGCAGTTAGATAGAGAAGTGAACCAGTCATATCTCTGAACTCTTTCTGGTTCACACTCTTACCATTTTGATCCTTGCCTAAGGACAGTGTAGAGCTCATGGGAGTTTTGGCAACCTTGGATTGAGACATACTATACTTGTTCAGCAAATCCCTGGTGTACTTATTCTGGTGTAGGAACATTCCTTTCTTCATTTGATGTACATTAAGTCCAATAAAGAAATTTATCTCTCCCATCAAGCTCATATCAATTTCCCTGCTCATAAGACTAGATAAATTCTTGAAAAGAGAATCATTAGTAGCACCAAATAAAATATCATCAACATATACTTGTACTACTAAAATGTCTTTCTCATGTGTCTTTATGAAAAGAGTTTTGTCAATCAAGCCTCTTTTAAAATCTTTTTTTAGTAAAACATTTTACAATCTTTCATACGAAGCTCTTGGAGCTTGTTTGAGGCCATAAAGAGCTTTGTCAAGCTTATAGACATGATTTGGAAACTCATATTTTTCAACACCAGGAGGTTGAGAAACATATACTTATTCTTGCTGATAACCATATAGAAATGCACATTTAACATCCATTTAAAAAAGCTTGATGTTCTTATGTGATGCAAATGCAAGTAACATCCTTATTGCTTCCAACCTGTTCACAGGAGCAAAAGTCTCATCATAATCTATACATTATTTATGGTTGTAGCCTTGAGCTACTAGTCTTGCCTTATTTCTGATAGCTTTACCATTTTCATCCAGCTTGTTTCTGAACACCCACCTTGTTCTAATGACAGACTGATCTTTGGAAGGAGGAACCAGATTCTCGACTTTGTCCCTCTCAAATTCATTGAGCTCACTTTGCAATGACCCAATTTTCTTCTTGTAGTTCTTCTTTCACATTCTTAAGTTATATAATAGACACAAAAGCATTAAAAGCACACAAGCTATTTAACTGAGATCGTGTTTTTGTACCAGTGAATGGATTAGAAATGATGTTTTCTGTTGGATGAGATGGCAGATATTTTAACTTCTTTCTTTGTGTCCAGGGTTCTGGTTCTCCAAGATTCTTTTCAAGGCCTTGAGAGCTTGATGTAGTAGCTTGACCACTCTGTGATCCTTGAGGTCATGATTCAAGGCTTTGAGAGCCACTTTAAAGACTTTGGAAATTCCTTTTGTTTTCCTACATGATAGTCTTAGAACCATTCTCTTAATCTACTTCATCCTCTGATTCTGCATGATGAAGATAATCTTGGTTCTCTTATTGTAAACTCTGTACGCTTTGCTAGTCAAAGAATAACCAAGGAAAATACCTTCATCACTCCTTGCATCAAACTTTCCAAGATTATCCTTATCATTTTTGTGAACAAAACAAGTACAACCAATATGTTTGAAATATGAAATATTTGGCTTTTCGCCTTGAAAAGTTTATAAGGAGTCTTCTTTAGAATAGGCCTAATCAGGCACCTGTTCAAAATGTAATTTTCAGTATTAACAGCCTCTGCCCAAAAAAAACTTTAGCAATCTATTTTCTAAAAGCATTGTCCTAGACATGTCCTCAAGAGTCCCGTTTTTCCTTTCAACTACACCATTTTGTTGAGGAGTTCTAGGAGCAGAAAAGTTGTGAGAAATACCAAACTTAGAAAAGAATAAATCAAACTCTAGTTGATCAAATTCTCTATCATGATCATTCCTTATTGAAGTAATAGGCCGATTTTTCAAAGTTTGCAACTCTTTACACAATTTTGAAAATTCAGATAGTGCCTCAAACTTTTCTCTTAAAAACATTACCCAAGTAAATCTAGAGAAATCATCTACAATAACAAGCATTATATAACAAACATTACACAAATCCATATGAAGCGGTTCAATAGATCTAGTTGTACTTTCAAATTTCCTAGGCTTGAATGAGCTCCTTGTCTGTTTTCCTTCAGCACAAGCCTTATATACCTCTTCATCCTTGAACTTGATGGATGACAGTCCCATGACTAGGTCATTAGAGACTAGTTTTTTTAGTGTATGCCATCTGATTTGTCCAAGCTTTCTGTGCCAAAGTTTTGAATCCTCTTTCAATGCCTTGAGACATTTCAGACTTTCTCCTGCAACTTTGTTTGTATACAAAGAGTAAACATTGTTTGATCTTGGAGCAGTGAGAATTCAATTTCCAGATTTTTCATTGTGCACCACACATTTCTCCTTGTAAAAAATAACCTTATTACCTTTGTCAAAAAGTTGAGATACACTAAGTAGATTAATCTTTAGACCATCTACAAGATAAACATCTTAAATAGAATTTTCAAAACCATTACCAACTTTGCTAGTTACTATGATATTACATTTTTCTTTGTCACCAAGTGTGATTGTCCCTCCTGATTGTTCTTTCAGTTTAGTCAATAGAGAACTCGTGCCACTCATGTGCGTGGAGCAACCACTATCCATAATCCACTTCTGCTCTTTTCTCTTTGTGACAACCTGCAAACACCATTCACTGCCTTAACCATCTGTTATACCAAGTGTGATATTTGAATTCATATTCAGGATCAACCATGTTAGGTGGTCTGATCCCTTTAGAAACCCAATTGTGTCTCACATGTCCCTTAAGATGGAATGGAAAAGTATTCCTCATGATGTGAGGTTCCGTTCTTCTAAAGGGACATGTCATTTTAACATGACCAATCTTGCCACAGTGAACACATTTTGGAGAATGTCTTCTGCCTTATTTCACAAATCTTTGGAAAGTTTGGATTATATCCAATACCAGTTTTGTGGACAGAATGAAAACTTCCTCCAAGAATCAAGTTGAGATTATGTTCAGAGCCAGCAAGTTTTGTCATAACATTCTTAGAGTCTTGAAGTTTCTCAGTCAGAAGAGTCTTCTGTTCATCTAACTCATCATGCTGGTGCCTTAGAGCAACAAGGTTGTCATCAAAAGAGAGTTCTCTTAAAACCTTTTTGACTTGAGTTTTCAAGGATTTGAAATTGGTTTCTAAAACTTTGAAATCTCTGTCAGTCTTTTCCTGAGAAATATTAAGATTCTTGTTCTCCTTTAAAGACTTGATTTTATTTAAGTAGTCTTCTTCATTCAAAAACATTGTTTTCGAAATCTCAGAAAGTACATTTGCAGGTTTAGACATTAGACTATTCACCATGACCTCAATGTTCTTTTTTGAGATTTCATCATGCTTGGTAATAAGACATAGGTTGACTTGATCTTCTTCAGAATCTGTAACTTGAAGAATCAGAGTCACTCCAAGAATCTACCTTGACCTTCTTCCTTCTGTCATTGTCCTTCTTTTGAAAGTGCTTTCTTTTCTTGTGAGGGCAATTTATGACCAAATTTCCTGCATCACCACACTCAAAGCAAATCAGTCCTTTAGATTTATTTACATGGGAGGGGGACTTACCTTTGTAGTCCTTGCAATTGAAGATCTGAATTTTTCTCTATTGAAGTCTTTGTTTCCAAAGTTCTTCTTCATTTTAAGAATCCTTGTCAATGATTTGGAAATGAGAGGAAAGGGATCTTCTTCGTCATCTTCTTCTTTTCAAGGATTTGAGGTTGTTCACTCTCTTTGGCCTTGAGTGCTTGATTCTTGACACTCTTTGGTAGTTCTCCATCAGCTCCACTCATGGAGATATCATGTGTGAGTAGCTTTCCATGTAAATCATCTAGTTGGGGAGAGGACATGTCTTGAGCTTCTTCAATGGCTGTAGTCTTTGGTTCCCATTTGGCTTTGGGAAGACTTATTAAGATCTTTCAAAAATTTTCTTCATTGGAGAATGATTTTCCCAAGACTCCAGATTGTTGAAAATGTCAGTAAATCTCTTGAACATGTCCTTGATGGAATCATCTCCATTCATCTGGAACCATTCATACGATCTAAGGAATATGTTGATCTTGGTTTTCTTCACTTAGCTTGTTCCTTCTAAAGTGACCACCAGTTTGTCCCAAATCTCCTTAGCAGTCTTGCATGTAGATATCCTGTTGAATTCATCTGCATTCAAAGCACATTATAAAAGATTAATGACTCTATAATTTTTTGAAAGTTGTTCTAGTTCAGAAGTAGAGAGAAAGAGTTTTAAGGTTTGGGAGTTCTAATCCCATCATTTTCTGTGTAGAATACATGAGGTCCATTCTGGATAATAAACCACTGTTCAATGTCCTGATCAATGATGAACATTTTCACCAAGGCTTTCCAGTGTACAAAATTGTCTCCGCAAATAGACGAGGTCTGTTAGTAGCTCTTCCTTGTGAGAAACCACATTCACCTACATTATTCATGATCACACGATTGTTAGATCTGTACAGTGATACAAGCTCTGGTACCAATTGAAGATTGAATGTAGGTATGCAGTTACTAGATCAAATACTATAGAAGGGGGGGGGGGGTTGAATAGAGTATGACAACTTTTTCTAAAAGAGTGGTTTTGAAACAAAATGAGAAGAACTTGAAGTATTTCAAATCTTTGAACTCAGTTACAAAGATTTGAAATCAAAACAGACAGTTCAAAAGATATTGAGTATTTTCAAATCTTTGAAAAGCTTTTCAAAGCTTTGAACATAAACATGCTTTGAAGCAGTGTTGAAGACAAGTAAAGAACAGTAAAGCAAGACACTGAACAAAGTGATTTGTTACGAAGTTCGGTCCCAAGTGACCTACTCTCCACCTGAGGGATCTAATCCCTCTAGGATTTCAACAACTTCTTATTTATCAAAAGCTAAGCCCTTGATCTCTGGCCAAGAGAATTGCCTTACTCATTTTTAGCAAGTGGTTCTTCCTAACTTATCTAGTAACATCTCTAGCTAACTAATACAATAAGAATACAAGTGGTTCCTCTTGAACAACCTGAATCTTAACATATGATTGAGTGATATAACAAAATGATATACAAGTAAAGCTTATGGATGAAGAACATTGTGAAGACAATGAAACAATAAAGCTTGAAGTGTTCTTCAGGAATCTGGAATGGATGAATGATCTTCTTCAATGATGTTTGTCAATCCGTGAGAGTATATGAATCTCTGTGTAAAGCTGTGTACTTCTGAATCTCTCTCAAAATTGGTCTGTTCAGTCAATTTGAATTGCAGACTATATAGGGAACTTCAACAGAAATCCCTAAAAAATCCTCTTCAGATATTTGACTCTCAAACAACTTTCTCCAACGGCTAGCTGCATGATTTTCTCAATTTATTTTGATTTGATCTTCAATATGCAATCCCATGGAAAGTCTAGACAACTTTCCATAAGAGTAGCACAAATCTACAGGCCTTGATTGCCAATTCTGCAATCCTGAATAAGGAAACTTAGCTAAACATGCAACACATAGTTCGCTAACAATCCCTGCAAAATAACTTAAGCAAATGATAAGATCAAAGAATGTTATAACACATAATTAGTTTGTCTTTCATCATATAATATAGCGATCAAGTTCAGGAGATTAGAGATTGGATATGAGAAAGACCCCCCCCCCCCTTAGTTCATGTTGTGATGTTTCAAGGCTTTGAAACCATTTTCAAAGCTTTGAAAACAAATTTGAACTTACATCCTCTATCTGATCCATCCGACGCCTATCACAGGCAAACTCAATTGCCCAGTCAATCGGGCCATCGACCCTGGTAGTCTCATGTCTCCTCTCTGGCGGCTTGGCCTGGCTTGGCCCACCAGCATCACTCCTCCTGCCTGGCTGAGCAGGCCACCTGGGCCCACTTACATCACTCCTCTTGCCCGGCTGAGCAGGTCGACCGAGCCCACCCATCTCCTGATCTTCTGTCCTAAAACCCCTCAAACTGAACATCCTACGGATACCTCCTCTGGTCATCTGATCGAATGGAGGAGCTGCCACAGAAGGTGTAACGTCCTCCTCCATTGCATCATCCTCATCTACATCAAAAACATGGTCCGCGGGACCCGGGGGTGGCCTACTTCAATCACCTTGATGAATAGATGGCTGAATGGCACACTGGGTCATGGAGTACCGTTTTCCCTTTGAAACTCCATATCTTGATCAGCATCAAGTACAACTACCTCTACGTTCACAGCCATTTGGATTAACAACCCAGCTAAACCCATGCCTTTCATGCTTGTGCAAATCAGAGCCGGGATATCAACTTGCCTACCCAGCATCAAATTGAACATAATGAGGCAGCAGTCAGAACTCAGGAATGTGGTATGTTTAATTCCCATGATTCGGTTCTGAACCCAATCAGTCCACAACTTGGTCGGTCTCACTAGATAAGCGGATTGCAAAGTTTGGCCACTTGGTCCCTCGGGCTTGTGCCACCGGGCACCTGCCACTCCTGGGCATAAAAATGCTATCATCTCCCTATTGTTCGGGGGGTTGGCCATTGACTGCTGAAATGCACAAGGCCCGACCATGGGTGCCAATCCTAAATTCACTCTAATTGATTCATGATTAATCAAAATGTATTTCCTCCTACAGTTCACCCATGCCAATGACCCCTTGCATTCTCACTATGCGCCAGATTAGAGTAAACCTCACGAGTGGTATCCGAGCTCGCCCTAAAATTAAACCGTAAAATAGGTTTCCAAATCTAGCACTTTCAGAAAAACAATCTAGTATTATGGAGGGCATGCTTTCTGAGTCAGACGGAAAACTAAGCTCTTCGAGTTCAGGCCTTTAAGACGGGAAATGGATAACAAAGGCTGTCTAAAAGGGACAAAACGATATGAACAATAATTGTTCCATGTGATGGTATCCTGATGTATCTCTATAATTTGCTGTCCCCGATTATCATTCAGAAAAGGTCTAGGGAAATCATCCATCTCAACACCGTACTTAACAAATAAAGCACGAGAAATAAATGACCAAAATTTAACATGAGAGAATGAAAATCGATGAACCTCTGCACCCGGAGCAAGGTCTTACAGGTGCTGATCATGCAAAATTCTGTCTGATTTTCTGCCACCTGACCACCACCAGACCACCACCAGACCATCGCAGGAAAAAAATTCGTCCCAGAATGAAAAAAAAAATTCGGACCACATTGTAGCCCTTGACGTGCTGGTCACGCTGTCCCAAAGCGGCTTTTCTAGTTTCGCTCCGTTGACCAGACCTGAAGAAAATTCCCTCTTTGAACACAAACTCTGACCACCCCACACGAAGTTTCGACAGTTTTCTTGAAAAACCGAGACCTTAGGAATGACCTCCTCGTCATAAGGAACAAAATGCCGCAACCGGAATTGAAATCCGACAACTTTGAATTTTCTCATGTTATGGAGGCAGAGTATAATAAATAGAGAGAGAGGCAGTGGAAAAAATGTGAGGGTGTATAAACAAAACTGACTGTCAGCCCATGTACATGAGGGAAAAACATTTTTATATATATTTATTTTATTATTTTTATTTTTTAAAAGGAAAAAAAAATAACTAAAAAAATAAAAAGAACCTATGGAATCTCTAGAGGCCCACGTCTGGACGTGGGAGGGACAGTAAGCGTGGGTGTGATTTTCAAATATTTATTTATTTTCATTTTTGATTAGAAAGAAGTAAAGAGAACGAAAAGAAAAATAAAAAATATAAAAAGAATAACTTTTTTTTGACCCACGCTTGGGCATGGTAGAATTTTTTTTTTTTTTGGCTAAAGAGAAGTAAAGAAAAGACTAAAAAGAAAATAAAAAAGTTATTTGGTAACCCACGTCTGGACTTGGGTGGGGGAAAATTCTTCATTTTTATGTACCCCCACGTTTGGGCGTGGGTAAGGTTCATTATTTTTTTTATTTTTTATGTTTAAAATTTTCTTCTTCTTTTATGTTTACTCTCTTTCCTCTAAAAATTTATAAAAAATAATAAAATTAAAATAATTAATAAAAATAAACTAAATTAGATTACTCCTAAGTTGGGTTGCCTCCCAGCAAGCGCTTGTTATTTACGATTGGCGGTCTGACCCAGTTACCTCCGAGATGGATCACAAATCATCGAAGCGGATTAGCTCCACACAATTTCTGGAGAGTCCATGTATGGCTTGACTCGGTACCCGTTCACTCTAAAAACTGAATTGTTGTGCGGGTTCTCTAGTTCAACCGCTCCCCATTCGAATACCTCTTTAACAATGAACGGTCCCGAGCACCTGGATTTAGCTTTCAAGGAAAAAAAATCATTCGGGAGTTGTAGAGAAGTACTTTCTGACCCACTTTAAGCTTGTTTGGCAAAATTCACTGATCATGCCATTTCTTCGTTTTCTCCTTGTAAATATGTGCGCTTTCATATGCAGTCCGTCGATATTCCTCCGCTTCGAGCAGCACCATTTTTCTTTTTTCTCCTGCTAGATTGTGATCCATGTTCAGCTGCTTAATGGCCTAGTATGCTTTATGTTCCAATTCTACCTGGAGATGGCACGCTTTACCAAACACCAGCTGGTACGGCGACATTCCCAGCGGTGTTTTGAACGCAGTCTGTTAAGCCCACAAAGCATCGTCCAACCTAAGGGGACCAATTCTTGCGTCCTGGATTCACAGTTTTCTCTAAAATACCTGTAATCTCCCGGTTTGACACCTCGGTATGCCCGTTGGACTGAGGGTGATAAGTCATAGACACCTTATGAAAAGACACCCCGTATTATTTCAGAACTTTTGCGAAGACCTTGTTGATAAAATGGGTGCATTCATCACTGACTATGGCTCTTAGAGTTCCAAACGAAGTGAAAATATTGCGTCAGGTCAATGCTTCAACCCATTTAGACACATAGTCTAATGCCAAAAAAATATATCAATTCTCATAGATGACGGAAACGGGCCCATGAAATCGATAACCCACACATCAAAGGGCTCAACTTCCTGCCACATAGAATCTTGTTCCTCTGTGAGTTTCCTGTCTTCTGACATCGATCACATCCCTGGGCATAGTCATGGCAATCCTTAAAAACACTTGGCAAAAAGAAACCGGCTGTAACTCCTTATGTGTTGTGCGGGTCCCGCTAAAGTAACCCCCACATTGAGCTGAGTGGCAGTGTTTTATCATGTTCCATGTCTCATGCGTCGGGATACATCTCCGTAGTATATTGTCAGCTCCTTGCTTGAACAAGTATGGATCGTCCCAAAAGTACTGTCTGCCTTCTGATAAGAACATCTTTCGATGCTGGTTGGTTAAGTAGGCGGGTAGCACTCCGTTTACCAAATAGTTAGCTATGGCATAGTGCCATGGCTTTCCAATTCTAACCGCCATGATGTGTTCATCCAGAAAATTCTCTTGTATGGGTACCATATCTACTGCTGAATTCTCGAGCCTAGAAAGGTGATCAGCCACAACGTTCTTGACTCCCATCTTGAATCAAATTTCCACATCGAATTCCTGCATGAGTAAGATCCTTCTCAACAACCTCGGTATTGCATCCTTATTGTCTAGGAGGTATTTCAGAGCAGTATGATCAGCGAACACGATCACCTTTGACCCAACCAAATAAGGCCGAAATTTATCCAGAGCATAACATTTTCTGCAGTCCCGTAGTCAAAATGTTCTTCATTAAGTACCCTTCTGGCATAGTAGATTACGTGACACACATTTTTCACTTGTTTCCCCAAAATTGGCCCGACCACATAGTCACTGGTGTCACACATCAACTCGAATGGTAGTGACCAGTCCGGAGTAGTGATCATGGGGGCTGTGGTGAGCTTTTCCTTGATCAGGAAAAATGCTTGTTGGCAAGCCTCATCAAAGATAAACAGCACATCCTTCCCGAGTAAAGCGCACAATGGCTTCATGATCTTAGAAAAGTCCTTGATGAACCTCCTGTAAAATCCGGCATGACCTAGAAAACTTTTGATTGCCTTGACCGTCGTCGGATACGGAAGCTATTTTATCACCTCAATTTTGGTCCTGTCCACTTCTAGACCCTTGCTGGATTCTTGTGTCCCAGCACTATGCCTTCAGTGACCATGCACTTTTCCCAATTAAGCACTAAATTGGCCTTCTTGCATCGGACGAATACTCGGTCTAAGTGTTGCAGACAGTCTTCAAAACTGTCCATGAACAGTGAAAATTCGTCCATGAATACCTCCAAATTTTTCTCGATCATGTCCGAGAAAATTTCCATCATGCATCGCTAGAACATCACTGGAGCGTTACACAGGCCGAATGGCATGCGCCGGAAGGAAAACATACCATATGGGAAGGTAAAAGTTGTCTTCTCCTGATCTTCCGGTTCTATGTAAATCTGGTTGTACCCGGAGTACCCGTCGAGAAAACAGTAGTATGCATGATTTGCCAGTCTATCAAGAATCTTGTCTATGAACGGTAAAGGAAAATGATCCTTCAACGTTGCATCGTTCATCCTCCGGTAATTCATACAGATCCGCCAACCTGTGACAGTCTGCTGTGCGATCTGCTCATGATCTTTATTCTGTACCACGATCATACCTCCCTTCTTGGGCACACACTGGACTGGACTGGACTGATCCATGTGCTGTCCGAGATGGGGTAAATGATTCCTGCTTCTAGTCACTTCATGAACTCCTTTCGCACAACTTCCTTCATGTTTGGATTCAGTGTCCGCTGGGGCTGAATCACCGGTTTCTTGCCGTCTCCGATCCTAATTTTGTGCTGCAGTAGGAGGGGATGATTCCTTTGATATATGCAATCGTTCGGCCAATCGCCTCTTTATGTTCCTGAAGTACCTTCAGCAATTTCCGCTCCTGATTCTGAGATAATAGAGACGAAACAATTCCGGGCATCGTATCATTTTCACCAATTTAAACACACCTGAGGTGGCTCGAGAGCGGTTCAGCTCTAGAGTGGGTGGTTCCTTGAGTGATGGGACCAGGGCCAATTTCTTCCCGCCTTATTCGTTTAGATGTAAAGTGGTCCAGTCTTCATCTCTCATGGCCTGCTCGCACCTGGATCTCTCCTCTTTATCTTTGTACACATTGTCAATTTCTTCCCATAATTCATCCATTTCCTTGTTTTCAAGGCCTTCATCGACAAATTCTATTGCGTAGCAGTCTTCATGCTCGTAATAATCTAGCAGCTGGAGATTTTTGAAGACATTAAATTTCACCTTTTCTTCATTAATTTGCATTGTCATTTCTCTGATTTTTTAGTTTATCATAGCCTCTCGAGTGGCCAAAAGTGGCCTGAACAGAATGAGTGGTACCTCTCCTGCCTCCATGTTCAGAATTACAAAATCAGCTGGAAATATCAATTCTCGGACTTTCACCAGAATGTCTTCGATGACCCCATATGCTTGTTTCACAGATATGTCTGCTATCTAGAGCATGATTCTGGTAGGCCCGGGCTCACCGACCTTCAAACTCTTGAAAATTGCTAAGGGCATTAGATTAATACTGACCCCTAGGTCACACATAGCCTTTCCTGTGTTAGCATTACCTAGGGTCACCAGAATAACAAAACTTCTAGGATCCTTCCTCTTCCTTGGTCGCCCATTCTTCACACAGTTGCTCACTTCTGCCGTCAGTTTTTTAGTCTCAAAATTGCTCATCCAATTCTTCACACAGTTGCTCACTTCTGCCGTCAGATTTATAGTCTCAAAATCGCTCATCCGCCTTCCGCCATACATGACGTATTTGAGGAATTTGGCATAAGTGGGCATCTTCGCCAATGCCTCAGCAAAGGGTATGTTGATCTGCAGCTGTTTGAACATCTCGAGAAATCTGTCGTAGTCCTTTCTGTCATCCCTCTTCCGTGTTTTCAAAGGATATGGAACCTCTTTGGAGATAGGCACCATTTCACCTTCCTTATCATTCTGCACTGCATTCTGCCCAACCGAGGCTTTCAGCTGGGGGCTGACGGCTGGATTGTCATCCTTGCCAAAAACTTTGTGTTCGATATTCTTTGAATTTTCTGCACGTGCATGGCTATGGTACGATGGATCCTGCAGTGTTAATCCACTCAGAGTATGATAGAATTGATCTGAGCAGGTGGTTGGTAACTGTGGTTGATTGTAAGTTCCCTGGTGCTCTTTCGGTTTGCTGCTGTGCCATCTGCCCGGACTTGTACCTCCAATGTTCTTAATGTCGTTTTGGTCTGATGAAGATCAGCTGCCATGGGGTCAATTTTCGTGTATGTCTGAACAAACTTAAGCATTGAAATTTAGAGTCAAATTTTGAATCGTGGCTTTAATTTCAGCAAGTTCATTGCCGGATTGCGGGGTTGGTATCACATGGTACAGAAAGATGTCCCCGACTTCCCTGTCAATTCTGTCAGCATTCTTCCGTTCTAGGGAATGGTAGAATACTCGTAGAATCTACGCGCCCCCAAAACCGTGGTTAGGGAACTTATTCACCAATCTCATCAGCCTGTAACATGCAGTTACCACCGTTTCTCCCATCTTCTGCTTGAAGGATATGATCTTGATCTGCAGATTAATAACTCGAGAGGCAGAGTAAAATTTTTCCAGAAAATCTGTAACACATCCTTCCCATGTAGTTATAGATCTGGGTGCTCGAGATTTGAGCCAATCCTTGGCTGGTCCATCCAACCAGTATGGGAAAAATATCAACTTGAGTGCCTCTACCTTGACTCCCTTTTATCGGACCTTGTTGCAGTAGTGTCGAACTTCCTGATAAAGTCATTCGGGTTTCATCGGCTCTGCCGTGGAATGGACTGATATTCTGAACATTCAGGATGGTGGAGGCTTTTATATCAAAGTGCTCAACAGTGATTTCTGGCACTACGATTGCAGGTTTGTTATATGGACTTCAAAGTTCTCTACCAAATCTTATGTAGATCTGTTATATGTCCTCTTGTTATTTCGGGTAGCAAAGCCTATCGTGATCAGCTCCTCGATGTATCGAGCCATCTGAGCTAGAGTACCTGCCTTTGGCTACTCCGACACTTATCATTTAGGTTCGCCCATTCTTCTTTCTCGGTGCCTGCGGTTTTGTTCACTGTAAAGCTGATCTGCATTATCGAGTGGCTGCACCAGTTAGCGAGACAATCTGGGCATACACTAGAAATTCCTGAAAAATAGAGAATTCAAGAGCAGTGAGATAAAAGAACGAAAAAAACAAAAAAAAAAACCATGAAAATTAATTCTGACTGCTAATTAATCCGTTAGAAAGTCCCCGGCGACGGCGCCAAAAACTTGACATGAATTCTTACGTGCGTTACTCAAGTGTACGTTCAGTGTAATAAAAGTGAGTATTTGAGACTCGGTTTATCTTTCCCGAAGAGACAGATATTGGATTACCTCTTAATCAGAATTAGGATTTTCGAAGTAAAAACGTAAAAAGTAAAGGAGGAATTTGGTTGAGTTGATTATACTAAACTACGTACTGAAAGTAAATAACTAATAAACAATACTTTGGTATGATTTTACAAAAATATCTTTTGTTTGTAAAAATTCGGTTTTGGGATACTAGGTTTCCGGGATCCCCTAGGGTTCATCAGTTTTCCAGATTTCGTATGAAAACACGTAGTCGGTTCTAATTATGCCACGTAATTAGTTGTATAATCTCTGCTCGGTCTCATATACGTTTTCCCGTCCCTGCAGATTTTCGGGTCCTCTCGGTCTACCTAGATCTGCTGGTTCGCTCTAAGTCTGCTAAGGTCCTGAGTTCTCCTCTATACACTATTGCTACTCCTAAGACACTTCGCCTCTTGGTCCATCATTTGATACAGGAATAGAATATGTCTTTTTCTTCGTAACTTAATCTGGTCACTCTCGTGCAACATGTCATATTTGTAGTAATCCTGGTTAGCTACTCTATTCATACATGAAATTAAGCATCAGAGACATAAATCTAAGTAGAACATAAAACTTCATTAAGATCCGAGAATCAATCCATAACGAAAATATAAGAAAAAATGATTATGAACCCTAGGTTCATCGAGGAACTGACACGAATTCTTACGTGCATGCGCAAGTGCATGGTCTAGTAATATAGGGGTGGTATTTCAACCCCGAGTTATCGATCCCACGAGGACAAGCTTGAGATTATTTAATTAGTTATTAGCCTAGAATACCTTACAAGGAGGTAGAAATTGTGGTTTAAACATTTGCCACCCTCAAACAGGTGACTGACATAGAATAAACAACTAAATTAAGATTTTTTGTTTTTTTAATTTATTAAAAAATATGGAGAAACTAGGCAATCTCTAGATCACCTAGGGTTGTAGACGATTTTTGGATCAGCTATGTAACACGTTAACTCTATTCTAGTTAAGTCGGGTAATAGCACTGACAATCTCCTCTCGGTCTCATGTCGTTCTACGTCACGATTTAGTTGGTGTCCTGTCGGTCCACCTACATCTACCGGTCCGTTCTAGTAGGGTAACAACAGTGCACGAAATGATGTCCTCTCAAACCACCACCACACGAACACCTCACTATCTCCTACCGAATCTACCCACTAAGGCCAATACTACACACTTCTCTTCTCAGTCTTAGTGATTAAGGATTTTTGTTCATATCTCATCACAAGTAGGTCTAAGTCGCTCTCACGCACTCGCTAGCTAATTAACAACTCCGGTTAATTACACCATTCTTGCCAAGGATTACACATAGTATATGAACAATTAATTAAAAAATATATGAACTTTAAGAACGATTACAATCTATGAAGAACACGAAGAGTTATGAATTATCAATTCCTACCCTAGCCGTGTCAATAGACTAAGATCTTCAACAATTTCATGAAATCAAATGTCATCCAATAGATCAAATCAAAATGCATGAAACAAAGTCTTAAACCCAGAAAACATAATCATCTAAATAAACCCTAGGCTCTATAGAGAAGCCTAGCAAAATATCTAGCTACTACTTTGAAATCGTAGCAACACAACAAAGTTTCTCCATACAAGTGATTAAAAGAGGGAAGAAGAGATCAAACGCTAGAAATCGTGAAGATTGGCGCGACCCGGGCTCTTCTCCTTGCTTGAGGTTGATCCCAATGGAGTCTCCTTGCTCTCCTCCTTGATCGTGAATGATATCTTTTTTGTTCCCTAGGTCGTTTTTCAATCATAACCCGTCACAAGTCTTCAATAATTGCACAATAGCCCCCTGAAATCTGCTCTTGACTTCGCCGGGCCATAACTTCTTCGTCCGAACTCGGATTAAGATTCGTGACCTATCGTTGGAAAGATCTCTGGGTCTACTTTCATTTTGCACAGGTCTCACTCCCAAATTATATTTATATTTCAAGATATCATCAGATTAGTGAATACTGGTCATTCTAGCTCCTCCAACTTGGCTTCTCTTCGTTCCACATGTGCTTTCGTTGTTTCCGAAGTTCGTTCCATGCTTCCTATCAACCGATTAGCATCCGTTTCTGCCAAGAAAACATGAACAAACATACCACGCGATTATATTTGACAAATAACAATGAAATATGCATAGAAAATGCCCGGACTAACAATATAGTGCATGGAAGCATCAAGTGAGAAAACGCAACATGTTCTATACAATTAAGCTCAAATATCTCATGATAATGTGGAATATAACAATAATATATATAGCCCCCAAATGGTGCTATCAGGAACCTAGGTAAAAGTTTAGCTACTAAAAACTCATTTAATTACGATAATAATATTTTCATAAACTAGAGAGAAGAGAGAAAATATTCAAACGAATAAGCTCGAAATCTGATGAAGAACCTGCTCCAAAGCTGTCTGCGAAGGTGTGTTGTGATACCGATACTGCTGGGCTGAGGTTCCTTTTATACTGCACGAGTTTCCATAAAGTTGCCCGAAATTTACGAAACTTCTATTGGGCCTGAAACCGCCACTGAAAAAGTCTTACTGTCAGAATCTTGTAACCTCCTCAGAACCCGAGTCTGGAAGCTTCCAGAAAATTTTCCTGCGTTTTGACCAGAAACTTGTAAAAATTACCAAAATACGCCTGGGTTAAAACCGCCCCAAAATTCCGCCCAATTCTGAATCTAGTCATGGGAAAAATGCTAACTAAATTTTGGTGACAAAATGTAAACTCGACTCGAAAACTCGGGCCCGGTGTCAAAATTACCAAAATGCCCCTTGCTCAAAACTACTCCAGAAATCGACCTGTCAGTGTCAGAACATGAAATGACCGATCATAACTCCGGACACCGGGACCCGAGACCCACACTTGGAGTGGCCTGTCTGGGACCCACGCTTGGGCGTTGGTCGGTTTTTTTGGCCGAACTCTGTTCCAGCATTATTACCTGTTTTCGGAAAGCCCTTGACGTCTACTTTCTTCTGCCGCTGGTTTCACTTCAAAACTCCAAGTAGAACTCAAGATATTGTCAACCAAGTGTATTCCTGTCATTCTCGGTTTTGGCATTTTCAGCTTTCTCGGTTGGTTTTACTGCATGTTTTTCCTCCAGTCTCTCCGTTTTTTGTTCCAATCTCCCTTGTACCAGCCTCGGTCAAATCCTTCCCTGAGCATTTGCTGCACGTTTCCCGTGGCAAACCAGGTTATGTCTCGGCACACGTCCCATTACACTTCCCAAACCTGTTCCTGCAAAGACAACATGAACAAACCCACGATCGTATCCAATTATATATATATATATATGTATATATGAACTAATGCAGAAAATACTTGAAATCCCAATACTAGCTCCAATGCACATCGTTTGCATTACCGTGATTTTTCGTGCTAGAGTCGGCTCAAAACTCAAGAAAACTCGACAGTTTTATCTCAGTTAAGCTCAATAGATAACTCCTTTCTGGGAGTTATCAATGCTAGAAATTTTTTCTCCAAGGTGGAGTTGTTGATTAGGTGGCTCACCAAGCAGGGCTGGCCGAAGACATTTGGGGGCGTAAAGTGAATAACAAAATTGGGGCCCTAAACTACAAACAAAGATAGTCATAATAGGGTTTATTTGGAGAAAAGTATTTTTAAATTTTTAAGTTTGTGTGTAATATATTAGGTAGATTATTAGAGAATATATTATGTTAGTTTTGTTTATTGTTCATTAACCTATTAATTTTTTGAATAGTAAAAATTGAAATTTTGGCATTAATGGGATTCGAACATGGGTCAAACTTGTGGCAGAAATATGACTTACCACCATACCATCACAAAATTTACTAAAATATTCCATTAAAAAAAATAGCAGTTATAAAATACGGGAGGGGGGGGGGGATGGCTGCTGGACCGGGGGCCTAAGGCGGCCACCTCAACTGCATACCTTTAGGGCCGACCCTGCCACCAAGGGTGCGAAGGGTTTTGGCATATGATTTTATCATTTCCTCAGGTGATTGATTCTGATAAGGATTTTATTCCTAATTAGTTGGCTCAAGATTTGCTAGAATATCCTAGCTTGGAGACCAAGCAATGAACCTGGAAAAGATTAGCTAGAAGATCCAAGCAAGACGATAAATTAAGAAGATTTCGTCAAAAGATTATAAATTATTAGAGATATATTTGGGGTATCTCTGCATTAGTAGGATGAGTACTATACACCTATAAATATGCAGTTTTTCATATATATATTTATTCGAGCTATCGGGTGCGAGAGATGGGTGTTCACACATTTTGAGAGAGAGTAATGATTGAGTTTGAGAGAGAATTTGTGCTCCACTATGGGGCCGAATTCAAGAGTAGATGCGGCCTAAAAGAGGACTCTATTCCATTATACTCTAATTCTTCTTCTCACAACATACAAGATAGTGCTCGTTTCCCCGTGTACGTAGGCATATTGTCAAACCGCGTTAAATTTGGTGTATGTTCTATAATAATTCTGAGTTATTTACTTATTGAATCGACAAGACGCTGCATGCAAACAAAAAAGTGGTATTAGAGCTCATGTTATATCTTAAGAAAAGATCGTGTAAGGATATCAAGAACTTGGTATCCACGAAGCAGAGAAGAAGGATCCCAAAGGTACATATCAATTTTCTGATTATTTGGTACTTTAACTTTTAGTTTCTCTTCTTCTCTTGCTTGTTGAGTGGCAAAATAAGGTGGTAGGTATATTCCCACGTTCTTATGAGTTAAAGGCAGCCTTAAACTTGACTTGGAGCAGCCCAAAAACTATTCTTGCTTAAATCCTAGAATCAGCGGCCAAATTTTTTTGGGGTCATATCTCGGCATCCAGGATTCTGATTTAGGCGGTTCTTGAGCCTTAACTATACTTATCTGATGTTTTGAATTAATCAGTATGGTTGGATCAGTGATATTTTTCACAGACTTTCAAGAAGAACATGACAGCTCACTGGAAGTTGTCACACAAGCCTCAGAACTAGTCGCAAGAGCTAGGCAATATTTTTGCCAGTCCAAGCGGTGAGCAAAGTTTGAGATTGATAAGTTTGATGGGAGTAATGAGGACATTGGAAGAAGATGTTCCCTATGCTAAAGGGAAAACTTAATACAGATGTGGTGTACAATGTTGAATAAAGCACTTTGGATAATTTTGTAATTACAATAACATCCATTCTTTCGATGAAGAACTGGATAATGGATTCAGGTTGTTCACATCACATGTGTCCAGATAATTCTAGCTTCACAATGCTACAGATGAAGAATGAAGCGCGATTGTTTATGGGGAATGACCAATGATACGACATGCTCAAAGTATGTACAGTTCAGTTGAAGCTTTAGGATGGAACCATTCGTCAACTGACGGATGTTAGATATGTTCCATGTTCGAAAACGAATCTGATTCATTTGACCCTTGATGCAAAGATTTCAGGATGAAGATGGAAGTTGGAGTTCTTGAAGTGGCAAAAGGTTATCTCATTATTATGAAGGGAACTCAGATAGGAGGAAATCTGCATCTATTGAATACTTCGAAAGTTGTTGGTGGAGTAGCAGCAACATCCACTGATGGTGCAGATGCTACCATGTTATGGAAAATAAGACTTGGTTATGTTGGTGAGAAAGTGATACAGATCCTTGTGCTCAAAGGTGTTCTCAAGGTTCATAATCCTAGAGGATTTGATTTCTTTCAGTAATGCATGCTAAGCAAGCAAACAGGAGTGAAGTTTGGTTCAGCCGCACACCAAAAGAAAGGGATTTACACTATATTGTAGGGTTTTGATACCAGGATGCACTGCGGAAATATAATAATAATATCCTGTTCAAGACCGTCCATGAATCGCAGGTTAAGCCATCATAACGTGATAATAGAAGATTTTTGTACCTTGTATGTTTGTATGATCACAACGAAGAATCGTGTCTTCGTCTATACGATATCCACATCTAGGATTGCCAATGGAATCACCCTTCACGTCTTGCTTAGCTACGTTGAAGAGGGAAGCAAAAGAATCATGCAAATCGGTTCCAATGGTGGGTCTCTCTCTCCTTGCTCTCTTATTTCGCTTAATGACAAATCATGAGAAACTAATAAGCTAGGGTTGCCCTTTTATAGTCAATAACTCCTTATTAACTACAAACTTGCCTCAATACTAATCCTGTTCATACACAGATTAGTCCACCTTGTAAATTTGTCCAACTAACTTTGTATGTGGTTGTGTTTTGATCATTTATCCTTTTAATTGTTAATTAATCCAACTAATTAACATCCTTTCCAATTTAATTCTTTCGGTATGGGACCCTATAGGTTCTTATTATGTTGGTAGTAACAATTATAAACATAGAGCGGTGTCTAACAACACATCTATGCCATCCAACTAATAGAAATAGTAAGTGATAGAAATAGTAAACTATTAAACTGAGTTCTTCCTCCCCTCCAAATATCAAGAATGCATCCTTAGTTCTTCTCAAGTACTTAAGGATATTCCTGACAAAAATCCAGTGACTCTCACCCGGATTGGACTGGTATCTTCTTGCCATACTTAACGCGTATGACACATCTGGTCTATTACATAACATGACGCCTTGTCTATGTATGTACTTTCACTTAGGCCGAGCAGCTTCCTCGATCTATCCCTATAGATCTTGATATATATAGGCTTCATCCCCTAAGTCCTGCATTGAGAAAAACTTCCCTAGCCAATCATTAAAAGATTGCAAGGTAGGGACATCGTTTCCAATGATTAGTATGTCATCCACATACAAGAACAAAAAAAAAAACAGAGCTCCCACTAACCTTCTTGTAGACACAAAGTTCATCTTCGTTTTTGATGAAGCCAAACTCTTTGACCGCATCATAAAAACGTAGATTCCACCTCCTAGAAGGGATCGCTGCAACTTACATACTTTGTTTACATTCTCTCGATCCTCAAAACCCTCTGGTTGTGTCATGCACAAATCCTCGATGATGTTTTCATACAAAAACGTTGTTTTGACATCCATCTGCCAAATCTCATTGTTGTGATAACCTGCAATAGAAAGTAAGATACAAATGGATTTGATCATCGCGACTGGGGAAAAGGTTTCATCATAGTCAATACCATGAATCTATCTGAATCCTTTTGTCACAAAATGGCCCTTGTAAGCAACCACATTTCCATCCATGTCGGTCTTCTTCTTGAAGACCCATTTGCACCCTATGGGTCGAGCCCCTTCGGGTGGTTCCACCACAGTCCGTACTTTGTTGGTATACGTGGATTCCATTTCGGATCTCATGGCTTCAATCCACTTCTTAGAGTCGGCCCTTTTATGGCCTATCATAGGTAGTAGGCTCACCATCCATGAGTAGTACGTCATCGGGCTCAGTGACGAGAAGTCCATACCTCTATGGCTTCTGACGTACCCTACTCGACCTACGAAGTTCTTGTGTTACTTGAGCAGGTTGCTCCACAACAGCTTGCGGTTTCTTGCTCATGTTCCATTGTAGGATCAGTGTATTGTGGTTCTTGAACTTTTCAAGTTCTACAATCCTCCCTCTGGCTTCTTTAGAGAAAAACTCTCTTTCTAAAAACACACCGATCTGAGCAACAAACATTTTGTTCTCGGTTGGATTGTAGAAATAATATCCTTCGTTTCTTAGGATATCCCACAAACGCACACTTATCTGACTTGGGTCCGAGCTTGTCTGTTTGTAAGCGCTTTACATA
Organism: Linanthus parryae; assembly: GCA_023055425.1. Lineage (NCBI taxonomy): Eukaryota > Viridiplantae > Streptophyta > Magnoliopsida > Ericales > Polemoniaceae > Linanthus > Linanthus parryae. The sequence continues at coordinate 1,033,559 of JALGPY010000051.1, forward strand.
GACGTCGCAACCCCAATCTTCATAAATGACACTATGGGTACGCCTCCTAGTCCATATCTCAAATGGTGTCTTCATGACTGATTTGGATGGAACACGGTTAATGGTAAAAGCTGCAGTTAATAGAGCATGTCCCCAAAACGATATTGGAAGATCTGATTGAAACATCATAGATCGCACCATGTCAAACATGGTGTGATTTCTCCTCTCGGACATGCCATTCCATTATGGCGTACCAGGTGGAGGGAGCTGGGACAAGATCCCACACTCTCTAAGATAGTCGTCAAACTCTTGGCTCAAGTATTCTCCTCCACGGTCCGATCGTAGAACCTTAATACTCTTGCTAAGTTGCTTCTATACTTTATTCATGAATTCTTTGAACCTTTCAAAGGATTCGGATTTGGCCTTCATAAGGTACACAAATCCATGTCTACTGAAGTCATCAGTAAAAGTAATGAAATAAAGATAACCACCTCTAGCAGGCGTGGAAAATGGTCCACAAACATCAGTATGTATGAGTGCCAATAGCTCACTAGTCCTCTTACCTTTCTTATTAAAAGGAGACTTAGTCATTTTTCCCAATAAACATGATTCATATGTATCCTATGATTCATAATCAAATGAGTCTAGAAATCCATCCTTGTGGAGTCTAAAAATGCGTTTCTCGTTTATGTGTCCTAAACGACAATGCCATAGATAAGTAAGATTTAAACCATTAGTTTTAATCCTCTTGGTATTTATTCTATAGACGCAATTACTTAGATCAAGGATATACAATCCATTAGATAAAAGCACACTACAATAATGCATACTATCAAAATAAATGGAGCTACACATGTCCTTTTGTTGTGATAGAAATACACATCTCGTCCAAACAAGAAACAGAAATAATGTTCCTACTCATAGCAGGTACATAAAAGAATTTGTCTAATTCTATGATAAGTTCCAAAGGTAAAGATAACTCATTAACGCCTACTGCTAATGCATAAACTCTTGCCCCATTCCCTATGCACAAGTCTATCTCCCCTTTAGCCACTCGTCTACTTCTCTTTAGATCCTTCACATTTCGACAAATGTGAGATCCACATCAATATACAATACCCAAGATGAGGAGATAGACAAACTGACATCTATAACGAAAATACCTGGTGGTGGTGAAATCACTATTTCAAGCCTTTTATCTTCTACATATTTTGGGCAGTTCCTCTTCCAGTAGCTTGTCTAACTAAATATTTACATGCGCCCTTGGAGACGCAACCATCAGGCTTTAAGGCAGCTTCCTTAGGTTTTGCAACTGCATTTCTCTTCCCTTTGAGGTGGACGCAACTCGCTTGCTCTTCCCTTTATTGACCATCAATATGGTCTTGCCTTTGCCTTTATTGATGCTCTGTACAGCGGTCCTCAACATATTGAGCATGTCTGGCAGAGTTTTGTTGATCTCGTTAATGTTATAGTTCATGATGAAATGAATATAACTATCCTATAACGATCGCATGATGAGACTAGTGAACGAATCTTGGTCGAGTGGGAAGCAAACCCTCTCGAGCTTCTCCATGTATCCGATCATATGGAGTACATGAGGCCTGACTGGGTTCCCCTATGGCAGACTGCACATGAACATTGCTTTAGACACCTCATACCGCTCATGCCTTGCTTGCTCTTGAAAGAGTTGTCTCAAATATACAATCATATCATACGCATCCATGTTCTCATGTTGCTACTGAAGCTCAGAGTTCATGGTGCAAAGCATGAGACAAGTCACATCATTAGAATCATCCACGATCTTTTGATGTGCCCTTGTCGCAGCAAGAGGAGCATCATCTCCTGGTGCCTATGGAACATGTTTGTCTAAAATGAACAATTTCTTTTCTTGCTTGAGAAAAATTCTCAAGTTTCTCTACCAGTCAAGGAAATTGATTCCAGACAATTTGTCCTTCTCAAGGACAAAACACAATTATGGAGTCGATGCTTGTTGATTGTTTGCCATTGGAATCCTACAAAATGAAAATACACATTTTAGTATTTGTGAACAATTAACTACATTTAACAATGGCTAGATTATTAAATATAGCTCCCAATATTTTTATCGGATAAATAGCCCTCACCATTAATGTGGAAAATATCATATACTTTCTAGTGGGCAAAGATCTATATTTCACTTTGTTTGAGCTTGATTTGGCAAGTCACCCAAAATTATTTATTTATGTAGGAGTTACTTCCAATTGCATCCTATGCAACTCTTGGTTCAATTAGGCGAATAACTCATTATTCTTTATCTATCTAATAGATAACTCCTAATTGCCTTGCCTCTAAGATTTTCAATCCTATTGAAGTAGCCGCAGTTGCGTTCAGCCTCTCACTTCAACAATGGCACATTAATAGCTTGTGTCGTTGCGTCACACCATGATGTATCAAGTCGTCTTGCTTTGGCAAGCCCGGACTTAATAGACCTTGATCATGACGAGTGTTAAGAAAGAGAAGGCAAACGCAATATTTATCGTTGATGGATTTCCTTGCAAATTTTATTTCGTTTGTTGATCCTATCAACTGATCTACTTATTTGGATTGGGAAATCCCAAATAAAAGATCCAACTGTTTAATTATTATCTTTTTACGTTTTGCATGCATCAACCATACACCAAAAATAAATACCAAGACTATAAATAAAATAAATAAATGGAACGTGATGTGGATGTGGCCTCCTAAAACTAAGATATTCCAAATCCAATGAGAATATCTATAAACCCTAAAAACCGCAAGCTCATCTCCATGTGCCTCTGTCTTTAGTCCATGCGTCCTAGCTTGTGGAATAACGCCATCTTGTGGTTTCTTCGGTCTTTGATCTTCTTCTCCATACCTTGACTATATTCTATCTATCTATTTTAGCTAGCATCTACAACTAAATAGAGAGACCTCACAAGAGAGGGAGAAGACGACACACAGGCCGTAAATTAATTACATTAAAACCAAAACCGAAACATACCACAAAATAAACATCCACAACTTAGGCCACATCCAACAACCATGCGATATAAAACATAAACATTTAAATCCAATTTATCGTGCTTGGTCAATTTTAGTTGAATTTGAGATTTTCTATGGTCAAAACAGTCAAACGGTTGCGCCAATACAATTGGCCAACCTGTTTGGACTAGCCTAGCCGGGACAAACCGGTTGGACCAGCCCGCACGGTCAAACTTGCGGCTGGATGAACCCGGTGGGCCAGTCGGTTTCGGTCCGCGCACCAAGGAGAGGGGACGGGTTGGTGGCCGAACCCCTATAGGGCAAATTACCAAATAGTTTTCCTTCCTTGCGGACAGATTCCCAACTGTAGGCAAAAATACATTTTCCCCAATTTTGCCAAAACCCTAGCTTTTCTAATCACCAAAACTTACATCAAATGTAAACGAAATTCGCTAATGTTTATGCAACATGTAAAATTAGCTCATTTCCTATTGGATCATATTCAATTGGTATCAATATGTCAATATTATTTTTTCGCGAAATTTAATGATACATTGTAAACATTGATAAAACAGTAACACATAAATCACGCTATGCGCTACGATCTGTGGGTCTGATACCATCGTAGGGTTTTGATGTAGGATGTAATAATATCCTGATCAAGACCTTCCATGAATCACAGGTTCAACCATCAAAACGTGATAATAGAAGAGTTATGTACCTTGTATGTTTGTATGATCACAACGAAGAATAGTGTCTTCGTCTCTACGGTATCCACACCTAGATTGCCAAATGGAATCACTCTTCACGTCTTGTGCTAGCTACGCTGAAGAGGAAAGCAAAAGGATCATGGAAACTAGAGCCAATGATGGCCGAGCCACCTTTGGAGGCCGACGTGCAGAGAGGCTGACGGGGGGGGGGGGGTGTGTGGCTCCTTGTGGGGCCTCTCTATCCTTGCTCTCTTAATGACAACTCATGAGAAAATAATAAGCCAGTTTTGCCATTTTATAGTTAATAACTCCTTATTAACTACAAACTTACCCTAATACTAATCCTGTCGATACACATATTAGTCCACCTTGCAAATTTGTCCAACTAAATTTGCTTGTGGTTGCGTTTTGTTCTTTTATCACTTTAATTTTTAATTAGTCCAACTAATTAACATCCTTTCCAGTTTAATCCTTCCCGTGTGTCACCCTGTAGGATTCTATTATGTAGGTAGTAAAAATTACAAACATAAAGCGGTGTCTAGCAACACATCTATGCCATCTAACTAATCGAAATAGTTAGTGATCTAACAAACCTTGTGCCTGTGTATGTCCTTTATTATATATGTGTTGCAAAAATGCCCTATAAGTAATCTATTTCTTGTGGCATTTATGGATTTACGGTTCATTATGTTATCGTTATGGAGATATGTTGACATGAATGAAGTCCTTAGAATATAAATGTTATATTCTAAAATATCCCTATTCGATGATGTTGATTAACAGGACAATCAACTATAGACTAGTATGTGGTTGGATTGATATGGAGATATCAAGATACAACACATGGGTATGCATTAGGAGTGATAGCATACTGGATTGACCCATAATGAGAAGGCTACATACATGTTATGTAAAGTCACAAGTGCTTCTGGTAGTGACAACAATATTGTCATCCTTAGACTTGAAGTCACTAGATCCTCTAGTTGTGGAATATAGTGTTTTGACATCGTCAAACGCTACACCGTAATTGGGTAGTAATAAAAGCGTTATTCGGATATAATAAGAAAGCAAGCTTAGATATGGTAGTGAGGTAGATAGAATTTGTCCCTCCCCATAACGAAAGCAAATATCCACGACCACTCGAGGGATTGTGCTCATAGAATGTCTGGCTAACTCAGATAAATAAATATAGGATACTGATGTTATATGGATGGATGATACTATTCCCATGATCGAGAAACTATGGATTGGATATACGAGTGTGACTTGTATGTCTTGTGTCCAATCCGTATATAGAGACAAAGGGATGCTACAATACTTGCACATGGTTTTACGGATGACTATTTCTATTTAGTTGGGTAGCGTGGATGTCTTGCTAGAGGCCGCTCCATGTTAGTAATAGTTACTACCAAATAAGTAGAAACCTATGTGGTCACACTCCCTATGAATTAGACCAGACTTGGGAAGTAATTAATATGATTAATTAATTATAAGGATAAATACGCAACTACTTGCAAACTTAGTAGGACTAATTTTCAAGATTGACTAATCCGTGTATAGACAGGATTAGGATAGGGGCTTTTATGCAGTCAACAAAGAGTTGTTGGTTTATATAAAGGACACTCCTAGCTTCCTTACCACACTATTTCTCATAACACTTTGAGTGGGATAGAAAATCAAGGAGAGAGAGCAAGAACCAAGGAGGCCGAAACTCCCTTGGTCCGCCCCTATCCCGTCGTCCACAACAAGAGGGCCGAGACCCTCTTTGGGTGTTGGTTGTGTGGTCTTATTCTTCTTCTTCCATCGTTCCTAGCTAGCACAAGGTGTTGTAAGTTCCGGATTCTGACCTAGGATTGGACTAGACATAGATACGTGAATACTATTTCACGTGTGAAGTTTTCAAAGGAGATCCAAGAGGTATTTTGATACTAATCCCTCACTATCGTCATGAATTCTAGACTTGTGATCCTTGGAGGGTCATGAACGGATTAATTATTATTTATTACGCTGCATATCTGTTATCAAAACCCTACAGTGGTATCAGAGCCACTGGTCGTAGATCATAACGTAGTTTATGTGTTACGATTTTTCTTGTTTTACACTTTAAAATGTTGTTTATCGCGTAAAACGAACAAATCAAGCATATTGATGCAATTTGTGTATAATAAACCAAATAAGATCTAATATTACATGGTATGTAAGGATTAGTGAATTTGTGTAAGTTCATCATGGTTTCAAAGGCTTGAAATAGCCAGTCTATTTCAAGGCCTTGAAACAACTTTCAAAGCTTTGAACTTGACAATGCAGTTCAAGCATGAACTTAGGGGGAGTTTTATGATTCCATTGCAACTCCTAAACTCCTACACTTGATTATATATTTATTAGTGATGAAATAAAAATTATTACGACACTCTATACTGTGACTAATTCGTGTGTTTGACTCAGTTTATGCAGAGATATTGCATCTCCTATTTTGCAGGAACTGTTTCCTAACATATGTTTTGCAGGAAAGGAAACTGCTTTGATTCTGTGATCAATCTACTTTGTTTGAAATCTTCCCAACATGTTTTTGAACAAGATCAAATCAGTATCTTTGAAGATACTGAGCAACTATCCGTTGGGAGAAGCAGTTAAGGAAGTAACATTGCAGCTACAAAATAGGAAAGTTGGTTATGAAAAGATCTTGAAGATATGAAATTCAAACTAGCTGCATAAGAAGGACTTTGAATGAAGACTTTTGGAGACACAATAGAGCACAAGAGAAAGAGACATTCAAACAACATTCAGGATTGAAAGACAACAAAGAGGCAGATAACATCATCCAATCCATCAGAAGAACACTGCACATTCACTAAAGAACTTGTTCTCAGTGTTTCTTCTTTCTGAGCTTTACATTTTGTATATCATTTGAATACTTCTTCTCATTTATTTCTCGTGGATTGTTCAAGGTGAAAAATAGAGAATTAATTAAATAATTAGTTCGATGGAGAAGGTACTAGATAGGTTAGTGAGAACCACAAGCTGTAACAGAGTAAGGTATCTCTCTGTGCTTGAGTCTTGGTCTTAGCTTTTGATTAATAAGAATTGAGTTGAAAATCCTGCAGGGAGAAGATCCCTAAGGTAGAGATGTAGGTACAAGTGGACTGAACTCTATATATCATGTGTCTCTTGCATTTACTTTTTAGTTCTATACTTAGCTTATTTGCAGCAAACAAAACATGTTTTATTTCAAGGGTTAGAAACTCATTTCAAGGCCTTGAAATAGACTTAATTTTCTACAAAAACTGTTCGCATTCCAAGGACTTGAAACTCATTTCAAGGCCTTGAAATACTCTTTACTCATTACGAATCTTTTTGTAACCACTCTTCTTACAAAGTTAGCAAAAGTTGGCATACTCCATTAAACCCCCCCACCTTCTAGAGTATTGATCCTGTATTCTGCCTACTGTACACTCCTTCAATTGGTATCAGAGCTTGTATCACTGCATAGATTCCACCATCTTGTGATTATGAGTACTGTAGGTGATGGTGGTTTCTCTCAGGGAAGAGCTGCTAACACACCTCCTCTCTTCTGTGGAGACAATTTTGTTCACTGGAAAGCCTTAATGAAAATGTTCATCATTGATCAAGACATAGAGCTTTACACTATCATACAGAATGGTTCTCATACCTTCTACACAAAAAAATATGGGATTAGAAGTCCCAAAACTGAAGACTGACTCTCTGCTTCTGAACTGGAACAATTTTCCAAAAATTATAAATCCATGAATCTCTTATATTGTGCTTTGAATGCAGATGAATTTAACAGGATTTCACGTTTCAAAACTGTCAAGGAGATCTGGGATAAGCTTGTGGTGACTTTTAAGGGAACTAGCAAAGTCAAGCAAACTAAGATCAACATATATCTCATGCAATATGAGCTATTCAAGATAAATGGAGATAAATCAATCAGAGACATGTTCAAAAGATTCACTGATATTGTAAACAATCTTGATTCAATGGGAAAACACATTTCCAATGAAGAAAAGGTTAGAAAGATTATGAGAAGTCTTCCTTGAGCAAAATGGGAACCAAAGACTACTGCTATTGAGGAAGCTCAAGATCTATCATCACTTCAACTTGACGATCTACAAGGAAAACTCCTTACACATGAAATATCCATGAATGAAGTTGATGGGGAGTTACCAGAAGGTGTCAAGAACTCATCTCTCAATGCAAAGGAGAATGAGCCATCTCAAAGTCTTGAAATTGAAGAAGATGTTGATGGAGACCCTTTTGATTTAATTTCCAAAGCCTTGACCAGAACCCTCAAAATGAAGAAGAACTTTGGAAACAAAGACTTTAGCAGAGTCAGACACAGATCCTCCAGCAACAAAGACTACAAAGGTAAATCTTTTTCACATGGTAGTAAGCCTCAAGTAATGAATTGCTTTGACTGTGGTGACGCATGACATTTCATTAGAGACTTTCCACACAAGAAAAGAAAAATCTTTCAAAAGAAAGACCATGACAGAAGAAAGAAAGCTCTGATAGCCTATTGGAGTGATTCTGAATCTTCAAGTGACTCTAAATCTGAAGAAGAACATGTCAACCTATGATTTATGGCGAATCATGATGAAAGTTCTGAAAAGAACAGTGAGGTAATGGTAAACTTCTTAATTTCAAAACCAACATAATCCCTCTCTGATTATCTTAGAACAATGCTTTTAAATGAAGAGGACTGTGTGAAAGAGATCAGAGTTTTGAAAGAAAAAGTTCATGAGCAGGAAAAAGAAAACTTGCATCTCCTTTGTCTGAATCAGAACCTTGAAATCTCTCAAAAGAAATCTGGCACTGATTTCAAGGCCTTGAAAATCAATTTCAAAGTCTTGAAAACACAAGTCAAGGAAGTAGTCACTGAGAACTCTCTTTTGAGTGACAGTATAGTTAATCTAAGGCATCAATCTGATGAGTTGGATAAACAAAAGACTACCTTAACTGAGAAACTTCAAGAATTTGAATTAGTCATAACAAAACTTGCTGGCTCAGAACACAACTTGAATTTGATTCTTGGAGGTAGCTTAAATTCTGTTCACAAAGCTGGCATTGGGTACAATCCAAATTTCCCCATAAAGAATAATACCGGATTTGTGAAAGCTGGAAGCAGAACATCTCCTAAGTGCCACTACTGTAATAAAATTGGCCATTTTAAGGTAACTTGTCCTTTCAGAAGAAGAGACCCTGACATAATGAGGAACACTTTTTTAGTTCAACTCAAAGGACAAGTTAGACATATTTGGGTTCCTAAAGGGGTTAGACCATCTGACATGGTTGACCCTGAGTATGAATTTAAATTCCGCACTTGGTCTAAGAGCTGGTTAAGGCAGTGAATGGTGTTTGCAGGTTGAAACCAAGAGCAAAGAACTTAAATGGTTTATGGATGATGGTTTCTCCAGACACATGAGTGAAAAAAGATCTTTATTCTCAGAATCGGAAGAGCAATCTGAAGGTTCAATCATACTTGGTGGAAAATGCAGCATTCTAGGTATTGATAAAGTTGGTTCAAATTCTAAAAACTCTATTTCTGATGTGTTCTAGTTAATGGTTTGAAATTTAACTTGCTTAGTGTATCTCAGCTTTGTGACAACGGTAATAAAGTTATTTTTGACAAAGAGAAATGTTTGGTGCGAAATGAGAAATCAGGAAATTGCATCCTCACAGCCTCCAGGTCAAACAATGTGTATACCTTTCAAACTAACACAATTGCAGGAGAAAACTTGAAGTGTCTCAAGGCCTTGAAAGAAGATTCAATGCTTTGGCACAGAAAGTTAGGACACATTAGCTTGAACACTTTGAACAATATAGTTTCCAACAACTTAGTAAGATGTCTACCCTCTATCAAGTTCAAAGATGAAGAAGTATGCAAGGCCTGTGCACAAGGCAAGCAGACCAGAAGCTCATTCAAACAAAAGAACTTTGTAAGTACTACTAGACCCATTGAATTACTGCACATGGATCTCTGTGGTCCTATGAGAAATCCAACTCCAAAGGGTAAGAAGTACATGCTTGTTATTGTAGATGATTTCTATAGATTTACTTGGGTTATGTTTCTTAAAGAAAAATCTAAAGCCCTCTCTGAATTTTCAAAGCTTTGTAGAGAACTTCAAACTTTGAAAAACCTACCTATTGCTTCAATTAGAAGTGATCATGGTAGAGAGTTTGATCAACTTGAGTTTGATTTATTTTGTTCTAAGCATGGAATCTCTCACAACTTCTATGCTCCTAGAACTCCTCAACATAATGGAGTTGTTAAAAGAAAAAACATGACACTTGAAGACATGTCAAGAAAAATGCTTTTGGTGAACAAGCTGCCAAAATGTTATTGGGGAGAAGCTGTGAATACTGCAAACTATATTCTCAACAGGTTCTTGATCATACCTATTTTGAAGAAGACTCCTTATGAGTTGTTAAAAGGAAGAAAGCCAAACATTTCTTACTTCAAACCATTTGGTTGTACCTGCTATGTTCATAACAATGGTAATGACAATCTTTGTAAGTTTGATTCAAGAAGTGGCGAAGGTATTTTTCTTGGTTATTCACAGACAAGCAAAGCCTATAGAGTTTATAATAAGAGAACCAAGCTTGTTGAAGAAAGTATTCATGTCATATTTGATGAAAGATATGATGGTTCTTTGAGTGATGGTTTTGCAGATCTTAATATGAACGAGCATGATTAAGATAATGAAGAGGACTTCTCAAAAGGTTCCAAGGAAAACTTCCAGGAACACAGAGGGCATTTTCAAGGACTTGAAAATTAGTTTTAAAGCCTTGAAACAAATCCTCCAGAAAAGACAACTGATCAAACTACTACTTCAAGTTCTCAAAGACTTGCAAACATGTTGGAGAGCCTGATCCTTGGAAACCAAGGAAGATGTTTAAATATCTCTCATCTCATCTTGCTGATAACATTCTTTTTGATCTAACCACTGGTACACAAACTAGATCACATTTAAAGAATCTTTGTGCTTTTAATGCTTTTATTTCTATTGTATAACCCAAACCTGTGAAGGAAGCATTACAAGAAGCAGACTGGATCATAGCTATGCAAAGTGAACTCAATGATTTTGAAAGGAACAGGATTTGGAATCTAGTTCCTCTACCAAGAAATCAGTCTGTTATTGGTACCAGATGGGTATTTAGAAACAAGTTAGATGAGAATGTGAAGGTAATCAGAAAAAAATCTAGATTGGTAGCTCAAAGCCATAATCAAGAAGAAGGGATTGACTATGAGGAAACTTTTGCTCGTGTTTCCAGGTTAGAAGCAATTAGAATTCTACTTGCATTTTAATCTCACAAGAACATGAAATTTTTTCTAATGGATGTGATGTGTGCATTCTTAAATGGATATCTGCAAGAGTTAGCTTATGTTGCTCAACCTCCAGGTTTTGAAAATGAAAAGTTTCCAGACCATGTTCATAAATTTGACAAGGCTCTTTATGGTTTGAAACAAGCTCCAAGAGCTTGGTATGAAAGATTGTCAAAGGTTTTACTTGAAAATAATTTCAAAAGAGGATTAGTAGACAAAACTCTTTTCATAAAGACTCATGAGAAAGATATGCTTGTAGTTAAAATTTATGTTGATGATATTCTGTTTGGAGCTACTAATGACCTTCTTTACAAGGAATTCTCAAGGCTTATGAGCAGGGAATTTGAAATGATTTTAATTGGAGAGTTGAACTTCTTTCTTGGACTTCAAATACATCAGATGAAGAAAGGCATATTTCTACATCAAAGCAAGTATACAAGAGACTTGCTGAGCAAATATAATATGTCTCAATCCACATAAATCAAGACCCCCATGAGCTCTACACTGTCATTAGACAAAGATGAATCTGGTAAGGGTGTAGGTGTGAAAGAGTACAGAGGTATGATTGGATCATTACTATATCTCTAAGCTAGAAGACCATATATCATATTCAGTGTTTGTATGTGTGCTAGATTTCAAGCTGATCCTAAATAATCACACTTGAATGTTGTCAAAAGAATCTTTAGATATCTCAATGGTACCAAAGAATTAGGGATTTGGTATCCTAAACAATCTAATTTCTCTCTGTGTGGCTATTCAGATGCTGACTTTGCAGGGTATAAAGTTGATAGAAAGAGTACATCAGGATGCTCCCAATTTCTTGGATCATCATTAATCAGCTGACATTCATAGAAGCAAAATTCAGTTGCACTATCAACAGCATAAGCTGTATACATAGCTGATAACTCCGCATTAGGAGTTATATTCTTTAGGATTCACTACCGTTTTGTGAGCGTTTCGGTGCATTTGTTTGATAAATTGACCAAATCCTAGTTGTTTTCAGCATACTTGAGTTTTTGAGCTTTATTTTGTAATCCGGGCATTTTTTGTATAATTTATGCATTGTTTATCGCATGTGATCTTCCGGTATGTGTTCGTGTTGTGTATTTCAGGAACCGGGAGCTTGGAGAGACTATTTTGGAGCGGGAACGAACTTCGGAGCAAGAGGATAGCTCAAGGATATGCTCGGGAATGGAGACGATTGAGGAAGAATGAAGAAAAGAAGCAAAGAAGTGGAGAATCCAGAAGTGTTCGTGCGAACACATCTTTGTTCAAACGAACAAGATGACTTAGAATAATTTTTGAAGGCCAAAAGAAGGGAAAAGCTCACTGCTAAAAAGTAGGAACAGCCTGGCTGTTCGCACGAACAAGGAGGAAAGCTGTGTTCGCACGAACAGTCGGGTGTTCGTGCGAACAGGAAGGCTTGAAACGCAAATTTTGGGGTTTTTTCGCTATTTCTTGAAAGTTTGAAGACTCTAGACTTATTCTAACATAGAGGGACGGACTATGGGAAGTATTCACGCATCTTTGGAGTCTTGGGAGCTAGAGAAGAAGAGAGAAAAAGCTTGGAGCAAGGAAGATCATCAACATTGAAGATTTTAGAGTTTGATCATCTTTTCTTCGTCTATTTTTCATGAATTTGATTATTTTGAATAAGTTGAACACTTTCATGTCTACCTAAACTTCTTAAAGCTAGGTGATTGATGGAAAACTAGGATTTGTGAACTTTTTACCGGATTGAGGACTTGTTGCATGTTTTGGACTTAATGCTATGAATGTTCTAGTTATCTTATCTATTCTTGTACTTTATTCTTAATGTTCTTGGCTTGATCACCCGTAGAATATTATTTGTTGATATGTTTTCACGAAAGTGAGCTTGTTGATACGTGTTAAAGAATAGCATAGGTAATCTTGTAGTTTCTTGAGACCGAGAGGAGATAGGAACTTGATTTACCGTGTGAGGGTAGTTCCGGTTGGTTTTGATAGAACTTAGTGAAAGCGGTGGGCCGACGGGACCCGGTGAACGAGCCTTGCAAATCAACTAGAGCGTAACGGTAGACGGAGGTGGACCGAGAGGACCCGAAGGCTATTGATTGCACAAATTCATGTGAGATTGAGAGAAGATCATGATGAGTATTACCCGGTGTAATTAGAACGTGCATAGAGTGTTTCAAGCATAATACGGAAATTGTTAGCAACCCTAGGGACCATCAATTGCCTTGTTCTTCTTTATTAATCATATTCCTTCACAAGTAATTTCTTTTAAAGTGAAAATTCTAAAAAAACAATTAGTTAGCAGTCATTTAATTTAAGTCGCTTGTTTGTGGGCGACGAACTTATAAAATCAAATACCTTTTTACCGGTTACATAGATATCTTAGAATTAATCTCTAGTTTGCTAAGAATCGTAAATTCCCTTGGGTTCGATACTCGGAGTCTTAAAAATACTCCTAATACTACTTGACCGTACACTTGCGTCTAAGCGCGTTAAGAATTCGCGTCAAGTAGCAGCTGGAGCCTGTTGTTCACAAGTGTTATGGATAGAACAACAAATGAGAGACCTTGAATTTGATTTCAGAGATATACCCATTAAGTGTGACAATACAAGTGCAATATCAATCACAAAGAATCGTTTTTAGCATTCAAGAACTAAACATATTGATGTCCGACATCACTTCATCATAGATCATGCTGAAAAAGGTGATATTGTTCTTGACTTTGTTTCTACTAACATGCAATTTGCAGATATCTTCACTAAACCATTTCCAGGTGAAATATTCTCTACCTTGATATTAGAATTGGGTATGCTAAATAAAGAAGCATTGGTTTAGGGGGAGTATCAGGTAAGTATAAGGTAAGTATTTTGTGTTTCAAAGGTTTGAACTTATTTTCAAAGCCTTTAAAATCTTTTCGAAGTTTTGATTTTATGTGCTTGTGCAATACAGCTTTTCAAGGCCTTGAAATACTTTCCAAAGCCTTGAAAATAAGACTGTATGCTAGTTAGTCAATAATATGAATGTTACAATGTTGCGTGTTATCTTCCTAGATAATTGCTTAATATTGCCCCTTACTTTTCAAAAACCCCTTTTCAGCCAAAATAGTATTATATCATTTACTTCCAACGGAACACACAATTTTGAATCTAATTGATTCAGCAGATCTTCAAAAGATCAGAAATATATTTATTTTCCTTTTAAAACTGAAACTATTTAGTATTTATCTTCTTCTCTCTTTCTCTCCTTCTTATCTCTCCTACATTTCTATTCTGTATCCCAAACCCTAATGAGCACTAGACGAGCCTCTGATAGAATCAAGATGACAGGTGGTTCAAAGGCTGCTACATAAAAGAAAAGAAAGACTAATGAGGAAGAGTTTCAGACCATTAGTGGTGATTCCAGTTCAAGAACTCCAAGTGCTGAAGAAATTGCCCCTCCTTCTCCTAAGAAGAAGGTAAAGAAAGATCAGACACCCACTTATAGCAAGAAAAGGAAGATGAGGGAAGTTGAATCTGCTCTAGAAACACAGATTGCTAGTCCTAAGAAGCTAAAGAAGAAGCCTACTAAAGCAGACAAGGGAAAAGGAAAAGTAACAGAGGATAAGCCAGAAGAGAACATTGAGAAGGCACTGCAGATCTATTCAGAAAAGAAGAAATCCACTGGTAAGAAATCTACCCTCGATAACAAGTGGTTCGTTACTATTGTTGCTAGGGGTCAATGGCTAGATGGATTTGCTTCTAGATCAGTTGCTAACTGCATTATGGTCAGTGTTTCCATGTTGAATAGTATGAATCTAGAGTGTATTAAGATGCTGAAAAACTCTCTTTGGTTTCTTTTAAACCCTCCAGAGATAGCCTACCCCAGACTCACTAGATTCTCCTACCTAAAAATGAGACAACTCAAGAATACTGTAAACCTTGTGATCCAAACAAAAGTTGCTGAAACTAATATGGAATTAGATCACTCTGATTTTGCCAATGTTCTAAGTTTTCCAAAGAGGTTTGACACTAGCAATTGCCTTTTTAAGGGTGAAGCCCTGAAACTGGCCAAAAAAGAATTCTTTCTACCCAACACCACTACCACATCCAAGTAGTTGACACACTCTGTGCTAACTGTTGAAGCTAAAGTCTTGTTTACAATCTTGATGAGATGTGTGGTACCAAGGGAGAACTCAAGGGAGTTGATAACTAAAAGAGTGTTGTACTTAATGTACTTGGTTATGCATGGATATGAGGTTGATCTTTCCAAAAATTGTGATGGAACACATGATTTATTGCCAAACCAATCAGAGAAAGCATACTTTGCCATATGCTAATTTACTCACCTCATTCTTTCAACCCCCTGAAATTCCAACTGACAGGGAAGAAACTATTACTACTGGTTTTGGTATGCTTATTGAGAAAGCATTAGAGAAAATTGGTGTACTAAAAAACATTGCTAAGACTTGGAAGTTGTACTCATATTTGACTGAAGAAGAGCTAAGCTCCAAGAAGTTTCTTAAACCCAAGGCCTTGACCCCTACCTCAAGCCAAACCCCTCAGCCTCAAGATCTCTCCTTGGTTCTTCAGAAACTTGATGGACTTGAGAAGGACATGGATGAATTGAAGGAGAATCAACATGAGTTTGGCACCGAGTTTAAACAAATGAAGTACATGATTGAAAACATCTTCAAAAGCATGACTGTGTTTGATATTCATGAAGAAGTTTCTCAGGATGCAGAGGGAACCAAAAATGCTGGATCAACCAAGGAACTTTTCAGTGACCATACAACTCAGGATGTGATTGCTCGAGTGAAGGGTAAGGGTAAGCAAGTGGATGAGGAAAATGGTGGTGAAGAACAAGAACAACATGAAGCTGACAGTCCAGATTCAGGAATACTGCTTAGAGATATCAAGAAGAAGTCTAAGAAGACAACCATTCCACAAACAGTGACTGCAGATGATTTGTTTGAGGAAGAAGGTGAAGCTGGTGGTAAAGTGACTCAAGAGGAATAACATGATGATGATAATAATGAAGAAGATAGTGAGGAAGAAGATGCAGATCAGCAAGTAGATGGAGACCCAACCCCTAAACTCTTGCCTATTCTTTCTATCTTTTTCAAGGCCTTGAAATCCTTTTCACAGTCTTGAAAAATTTCTATCTTTTCCAAAACTTTTACTTATTTCTAAAACTTTGATCCAACATGTTCTCTAACTTTTTTGATGAAAGTCAAAAGGGAGAGAAATTTTAGGCGTTTATTTTATTTTTTGCTGGTTTAGAGTACTGGTTTTGGTCAATAGGATTATCTGAAAACTTTGATGCTACTTAGCTGCTAAATAAGTTGGATTTTTTGGAAACTTGTGTTACAGTTTATTGTTATAATTTACTGCTATTCTCTAACAAGTATTTTTTGCAGAAACCTAGTCCTTAACAGATTTTGGTTTTGTCTTTCATCAAGGGGGAGATTGTAAGTTCAGCATGGTTTCAAAGGCTTGAAATAGCCAATCTATTGCAAGGCCTTGAAACAGCTTTCAAAATTTTGAACCAGATAATCCAGTTCAAGCATAAACTTAGGGGGAGCTTTCTGATTCTATTCCAACTCCTAAACTCCTATAATTGATTATATATTTATTAGTTATGAAATAAAAATTATTGTGACACTCTAAACTGTGACTAATCCATGTGTTTGACTCAGTTTATGCAGAGATATTGCATCTCCTATTTTGCAGGAACTGTTTCCTAACATATGTTTTGCAGGAAAGGAAACTGCTTGATGATTTGACTTTGTGATCAATATACTTTATTTGAAAGCTTCCCAACATGTTTATGAACAAGATCAAATCAGTATCTTTGAAGATACTGAACAACTATCCGTTGGGAAAAGCAGTTAAGGAAGTCAACATTGCAGCTACAAAATAGGAAAGTTGGTTATGAAAAGATCTTGAAGATCTGCAATTCAAACTAGATGCATAAGAAGGACTTTGAATGAAGAATTTCGGAGATACAACAGAGCACAAGAGAAAGTGACATTCAAACAACATTCAAGATTGAAATACAACAAAGAGGCAGATCAAACATCATCCAATCCATCAGAAGAACACTGCACATTCACTGAAGAACTTGTTCTCAGTGTTTCTTCTTTCTGAGCTTTACATTTGCATATCATTTGAATGCGTCTTCACATTTATTTCTCGTTGATTATTCAAGGCGAACAATAGAGAATTCTTATTTAATTAGTTAGCTAGAGCAGGTACTAGATAGGTTAGTGAGAATCATAAGATGTAATAGAGTAAGGTATCTCTCTGTGCTTGAGATATATGGCTTAGCTTTTGATTAATAAGAATTGAGTTGAAAATTCTGTAGGGAGAAGATCCCATGCCGTAGAAACCTAGGTCCAAGTGGAATCAACTCTATATATCCTGTGTCTCTTGCATTTACTTTTTAGTTCTATACTTAGCTTATTTGCAGCAAACAAAACAAGTTTTATTTCAAGGGTTTAAAACTCATTTCAAGGCCTTGAAATAGACTTAGCTTTTCTACAACAACTGTTTTGATTCCAAGGACTTGAAACTCCTTTCAAGGCCTTGAAATACTCTTTACTCTTTACAAATCTTTTCGAAACCAGTCTTCTTACAATGTTAGCAAAAGTTGGCATACTCTATTCAACCCCACCCCCCGTATAGAGTATTGATCCTGTATTATGCCTACTGTACACTCTTTCAATTTTGATCACATAGGATGTGAAATTTTGGAATTTGACAGCTAGGGTTTGGGCACATGCTTGAGAAAATGGTTTTTCAAGTATGGAAACAACTAAACTTGGGAAACAAGGAGTAGGAGTTGTTTTGGAAACAACTCCCACAAGGAGGATCAGCCCCATTGGGACCGTACCCCTTCCTTGCCGCCCAAGACACCACACGCACTAGGGCCGAACCGGCCTAGGCACGCGCGGGTTGACTATTTGTCCTAGGGCCGACTGGCCCCTAGGGCTTGTTTGTGGCTGTCCTTTAGGGCTTTGGCCAAGCTTGGTGAGCCCTATTGGACTGTTTTGACCCTAGCACATACAAAACAATTAAAAATTGTCCAAGCGCGTAAAAATTAGATTTTAACTGCTTATGTGCTATTTGCATGGTGATTGAATATGGCCTTAGGTTGTGGTTTTTTGTGGATGTTTATTTTGTGGTTTGTTTTACTGCGTGGAGTTGATTAAATTAATGTAATCTCTCTATTTATTTTAGATGCTAGCTAGAATTATATAGAGTAGATTATAGCCAAGATTTGAAGAAGGTGCATGGAGAAACCACAAAAATGGCGCCAATCCACAAAAGCTATGGAGCATGGACAAAAAGATGGAGGCACATGGAGATGAGCTTTATATTTTTTTAGGTTTCATAGATATTCTCATTAGCTTGAGAATATCTTAGTTTAGATGTCATATCCATATCACGTTAATTTTTCTTTTGCGGTTGTTTATTTTATTGTCTTATTATTTATTTTTGTTGTATGGATGATGCATGCAAAATTGATAATAAGATAATTAACAACCCGGATCTTTTATTTTTGAGTTTGCCCAACTCAAAATAAGTAGACCAGTTGATATGGATCAACAAAACAACTTAAAATTGAAAAGAAAAATCCCTCAATTTAAATATTGTGTTTTGCGTTCTCGTTACTTAAGCACTCTTCATAATCATGATTATCAAGCTTGTGCGTGCCAAAGCAGGGCGACTTGGTTTGTCATGATTGTTTTGCGATGGCACTAGCAAGTAATGTGAAACTGTTTTAGTAAGAGGTTGGACGCAACTGGGTGATTTTAATGAGATTAAAAGCCTAGAGACAACCAATTGGGATTATTCATGGGATGGATAAATAAGGAGTCATTTGCCCAATTGAACCAAGAACTGCATAAGGATGCAATTGGAATTGTTCCTACCTAAATAACTAATTTTGGTTGACTTGCCAAAGTAGCTCAAAAGAAGTGAAATTTAGATCTTGGAACCCACTAGAAAATATAATGTTATTTTCCGCATTAATATTGAGGGTTATTAATCCGAGAAAAATAGTGGGAGCTATGTTTGACAAATTAAGTCCTTGTTAAAAATAGTTAAAACGTCACAATACTTTTCATAAATCCTATTGTTTTGAATACCCATGGAAATAAACAAACGAAACGCGACTTTATGTCCTTAAGAGGGACAAGCTGTCTCGAATCTATTTTCTAGACTGGTATAAAATTGAAAATTGTTCTCTAATAAAACAAATGAAAATTTTTGTACATCGTAGAACATAAACTTCTCCTTTCCACAACTGCAAATAACACTAAAATCTAATGGAAGGAACATCAAAGAATGGTTCTTTGGATGTAACTTGCCTCATGTCAGCTGCCATGAATTCTGAGCTTTGGAAGCAATATGATAAACATGGAGGCGCATACATTAAAAGAAGCTCTTTGAAAGAGCGAGGAAGACATGAAAGGCTTGAAATGTAGCTCCACTTTGTGTTTTACCATCTCTTGCTTAGCACTCGTCATGACCAAGATGGAATAAGTCCGGGCTTACCACAACAAGGTGAATTGATTCATCAAGATATGACGCGACGACACAAGCTAGTAATGTGTGACTGCTAAATCAAGAGGTCATACACAACTAAGCTAATTCAATATGATTGAAAGGTTAGGGAATGGGTGTTATCTATGAGATAGATAAAGAATAAAGGTTATTCGCCCAAGTGGACCAAGAATTGCATTGGATGCAATTAAGGTTTTGTTCAAAGGTGATTTACTCAATATGATTGAGAATCGCTAAACGAAGCGCTAATAAAAGGCTAAAGGCAAAACATGTTAATTGTTAACAACATGGGTAAGGGAAAAAGGTTTGCGCCGACCCCATGGATATAAAGCAAGCTTGTTGCTAAAACCAAGTTGCCTTAAAGTCCCATAGTGGTGTAGAGGAAGAGAGATTGCCCAAAGTACCTGGAAGGAAATCATTAAAGAATTATGAATTCCAATTTAGGTATATTTGTTGTAGAAGTCAATGTGTCTATCTCATCATCATGAGTATATGATACTAGATGACGATCTCACGTTTATAGAAATGTGGAGGATCTCAAGAGATGTAGAAAATTGGATAAGGAAGAAATAAACCTAAACGTGGGGCATTGAAGCAAGGGGTTGCTGAATTAGCCGTAGGGAACTATCTCTACCTTTCTGAAATTGTTCATGAATTAGACAAAAGTGATTATGTCCCTGCTATGAGTAGGTGCATTATCACAGTTTCTTGTTTGGACAAGAAAGGCTCTCTGTCATAATAAATGACAAATGTTGTTCCATTTATTCTGATATGCATTATTTTAATGTAATTTTGTCTAATGGATTGTATATCCTTTATCATGGAAATTTCATCTATAACAATAATACCAAGAGGTTAGCATATAATGATATGAACCTCACTTATATTTGGTATTATAGTTTAGGCCACATGAATAAGAGATACATATCTAGAACTCCATAATGATGGATTTCTGGACTCGTTTGATGATGAATCATATGAGACATGTAAGACTTATTTATTGGGCAAATATATAATCTTTTTGGAATCATACATATTGATGTATGTAGGCCGCTAAGCACAAATACTAAAGGAGGTTTTCAGTACTTCATCATATTTACTGATGGCATCAGAGAAATATGAATTTGTGTATCTTATGAAAAAACAAATTAGAATCCTTTAAATTGTTCAAGGAATTCAAGAATGAAGTAGAGAGCCAGCTTGGCAAAAGTATCATGGCTCTACGATTGGATCGTGGAGGAGAATACTTAAGCCTAGAGTCTGACAAGAATCTATGGAAGTTTTGGATCTGATCCAAACTCGCTCAACCTAGAACGCCACATGGGAATGGTGTGTCTAAGAGGAGAGATCGAACCTTGTTAGGACAGGTTTCGATCCATGATGCACCAAAATAGAACATCCAGTTTACTTTAGGGGCAATGTTCTAATTACAGCAAATTTCACCCTTAACCTTGTTCCATCAATATCAGTTGTGAATAACACCATATAAGATATGGACTAGGAAGTGTCCTAGTATGTCATTCATAAAGAATTTGGGTCATGAGGTTTATGTAAATAGTTTACATATAAACTTGAACCCAGGTCGGATAAATGTGCTATGTGGAATATCCTGAGGAAATAAAGGATATTATCTCTACAATCCAATCGAGGAAAAAATGTTTGTTGCTCGAACTTCTGTGTTTCTAGATAGATATTGTCTCTAAAATAAACAGTGGGAGGACAGTAGAACTTGAAGGAGTTCAAGAACTACAACAGAACATTGATCTTTTTGATGGAACATGAGCAGGATCACAAGGTGTTGTGGAGCAACCTACTCATATAACACAAGAACCTCTTAAGTTAAGTAGGATATGTCAAAGGGATATAGAAATATGGATTTCTCATAGAACCGATGATATATTGCTCATCAAGATGAACCTACAACCTATGAGAAAATCCAAGAGTGGGACAGACTCACAAAAATGGCTTGAGGCCATAAGATATGAAATGGAGTCCATGTATACCAACAAAGTATGAACTTTGGTGGAACCACCTGAAAGGATAGGACCCATAGGATGCAAGTGGGTTATGAGGAAACCAACATGGATGGTAATGAGATAACTTTTAAGGGATAATTGGTTTGAAAAGGGGTTTCATGTGAGTTCATAGTATAGGCTGTGACAAAATCTTTTCCCCAATTGTCATGCTCAAATCCATTTGCATCTTGCTTGCAGCAAATCTATCTACAGATTGAGTAAAGCTTCTTGGAGTTGGAATCTTCGATTAATGATGAAATCAAATCGTTTGATTCCATCAAGAAAGAAGATGAAGCTTGTGTTTACAAGAAGGTTAGTGGCGCACAGTTATATTTCTGGTCTTGTATGTGGGGACATACTAATCATCGGGAATAATGTCACTACTCTGCAATGTGTTAAAGATTGGCTAGAGAATTGATATTCAATGAAATACTTCGGCGTAACAGCATATAAATATCTATGGAGATAGATCGAGATAGCTGTTTACTTTGAGTCATGGTACATATATTGACAAAAGGTGTTGAAATGGTTCAACATGCTAGATTATGGATTCTTACCTATGTCACATGGAATCAGTCTTTGGAAGAACTGTATGAATAAGATTCATGAGGTACGCCATGGTATGTACTAAGACCAGACATGTCATATGGTATGACATAAAGATACCAGTCAAATTCGGGTGAGTGTCACCGAATAATTTTCAAGATTATCCTTAAGTACTTGAGAAGAACTGAAGGATGAATTCTTGATAAATGGAGGATAGGAAGATTTTACTGTAAGGGGTTACAGTGATGAGAACTTCCAATCTAACAAAGAATATTTCAGATTATAGTCAAGTTTTATGTTTTTCACTAGTGGGAGGGACTGTGAGCTGGAAAGGTTCCAGACAAGATTCAGTCGCTGATTCTAACATAGAGGACTGAGTAAATTACTTCATGAGATGCACTTACTCAAAATATTCAATCTCAATCAAATTGTTGATAGAGGAGATGTGAATATTTGCAAAGTACCAGCATATGTCTCTCTTACCCTGCGTAGTGAAAGCATGAGGACCGCGCTAGATCGATAGGCATATGATGCAGGAGATTGACTCTATTGCAAGTGGGAGACTGTTGGAAATATGCCCTAGAGGCAATCTATTTCTTGTGAAATATATGGATTTACGATTCATTATGTTATCGATATGGAGATATGTTAACATGAATGAAGTTCTTAGAATATAAATGTTATATTCTTAAATATCCCTAGTCGATTATATTGATTAACAGGACAATCAACTATAGACTAGTATGGGATTGGATTGATATGGAGATATCATGATCCAACACATGGGTATGCATTAGGAGTAATAGCATACTGGATTTACCCATAAAAAGAAGGCTACATACAGGTTATGTAAAGCCACAAGTGCTTCTCATAGTGACTAACGATATTGTCATCCTCAGAGTTGAAGTCACTAGATCCTCTAGTTGTGGAATATTGTGTTTTGACATCGTCAAACGCTACACCGTAACGCGGTAGTAATAAAGGCGTTAGTCGGATACAATAAGGAAGAAAGCTTAGAGATGGTAGTGACGTAGATAGAATTTTTTCCTCCCCGTAACGGGAGAAAATATCCACGTCCGCTCGAGGGACGGTGCTCATAGAATGCATGGCCAGACTCAGATAAATCACTATAGGATATGGATGTTATCTGCATGCATGAGACTATTCTCAGGATCGAGAAACTATGGATTGGATATACGAGGGTGAATTGTATGTCTCGTGTCCAATCCGGATATAGAGATACAGGGATGAGACAATACTTGCACAAGGTTTGTCGGATGACTATTTCTATTTAGATGGGTAGCGTAATGTCTTGCTAGAGGCCACTCCATGTAAGTAATAGTTACTACCAACTAAGTAGAAACCAATTGGTCACACTCTCAATGGATTAGACCGGACTTTGGAAGTAATTAATAAGATTAATTAATTAGAAGGATCAATACGCAACCACTTGCAACTTTAGTAGGACAAATTTGCAAGATGGACTAATCTGTGTATAGACAGGATTAGGATAGGGGCTTTTATGCAGTCAACAAAGAGTTGTTGGACTATATAAAGGACACTCCTAGCTTTATTCCCACACTATTGCTCATAACACATTGAGTGGGAAAGAAAATCAAGGAGAGAGAGCAGGAACCAAGGAGGCCGAAACCCCCTTGGTCCGCCCCTATCCCGTCGGCCACTACAAGAGGGCCGAGTGTTGGGTTTTGACGTAGGTAACTCAGCGGAATAACAAAATTTAATTCCTACTCAAAGCCCACCAAGGATCATAGGAAGAGACATTCATAACATGATGAAGGACATAGAAGATGTGTACCTTCTGATTTGGGCACGTAGAATAATGTCCTCGTCTCTACGGTTGATCCACGTCTAGAGGTGAGATCTAGATTCTTCCTTCTCCTAGTTTTAGCTTGGACCGGAGGAAGAGGGAAGAACGAATCAAGCAACGAGGGACAAAGAGAGGAGTCTACCTCTCTTTGTGGCCAACGGGTAGGGGGACGGACGGCTTGGGGCTTCGGCCTCTAGCTTGTCTTGCTCTCTCTTTTGCTTTCTCTCCCACTCACTTGTGTTATGAGCATTAGTTGTGGGAAGGAAGGTAGAGAATCCTTTATATAGTCCAACAACTCCTTTTTAACTACATAAAGGACCTTCCTAGTTCTACATGAACTTGTTGCAAAGTGATCCTTCTAATTAATTAATCATATTAATTAATCCCAAATCTAGTTCTATACTATTAGACGTGTGGCCCCATAGGTTTTCTACTTAGTTGGTAGTAACTTATTACTAACATGGAGCGGTGTCTAGCAACACATCCATGCCACCCAACTAACAGAATAAGTTAGTGATCCCAACAAACCTTTGTGCCCAATATCACATATTGCATTATCCCTTTGTCTCCATATCCGGATTGGACGCGAGACATAAATAGTCACACTCGTATATCCAATCCATATTTCCTCGATCCTGGGATTATGCTTATGCAAGCAGACAACATCAATATCTCCATATTGATTTATCTGAGTCGATCCATACATTCAATAAGAATTATCTCTTGAGTGGCCGTGGATATTTACTTCCATTATGTGGGAGGGACAAATCCTCTCTACATCACTAAGATCTCTAATCTTGCTTCCTATCATGCCCGATAGCTACCTTTATAGTTACCCAGTTACGGTGTAACGTTTGATAATATCAAAGCATGATATTTCACAACTAGAGTATCCAGTGACTTCAAGTCTAAGGATTGCAATTATATAAGCACTACGAGAAGCAATTGTGACTTTAACATAATCTAATGCATCCTTCTCATTGTGGATCAATCTAGTATGCCATTACCCCTAATGCATACCCATGTGTTAGACTTGATATCTCCATATCAATCTACACACATACTAGTCTATATGTGATCGTCTTGTTAACTAATATAATGGACTAGGGGTATTTAAGTTAAACAACACATTGTATCTAAGGACTTCATTATATTAAATATCACAATAAATAATAAATGAATGTTCTAGCCAAAACATTGTTCATACTAAACATAGATTGCCTCTAGGGCACCTATTGCAACAGTCTTCCACTTTCCCTAGAGCCAATCTGGTGCATCTCGTATGCCTATAGATCTCGCCTGCCCTTCATGTTTTCGATGCGCAAGTGGTTTTGTGAGCGGATCTAAAATATTGTCATCCGTTGGAATCTTGCACATCTTCACATCTCCTCGATCAGTCATATCACGAAAAAGATGGAATCTCCTAAGTACATGCTTTGATTTCTGGTGTGATCTTGGTTACTTGGCTTGTGCGCTCTCCCCAGAGATGTCACAGTACAACTCTATGGGATCCACGATGCTAGGGACCACACCGAGCTCAGTGATGAACTTTTTTATCCAAACTGCCTCTTTTGCTGCTTTCGTAGCAGCATTGTACTCAGCATCTGTTGTAGAATCAGCAACTGTCCCTTGCTTGGAACTCTTCCAGCTCACAACTCCTCTATTCAAGCAAAACACGTATCCAGACTGCGATCTGTAGTCATCTTTGTCGGTTTGGAAGCTCGCATCAGTGTAACCAATTACAATTAGCTCTTCCTTACCTCCAAATATCAAGAACGCATCCTTAGTTCTTCTCAATTACTTTAGGATGTTCTTGACAGCAATCCAGTGACTCTCACCCGGATTGGACTGATATCTGCTCACCATACTCAATGCGTATGATACGTCTGGTCTAGTACACAACATGGCGTACATGATGGATCCTATGGCCGAAGCATAGGGTATCCTACTCATACGGTCCTTCTCAATTTCATTGGAAGGATAGTCATTCTTAGAAAGAGTGACTCCATGCGACATGGGCAAGAATCCCTTCTTGGAATCTTGCATGTTGAACCTCTTCAACACCTTGTCTATATATGTACTTTGACTTAGGCCGAGCAGCTTTCTAGATCTATCCCTATAGACCTTTATACCAAGTATATAAGCTGCATCTCCTAAGTCCTTCATTGCGAAACACATTCCTAACCAATCTTTAGCAAATTGCAAAGTAGGAATATTGTTTCCAAGGATTAGTATGTCATCCACTTACAAGACCTGAAATACTACAGGGCTCCCACTAACCTTCTTGTAGACACAGGGCTCATCTTCGTTCATGATGAAGACAAACTCTTTGACTGCGTCATCAAAACGTCGATTCCAACTTCTAGAAGCTTGCTTTAATCCATAAATGGATCTGTGCAGCTTACAGACTTTATTGGCATTCTCTGGATCCTCAAAACCCTAAGGTTGTGTCATGTACACATCCTTGAGGAGGTTCCCATAAAGGAACGCTGTTTTGACATCCATTTGCCAAATCTCATAGTCGTAGTATGCTGAAATAGCAAGTAGGATTCGAATGGATTTAGACATGACGACTGGTGAAAAGGTCTCATCATGGTCAATACTATGAATCTGTCTATACCCTTTAGCCACCAATCGCCCCTTATAGGAAACTACCTTGCCATCCATGTCGGTCTTCTTCTTGAAGACCCATTTGCACCCTATGGGCCGAGCCCCTTCAGGTGGTTCCACCAAAGTCCATACATTGTTGGTATACATCGAATCCATTTCGGATCTCATGGATTCTAGCCACTTGTTGGATTCTGGGCCTTTCATGGCCTCCCCGTAGTTTGCAGGTTCTTCCAACAACTTGCGGTTCCTGTTCATGTTCCATCATCTGTTCACTGATTTGTGGTTGTTGAATTTTTTCAAGTTCTACAGTCCTCCCACTTGCTTCTTTAGAGACAAACTCTCTTTCTGGAAACACGCCAGTCCGAGCCACAAACACTTTTTTTCCTCGGCGGGATTGTAGAAATAATATCCTTTTGTTTCCTTAGGATATCCCACAAATTCACACTTACCCGCTTTGGGCCCGAGCTTGTCAGCTTGTAAACGCTTTACATAGACATCGCAGCCTTGAATCTTCATAGACGACACTATGGGACGCTTCCCAGTCCATATCTCATACGGTGTATTCATGACCGATTTGGATGGAACACGGTTAATGGTAAAAGCTGCCGTCATTAGAGCATGTCACCAAAATGATATCGGAAGATCTGTTTGAGACATCATAGGTCGCACCATATCTAATAGTGTGCGAGTCCTCCTCTTGGACACGCCATTCCATTGTGGCGTTCCGAGTGGAGTGATGGGATACTATCCCACACTCTCTAAGATACTCATCAAACTCTTGACTTAAGTATTCTCCTCCACGATCAGATTGTAGAGCCTCAAAAATTTTACCAAGTTGCTTTTCTACTTGATTCTTGAATTTTTGAAAAATTCAAAGGATTCAGATTTGGCCTTCATAAGGTATACAAATCCATATCTACTGAAATCATCAGTGAATGTGATGAAGTAGGTATAACCACCTCTAACAGGCGTGGGGAACGGCCCACATACATCGGTATGTATGAGTTCCAGTAACTCACTAGTCCTCTCATCTTTCTTATTGAAAGGGGACTTTGTCACTTTTCCTAATAAAAAAGATTCGCATGTCTCATATAATTCCAAATATATAGAAATCCATCCTTATGGAGTCTAGATATGCGTGTCTCATTTATATGGCCTAAATACAGTGCCATAGATATGCAGGATTTAAAGAATTAGTTTGAATCCTTTTAGTATTCATGTTATAGATTGGATTATTTAGATCAAGGATATAAAATCCATTAGACAAATGCGCACTACAATAGTGCATACTATCAAAATAAATGGAATAATACTTGTCCTTTATTGAAATAGAAAAACCCTTCTCGTCCAAACAAGAAATGGAAATAATGTTTCTGCTAATAGCAGGCACATAAAAGCAGTTGTCTAATTCTAAATAAGTCCAGAAGGCAAAGATAGTTCACAAACGCCTACAGCTAATGCAGCAACTCTTGCTCCATTCCCGACGCGCAGATCTATCTCTCCTTCAGCCAATCTTCTACTTCTTTTCAAATCCTGCACATTTCGACAAATGTGAGAACCACATCCAGTATCCAATACCCAAGATGAAGAAATAGAAAGATTGACGTCTATAACATAAATACCTGGTGGTGGTGGAATCACTATTCCAAGCTTCTTATCCTCCAGATATCTAGGGCAATTCCTCCTCCAGTGACCTGGCTGGCTACAATAGTGACATTCACCTTTAGCCATACCCCCACTAGGCTTTAGGGCTTCCTTGGATTTTGCATCCTTCTTGCGCTTTCCTGTGGAAGTAGAGGCAACTCCTTTACCCTTCCTTTTATGCACCATCATTATGGCTTTGCACTTGCCTTTGTTGATGCTCTGTTCAGCTGTCTTCAGCATGTTCAACAAGTTTGGCAGAGTCTTACTGATTTCCTTCATGTTATAGTTCATGATGAACTGGTTATAACTGTTAGGAAATGATTGCAAGAAAAGATCAGTGGCCAAGTCTTGTCTAAGTGGGAACCCCAGTCTCTCGAGGTTCTCAATGTACCCGATCATTCGGAGTACATGAGGCGCAAATGGATTACCTTCTGCAAGACTACTCTTGAACAATGCTTCAGACACCTCATATCGCTCATGCCTTGCCTTTTCCTGAAACAATGTTTCAAGTGTATGATCATATCATAGGCCTCCATGTCCTCGTGCTGCTTCTGAAGCTCAGCGGTCATGGTGCAGAGCATGAGGCAAGTCACGTCATTAGAATCATCACTATGTTTCTGACGTGCCCTTACATCCGCTAGAACAGACTCATCTTGGTGTGGGGCTGAAATTGGAGTGTCCAAGACGTACATCTTCTTTTCTTGCTTAAGGACAATCCTTAAGTTTTTGTACCGATCAAGGAAATTCGTTCCAAACAGTTTGTCCTTCTCAAGGACAGATTTTAGGGATGAAGTCGATGCGTGATTATTTTTTTGGGTTTTGACGTAGGTAACACTGCGGAATAACAAAAACTTAATTCCTACTCAAATCCCACCAAGGATCACAGGAAGATACATTCATAATATGATGAAGGACATAGAAGATGTGTACCTTTTGGTTCGGGAGATCACACGAAGAATAAAGTCCTCGTCTCTACGGTTGATCCACGTCTAGAGATGAGATCTAGATTCTTCCTTATCAAGTGCTAGCTTGGACCGGAGGAAGAGGGAATAAGAAATCAATCAACAAACAAGGAAAAGAGGGGTTCGACCCTCTCTTTGAGGCCGACGGGACAGGGGGCGGAGCACATGGGCTTCGGCCCTTGTGCTCTAGCTCTCTCTCTTGCTTTCTCTCCCTCTCACTTATGTTATGACCATTAACATTAGTGGGAAGGAAGCTAGAGCCTCCTTTATATAGACCAACAACACTTGTTATTTTACATAAATTCCCTTTCTAGTTCTACATGAACTTGGATTAGTCCCCTCCTTGTAAATTAGTCCTACTAAATTTGCAAGGTGTTGAAAAGTGATCATTGTAATTAATTAATCATATTAATTAATCCCAAATCTAGTTCAACTCTATTTGACGTGTGACCCCATAGGTTTCTACTTAGTTGGTAGTAACTTATTACTAACATGGAGCGGTGTATAGCAACAAATCCATGCACCCAACTAATAGAAATAAGTCAGTGATCCCGACAAACCTTTTTGTGCCCAATATCTCATATTGCACAATCCCTTTGTATCCATATCCGGATTGGACACGAGACATAAATAGTCACACTCGTATATCCAATCCATAGTTCCTCGATCATGGGAATATGCTTATGCAAGCAGATAACATCATTATCTCTATATTGATTTATCTGAGTCTGGCCAGACATTCAATGAGCCTCATCCCTCGATTGGTCGTGGATATTTTCTCCCATTATGTGGGAGGGAAAAATCCTCTCTACATCACTACGATCTAAGCTTGCTTCCTATCATGCTCGATAGCTATCTTTATAGTCACCAGTTACAGTGTAACATTTGATAGCATCAAAGCACGAAATTTCACAACTAGAGTATCTAGTGACTTCAAGTCTAAGGATTGCAATTATATTAGCACTACGAGAAGCGATTGTGACTTTAACATAATCTAATGTATCCTTCTCGTCGTGGGTCAATCCAATATGCCATTACTCCTAATGCATACCCATGTGTTGGATCGTGATATCAACATATCAATCCAATCCCATACTAGTTTATATTTGATCGTCCCATTAATCAATATAATGGAATAGGGATATCTAAGATAAACAACATATTGTGTCTAAGGACTTCATTATATTAAATATCACAATATATAATGAAGGAATATTCTAACCAATAACATTGTTCATACTAAATATGAGACTGCTTCTAGGGCATTTATTCCAACAGTCTCCCACTTGCACTAGAGCCAATCTGGTGCATCTCGTATGCCTATAGATCTGACGTGCCCTTCATGCTTTCGCTGCGCAAGAGGTTTCGCGAGCGGATCTGAAGATTTTCATCCGTTGGAATCTTGCACATCTTCACATCTCCTCGATCGATCATATCACTAATAAGATGGAATCTCCTAAGTACATGATTTGATTTTTGGTGTGATCTTGGTTCCTTGGCTTGTGCGATCGCCCCGGAGTTGTCACAATACAACTCTATGGGATCCACAATGCTAGGGACCACACCATGCTCAGTGATAAACTTCTTTATCCAAACTGCCTCTTTTGCTGCTTCCGCAGCAGCAATGTACTCAGCTTCTGTTGTAGAATCAGCAATTGTCCCTTGCTTGGAACTCTTCCAGCTCACACCTCCTCCCTTCAGGCAAAACACGTATCCATACTGCAATCTGTAGTCTTCTTTGACGGTTTGGGAGCTCACATCAGTGTAACCAATTACACTTAGCTCTTCCTTACCTCCAAATATCAGGAACGCATCCTTAGTCCTTCTCAAGTACTTTAGGATGTTCTTGACAGCAATCCAGTGACTCTCACCCGAATTGGACTGATATCTGCTCACCGTACTCAACGCGCATGATACGTCTGGTCTAGTACACAACATGGCGTACATGATGGATCCTATGGCCGAAGCACAGGGTATCCTACTCATGCGGTCCTTCTCAATCCCATTGGTGGGACATTCATTCTTAGAAAGAGTGAATTCATGCGACATGGGCAAGAATCCCTTCTTGGAATCTTGCATGTTGAACCTCTTCAACACTTTGTCTATATATGTACTTCGACTTAGGCCGAGCAGCTTACTAGATCTATCCCTATAGATCTTTATACCAAGTATATAGGCTGAATCTCCTAAGTCCTTCATTGCGAAACACTTTCCTAGCCAATCTTTAACAGATTGCAAAGTAGGAATATTGTTTCCAAGGATTAGTATGTCATCCACTTACAGGACCTGAAATACTACAGGGCTCCCACTAACCTTCTTGTAGACACAGGGCTCATCTTCGTTTTTGATGAGGCCAAACTCTTTGACCGCGTCATCAAAACGTCGATTCCAGCTCATAGAAAATTGTTTTCATCCATAAATGGATCTTTGCAGCTTACAAACTTTATTGGCATTATCTGGATCCTCAAAACCCTCCGGTTGTGTCATATACACATCCTCGAGGAGGTTCCCATAAAGGAACGCTGTCTTGACATCCATCTGCCAAATCTCATAGTCGTAGTATGCTGCAATAGCAAGTAGGATTCGAATGGATTTGGTCATGGCGACTGGTGAAAAGGTCTCATCATAGTCAATACCATGAATCTGTCTATACCCTTTGGCAACCAATCGCCCTTTATAGGCAACTATCTTGCCATCCATATCGGTCTTCTTCTTGAAGACCCATTTGCACCCTATGGGTTGAGCTCCTTCGGGTGGTTCCACCGAAGTCCATACTTTGTTGGTGTACATGGAATCCATTTCGGATCTCATGGCCTCCAGCCACTTCTTAGAATCTGGGCCTTTCATGGCCTCCCCGTAGGTCGCAGGCTTATCATCCATGAGTGGTACATCATCGGGCTTAGTCACAAGAAGTCCTTACCTCTCTGGCTACCTGACCTACGGAGTTCCTGTGTTACCTGAACAGGTTCTTCCACAACAACTTGCGGTTCCTGCTCATGTTCCATCATTGGTTCAGTGATTTCTGGTTCTTGAATCTCTTCTAGTTCTAACGTCCTCCCAGTTTCTTCTTTAGAGGCAAACTCTCTTTCTAGAAACACGCCGGTCCGAGCAACAAACACTTTGTTCTCGGTGGGATTGTAGAAATAATATCCGTTAGTTTCCTTAGGATATCCCAAGAATTTACACTTATCCGCTTTGGGCCCAAGCTTGTCTGTTTGTAAATGCTTTACATAGACATCGCAGCCCCAAATCCTCATAAACGACACTATAGGACGCTTCCCAGTCCATATCTCATATGGTGTCTTCATGACTAATTTGGGTGGAACACGGTTAATGGTAAAAGCTTCCGTCATTAGAGCATGTCCCCAAAATGATATTGGAAGATCTGTTTGAGACATCATAGATTGCACCATATCTAATAGTGTGCAATTCCTCCTCTCGGACACCCCAGTCCATTGTGGCGTTCCGGGTGGAGTGAGGTGGGATACTATCCCACACTCTCTAAGATATTCATCAAACTCTTGGTCTTAAGTATTCTCCTCCACGATCCGATCGTAGAGCCTTAATACTTTTACCAAGTTGCTTCTCTACTTAATTCTTGAATTCCTTGAACAATTCAAAGGATTTGGATTTTGCCTTCATAAGGTATACAAATCCATATCAACTGGAATCATCAGTAAACGTAATGAAGTAGGTGTAACCACCCCTGGCAGGCGTGGGAACGGCCCAAATACATCAGTATGTATGAGTGGCAATAACTCACTAGTCCTCTCACCTTTCTTATTTAAATGGGACTTTGTCATTTTTCCTATTAAACAAGATTTGCATGTCTCATATGATTCCAGATCACATGAGTCTAAAAGTCCATCCTTATGGAGTCTAGATATGCGTTTCTCATTTATATGGCCTAAACGACAGTGCCATAGATATGTAGGATTTAAATTGTTAGTTTTAATCCTTTTAGTATTTATGTTATAGATTGGACTATTTAGATCAAGGATATACAATCCATTAGACAAATGCGCACTACAATAGTGCATACTATCAAAATAATGGAGCAACACATGTCCTTTATTGAAATAGAAAAATCATTCTCGTTCAAACAAGAAATGGAAATAATGTTTCTGCTCATAGCACGCACATAAAAGCAATTTTCTAATTCTAAAATAAGTCCTGAAGGCATAGGTAGCTCATAAACGCCTACAGCTAATGCAGCAACTCTTGCTCTTGCTCATTCCCGACGCGCAGATCTATCTCCCTTTAGCCAATTTTATACTTCTTTTCAAATCCTGCACATTTTGACAAATGTGAGAACCACATCCAATATCTAATACCCAAGATGAAGAAACAGAAAGATTGACGTCTACAACATAAATACGTTGTGGTGGTGGAATCACTATTCCAAGCTTCTTATCCTCGAGATATTTAAGGAAATTCCTCCTCCAGTGACCCGGCTGGCTGCAGTAGTGATATGCACCTTTAGCCACGCCTTCACTAGGCTTTAGGGCTTCCTTGGATTTTGAAATTTTCTTGCGCTTTCCTCTGGAAGAAGAGGCAACTCCTTTGCCCTTCCTCTTATGCACCATCATTATGGCCTTGCCCTTGCCTTTGTGGATGCTCTGTTCAGCTGTCTTTAGCATGTTCAACAAGTCTGACAGAGTCTTACTGATCTCGTTCATATTATAGTTCATGATGAATTGATTATAACTGTCAGGCAACGATTGCAAGACAAGATCAGTTTCCAAATCTTGGCTAAGTGGGAATCCCAGTCTCTAAAGGTTCTCAATGTACCCGATCATTCGGAGTACATGAGGCCCTACTGGATTCCCTTCTGCAAGACTACTCTTGAACAATGCTTTAGACACTTCATAGCGTTCATGCCTTGCCTTTTCCTGAAAAAATTGTTTCAAGTGTATGATCATATCATAGGCCTTCATGTTCTCGTGCTGCTTCTGAACCTCAGCAGTCATGGTGCAAAGCATGAGGCAAGTCACGTCATTAGAATCATCAATATGTTTCTGACGTGCCCTTACTTCCTCTAGAACAGACTCATCCTTTGGTGGGGATGGAATTGGAGTGTCCAAGACGTACATCTTCTTTTCTTGCTCAAGGAAAATCCTCAAGTTTCTGTACCAGTCAAGGAAATTTGTTCCAGACATTCAAGGAAATTTGATCGTAGGGATGAAGTCGATGCAGTTGTTTGCCATTTGGAATTCTACAAAACAATAAATGTGAAATTTTAGTATTTTGAACAATTTAACTATATTCAACAATGTCTAGATCATTAAATATAGCTCCCACTATTTTTCTCGGATTAATAGCCCTCACCATTAATGCGGAAAACATCATTATATTTTCTAGTAGGTCCAAGATCCCCTTTTCAGTTCTTATTGAGCTTGATTTGGCAAGTAACCCAAGAATAGGTTATTTATGTAGGAACCATTACAATTGCATCCCATGCAACTCTTGGTCCAATTAGGTGAACAACTCTATATTCTTTATCCCATGGATAACGCCTAATTGTCATGCCTCTAGGTTCATCAATCCAATTGAGTCTTACCCAGTTGCGTCCAACCTCTTGCTTCAACATACACACATTACTAGCTTGTGTCGTCCGCAACACACCATGGTAAATTAAAATTTCCTTGCTTTGGCAAGCCCGAATTTTAATGAACCATGATCATGAAGGGTGTTTTGGCAAGAGAAGACAAAACACAATATTTTATTTGAGGGATTTTAGTCATTCTTAATTTGTTTGGTTTATCCAATCAACATGATATCTTATTTGGATTGGGCAATCCACAATAAAAGACCATCTTTTTTTATAATTATCTTGTTAACATTTCCCTAGTATCGCCATACACACAAAAATAAATAACAAGACATAAATAATAAACATCCACAAAAGAAAAAAAAAACATGGCATGGATATGCCCCCTAGACTAAGATATTATCAAGCCAATGATAATATATATTTTCCCTAAAGTGACAAGCTCATCTGCCTGTGCTCCACCATAGCCGCGCGCCTAAGGTAGGGTGTCTTCTTCATCTTTTGGCTTCTTTGGTTCTCCGGTCTTCTTCTCCATGTTCTTGGCTATCATCTCAATATTTCAAATTCTAGCCTAACATCTAGAATAAATAAATAATAAAAGCCTCACTTGTTGAGGAGAAAAATGACTCGCAGACCGTAAAACCTAATTAATTATTACATTAATTTGATCAGCTCGCAGGCCGTAAACCAAACCACAAAAACAATAAACATCCTCAACCTAGCCATATCCATCAACCATGAAACAAAGCACATAATACAGTTAAAACCAATTTTTAACACGCTTGTTCAATTTTAGTTAAATTGGGTAATTAGGGTTACAACGGTCCAAGGGGTCCAACCCATACATGGGCCGCACCCCAAGAGGACGGCCGCCCGCCACGTGGCCCGGCCCAAGGCCGGTCGCCCTAGTGACCCGCGACCTTGTTTGGCGCGCAAGGAGGAGGGGCGGACGGCTAGGGTTTCGGCCCTAGTCTCCTTTCCTTCCTTCCTTGTTGCCCAAGCATGGTTGTTTCCTTATAATTGTTTCCATAATTGAAAAACCCATTTTCCAATTATGTGTCCATGAACCCAAATTTTCAAGAACCCAATTATTCACATCATATGTGATTAAAATCATCAATTCACACATACAATGTTAAATTAGATGTTGTTTATATTAAATCAAATTCAATTTGGATCTACTATTCCAATTAATTTCAGTTTCGCGTAATATGAATATAACGGTGTATGAACTGAAATCGTAACACATAATATCATGCTATGCACTACGACCTGTGGCTCTGATACCAGTGTTCGGTTTTGACGTAGGTAACACAGCGGAATAACAAAATTTAATTCCTACTCAAAGCCCACCAAGGATAACAGGAAGAGACATTCATAACATGATGAAGGACATAGAAGATGAGTACCTTTTCATTTGGGAGATCACACGAAGAATAATGTCCTGGTCTCTATGGTTGATCCACGTCTATATGTGAGATCTAGATTCTTCCTTCTCCTAGTGCTAGCTTGGACCGGAGGAAAAGGGAAGAACGAGCAAGCAACGAGGGACAAAGAGAAGAGTCGGCCTCTCTTTGTGGCCGACGGCAAGGGGCTTCGGCCTCTAGCTTGTCTTGTTCTCTCCTTTGATTTCTCGTCCACTCACTTGTGTTATGAGAATTAGTTGTGGGATGGAAGCCAGAGCATCCTTTATATAGTCCAACAACTCCTTGTTAACTACATAAAGATCATTCCTAGTTCTACATGAACTTGGATTAGTCCCTTCCTTGCATATTAGTCCTAATAAGTTTGCAAGACGTTGCAAAGTGATCCTTGAAATTAATTAATCATATTAATTAATCCCAAATCTAGTTCAACTCTATTAGACGTGTGACCCCATAAGTTTCTACTTTGTTGGTAGTAACTTATTACTAACATGGAACGGTGTCTAGCAACACATCCATGCCACCCAACTAATAGAAATAAGTCAGTGATCAGGACAAACCTTTGTGCCCAATATCACATATTGCATTATCCATTTTTCTCCATATCCGGATCGGACGCCAGACATAAATAGTCACCCTCGTATATCCAATCCATAGTTTCTCGATCTTGGGATTATGCTTATGCAATCAGATAACATCAATATCTCCATATTGGTTTATCTGAGTCTGGCCAGACATTCAATAAGCACCATCCCTCGAGTGGTCGTGGATATTTACTCCCATTATGTGGGAGGGACAAGTCCTCTCTACATCACTACGATCTCTAAGCTTGCTTCATATCATGCTCGATAGCTACCTTTATAGTTACCCAGTTAGGGTGTAACGTTTGATAATATCAAAGCATGATATTTCACAACTAGTGTATCCAGTGACTTCAAGTCAAAGGATTGCAATTATATTAGCACTACGAGAAGCGAATGTGACTTTAACATAATCTAATGCACCCTTCTCGTTGTGGGTCAATCCAGTATGCCATTACCCCTAATGCATACCCATGTGTTAGACTTGATATCTCCATATCAATCTACACACATACTAGTCTATATTTGATTCTCCCGTTAACCAATATAATGGACTAGGGATATTTAAGATAAACAACACATTGTATCTAAGGACTTCATTATATTAAATATCAAAATAAATAATAATGAATGTTCTAGCCAAAACATTGTTCATACTAAATATAGATTGCCTCTAGGACACCTATTCCAACACCGAGACCCTCTTTGGGTGTTGGCTGTGTCACTACAACAAATTCTGCCTCCGTTGACAGCAAAAATTGTCGCTAGAAAGGCCAAATATGTCGGTAGAAATTATATCGACAAATAATTTTTTGACGCAAAATGGTCACTACAACTCGGTCGTTAGTATTAAAGCCGACAAACCTCAATTACGTCGGCAGAAAAAAAAGGCGACATCAGTTTTTGTCGACAGTTTAAATCTAACAACAAACCTTTTCTGTCGATAGTACAACTACCGACAAGTAAATTTAGTAGTTTATGTAGATAAGTGACAAAAATATTTGTCACGAGTATATATGATTACATCTTCCTGGCGACACACGTGTTTGTCGACTGTATCACGACCAAATAAAAAAAATAATGGGGATTTTTACTAATATGCAGACATGCACCCAAAATTCCAACACTACTCAAACATATATGCACAACTGTGCTCAAATCCAAGATCAACCCTCCAAAAGTAGAATTTTTCACATCAAAAACTAAAATAATACTACATAGTAACTATTTTGCATCCTTAGCCGAGTTAAGGAGTTGTACAAATTCAAGGGTCGTAGTATTAAGTTAACAAAAGAAGTAGCTTGCGTTTCAAAGTTCAAAAACTATTACATCTAGAGGAATCAAGTGCACAGAATTCAACTACTAATTCTTATACCAAGTGTCCAGAATCACCGGCCAATAGTTATTTCGGTCCTTCGATGAGCTGAACCTATACCAGCGACGCGGAAACCTTCAAACAACGAAAAAAGAATCATAAGCTGTATGGTTTGACAACAATGAATATTGCGTACGATATACATCATACGAGTTACAACACCAACTCATCATATACATATTAATTGTAAATGGTAATCATATACAAGCTTTTTCGAGCTTAACTTCAGTCAGATACATGGATCAGACTCTCCAGCTTTCTCAAAACTAGGTTAAATTAAAATTGAACCAAACATATGTAACCAAAATGCGACAGAGGTTCAACCATGCCTAACTAATCAACATATCAAGTGACCACATCAAATAGTACTTCCATGTTTATAGTTATGCATTTTGGCCATTGGATGAAATGCCCTGTATTGATCAGAGGACAACAAATAAATATCGGCTAATTTACCTTCTCGGGAATGTTTCTTTGTGGAAAAGCAGTTACTTGATCTTCAGTTAAGACCCACACTCTTAACTCTTAAGTCTCATTTTTGAAGAAAATTGAGGATGCCAACTAACAGGTTCATAAGCTTGCAATAACAAATTTACCAGAAAATAATCAAGGTATAGGAAAGTTGTTTCCATGATATTCCCATAAATTACCTGAATGCATTTGTTGGTAATTCCGTTGGATCCGAACATCCAGCTCCTTGCCTTTTTTCTAATTTCGCTTGGTAATACCGTTGGATCCGAACATCCAGCTCCTTGCCTTTGTTCTAATCTGGCTACTGAAAGGAAATAGTAAAAGGGTTCATACGCCAAACTGGAAGAAAGAGTGCATTGAATTCATATGTAACCTCACTGAAACATTTTCACTAACCAAGTAAAAGGGTTCATAAGCCAAACTATCAGTAATCCTTCTATATAAGAATTCTCATACAATAATAGGACATGTTTTGAAGGGATGAAAGTCCTTTCATAAGTTGAAAGCCCAGAGAATTGAAGCCTACAGTATGACATGCTTTATCAAGCAATTAAGCTAAATCAATAGAGGCAAATGATTGTTTTGCAATAGAGAAAGCACGTATCTATAACTGTTTAAGGAGAGACGATCACAATCAAATACATGTGTGTTCGTCTCTTCACATCCACCAAGCCACAAACACCACGTGGTATAGGAAATATATAGGTAGCTCTTCTTAATCCACTCAGTTGTCTAAATAACATAGAATCGTGTAAGAAATAAACAAGATGTAAGGTTAAAGAATCTTCTCAAAGAGGCAGAAGTGAAAGTAAATCAAAGAACACTAAAAAAAATGCTTGTATATTACCATGGTGTGCAACAGGTCCTCTGTGTATAACATGAATTTGCAACACACAATAGACAAAAGATCACAACAAAACATGGAGTTACGACACAAATTATGCTTTGCAGGGGTGGTTTACAGTGATCCCACGTATAACCAATTGGCGTCGAAAAGATAATGGATATGATTGAGTCACTTTGCTAGTTTTTTGGTGCATTTCGGTGTATTCCAAGACCAATATGCTTCAACAATATTACTACAATGCAGTTATAAGGTACCGCAACAGAGTTCAATTTTTTTTAATTGGTTGTATATTGCATTTTCATTCTAATTGTAACTTGTGCATTGGATGCAGGTCAGTTGATAATTGGTATTCTGTGAGGTAGATTTAGTTCATGACTCCTGAGGGCATGGGTTATTATGCCCGAGTCCATCGGTCAGTTTATGACTAAAACATATATAAGTGGTAGTCCGAATTTCCAACCTAGAGCAATATTCAGACCATTAAAACACCAAGTAGATAGGATTGGGAACTACTCACTTTCAGCAACAGGAACACAAAAAATATCGCAACAGGGGCAAAGATAATACGATTCACAGAACATACATAATTATGGACTTGACACATTCAGACCACGGGGTCTACATACACATAAATATAAGAGGTGGAGTTTTACCTTCTTTACAAAGAGAGAATATATACACTTTTTAGCTCAGGGTATGATCAAAGCCTTGATTCGACTTCGCTTAACCTTGACTGATCTCCGGCAAAGATGGAATATGTCCATTCACTGAACCATTTAAGAGTAAAATATCACAATTCATGGGTACAATATCAGTGTCTTCATTGACTCGGAAAAAACACAACTTGATTCATAAAGCAGGCAAAATATCGAACCCTGACACTTTCCGAGTGGATGGCCAGCGGTATCATCCCCTTGGAACATTTTTTCATTTCCTCAAAATGCGATTCCCCAATCTTTCTCTCCATGGTTTTCAACAAAATTACAAAATGCTTCCTTTTCTTCTAGGGGATGGACTCTAAATACCCAACAAAATTGTAATGCATATCCATCATCTAGCGCCACCACAATCAACACCATCCTTGAATTTTGGAAGAAACTTTGAAGACCCTGAGGAAGGAAGTATTGAACTTGGTGTCGGTCTACATAGTAATGGTGTATAGCGAACACGAATGGACTGCAATGGCTCGGTTCAATAACCC
The DNA here is from genome assembly GCA_023055425.1 of Linanthus parryae. Classification (NCBI taxonomy): domain Eukaryota; kingdom Viridiplantae; phylum Streptophyta; class Magnoliopsida; order Ericales; family Polemoniaceae; genus Linanthus; species Linanthus parryae. The sequence goes on from JALGPY010000051.1 coordinate 1,074,171, forward strand.
AAATTTGCAACCTAAATTCCAGGAAACTGGAGAAGAAAGAGCAGACATCCAATTAAAAATCAGCCAATTATGAAACTGATTCATCGACTCTATCAATCATCATAGTTTTATGGGAATAATGAAATCGCCAGCATATGAACCTATAAGGTCGAAAATAGGACTTGTTGAGTACAACTCAATGGTAGTATTTGCAGTTTCTCTCTTGTATAAACCGAAAATATGACTAAAGAGTGCCTCTCTGGCCTTGCATATTCTAACGTACTTTCACTCGGTGGGAAAGATACCAAATAAGGGAAGAGAAAGATATCATAGAAGGGGGGAGAAAGATATCAGAGAAGGGAAGAGAAAGAAGGGCATACAGGTCTCATTCTCATTATTGTGGGGGAACTGCGAAAACAAACCTATAATAAGATAGATGTAAAAAAACATTTGAACCCAGTGGTACAAATAAGAAATTAAGCTCTAAAAATTAATCGGATTTTAATAGATTTGCAAGCCATCTGTTGAGCTGGAAAATCCCCAATTCATAAAACATTGGATTGTAAGTTACATCAATGCTAACCTTTATGAACCCCTTCCTCTCTGAAACTAAGAGTACTGTCAAATACTGTCATCATAGCAATTTCTTCAAACACCCAAGACTTTGCATTAGTATACTGGAAATTCAGCACACGCTGATAAGTAAAGGGAAATACAGTCAAATAATCTAGTAACTCAGCTCATTGACAACGAAGCAAAATTCAGCTGGGAGAACCATTATTAATACAGAAAGGGATTTCCACTTTTGATGGTGTTAAATAAGTTATAAGATATAGCTGAAAGTTTCATGGCAATAACTATTCCTACTGTACCTTCATATTCAAGAAAAGGAACTAATTTTAAAATTCTGAAATACCAAATATTGAAAAAATCATTCATGTATGCCCTATTCTAATCCAACAGAAATTCAAAATCCCAAGCTTCAACATGTACAGAGTGCTCAAGAACAGAGTGCCACCGAAGGCATACCACCCTGCGAGGAGTTTGATTATCTTTCCCTTCTGCGTATAATGGTGCTTTTCCTTTACCCTTACATTGGGTTGCTTGAAAATAGCGCAGTGGTCAGTATAATTGAGATGAAAGACCAAGTGAGAATTATATATTGAATACACTTACCTCAGGAGCTTTTCTCTTGTTACTATTTTCGTGGACATCATGGATTACGACACCGATGTTTCGTTCTTTCAACACCATTGAAGCTTAGCTGCAAAAAAGTAGATGGAGCGATAGCAACAACCTGGTTAGTATTTACGTTCTGGACCAAGAGAAAGCAACGAAATTCCAGTGGTATGGTGTGTAGGGGAACCAAATAATACAATATCCATGACACAGACATGATTTCTTGAAACCAAAATACAAACCATTGTAGTTCTGGAGGTGGAAAATTGTTGGATGCAGTAACAGTAAAATTTGAAGGACAGTAAAATTTGAAGGAATTGATTGATGTGGCAAACATATATACTGGAGATGAGAAACAAACCATTCTCCGTTTGATACTCCATCAATCAATTTTGTTTGAGGTAGAGTCCAGAAGCAGTGTACTTGGCTCAAAATAATTCACCAAAAAGAAAGCCTTATGCTTAAGAGTAAATACACTTGTTTCATTCCCTGGCCAAAGGACATAATCCTGACAGCAGTATTACCATACCTCCTCGAGGCGACAACATGACTTACTCCCCCTGTAAAAAACTCTAATCCAGTTAAACCAAAGTTTGTCAGCTGGTTAATCCATTTTCTGGAGCCACCTGATCGCGTAATCGATTAACTATATACCCAACAAAAAGCAAGAATTTACATTAGACCGTGCAACATCTATGGATTTCAAACTAGCTAACAATCCTGGGAAACTAAAAGTCCTGATTACACACTATACCAAAACAACATTATGAAGGGTTATTCAAAAGGATATACTGTCAATTTGATTGGCAAGTATAGCCTTCAGATAAATTTCTGGATCAAAATTGATCAAAATTGAAACTTGAGCAAGTAATGATGATTGGCAAGTACAACCTTCAAATAAAGTTCTGGAAATCAGGATTAAACTGCTCAAATCGAAATCGGATGAAACACGATGCCCAAACTGAGATGAGAAAGAAAAGTAGTCTACCTCAAACACGATGCCCAGAGGCTCGATTCGCCCTTGGATCGACAAAGAGGGAGGCAGATGTACCTGGATTCGGAGACGAACCTGTAAGAAGAGGAAGAAGAGAAATCGTAAGAGAATCGCATAATTGCGGCATCAGAAGAGAAGTCCCAAAGAAGAAGACGAAGAAGAAGAAGAAGAAGGGAGACGTACCTGGATTTGGAGGCGAACCTGTAAGAAGAGGAAGAAGATAAATCGTAAGAGAATCGCAGAATCGCAGAATAGAAGACCCAAATAAGAAGACGAATAAGAAGAAGAAGAAGAGAATCGACACAGAGGGAGACGTACCTGGATTCCGAGTGCTGCGCTGACACCGCCGTGGGAGGTGGTAATCCCTAATCGGGAGGAGGATGAACGTGGGAGGTAACACATTTTTTTTTTGGTAAAAGGATGTAACACATTGTTGAGGAAGATTTGAGAAGATGTAATCGGACGATGAAAAATTTGAAGCGTAATTGAAGAGGTAACACATTGTTTTATTATTATACAGATATATATAGATTAATTTTTTATTCCCTTCTTATAAGTTGGGAGTGCGGGAAACACCAATTATTTACCCTCCAATTTTTTTGGCAGGAGTTGACAATTGGCTATGTCACTATGTAATTAGTTGTCAAACTTAAATAAATAGTCACAATCATTGACTAAATTTTTGGGTAGAATAAAATAAAAACCAAAAGGTCGACAAAAAAATGCATCGACAAACACAAATATTGTCGACTAATCGCACAACTAGCTACATAAAACCGTTTGTCGACAAAAAAACTGTCAACAAAGGTCATATTTGTTGTAGTGTGTGATCTTCTTGTTCTTCTTCCATCGTTCCTAGCTAGCACAAGGTGTTGGAAGATTCGGATTCTAACCTATGAGTGAACTAGCCATAGAGACGTGAATACTATTTCACGTGTGAAGTCATTAAAGGAGATCCAGAAGGTATTTTGACTAATCCCTTACTATTGTTATTAATTCTAGACTTGTGATCTTTGGAGGGTCTTGAACGGATTAATTATTGTTTATTCCGCTGCGTATCCGTTATCAAAACCCTACACTATGTCCGGATTGAACACGAGACATAACTGTCACACTCGTATATCCAATCCATACTTACTCGATCCTAGGAATAGGCTTACCTGTATAGATAACATCAATATCTCATATTGATTTATCTGAGTCTGGCCAGACATTCCATAAGCACTACCCCTCGAGTGGTCGTGGATATTTGTTCCCATTATGTGGGATGGACAAATCCTCTCTACGTCACTACCATCTCTTAGCTTGCTTCATATCATGTCCGATTACCGCCTTTATTACTACCCGGTTACGGTGTAGCGTTTTACGAGATCAAAACATGATATCACACAACTAGAGTATCTAGTGACTTCAAGTCTAAGGACTACAACTTCATTGTCACTACGCGTTGTACTTGTGACTTTCACATAATTCATATGTAGCCTTCTCGTGGTCGGTCAATCCAGTATGCCATTACTCCTACTGCATACCCATGTGTTAGACTTGATATCTCCATATCAATCTACCCACATACTCATCTCCATGTATAGTGATCGTTCTATTAATAAATATACTTGACTAAGGATATCTAAGATAAACAACAATTGTAATCTAAGGAATCCATTGTATAATATATCTCCACAAATAATAAATGAATGTACTAGCCAAAATATTTTTCATACTAAAATAATATCGCCTCTAGGGCATCTACTCCAACATATATCCATTTAGATGTATGGGGTCCATTAAGAACACCTTCAATTAGAGGTAAGCATTGGTTTGTTTCCTTCCAGACGTGTTTGGGTATACACCATGAAACACAAGGACGAGGTGATGAATCAAGTGCCTTCGTTCTGACAGTGGAGGTGAATACCGATATGATCCGTTTTTGAATCTTTGCCAACTAGAAGGAATCAAGCTACACATCACAATGAGGAAGACTCTGCTGCAAAAACGGGATAAGAGAACAAATGAACAAAATACTGCTAGAGAAGGTTCCTTGCATGCTATCTACAACAAAGTTGGGCAAGGAATTCTGGGGAGAAGTTGTCATATACACATGTCGTTTGATCAATAGACTGTCATCAAGTGGAATTGGGGGTAACACTCCATTAAAGGTATGGCCATCTAAACCTACTACTGTTTATGATATGTTACATATATTTGGATGTCCTGCTTATTATCATGTGACAGAAGATATACTTTTTTTTAGAGAACGGAAGATAAGATTGACTTGAGAGGTAAGGAAGCTTTGTTCCTTGTATTTGGTGGGAAGGGGTGAAAGTTTTCAAGGTATGGTGCCCAGAAAATAAGAAGGGGATATGGAGTAGGTATATCACTTTCAACGAGAAACAATTGCTGCAGAAGGAAAAGCGTAACCACAATGCTGATCACACTAAAAATGTGCTGAGGTGGAGCTACACGCCCACAAAATGGGGGGGGGGGGGTGTAATCCTTATTTCTACTGTCTCCCAATAATAATTTGCGTGAGTGCCCATCCGCCCTTTATAACCTCTAGGTACTATCCTCCGTGGCGAGTAAAACAAGAAAAAACTTAACTAGCTATGGGAACAAAAAACTACAGAGTATCATTGGGTTGGGCCATAAGAATTTCGTTAAGAATTTATGTTGTCGCACTTGAAGGGAAATTCCGTTGGGTATGAGGTAGACCTAAGCACAATAATAATAGAGGAATATTTTAGCGTTTACCTCTTCCTGGGTGGATGACAACAAATAATGATCTTAGTGTTGTTGTGCTCGTACTCACGTTCCTCGTGCTCCGAGCAAAATCTCTAGGACAAACACGATTATCTACGGCACATTCTGTCTTTGGATGAATGTAAGAGATAGAGGTTAGGGTTCCTAAAAGATAGAGGTTAGGACAAACATTGATTTAATCGGAGGCTTCTCTATTTATTGACAAACTTCTAGGTTACTGTGGCCTACCTCCTTAGGATTTGTGTTAGTTTACAAAGCAGCCAGCTGATCGCCTACATATAATTCAGTAACAGCACTTGTACAGTGCTACGAGATTTACAGTTAAAGTAGTTCCTTAGTGCGCTATTGTAAACCATAATGTATGTGTGCATGTGTATCTTTCATCATTGACACAATCACACAATGCCTAACTTTTTTCACTGAAGATAGGATGAGAGCCACAAGAAAATTTATTTATACAGACACACACAAACACCTCTGCATATCTACTTAAGCAGCTTAAAGGCTAAGAAAAGAGAGAAACAATTACTAGTACTACTTATCTTGAAACCCTAAAAAGAAATGGAAACAAAAATAGATGAGTGGATACAAACACCAACCAAAACATCGTTCATATATATAGCATAAAGCTCCTTCTTTCTATCTTCGTTCCTTATTCTCATTCTCGCTTTTCTTTCTCTCTCTTGCTTCACTCTCTATCTTCCTAACCTAAAGAACTCCATCAACTTTTGCAAAAGAGGAAGAGTAAACAAGAACCAACCATGGTGTTCTCCTCCACTGCATCTTATCCAGGTTCATCCAACTGGAACAATAATCGACAGGTGAGTGTTTGATTATATGCGTTTTTAGCTATTTTTTTTCGGGTGTTTTTTCTTTGCAAGGAAAGCAAAAGAAGAGTATTCTAAAGAAGAAAAAAGAAATATTCCATGCTCCTTTAATCTTTTGTTCTTTATCTTCTCAAGCATCTTTTGTCCATTTGAATATCCCAAAACATTTCTTTTGTATTCTTATTTCTTGTGTTTTTTGTTCTATAATTCTCACTGCAGCAACCAAATCTTGGGACTGGAGGTGGCCCTAGTGGGATCAACCCTCATCTTCCACCTCCACCACCACCGCCACCACCACCTCCTTTTCTGCCACCTCATGTGGGGGCAGCCAGCTCGATCCGGCCAGGTTCAATGGCCGATCGAGCGCGGATAGCCAACATACCCGTGCCAGAGCCTGGCCTAAAATGCCCCAGATGTGAATCTACAAACACAAAATTTTGCTACTTCAACAACTACAGCCTCTCGCAGCCTCGCCACTTTTGCAAGACCTGCCGGAGGTACTGGACTAAAGGAGGCTCTCTGAGGAGCGTTCCGGTGGGAGGTGGTTGCCGGAGGAACAAAAGGAGTAAAGGAGGAGGTGGCAGCAGCTCAAAATCACCTGCTGTGAGCGGCGATATTGTACAAGCTAGTGGTAGTCGTGCTCCAAGTTCATCCAGAACTACTACTAGTAGAACCACTAGTACTACTGGAGTATCAAGTATACTAGGCCTCCTTACACAACAATCGCCAATTCGCTTCATGGCTCCTTTGAGTGCTTCTCATCTAACTCATAATAATTATGGCTCTGGAGAAATCGGGTTAAATTACTACAGTGGGAACATTTCAGCTCCAATGATGGCAACAAGTGACGTGAACTACATGTCGATAGGCGATGGAGGTGGTGGCCTTGAGCAGTGGCGGCTTCAGACACCGCGAATCTCATCATTTGCTGGTCTTGATTTGCCAGGTGGGCTTTACCCATTTCAAGGGGGTGGCTTAGAGTCCTCAGGCTATGCAGGTGAAGGTGGCGGTCACGCCCGGGCCAAGGTTTCAGATTCGGATTTGAAGATGGAAGACAACAACAACAACAATCAGCTGCAGGAGCTGAATCTGTCTAGACAGTTGTTGGGCGTTCAAGGGAATGATCAATACTGGGCTAGTTCTACTAGTACCTCATGGAATGATCTCTCTGGATTCACTAGCACTGCCAATACTAGTCCCTTATACAAGTGAAGAATTCAAGTTTTAACTTAATTGTGTTAGTATAACAGTTTCCTGTTTTATAAAGGGGTAGTGTGGTGATTAGGGTTAGGGTTTCAGTCAATAAAGGTTGGGAACCCTAGATTAGGCCTGTCCAAGATATATAGATCGAAACCCTAGCTAGAACTATTAATGTAATGTTGGTATGTTACTGTTTTGGGGTATGCGGACGCATGAGGAACATCGGGTGATGTATCCTGCATAGGTAACATTTCATCTACCATCCTCTTTTTTCGGTAATGTAGTTACGACTACGCCATTAGAGGACTGCGGATGTTTGTCAGATTTATATCCTTGTGGTTCTAATAAGTATCATTATGGTTAACTAGTCGTTAGCTATTAACTTTTTTTATTTAGTTGCTCTGATTATTTATTTAATAGTTAATTAATGATCAGATTTTCTTGTCGTTCTTTCCCGGCCCATAGAGTCGAACCGTCTATGTTAAGTTTATTATTTTTCTACTACAACAAGTTGTGGAGACCGATAGCTTCTCGAACACGAAGGGGAACAGGTAAAACACGAAACTAAACTTCATATTTTTTATTGATCCCTAAACTGTGCGAATACAACTTGTCTAAATAGAAAAATACTAAAGTTTTTATTGTCGTGTTTCCGTGTGTGTTCGTGTGGAGACCGATAGCTTCTCAAACACGAAGGGGAACGCGTAAAACAGAAACTAAACTTCATATTTTTTATTGATCCCTAAACTGTGCGAATACAACTTGTCTTAATAGAAAAATACTAATAATCTAGACGGTTCGACTCTGCTGTCCGAGAAAGAACCGACAAAAAAATCCAGTCATTAATTTACTATTAAATAAATAATAAGTGCAACTAAATAAATAAATACTAATTAATTAATTAATTAAATGTTACTAGCTAAAGACTAATTAATTATAATGATACGGTTGACCCGTATTAGACTATTGCATAAAAAATTAATAAAAAACAAAGCAAATGTCGATCTAGAATGGATGTGTAAAAATTTGAGTACAATGTCGAAATATAATTTTAGCATGTAACGAAAACTGTTGGATGAAATTATGAAAGGATCGATAACATATTCATTATTCAGCATGCTGAGCACTTATAATTTTAGTTCTTTTCTGAAAGTTTCGGTAGCAATTTGCTAGTGTTTATGTTTTGCTTGTGTAAAGCTTTATAAATTGAAATAAGGCGACCGTTAAAAATGTTAAGGCATACCACTCGTTTCTTCTCCTTAGTCCCCTTTCTATTTTGGTACGTTTTTTTTCTTTCTTCCCCTTTTCTCATTTGAAAAGTTTAATGATGACCAATTACATATTTACCCTCACAATTATTACCCCACCTTTCATTTCAATATACCCCACCTACTCATTTTTTTCTCTCAAAAGAAAACCCTACCCATTTTTTTCCTCCCCACCACACTTTTTAGAGAGAGAGAGAGACGGATAGAGCAAGAGAGAGAAATAGAGAGAGAGGAAGAAGAAGGGAGTGAGGGAGGAAGAGGGAGACCAGATCGCCAAAAGGAGAGGGGAGGAGACTATGGAGATGGGCGCCGATTACACAAACCCGATCTTTGATTTGGCGAGGGCTTAAATTTCTGGCGGACGACGACGGCGGCGGACGAGTGTTGACAGGGAAGAGAAGAATAAGGGAAGGAGATGGAAGATCTCGACGGCGGTAACACACCACCGACGATCTCGACGGCATCTCGACGGTGTTGTGGACGACCGGGTCTCTGCTCTCCAGGCGGTAGCTGAGTCTTCTCCAGCGAGGCGGCATGGGAAGGCGTCTGTGGGTCTCTGCTTTCCGGGTATGTGAGATACCAGTGCGGCGAATCGATCTATTCTTCTTCCTCTTCTTCTTTTCCTCTTCTTCTTCCTCTGACTATTTCTCCGATTTATAAGTTTATTATTTGATCTGTGTAATTTTAGTAACGATTTGATACTGGTATGGTCAAAATAATCACAAATCAATACTCTTGATTGTGTAAATACATTCTTGGATCTGTTAGTTTATGTTGTTGTTGGTGGTTGTAGACTGGTGGTGGTGGAGGTCTGGTGGTGGTGGTGGTGGTTGACTCGTAGTGGTGGAGCACTGGCGATGATGGTGGTTGACTGGTGGTGCACTGGCGGTGGTGGAAGTGTAATACCCCGATATTTTAGGGGGTATTTTAGGGAGTTTAACGAATTTTTCGGGCCCTTATTTGAAACTACAAAAGTTGTTTTCATGCACTAAAAGTTGTTTTTCATTATTATTATTATTATTATTATTATTATTGTTAATATTATTATTATTATTTATATTTTTATCAAAAGTTTTCTTTTATATTTTTTTTTAAGATGTAATTTTTTTTATATAGTTAGTTGGGTGTAAATTAGTGGGTGAAGTGTGGTGGGTCGTGTAACGTTGTAGCGTGACCAAAACATATCTTTTTAATAACTTTTACGTAACCAACCACCGCGTCACACCGTGTGCCCGCAACATCATAACTTTTCTCCCTTCATCTTCTCCATCCACATTGATGTACAGGGGATGTTCTTCCCCAATTTCCGGCGACCACCACGGCAAGGTCACAATTCGACCTTCTCTCTTTCCGTTTTCGTCACAATTCGCCAACCAAGTCAAAGATTCAAATCCTTTCATCAATTTCGTCAATTTATCATTCCAATTTGGACCCGGAAATCTCTCCCGTCGAACCTTCAATTTCCGATCGGGTTTCCAAACCCAGCTCTCTCTCTCTCGCCCCTGTCTCTCTCTCTCTCTCGCCATCTTCCTCTCTCACCCTCTGTCTCTCTCTCTCGCTGTCCCTCTCTCTCGCCCTCCCTCTATGTTCTCTGTCGACCGCCGAGCAAAGGCCCAGGCCGAAGCCCAGAACCGCCCGACGCCGCCGCCCTCTGCGCCGTCGCCCCTCTGCGTCGCCGAACCACCCGGCGTCGTCGTCCCCTGCTTCGCCCGCCATCACCACCACCGTTCGCTTCTCTGTCCCAGCGAACCCCAAGCAGCGGCAGGAACCCATCACCGCCGCCGCCACTTTCCCCTTCGTTGCTTTCAATCGGTAAACCCCAAATATCGTTTAAGTTCCAATTTCAACCTTTGCTATCATCAATTTTACTTGAAGTCATATAGTTGTGGTGAGATTTGTGGGAGAACAAATGCACCAGTGGAGTTTTTGTTTGAGAGAAAAACTGGGTTTGTTTGAGAAGAAATTGGACTGGGTTTGTTTGGGTGTTAATCAGGGGGTTTGAAAGTGTCGTTTTTACAAAAAATGGGGGTAGGCTTTTGTATGAAGTGAAACTGTTTAGGGGGCTGATTGTATATCAACTAATTGTAATTTAAGTTATTCTTTATCATAATATAAATTAGTATTTCTTATTTGTATATATATTTTTATCAATTGTAAGTTAATTATCCTTTTCAAAAAAAATAAATATGCAACTTTATAATCAAATTAAAATAGTATTTTATAAGTGTATATTATTTATACTATATTTTCTTAAACAACTAAATAATCATGTTTTCGATTTATCGCAAAATAAATTATTTTCACTTATAACATGGTTTTCGCTAATATAACTTTATAATAAAAATAGTTAAGCTTTAGCTTTAGTTTAAGCTCCCATTTTCATTTATCTAAACTTTAAAATTTATATAGCTATCTTTGTGTATATAATTTCACCTTAGTAATTTAAATAAATATTCTAGAACATCTAATAAAGTTTTCTTTACCTCAAATATTACTTTTATAATTATAAGTCACTATTTTTCTTATTTTAATTTATATTCTAAACGTAAAATTATAGCTAGTGTAATATATTTGTTTGGGGAATTAATTGGGGATTTCACTTGCATTTCATATAGGACAATTTAATTGCAATTTGTTGTGTGATGTATATGTGTTAATATAGGATTATGTGATTATTGTAGATACCGAGTTCGTAGGAGGCGAGTTCATCGAGGACCCCTACTACTAGTTCAGTGCTAGCTTGTGTGTGTGAAGTTCTCACCTCATTCTAGGTAAGTTTATGCGCACAATACTTTAACTATCAAAATGTTTTCTTGGCGTGTGTACTCGTGTTTCAAACAACGGTTTAAAGTCTTGAAATTTTGAGAATCTCTATTGCAAATATTCTTTTGAAAGATATGTGGTTACTTCTGAATTTCGAACCGATGTTTCTAAAACGCTCCTGTGGAATATAAATGAACGATAAATGAAATGGGGCGATGTACAGAGGATGTGTGTGAAGGCTATGGCCGGAGGCGCACGTGAGACGACCTCCTAGGGTTTCATACCCTACCCTATACGGGTTTATAAAATTGTGAAAGCTATAGAGTACTACCTATGCATGTGTGGGTCACAACTGTATAGGGGTGTCGACACTTAAGGTCCTTTAGCTGTGTGATGGGCGGGGTAGTGTCGGGCTACCTACAAACGCCCTGGGTGAATTGGGATGGACTGTGATATCCCAAGAGGTACCTGTGTGATGATATTATTGCATCGTGACCTCTCTGTGGGCAATCGTTACCCGCTGGGCTCTAATACGCCTCAGCTCAACTAATAAGTTAAAATGTTAAATCTCTTCAGTTACATTCTTTTCATTCTTTCAGCCAAAACTCTGTTTTACATATTGTGGTATATTTCTTACTCAGTTTTCACTGACAAATGTTTTTCTGCGTCGGCTTTTGCCATTTGAAAACCCGCAGGTTATGAATAAAGGTGGGGGAACTTGCGCACGTAGCTGAAGGCGAATAAGAAGCTAGGAATCACCTAGTTAAATTGTTAACTTTTAGTTGAACTTTGAGAATTCAAACTTTGTCATCGTTGTTTCCTTTTTAAAACTTTGTAAGGAGGGTTTCTCCTTTACTTTTATGTTAATAAAGCACTCTTGGATATCGTTAAGTTGTACTAGCAAGGAACCGTAGGTTCCGGGTTGTTTCAGTTGGTATCAGAGCCGACGGTTCCAACACTAGTACGACTTCTCGATTTCCATTAAATAAAGATTCAAAATAACTGGAAGCTTTTCAAAAATTTAAAACGGATATAGGATAACTAAAACCGGAGATAAAATTTGAACAAGCCGGGGTTGTGGGATAGTACAATAGGGTTCCTTGTTATTTGTGATTCCTTTGCTACTTGGATGTGAAATTTGTTATGTGCTACATGTATACCTCAATGTGTGTCATTACTGGATAATTGTTCTACGCATGTGATTTCTTGATTACTTAGATTATTTGAAATTAGTTCCGTTGAGATTATGAGTGTATACGCGGTCTAGTACACTTCCGAGACTCCTTTTCTCTTCTTTCTGAACATAGACTTGGACGAGGACCAAGGATATGGGCAAGACCAAGTTGAAAACCAAGATGAGGACGCATAGGAGGAGCTTATAGATTGGGATGCCGATATGGATGAGATCGATGAGATTGACGAGAAGGAACATGAAGGAAACAATGAGGCGGAAGAGATTAGATCGACACTGCTGATAGCGAGCTCATGCTCCCCACTGATGACGGAGAGTAGTTCACACCCATCCCACCCTTAGGATTGTCATCTACTGCATTTCTTTTATCACGAGAGCGAACGTTTAGCTTACTTTAGGAGTTACTATTTACTTTATAGAATTGAGTAGCTCCTTACCATTTAAATGTTTATGTGGATTATTTGATGGATGGGTAAATGTATGCTTAATTATTGAAACTTATAGGCTGCATGTATGTGAACTAGAAGTATAATTCTTTTCGACCTATATTAAGTAAGGTTATATATTTAAACAAAGGTACAATGCAATATTATACCAGGAGACGTGCAAGAGAAGTAGGAACAATGAACCAGGGAGGTCAGCAAACCCATGGCGGCCAAGTTCCACCTGTGGACCCCATTGAATTTCAGGAGATGCGTCAGGCAACTCTAGCTCTCACCCAAATTCTACAGAATACCCACAATGGAGGGGGAAATGTTATGAGTAGGGTAGCTGAACTCCGCCCTGACTTCTTTTATGGGACGGATGACCCCACCACCTTGGAAAACTGGATTAGGGACTTTGGAAAAGTCCTAGTATCTGCGCGCTGCCCTGAAGATCAGCGTGTCGAAGTAGCCCTCTACTACTTCAAGAAGGAGGCTGACAACTGGTGGTCAGCCAAGGGAGAAGAACTTCTCGCCCAGCAGGGGTTTGGCTGGGAACAGCTGAAAGCAGCGCTACGAGAACGTTTCTATCCTGAACATGTCAAGGATAGGAAGTTCAAGGAATTCATGAACTTGAAACAGGGAAGTGACAACCCTTATGATTATCATCAGAAATACATGGAGTTGATGAGGTTTGGAAGGGAACTGGTGCCGACTGAGGCAAAGAAGATCAAGAGGTTTATAGGAGGTTTAAACTTCCAACTCCGAATGGCCTTGATTGCGACCCGATTTGACACACTTATGGACGCTTATGGGGAAGCTCAGGACGCCCAGAATTTGATTGATGAGAATAATGAAGAAACTAAGAAGAGGAAGTCTGAGGCACTGGCAGGGACAGGTTTCCAGAATCGTGGTTCGGGAAACAATAGCGGAGATAAAAGGTTTCGTCCCAACCCAGCCCCCACCAATCAATTTGGAAACCAAGGCCAGGTACGAATCTACAACTGCAAGCAATGCGGCATGAACCATCCAGGAGTGGACTGTCGGGGGAACAAAGTTAACTGCCTCAATTGTGGTAAGCTAGGCCATCGAAGGTTTGAATGTCGTTCAAGGCCCTCAGGGAACAACAACGGTGGAAGCTTCAACAACAACAACTTCAATAACTTCGGGAATAACAATGGTGGAGGATATGGAGGAAACAATGTGAACCGCCAAGGGGGAAATGGAGGATACAATCGTGGAGGAAACAACTACGGAGGGAATAACAGCGGTTATAATCAGGGAGGCAATAACAACCGTGGAAATCAGTATGGGGGAAACAACAACAATGCTGGCAACAGAAACAACAATGGAGGAGGCTATAACCGAGGTAACAACTGGCAGGGAGGAAATGGTTACAACAACCGACCCCAAGGAAACAACAATGCTACTTCAGCAACCACAGTAGCAGGCGCACCTGCATCCGCAGCCACAGCACGCAGCGCAGCGGGAACTATCAATGTGATGAATCAGACTCAGGCAGCACAGGCCAACGTGGTGACTGGTACATTCCTAATCCATTCTACCCCTGATTTTGTGTTATTTGATTCTGGAGCCACATTTTCTTTCATATCATCTACTTTTGCTAAGAAGTTAGACTTACCAAATCCTACCCCAATATCTATCTCAATCTCTACCCCTACTGGAGAAGTCACACCCTGCAATACCATGTACCCTGGAGTCAACCTAGAAATCTTAGGAGCCAAGCTACCTTCTGACCTGATTCCTTTTGATCTCGGCAACCTAGACGTCATCTTAGGTATGGATTGGCTTAGCAAATACAAAGCAACAATAGAGTGTGCCACCCAAAAGGTCAGGTTTCGTGGACCAAAAGGCGAGCGCCTATCCTATAGGGGTATAACTAGAGAACCCAAAATCCAAATCGTGTCAGCCTTAACCATCCTCTCCGATGTGAAGAAAGGGCATAGGGCATACCTCTTTACGATCCATGATCAGGAGAAAGAAGGGGAGAAATTAGAGGATATCCCAATTGTGAATGAATTCCCAGATGTCTTTCCAGAAGACCTTTCAGGAATGCCACCTAAGAGAGCCGTGGACTTTGCGATAGACTTAGTACCAGGTACTGGACCAATCTCGAAGGCACCATATAGGATGGCACCAGCCGAGTTAAAGGAGCTTCAAGAGCAACTGAAGGAGTTAATGGACAAGGGTTTCATTAGACCTAGTGTTTCACCATGGGGAGCACCTGTTTTGTTCGTGAAGAAGAAGGATGGTAGCCTAAGACTTTGCATTGACTACCGTGAATTGAATGGAGTAACCGTTAAGAATAAGTACCCAATTCCAAGGATTGATGACTTATTCGACCAGCTACAAGGAGCCGATACCTTTTCGAAGATCGATTTAAGGTCTGGATATCATCAGCTTAGGATAGCTGAAAAGGATATTCCTAAAACGGCATTTCGAACTCGCTATGGCCACTACGAGTTTACGGTAATGCCATTCGGTCTCACTAATGCTCCAGCAGCATTCATGGAGTTGATGAACCGCGTTCTCCAGAAGTACCTAGATAAGTTTGTTGTCGTTTTCATCGATGACATCCTAATCTACTCGAAAGGGAAGGAAGAACATGCACAGCATTTGAGAGAGGTGTTAGAAACCCTCAGGGAAGAGAAGTTGTATGGGAAGTTGTCAAAGTGCGAGTTTTGGTTGGATAGAGTGCCTTTCCTAGGGCATATTATATCCAAAGAAGGTGTTTCTGTTGACCCCGGAAAGATATCGGCTGTAAAGGACTGGCCCACACCAAAGAGCGTAACGGAGATAAGAAGCTTCCTAGGATTGGCGGGTTACTATCGACGATTCGTGAAGGATTTCTCCAAGATCGCGAAACCCATGACAACGTTAATGAAGAAGACAAGCAAGTACGTATGGGACAAGATTTGTGAGGAAGCATTCCAAACCCTAAAGGATAGGTTAACGTCGGCACCTGTGTTAACGTTACCTACTGAAGGAGGAGAATTTGAAGTCTACAGTGATGCGTCTAAGCACGGGTTAGGATGTGTTTTGATGCAAGATGGTAAAGTGATTGCGTATGCTTCAAGACAACTAAAGCCCTACGAGGAGAATTACCCCACTCACGATTTGGAGTTGGCGGCCATAGTGTTTGCATTAAAGATATGGAGGCATTATCTTTACGGTACGACGTGCAAGATCTTTACCGATCACAAGAGCCTAAAGTACATATTCACTCAAAAGGAGCTGAATATGCGACAAAGAAGGTGGCTAGAATTGGTGAAAGATTATGATATCAAGATCCAATACCACGAAGGGAAAGCCAACGTAGTAGCGGATGCATTGAGCCGAAAGACGGAGCATACGATAAATGCAATGTGGGTTTTACCACCTAAGCTTTGCGAAGAGTTTCGAAGACTGGAGATTGAAGTCTGCACGAAGGGAACAACGAATATGCTATGTAATTTGACGATAGTACCGGACATCTTCGAAGAAATAAAGGAAGCACAGAAAGAAGATGCATTCCTACAAAAGATCAAGGAGAAGATCAACAAAGGCGAGGCACTTGATTTCAAAGTGGAGGAAGACGGAAGCGTGAAATTCAAGGGAAGATGTGTGTACCAATAAAATGCGCGGAGGTAAAGGAGAAGATTATGAGGGAAGCTCATAACACACCTTATTTGGTACATCCAGGAGGAGACAAGTTGTACAAGGATTTGAAGAAGAACTTCTGGTGGAAAGGTATGAAGAAGGAAGTAGCTGATTTCGTATCTCGATGTTTGACGTGTCAAAAGGTTAAGTTCGAGCACAAGAGACCAGGTGGGATGTTACAACCATTGGAGATACCAGTATGGAAATGGGATTCTATCTCAATGGATTTTGTTACGGCCTTACCTGTTTCGACTAATGGGTTGAACCAGATTTGGGTGGTAGTCGATCGACTGACAAAGACTGCAAGATTCATTCCCATGAAGGACACGTGGGACATGGAAAAGAGAGCGGATGCATACATCAAGAATGTAGTAAGACTACACGGAGTACCTAGCTCGATTATTTCTGATAGGGATCCAAACTTCTTATCACACTTCTGGAAGGAGCTACAAAAAGCCATGGGTACCGAGCTAAGGTTCAGCACAGCGTTTCACCCAGCTACGGATGGCCAGACCGAAAGAACGATTCAAACGTTAGAAGACATGCTACGAGCTTGCATTTTAGACTTTGGAGGTTCATGGGTGGACAAGTTACGACTTATCGAATTCTCGTACAACAACAGCTACCATGCTAGTATAGGGATGGCACCCTACGAAGCACTGTATGGGAGGAAGTGCAGGACACCACTGTGTTGGAGTGACATCAGCGAGACTATCATTCTTGGACCACAAATGATCGAGGACTCGACAAACCAGATTCGAATGATTCAGCAAAGGATGAAGGCGGCCCAGGATCGACAAAAGTCTTACGCGGATTTGAAGAGAAGGCCATTGGAATTCAAAGTTGGTGACAAAGTGTTCTTAAGGGTTTCACCTACAAAGGGGGTTATGCGTTTCAATCAGAAAGGAAAATTAAGCCCCAAGTTCATTGGACCCTACGAAGTACTTGATCGTATAGGAGAGGTAGCCTATCGCCTGAATCTTCCTAACAGCCTAGGTAGAGTCCATAACGTCTTTCATGTGTCACAACTCAAAGCTTATGTACCCGACCCGAGTCATATCATTGATCCCGAGCCTGTTGAACTCGATCCCTCTCTTACCTTTGAACAACAACCAATCAAAATCCTTGATACAAAGACCAGGAACACCCGTACCAAGTCCACCACGCTGGTCAAGGTTCTTTGGTCAAACCACCAAACGGAAGAGGAAACTTGGGATGCCGAGGCAGACATGAGGAAACGTTACCCACACCTCTTCGACCAGGTATGAGCCGAGTGACGGGGACGTCACTCGTTTTAAGGGAGATGTGATTTAACAACCGTATATTTTATTTACCCGTCTTGTCTTGTTATTATGTGCACATTAGAACTGCATACCACATACTTGCATTGGGAGATTCGATTTACTTTAAGCTTCGGGGACGAAGCTTTGTTTTAAGGGAGATGTGATGTAATACCCCGATATTTTAGGGGGTATTTTAGGGAGTTTAACGAATTTTTCGGGCCCTTATTTGAAACTACAAAAGTTGTTTTCATGCACTAAAAGTTGTTTTTCATTATTATTATTATTATTATTATTATTATTGTTAATATTATTATTATTATTTATATTTTTATCAAAAGTTTTCTTTTATATTTTTTTTAAGATGTAATTTTTTTTATATAGTTAGTTGGGTGTAAATTAGTGGGTGAAGTGTGGTGGGTCGTGTAACGTTGTAGCGTGACCAAAACATATCTTTTTAATAACTTTTACGTAACCAACCACCGCGTCACACCGTGTGCCCGCAACATCATAACTTTTCTCCCTTCATCTTCTCCATCCACATTGATGTACAGGGGATGTTCTTCCCCAATTTCCGGCGACCACCACGGCAAGGTCACAATTCGACCTTCTCTCTTTCCGTTTTCGTCACAATTCGCCAACCAAGTCAAAGATTCAAATCCTTTCATCAATTTCGTCAATTTATCATTCCAATTTGGACCCGGAAATCTCTCCCGTCGAACCTTCAATTTCCGATCGGGTTTCCAAACCCAGCTCTCTCTCTCTCGCCCCTGTCTCTCTCTCTCTCGCCATCTTCCTCTCTCACCCTCTGTCTCTCTCTCTCTCGCTGTCCCTCTCTCTCGCCCTCCCTCTCTGTTCTCTGTTGACCGCCGAGCAAAGGCCCAGGCCGAAGCCCAGAACCGCCCGACGCCGCCGCCCTCTGCGCCGTCGCCCCTCTGCGTCGCCGAACCACCCGGCGTCGTCGTCCCCTGCTTCGCCCGCCATCACCACCACCGTTCGCTTCTCTGTCCCGGCGAACCCCAAGCAGCGGCAGGAACCCATCACCGCCGCCGCCACTTTCCCCTTCGTTGCTTTCAATCGGTAAACCCCAAATATCGTTTAAGTTCCAATTTCAACCTTTGCTATCATCAATTTTACTTGAAGTCATATAGTTGTGGTGAGATTTGTGGGAGAACAAATGCACCAGTGGAGTTTTTGTTTGAGAGAAAAACTGGGTTTGTTTGAGAAGAAATTGGACTGGGTTTGTTTGGGTGTGAATCAGGGGGTTTGAAAGTGTCGTTTTTACAAAAAATGGGGGTAGGCTTTTGTATGAAGTGAAACTGTTTAGGGGGCTGATTGTATATCAACTAATTGTAATTTAAGTTATTCTTTATCATAATATAAATTAGTATTTCTTATTTGTATATATATTTTTATCAATTTTAAGTTAATTATCCTTTTCAAAAAAAATAAATATGCAACTTTATAATCAAATTAAAATAGTATTTTATAAGTGTATATTATTTATACTATATTTTCTTAAACAACTAAATAATCATGTTTTTGATTTATCGCAAAATAAATTATTTTCACTTATAACATGGTTTTCGCTAATATAACTTTATAATAAAAATAATTAAGCTTTAGCTTTAGTTTAAGCTCCCATTTTCATTTATCTAAACTTTAAAATTTATATAGCTATCTTTGTGTATATAATTTCACCTTAGTAATTTAAATAAATATTCTAGAACATCTAATAAAGTTTTCTTTACCTCAAATATTACTTTTATAATTATAAGTCACTATTTTTCTTATTTTAATTTATATTCTAAACGTAAAATTATAGCTAGTGTAATATATTTTGTTTGGGGAATTAATTGGGGATTTCACTTGCATTTCATATAGGACAATTTAATTGCAATTTGTTGTGTGATGTATATGTGTTAATATAGGATTATGTGATTATTGTAGATACCGAGTTCGTAGGAGGCGAGTTCATCGAGGACCCCTACTACTAGTTCAGTGCTAGCTTGTGTGTGTGAAGTTCTCACCTCATTCCAGGTAAGTTTATGCGCACAATACTTTAACTATCAAAATGTTTTCTTGGCGTGTGTACTCGTGTTTCAAACAACGGTTTAAAGTCTTGAAATTTTGAGAATCTCTATTGCAAATATTCTTTTGAAAGATATGTGGTTACTTCTGAATTTCGAACCGATGTTTCTAAAACGCTCCTGTGGAATATAAATGAACGATAAATGAAATGGGGCGATGTACAGAGGATGTGTGTGAAGGCTATGGCCGGAGGCGCACGTGAGACGACCTCCTAGGGTTTCATACCCTACCCTATACGGGTTTATAAAATTGTGAAAGCTATAGAGTACTACCTATGCATGTGTGGGTCACAACTGTATAGGGGTGTCGACACTTAAGGTCCTTTAGCTGTGTGATGGGCGGGGTAGTGTCGGGCTACCTACAAACGCCCTGGGTGAATTGGGATGGACTGTGATATCCCAAGAGGTACCTGTGTGATGATATTATTGCATCGTGACCTCTCTGTGGGCAATCGTTACCCGCTGGGCTCTAATACGCCTCAGCTCAACTAATAAGTTAAAATGTTAAATCTCTTCAGTTACATTCTTTTCATTCTTTCAGCCAAAACTCTGTTTTACATATTGTGGTATATTTCTTACTCAGTTTTCACTGACAAATGTTTTTCTGCGTCGGCTTTTGCCATTTGAAAACCCGCAGGTTATGAATAAAGGTGGGGGAACTTGCGCACGTAGCTGAAGGCGAATAAGAAGCTAGGAATCACCTAGTTAAATTGTTAACTTTTAGTTGAACTTTGAGAATTCAAACTTTGTCATCGTTGTTTCCTTTTTAAAACTTTGTAAGGAGGGTTTCTCCTTTACTTTTATGTTAATAAAGCACTCTTGGATATCGTTAAGTTGTACTAGCAAGGAACGTAGGTTCCGGGTTGTTTCAGGAAGACTGGTGGTTGTGTTGGTGGTTTGTTGTTTTTTACAAATCAGAGTCTAGGTAGAGGGAGAAGAGGATATGAGAGGACTATAGAAAAATGGTAAGGGAAAAATAGTAAATGACACAATTTTCTTAATATAATTTAAAGAGAAGAAACAGAGTGGTAATTTGTCTTCATATATTTATTTTTATCATCCATCTTCTGATAGAGTACTTGTGAATCAACCGAGAAGTTAGTTACTTTAACTGCTTTCGAATATTTAAGGAAATATTCATTGACAGAGAGAGTGAGAGAATTTCTATGATGATTGGGTTACGAGTAATGCTATATGTCACAAACAAATCATCCCAAATACATTCCAAAAGACACCAAAAGTGACAAGAACATCAAAAGACACCAAAAGTGCTGAATTCATGGAACTGAAAAACAACAAAAGAGTCGAATCAATTCAAATCGAGTTCACATGGAGTTAATTTTTCTTGGTCGTAACTCCGAAGAGATTACAGTATGCGTGAGTTTGGTACGACTTATTTTCAATTTTTAATTCACTTTGACTTTTAATCTGTTTTGAACTTTTCTGAAAGGTTTAGTATGACTTTTTCTGTATTAACTTTTGGATTTTGACTTTTGGCATTGTAGTGTAAAACTGAATTCTCAAAAACGTTGGGTTTCATGAACTTTCTTTGGATTTTGTTTTTCTTAAACAGCAAAAATGACTAATTCACCTGTACTTATTTTGTATTAACATACGACGACAACTAATTTCACATATCATAACTAGTAAAAATAAAAAATAAAAATGTATAATTTTTCACCAACAAACAAAAGTGTTGCATCGCTAAATTTTTAACATGAAACTCTTTTTTTTACCAAACACATTCATCGTTTTTCATCAACTTCTTTGACACGAATTTTTTTTACAACAACTAAAAAGTCGACTTAAAAGTTTAAAAAGTCATATCAAACCCACCATATATCAGGCAAAAGCTTTCTAAGATAGGAAAAAAATCAATAGAATGAAATTTTTGTCAGTCGAGTCTTACATCCGTCTTTGGTACTGCTTGTACTACCTATGTTTCTTCTCTTTAAGCTTACTTCAAGTTTTGACACAATTCATTGGGTCATTTTGACCCGGTGATTTTGTTAGCAAAACGATACACGAATTTGATAATTTTTGCATGATCTTGTAGAGTAAACTTAACTCTAAGATATTATGAAAAAATTGTCAAAAAATTTTGTTTTGTTATCCAAACCACCGAGTCAAAATGACCCAGTTTCGGATCAAAATGTCAACCGCCATTGAAAGAGAAGAAACAGAGATAGAAAAGAAGGAGCTCAACTTTGTAACCGGTGGAACGATTATATAACTTATGCTATACATGGTCCAAGCTAGTACATGTAGCTTCATCTAATCTCATCGACATACACTGTGTTCTATGCTCTCCTCTCTCTCATCAGCCCCCGGATACTAAATATTATATACTAGCGAGAGAAACTAAGAGTTAAATTCGATAACCAAACGCATTTACTAAAGATCTTGAAAAAATTAAACTGAAAAAGATATATCTCAATAGTGTTTTTGACATAAGTGAACTCACTGCAAACAAGTGGAACGGGTCTGATAAGGGGTTACTTATCCACCACTAGAGCATGTTTGTTTTTTATGTGGTGTTTGGTAGGAGATGTTATATTTTGAGATACACTAATCCACACAACCTATTGTTATATAGATTAATGATCATGAAGTGACACTTTCTATAAATTTATTTTTCTACTAAATTTGATGTGAATATTAACACATAATAATCCTGAGGAATACTTTCATATCCTCGAGGGCTACATTGGTCATTCATTTTGTGTTAAAAGGACCCTCTTTAGAAACTTAAATAATAAGAAATATGATAACTAAACGTTACAAATTTAGAATTAATGGGATTAACAAAAAGAGCTACTGTCAAGTAGAGATATGAATTATTTTTTGGAAATGAGGGGGTAGTCATTTGCAACATATCTTCCTCTCCTCGCAATGTATCTGTTATTATCATGTACGTACGAGTGGGGAAAGGATATTGAGTGGGGGTAATTTTAGCTGATAAGACGTGCACAACTTTATATGTCTTGTGCGTATGTAAACCACACTTCCATTTCCTCCCTATTTCGATGAGAAGTGTCTGATAGCCTCTAACTATAACTAATGTCCACACAAAAAAAAATGAACAATTCTTTCAAAAAGAGAATTATCATACTTATTTGTGTGATTTGTTTGGTAATGAACTCACAAAAACATGATTTGAAGCAAGTGATTACTCCCCCGACCAAAATGTTTCTAGTTGTAGTTATATGGACCGAAAAAGGTGAAAGGGAATCCTTATATCTTGTTTTATGCCGTCATCGTGTTCCCCATCAGCTCTTAATCATATATATCTAGATTAGCTCCCCACAGCTTTCATCAGGGCCACATTCGATTGCTTCCTCTAATAAGGGTGTGGTCAAAAAGCGCACATACCACAACGTTTTACTCTACGTTGAATGTTCGTACACTTTGATACCACCATTTATTTATAGATTTGGGCGTGGGATACTACT
Organism: Linanthus parryae; assembly: GCA_023055425.1. Taxonomy (NCBI): domain Eukaryota; kingdom Viridiplantae; phylum Streptophyta; class Magnoliopsida; order Ericales; family Polemoniaceae; genus Linanthus; species Linanthus parryae. Next base: position 1,097,234 of record JALGPY010000051.1, read on the forward strand.
GCATGGATACAATTTGTAATTTTTGAAAGGTTGAGATGGTAGAAGAAGAATCCAATGGTGGAACCTTTTCATTGAATCATTAAAGAGCCATGAATCTGATCATGCAAAAGCTACGTGATGATAGTTTGTGTTTGGGACCACTAATACTATTCCTTTGCTTTCCTGTCCTAAGAGAATTTACCAATAACTTACCATGCAAGTTAAAGTTGAAGTACTCAGACTTTTACCGATAAACCTTGCATGCCAAATATTTAGAACACTTTTGAGTTGACTCGTACATATTCTTTTGTATCCAACTGTAAATTTGTGTATTCAAAATATTAGTTTATACTTTATAGAGAATCTCAGATCATCAAAACTAATCTCATTGCAACTTCCATTCCTAAAAGCTAAAGCTATCTTATGGCATCCCCTTTTGCAAATTACCAAATTTGCTATTTATAGCAAGCGCTAGTCATAGAAGGTAACAATTGTATATAGGACACAAAGATGAATTTGAGGACCCATACATGACCTTAGCTCAAAAGTTAGCGTAATGGATGATGATCTCGGTCCATACAACAAATTAACATTGAAAGTGTCCATCACCAGCCATACAAAGGCAATGCCTTCATCCCTACGTTATCCCTAATGCGATCATCCAATCTGAAGAGTCTACCTTCAATTGAACATTCACCAATATTGCTTGTTTCAATTGGCTCGATAAGCATGCCGGGATGAGTTAACTATTAGTATTCTCCATTATCTAGCATCAAAAAATTTCCTTAGAGTCGGGTCGAGTTTCAAGTTCGTATTATCTAGTAATTTTTCATTAAAATTTTCTTTCCAGTCGAGTAGAAAGGACATTGTACGTAGCTCTGGTTAGATTCTGTGAAGAATTTCTGTTCATCAAGACTAATATTACATTAAAAAAAACATAGTGATGAAAAATCGTTGTCTTTTTGAAGGGGATGAAACCTTTGTTTAAAAATACTTGGCCTGGTTTCCCCGTTAAGTAATAAACCATTTAAACGAATGTAATCAAATTATTAGGTAACACGTGATAGTATGTATTGAGAAGTCAGATATCAAATTATCAACGTCAATGCATGCATGAAAATAGAATTATTCATATTTTACTTTAAAGAAAGATCATAGTAGAAGCTAAGATTTGTTTCTCCACGAAAAAGACAGGGCACTTCCCTAAGGATTAAACGTCATAAACCTCCCTTACGTACACATAGTCATGAATCATGATTATGATTGTTTAAGATCACTTTAACGGGCAACACATACTGACCTCAGCGGTAGAACTAAGATTGAAAAGTCTCCAAGAGCTTCCGTCCTTATTCAAGCAAGTACTTGCCACAGCTCACCAATTTATTTGACAGAAAACCCCCTGCAGTATCGTCTCGCTGACACTTAGCTACAAGCAGCATTGATTTTGATTGAAAATCTCTCTGCAGTTTCACTTTTACCGGCATCGCGCACAATTTTATTAAAACCGTTGGTAGCTAAGTGTCGGTAAAAGTAAAACTGCATGGGGGTTTCTGTTAGTAAAATGGTGCACGATGTCGGTAAAAGTGAACTGCATGGGGGTTTCTGACAAAATCAATACTGCTGGTAGCTAAGTGTCAGGGAAACGATACTGCAGGGAGGTTTTCTGTCAAAAGTTCTTTATTCTATTAAGACAAGAAGACCTAAGGTCCAAAAATCTTGAGCCAAAACAAGCTCTCAAGATTAAACTGTTAGTAGAAAGCCCAAAGCTTCCAAGCCCGAAGGACTATTTTGCATTATCTATCAAACTAAGCGACAAATCTTGTGTAAAGAAGAATCAATGGGCTATTGTGTAATTATGTAAATCAGCCCCTTATCACAGCCGTAGATCAAGGTCAAAGATTATCCAAGGGTCAACTCCTAAGTAGAAGTTAGTTTCGAGTACTTTTATATTTGGTTTAGTTTTATTTTTGTTTTATTCTTTATCTTTGTGTTTCACGGGTGTCTTGTGAGTTTGTTTTCTCTGGAACGCATGAAGCAGGAGATACAATGAGCATGTGGAGCGAAGATTATTATTCTGGCCCCCCTACTGTTTCTACTACAGGGGTAACCATGAAGTAGAGGACGCATGCATAGTTTGGTGCTATCGATGCGGCCGGTGTAAGAAGTTCGGTTTGGTGTGGTTTTTGCTAAAACCATAAACCGAACCGAATACATCGGTTTACTAATTTGTTACCAAACCAAACCAAAACGTTTGAAATGATGAACCGAACCAAACTAAACCAAACCGAAAAAAAAATCGGTGTGGTTCGGTTCAATGCGGTCGATTTTCGTAAAAATATCGAATGGATATTACAATACTACTTTGTCAACGAATTTCAAGTTTTTAAGTGAAAAATAAATTAAATATACTTAAAAAAAATATGCACAACTATCATCTTAGAGATAAAATATGATGAAACCTGAGAGAAATGAAGAAGATTAAGATTGATATAATCATTTTAATTGAATCTATCTACTCGTGTTTCTCTTTTCTAGACTACTTAATATACTTTACGCAATATACATTGTAGTAAAAGTACATTAAGCACATATCGGTTCGGTTTGGTTTGGTGCGGTGTTATATTTTTACAAACCAAAAACCAAACCGAATAGACCGATTTGTAAAAAATTGAATCGTTGAGAAACCGAACATTCAAAAAAACCATCCAAAACCAAGCATTTCGGTTTGGTTCGGTCAGTTCGACCGGTTTATTCGGTTTTTCTTACAGCCTTAGCATTTATCATGACAATAGGGATCCATGTCGAGTTCATCCACCCCGGCTTCACCAGCACCAAGAGGATTCATCAGCGAGTATGGCAGAACGGCGCAGTATTATGGAGGACATCCAAGTGTGCACAAAGTTTTTGTCCATAGCTGCACAATTACCACAAGAGGATTCAGCCACATGTATGTAATACGTGAGGGAGATGATGAAAAGGATAACGAACTGAGTAGAGAAATTGTTATCGGCAGGGAAATCAAGTATTCAAGAGCCACAAGAGGAGCCCTTTCCACATGACAGCGAGCCTCAAATTGAACCTTCATCATCACCGCCACAAGTGGAAGAAGAGATACCTGAGTCGAGTGAAGGCTGCAGTGTCCAGGAACCATTAGTGGACTCTGCAATTTATGAGGAATCAGACTCTAATTCAGACTGGGGTGGACTTGTGTGCCCAAGATGGGAGGACCTGCCGTATTGCGAGCCAAAACAGCAGACGCCCTCATATCCGTGACATGAATGGGAAGACACCGACATTGGAAGTCTGTGGTGTGTTGAAGATGAAGCTGGTGAAACACTTGTGCTTTGTGCTATTGAGGTAAATGCCCCAACTTTAGTTAATGATGAATTCTCCATATCTTATGTCACACAAGTCTGCGATGAGTTGGAACAATTACAGTATGGATATTCTTATGGGGAAGAACGTAATGAGAAACTTCCAATCTCTTGTTCTATGGTCGATTCTATTGATGATCCATATGCCACAGTCAAGGAGTTGGAAATTAACAGGTGTGGGGGTGTGGATGAATTGCATGGGTCATTTGAAGAGTATCTAGCACCAAGGAGGTACTACTAGGATGAATTTATAGAGCATGATGCATTTGAGTCCAGTGATACTTTGTGGAAGATGATCAAGAAGATAAGTTATCATGATACCGGATTATCTGAGTAACGCGTTAATTCTATCCTAATCAAGACGCGTAATAGGCTATGACAATCTCCCGCTCTTTTGGTAGAACCACTCGAGTAGGGAAACTACTTCGCCGTTGGTGAGGTCTAACCAGAACCGGTCTCGTGTCATTTTACGTCTCGGTTGACAACAATATCCTATTGGTCTCATGTTGTTTACTGGTCCGTTCTAGCAGGTCATCTACTAGAACGATAATGGGTCCTGTCGGTCCACCGTTTCACGGAACAGTTGAACAATCCTATCGAATCTACCCACACTAGCCAATCCTACTCACTTCTCCTACAGGTCTCGGTCTGGATTGACGCTCATATCTCATCCTAGCTAGTTAAAGTCACTATCGCGCACTTCACTAGCCAACTAGTGGTTCTGGTTAATTACTACATCCCCATAAAGAATTAAGCATAGATTATGAACAATTTAATTAAGACAAAACTAACAATTAAGCACGATTCATCCTAAATAATAAAACCTAGTTCATTGATTATCAATTCCTTTCTTAGTCGTGTCAATATACTAAGATCCTTAACAAGATTCAAGAACTAACATTCATTCAATAGAAGAAATCAATAAGCATGAAACAAAGATTAAACCCGGAAAATCATTCTTCTACATAAACTCTGGGCTCTCTAGAGAAGCCTAGTGTGCACAAGAGATTCCGGCGGGGAGACCTCCGTGTACACCGTATGTAGAGGATCGAGGATCGCACAGGAAGAGTGAGGTTGTGTGTAGGGAGAGAGTAAGTCAGTAGCAATGTCTGAGAGAGAGACAGAGGTTTTGGCAGAGCTTCCGCGTATGGCCAGTGTGTTCCCCTTTGTATGGAAAGGTTAACGTCCTATATATAGCAGAGAACGTGACCGTTGTAGTGTGGTTAATGCGCCCATTGATGGCGGCTTAATTAGCTTAACCATAACGGCACGTTCGTCCGAGTATATAGGGACCGTTACAGCACGTTGTGCGCGAATACCGGAACCGTTACGAGGTTGACCGGGTTTGACCGAATTGACCGGGTTTATGGAGCTCGTGCCATAAATATCTCAAAACAGTTACTAAAGGTCGCGTGCGGGCTTGGCTCGCACGCGACAGGGCTTACTCTAGCCTCCAAACCACAAAGTCCCTACAAGTCCCGTGCGGTGGTATGCGAGGGCTCTGTCTCGCAGCCCCCACATGGATCAGCTCGGCTGGTGATCCAGTGTGTGTGGAGCACAATATGGTGTGCTGGATGGTTGCCACGTGGCCAAGATCTGTCAGCTCAGAAAGCACTGTCTACATTAGCCCCCTTTCTGCGCGTGAAGACTCATAGCTGTATAGGCTTCCATGCGCGGAAACCAACATACGCGTTGCCGCCACGCACCAATTCAAATACGGGTAAGTTCAGCCCCCGTGCGTGCCATTATGACCTAAAACCCCTAGAGTCGTGCCGTCTGGCTTCTAGGGTTTTAGGCGTGACGTCAGCTTGTCCTGTGATTGCGCGATTCGACGGTGACGGTTGCGATTCGACTACTGAAAGGACGCAACCCTTCATTGTTTTTGGATAAATACTTTGTATCCACTGTTGCAAAGCATCACTTCTTTCTCTTAAAGTGAATGGTACCGGAGATCTTCGAGAGCAGATTCAGATAATCAATCATCAATTCAAAACTGCAAATCGTCTTCTTCAACTGTGCATATCCAGGTAAGCTTTGCGAAAACAAGGTTGGCCTTGTTCAATTTTGATTTAAGATTCCAGTGTATGCCTTGAACTGCGTTGAATCTGTAACCCAGAACACGTAATCTGTTGAAACTTGCAAAGAAACCTTGATCTTTGAACCCACTTTTGCTTTAATCCTTCAATAATAAGGGATCCGGATGTGAGATCTTGAAATCGCTGATAATGCAACCCTTAATTTCTGAAATTGATACCAGAAACTGTTCGTCTTTCTTTTCATAATAGATCTCGGATTTCAAACTTTCACACTGAAGTGCAGCGCCTTTCTCCCCCCTTTTTCCTTGCTCTTCCGCAGGAATGGCGAAGACAAAAGGATCCAAACCCGCCAAGGAAGACGAAGAGATCCCCGATCTTCCGCAGGCTTTGTGGCGAAAAGCCCCCCTATTTAGGTGGCCAAGACTTCTATCATGCGAGGCTTAAGGCTAAGAGGATGCCCGATCCTGTCCCAGTTGGGAGATTGCTGACACTGACTCGCCCGGTTAACTCAGCCTTGCTCGAGTTAATTGGCTCCGAGGATGTGGTTCGATTGGGGATCGAAAACGGGTACTTCCCCTACACTGCATTTCTACCCAGGCTTTCGTCCAGAAATTGGACTATATGGATGAGTGGATTGACCACGTGTTGGACAATCATGCCGCGACTCTCGATGAAGCCGGTATATACTTCGCTGTTCGCGCTATGAAGGGTGTTGCCGTGAAGCTGGACCAGTCCATGCTTCTAGACCTTCTTTCCCGCTACTCGCCTGCGACTCACACATTCCACTTTGCTGAGTTCGAGGCCGCCCCCACATTCGAGGACGTGCAGATGCTGTACGATCTTTCTCCCATGGGCGAGGTAGACCCTTTGAGTCCTTTGAGGACGCCTCCGGAGATTGCCTTGTACACGCAGATGGAGGAATGCCTGGCAGAGGTAAAGAAAATCTCCACCCGGTGGACTACTACGAGAGTCCTTCCAAACTGGCAGTTGGTTGATACGTCTGCGAAGAATACCTGGAACAAATGGTTGCAGTATTTCTTTCGAGACTATGCGAATAGCAGCATCACTAAGAAACTTTTGAGTGAGAACCCAGATGCCGAGAATTATGTAGAGGGTAAAGGCTATCACCTGACCCTCTGTGCTTTCCTCTGTGCTTGGTTGTCGAGGTACTTGATCGACGGTCACCCACATGATGGGGTCTTTTACCATGTTTTGCCACTTGCTGTGAGGCTCGCCCTTGGCCAGAGAGTCGCGCTCGGACCCTTGGTCTTGGGCACTCTGTATTACAGGCTTGATCTGTTGGTTTTGGCCATGAAAGAGTTGCGTGGCCGCCTCGATGTGCTGACCTTCGTCAATATCTCCTTTTAGACAATGTGGGTCTTCGAGCGGTGGCCATCCTATGCCCCAATTGCTCTCAAACCTGACAAGTGGTGTCCCCCAGGCGAGACGGAGGAGCGCAACAGTGGCAGAGCTGCGAGGTGGTTCGGAGCGAGCAACACCAAGTGTGTTTGGAGCTTGATATGCGACAAACGAAAAGAGTTCACTGCCAGGCCCTATGCCACACGTGTTGAGAATGTGCGATGGTTTCCAAGGCTGTACCCCTCTAAGGGTGTTGTCTTCTCAGAAGAGCTCCTTTTCGAAGAGGGATCTCATTTCCATGAGCGCTATCGTGAGTTCTTTTGCTGGTGTCTACGAGGTTCTCTTCCTGCCCTCGCAGAGCATATTCGTGAGCTCGCACCAAGATATGAAAGGATTACCGTGGATGTTGATCCAACTCGAGTTTCTCCCCCAGTTCGGCTTTGATGCAGTGGCACCATCAATCTGGCCCCAGTCCATTATCAGAGGTTGCTATAAGCGCTTGCTGACAAAGGAGTGCAAGACAGTATTCATGAACAATCTTCCCTTTGAGCAGCCTGCAGGGACCCGCGAGGGTGGGTGTTCTCAGAACTGGCTCGCATACTGGGTTGCCCAGCAAACAAGGATTGAGACGCAGTCGGCCGCACAGCCAAGCAGAGCCCCCTTGATCAAGAGAAATTCTTTTCCGTTTCGCCCTAATTGCAGTCTGAGCGAGTCTGAATATGGTTGCTATTAACTGTTGGATCGTGAGAACCATTTGTGTCCCGACCTCATTCTGAAAGAGAAGGTCGCCGCAGTTAAGAAGGGCGACACGCATGTCGTCAGATACAGCAAGGCATTTGCTGAGGTAAGCAATTTCTTCGCATGCGTTAAGCTTCTTGATTTCCTTATGCTGACACCTTTATTTTGCACTGTTTTCTGTAGTGTCATGTGCGGCGATTCGCATCTGGTGATCGCTCCAAGTCATTGGTCAACGCCATTGTTGCCACCAGAAGACAAAAGCAGTCGTTTCGGCTAGCATGGAGGATGGACCCTGAGGTCGAGACCAAGATTTGCGCAGTCATGAATGCTTTTGCTGACTCGCTGATAGACAATGCTCCTGCCTCGTCTCCTCCCGGAGATGATCCGTCCCCTCCAGCGACTGCGGCGCCGAGAGTGAAAAGACCTAGGCAAAAGGGAATTACAATTTCTTCCCCTAGAAGTGCTCCAACTTCTCCTCCGGTGAGGTCCCTTTCTGTCAAAGACAAAGGCAAAGGTCGCATGCCCAGCAAAGTGCGGAAAGAGCTCGCAGTTGAGACTTTCGTTCCATTCAACCAAGAGGAAGAAGGAGAGAGGCAGGATCCCAGAGAAAGTGATGAAGGAGAAGAAGAAAGAACAGTTGTGATACATGAGGAAGAATCAGGAGGTACCCCCGTCGCATTTCCTTTCCCATTATCGTAACTTCTTTGCACTTCTTTTTCTTAAACCAATCATATCTTCGCAGATGATGATGATGATGAGACCATTGGTGGCCTTTTGGCCAAGAGAAAAAAGAGAGATGCCCATTCTGGCATTCCAGACGATCCCATAAGCGAGGACGTTCTTGCCGAGTCCCGGAAGACAGCCGCGGAGGCTGCTGAAAGAAGAAGACAGCGGGAAGAGGAGGAGCTCGAGCGTGTGAAACAGCAGAGCCTCGAAGAGCGGCATGTTGACGACTTAGTGCGTCCAGTTGACGAGGAAGACGAGCTTCCCGAAGAAGTGGCTCCTCATGCGGAGGAGGAAGATGAGGTTCCAGAAGAGGATGCAGCAGCCCTGGAGCAAGCCCAAGCGGACTTCGAAGAGATCGCAGGCGGCGATAAAGGTGAGATCTTCAATCTCGCAGTAACTTATAGAGATGTTATTGTGGGTGCGTTAAAGCACGGTGTGTCAAAGGCTGACATTCGCCGTTGTCTAGTAGACAAATGCGGAGAACCTTCAGGTAATCATTTGAGCGATACACATGTACTAGGCCTTAGCAACTTGAAACAGGATCATGACTGGTTTCTTCGCATCCCAGGTCACGCCCCTCTTAAAGAATTGCTTAGTGAGGACACACTAATAGGACATGGTTCCTCGTCTTTAGTGTATGAAGAGGCTTCAATCCCACCTTCGCGTGGAGGTGCTTGCTCTTAGCTTAAGTAAAGATAGCAAAATATTATTCAATGCGAGCTACCTCATACCATCGCATTTTGTATCGCAGGCAATGTTGAGGAACATGCGCCGGAGCAAAGAAGTCAGTCTTCTGCATCCTATGTTCCGATTCCGAGCCCCCATACAAAGAAGCCCATCGCAGCTACTGATCATGCAGGTAAGCCTTTCGAGGACATCATCGAACTTTCCGACGATGCTGAAGCTGGTGCTGTGCTAATGGATGAAGATGCCCCTGCTGGCGCTGAGGAAGTAAGGACAAATACCGCCGATGCTTCCGCATCTGAGAATGTTCCTCGCCAAGCGACATCGGCTGTCACTTCTCCTCCGGCGATGACTGAGTCGGCGGCACCTATTCGTGCGTGGGGCTTTTGGGGCTCGCAGATTAGGAATGCAGTCGCAGCTGGTGCGGCCTATACTCTTCCTTCTAACTATGAGGAGTTAGAGCTGCAGCTGACAGGAGAGCCATGGAGCAAGGGCAGTCTTCAACGACCCCAGTAATGCGCATTCCTTCTCTTCGTGAGATTCTCGAAGGAACTGGTAAGTAGTGATTCACTGTTTGCATCTCACATGGTGCATTTGCGAGTTTGATAGCATAACTTAGTTTTAACATTGCTTCAGGTTTGAAGCAAACTGATGTGGACTGGCTAGTTCGGATGCGCCTCTCCTACCCCCGATCGTTTGCAAGATCTCTGGAGATAGGGCCCTTCGACAGGAGGCTGTTTCTCACCGAAGCCATTTGGATTCTGGAGCAGCTGTCTGCGGCCACGCCTGAGACCATCTCTGTCCAGAGCGCCGAATTGCTTCATGGCATGTGCGAAAATCTTCTTACCAAAGTTCAGGGCAGACAGGGTTTCAGATTTCTTATGAAAAGAGTCACTCTGATTCGCGCAGCCGTAACCTTGCAGCTCGGTCACCAGAACCTCGCAGCTGAAAAGCAGAAGGTGGAGCAGCAGAAGCAAAAGGCTGAAGAAGCTATGAAGCTCTATCATGAGATGAATGCCAAGTGCGAGCAATTGAAGCAAGAAGTGGAGCAGGTAGAGAATCTGAGCCATCAGTTCGCACCCAATGACTCCTTGGTCAAGAATTTGCTTTTGACTTTGTGAATTTTGAAAATAGCAAGGAAATGGCCGGAACATTAATGTAATGTTTGAAACATTAATGCAATGTTGCTAGGGTTTCTCCCCCTTTTTTTTTAACAACAAGAATCTACTTGCCCGTTTTGCCCTTTCCGGGATTTGATAGGATATCTCTGTGCATATCCAATTATGACATCAGCAATTGATACTCTGCTTGATTTTTGCGCTAATTTCTCGGAAGATAAGCACGCTTTCGTTGGGAAGTCCATCCAAATCATGACTCTCCGTCATTTATTAGGATACGCAACTGAATCGTCGTAGCCTTTAGTAGGGTAATTGATCGTTACCGCTTTTCAAGGCGTAAGTGATTGACCTTACCCTCTTTTCAAATTCTGCTGACTCATCTTTTGGCAACTGAAGAGTCTCCACAGGGTCTATATAAACCCTGTGTTTGCCATTTGGGTTCTTCATCCCAAAAATGTGCTTTGCCGTGAGTCCTTACGACTGCTGGCTTCAACGCTTGTTTTTCGTTGATTCATGGCAACTTCAAGTTGTGAATCCTGAGTTTGCGCTTTGTGCTGTAGAAATAGTTTCCACGATCCGCTTTATGAGGAATATTGTGCTTTATAACCATTAGAAAGAAGATGGAGATGATATCTCATGTGTGTTCGAAGAATCTTCTTCGTGTATTATGTTTGCAGGTCATGTTTCCGGCCGCCTCCCGGTGAGGTGCAGCGCGGAAGTGACCGTGCTACCGTCTCGTAATGAACGGCGGAATTCTCCTCCAGCATCCCTGGAGGAGGATTTCTTGCCTCTTCGTTCTTGAACTCAGGGGACTTGTCAATGCCCTTGTCCATCATGACAAGGAGTCCATCACCAGAGGAATGACTGCTTCCCCTGTTCCGTACGGCGGAGTGCGCCGGAACAGGAGGTTCCTCCGGTGCCTATCTTGATCAGACAGAGGCTTTTGTCACCTCTTGAGGTCCTGGACGTACCATTACCCAGGTTTTGCCGCTAGGGACATAGCAAATGACGAGTTGATCTCTTTGCAGCAGCATCCCTTTTGCTATAGATCTTTGGCCGCAGATCTGTGTATTGCACAGCCGGTGTTAAAACCGTTAGGTTCATCCTTTTTCAGTCGGGATTCCCGCGATGTGTAACTTCATGCTTGTGAGTTATTTTTCGAATGTATTGTAAGCCACGTTGGCTGTGTAGTTAGATTTGAGCTTTTTTCGCTTGTAAGCTGCTATCTAGACAGATAAATTGTAAGTCTTTTCGACTCATAATGATAAATAGCTTTTGTATTATCTGCTGCCTTGTTGCAACAAAATACAATTTCGCATGCGTTTCGGCATATTCTGCCTTGCATAATGCTATGTAATGGTTTTGCATTTGCCATCTGCCTTATGAGTTCGCAGATGTTTCACTAGATCATTCGAGATCATATTTTCGCAGCTGTGCCATCTTGGCAGATGGGCTTGTGATTGGCCTTTGTGGATCACTTAAGATCATTTTCACAATATTGCTATCGTTGCAGATAGTCTTTTAGTAGATCAATTAAGATCGTTAAGTGGTGCGAGTTGCTATCGTGGCAGATAGGCTTTACTAGAAGATCAATTGAGATCATCTTTCGCATGAGTTGCTATCGTAACAGATAGGCTTTAGAAGATCAATTGAGATCATTTTGCACACGAGTTGCTATCGTAACAGATAGGCTTGAGGAGATCAATTAAGATTATTTTGCTCATGAGTTGCTATCGCAACAGATAGGATTTTAGGAGATCAATTCAGATCGCATTTGCATCGACTGCTATCGTAACAGATAGGCTTAAATGATCGATTCAGATCGCATTTGCATTGGCTGTTATCGTAACAGATAGGCTTAGAGGATCAATTAAGATCGCATTTGCATAGGCTGCTATCGTAATAGATAGGCTTAAATGATCGATTCAGATCGCATTTGCATTGGCTGCTATCGTAACAGATAGGCTTAGAGGATCAATTAAGATCGCATTTGCATAGGCTGCTATCGTAATAGATAGGCTTAGATGATCAATTAAGATCGCATTTGCATAGGCTGCTATCGTAACAGATAGGCTTAAATGATCAATTAAGATCGCATTCGCATAGGCTGCTATCGTAACAGATAGGCTTAGATGATCAATTAAGATCGTATTCGCATAGGCTGCTATTGCAGCGGATAACTTATTGTTAACAGTTATAGCAAACTAATAAAGTAAAATCGACATCCAGCAATATGAAGTTTCTCATTTGGGAGAATTTTCTTATTATAATGCTCTCATATGGGAGAGATGAGATTACAATCCTCTCATATGGGAGAGGAGATTTTGTAAATCGTAACCATACAAGAGATTAAGCGACGTTATAATAAAACGTATGAAATGAGAGAAGTCAGGGATAGTACTTCTTAATCCAGCGCATGTTGACTGAACTCGGGGTTGAGGTTGTGCCGTGCAACCTTCGTATGCTGCAATAGCCACTGTCGAAGACTTCTGTGACTTCGAAGGGTCCTTCCCAATTGGCTGCGAATTTTGGGTGAGTCGCTTCTCGCATGCAGTGGTCAGATGCGCGCAGGACCAAGTCTCCAACTGCGAAATCTCTTCGCTGAACCGTCTTATTGTAAGCGCGAGCAATCCTTTCTTGATATCGCTTGTTGGTTCTTTTGGCTTGTTCTCGCTTTTCCTCCAGCAAGACTAAGTCATGGTCACGTTGATTCTCGTAGAGTGCATGGAAGGCTAGCCTTGCCGAATTGACCCTCACTTCCGCGGGTACCACGGCCTCGGCCCCATAGCATAGTAGGAATGGTGAGGCCCCCGTGGGTGTCCTTGGAGAAGTTCGGTAAGCCCACAGAGCTATGCTTAGGGAGTCGGCCCACTTCTTATGGTCATCTGCGACCATCTTGCTCAAAATTCTCAACAGCGTTTTGTTGGTCGCTTCAGCTTGTCCGTTTCCCTTTGGGTAATAAGGGGTAGAACATATCTGCCTGATATTGTACTCCGCTAATTTCGCAGCTACCTGGCGATTAACAAAGGGAGTTCCGTTATCTGAAAGAATGGTGTTTGGGATTCCGAACCTGCATATGATGCTTTCCTGGATGAAGTTGACCACAGCTAGCGCATTTGCTGTCTTCAGTGGTATTGCTTCCACCCACTTGGTGAATAGCTCAGTTGCAGTGAGAATAAATTGATTCCCATGTGATGTTGGTCGGATGGGACTGATGAAGTCTAGAGCCCATGTGTGAAACGGCCATGGCGTCCCCAACGCGTGCAGATCCACGGCGGGAGCGTGCACTAGGTTTCCTTTGAATTGGCACTCCTGGCAGCGTCGCACTTTGGTGCGGCAATCGGCCTCCATCGTGGGCCAAAAATATCCAATTGAGAGGAGCTGCCTGCATAATTTCGCACCTCCTTGGTGTTCCACCTGATGAGAAAGGTCCATGACTTCTTGTGCTTCTCTGCCGTCTAGACATCGCAGCAAGTTGCCCTCGTGACCTCTTCGCCAAAGCAGGTTTTCCTGTACCACATATCGAGATGCTTTCCTCTTCAATTTCTCGGTTTCTTTCCTCGATTCAGGCACGATGCCCTGGGTGAGAAAATCGAAGAGTGGCTTCCTCCAATCTGTTTCGTCATCGGTTAGGGCGATGAGTAGAGAATCTTTGATTAGTGCGCAACTCTCGCACTTCCCTTGTATCAGGGCTGCGGCTGTTGACATGTCTGGCCAATGAATGCCATATCTCTGGGCCTTCCTGTAGATTGACACCTCGCTTTCTCCGCAAGCATGTTGGTGAATCTTTTCTAACAGCAGTTGTCCCTCCCGCTCGGAGACGCACCGCATGAGTATTCCGCCAGGACCCTTGTAGTAGAGGGTGTTATCATGTATGCAGTACCCTTTTGTGAGTGCCCAGCTTTCACTGCTTGTGCCTTCCGCAATAGCTTGTAGGATTGCTTTTCTCCAATCCGTGTCATCCATGTTTTCGTCGTCGCACGCATCTTCTGTCAACGCCGACGATGTTCGTACTTCAATGGAGATCCTTGCGGGACATTTGTCTGTGCTAACTTTAGATCCCAAGGTTGCTAAAACGTCTGCATGCCTGTTGTCCGCTCGGGGCTTGTGCTCGTACCTCACATCACAAAACTGCTGTACCAGCTTTTCCACTAAGGTGCGGTAAGACAGAAGATTGATTTCCTTCAAACCATACTCGCCCGAGGCTTGCTTGACGATCAACTTAGAGTCTCCCATGACCGTTAGATTGCTTACTTCCAAGGCTTTCGCCGCGCGAAGCCCTGCGATGAGAGCCTCATATTCCGCTTCATTGTTTGTGACTGCGAAGTTGAGTTTTGCGGACATCTTTATGACCTCCCCATCTGGTTTGGTCAAGACTATCCCAATGCCTCCACCTTTCCTTGTGGACGAGCCGTCGAAGTGGAGCGTCCAATAGGGCACATCGATCGCATAGATCTCAGGGCCTTCGAGCTCTTCCTCGATCACGGGTTCGTGGCTGTTATCGGGGAACTGTGCCAACAGGTCCACTACCGCCTGCGACTTGATCGCTCGCGGTCGCACGCATGTGATATCATATTGAGAAATGGTCATGTACCATTTCGCCAACCTCCCTCCGGGAGTGGTGTGAGTTAGCAAGTATCTTATGGGGTCGCTCTTGGTGACCACTACTACTTTGTGTGATGCAAAATAGTGTTTTAACTTTTCTATCACAAAGAATAGGGCAAGGCAATGACGTTCGATGTCCGTGTACCTTGATTCAGCAGGCTGCACAATGCGAGAGACGTAGTAGATAGGTCTTTCCTGACCTTCATACTCCTGAGCCAAGAGTGCTCCTATGGATCTCCTTGTTGATGTCAGATAAAGCAGAAGCGGTGATCCCAGTTGAGGTGCGATCATTATTTTCGAGGATGTCAGCAAATCCTTCAGCTTTTCGAATGCGGCTTCATGCTCCGGAGCCCAGTTGTACACGGCGTCCTTCTTGAGAAGAGCACTAAAACAGCAGGTGATTTCTGCAATTGCTGGGATGAATCTTCGCAGATATGATAGCTTCCCCAAGAATGTTTTCAAGGTACTTTGGTTATGTGGCGGTATCATGCCAGTGATGGCTGATACTTTCGCAGGGTCAGGCTCGATTCCTTGGCGGTGAACTACGCATCCCAAGAACTTCCCTGATGTTACCCCAAATGCGCATTTCATGGGATTCATCTTTAGTTGAAAGCGTCTACATCTGTTTAACACCTTCCGTAGATCTGCGAGGTGATCTCCTTCGTGCTTGGATTTAACCACCAGGTCATCCACATAGAATTCCACTTCTTTGTGCATCATGTCGTGGAATAGAGCCATCATGGCCCCCTGATAGGTCGCGCCCGCGTTCTTAAGACCGAACGGCATCACTGTGTAGTTGAACACCCCCACCGGAGTGATGAATGCCGTTTTCCGCGCGTCTTTGGGGTCCATCTTGATCAGGTTGTACCCGCTGAAACCATCCATAAAGCTGAACATACGGTGTCTCGCTGTTGAATCGATAAGCAAATCGATGTTGGGCAGTGGAAAATCATCCTTTGGGTAGAAGCGATTGAGATCTCGGAAGTCCACGCAGATGCGGAGCTGTCCGTTCTTTTTCACTACTGGAACGATGTTGGCCAGCCATGTGGGATGGTGATTTGGCTCTATGAATTTGGCATCCAGGAGTTTGACAATCTCCTGCTTGATTTTCACGTTAAGCTCCGGCCTGAAGCTCCTTGTGCTCTGCTTTACCGGTTTAGACCCTGGGATGATGGCTAAACGGTGCATGGTGATGCTCGTATCCAGACCTGGCATCTCATCATACTCCCATGCGAACACATCTTTGTATTCAGTTAAGAGCTGCAACAGTCCTTGCTCCTCTTCGCTCGTGAGGTCCGCACTTAGAAAGACTGGCCTTTTCTTTTCTTCGTTCGGGCTGAGGAACACTTCCTTTAGTTCTTGCTTTTGTGGTCTTGGCCTGTCTTCCATGCATTCAGGCGCTTCTTTGAGCTTCTCATCTGGAGTGCTCTGCATTGGCTCTTCTGTTAGCGCAATTTACTCGATTTGATTGATTTGCCCAGGGATATCCCCATGCCCGTGTGAGGACATCCCCGCGCACCTTCATATGCGATAGCATTTTTTCCCATTGGCGTAGAAGCTCTCTATCTCCTTGCCCTCGGGGTCATGCTTTGCGATTCTCTTCAGAGTATACACATTCTTCCGATGGTATGCGATACGCGGCGCCTCTTCGCATGTAGGCGGCTTTTCCTTGTCATCTTCCGTCGTCACCATTACTCCCGTAGGTGACTGGTCCTTGATGTCCTCCCAGAGAGGCAAAGGAGTAGGGTTGAATGGTCCCGGTGTTTGCTCATCCGCCATTTCGGTGAACCACACTGCTTCGCTAAGATGTGCTTCATCCAGGTTGAATGGATTCGTTGAAGCCGGTATCTCGACTACTCTGTCGTTCCAGATAGCTTTCATAACCTGGTGAGATGTTGAAGGAACTGCATCGAAGCGATGAATCTAGGCTCGACCTATAATCATGTGGTATGTAGTGTTCGCGTCTATGACATAGAACTTTGCTGAGCACTTGATTTTGCCAATCTGAACGCCCAGGCGGATCCATCCGATCGTCATTCTAGAGTCGCTTCCGAATCCCATCAGCGGAGATGGACGCCTGACGATCTTATGTTCGGGGATCCCTGCTAGCTTTAGTGTGTGGAGCGAAACGATGTTGACCGCCGCCCCGCCATCGACGAATGTTCGTTTGAACTCGACGCCGTTGATGATGGCTGTCACGTACAGAGGCCTCTGGTGGCTCGCATCTGTCTTCTTGTCGCTGGCAGAAAAGGTCATAATCTTTTCTGTAGGGCGAGACGCCCTGATGACTTTCCCGTTGGATACTACAAGATCCTCCTCGTAGTCTTCCGCTATTCTCAAGATCGCTTTCGTCATATCTGTCCGGCATTTCTCCGAGAAATTCATCTCGTCGAAGAATCTGCTAAAGCCATGCGACCCTTTCATCCGGTCGGCACTTTCATCCTCCGTGTCCATGCTGTAGTCTTCGTCTTCATGGACCTCGGCAACGATGGATAGACCATCCTCTGCGACTTCTTCCAAGTCGACGATCGAGATCATGGCGACCTCTTTGCCTTTCGAGCCCTGTTCCGCATGCGCAGGAAGCGGGTTGTTGCGCACATCCTTCCGGTGATCGCTGACGATAAGCTCGCCGTTCTTCATCTTTTGGTCGAATGCGAACCTGAGCTTCTTGCATTCAGCCGTGGGGTGCATGACCTTGCCGTGGTACTCGCACCACTTGGGGTCTCTCACCATCTCCTTGGAGGGTATTTTCTCGAGGGGCGGTAGGACATCGTCCTTACGCCACTGTCTGCAGAGGTCGCTTGCCTCCTCTACCGAGCATGGTAGGGGTGGTACGTCAAAGTTCACAACCTTCGCTTGCTTCTGGGGTGAGACTGTATTGACCTCAGCTTCACGTCCCCTCTTGTAACTAAATCTCCCGATCTTGTAGGTGGTGGCGCTCGGAGGTCGCTCCGAAGCGTTCTTCTTTTTCTGTCTCTCGACTATAGGCTCGATGTTCTTCGTGCATTCAATTAACTTTGAAAACGTAGGTGTTTGCAAATTAATGAGCATACCTTTGTATTCATCTCGCATGCACTGCAGGCATATCTCTACGAGTCGGCTTTCGAGCATTGGATCTTTGCACTCCAAGGATTTCGCCCTGAATTTCTTGATGAAAGTGATCCCGTCCTCCTCGCGCTTCTGATACATCCGCGAGAGACGAATCATTGTCACCTTTTCTTCCATCTGGAAGAATTTGGTGTAGAACTTCTGGACCATGTCGTCCCAAGTCTTCACAGATCCGGCTTCCAACGTTCGGTACCACTTGTACGCCACGTTCCCTAAAGATTTTGGGAACTCTCGCATCAGCAGTTTGGGATCGGCTCCGTATGGTCCCATGACATCAATGAAACGCATGACATGTTCATGGGCGTTTCCGTTGACATCCTAGAACTTGTCCCATTTAGGAGCTTTGTACCCTGCGGGGTTAGGCATGAGATAGATCTCCCGTGGGATGGGTGGATCGTTGTCCAGCTTCGGGATAATAGTATCCGCGAATGACTGATGAGCCAGAATAGTGTCCATGCGCTTCTGCAGAGACGTCATACACTCTGGAATTCTTCCTTCGGCAGCTGAAGGAGGGGTTGCCGCAGGTGGGGGCGACACATACGCCGTCGAAGGATTGGGGACATATGAACTACTCGCATTGCCCCAGATCGCCGTTGGAGGAGGCAAAGGGTACTGCAGAGTCGGGTTAGCCGCCAAAGCCGAGGGCTGAGGAGTGTGAGCGGTGAGAGGCAACATCTGAGCCGTTGACCCCTGAATCGAAGGCGGCTGCGCGGTCGCCGGTGGAGTTTGCAGGTTGGGGTTGGGAGGTGTGGTTGACACTCCCAGTCCCGGAGCGGTAGGGGCTCCTCCTCCTTGAGAGACGGCGGTGGCCGACAAAGGATTTGGTGCAAGGGTACCCAGAACGGCCAAGATCCGCTCTAGCTGCTCGGATTGGGCCTTGAGAGCTTTCGCCTGGCCTTGAACAGTGGCGTCCAAAGACTCTAGCGTCGGTGTCTCGCCGGGAGTGGTAGGAGTACGTCGGGTCCCCTCTCCCGAGGCGGTTTCGGCGGAAGGTGATCTGTTGCTGATATCATCCTCCTGAGACATGGTTGCTTTTGTTGGTAAGTTCACGTCAGGTTCACCAAAATGTGCACAAGAGATTCCGGCGGGGAGACCTCTGTGTACACCGTATGTAGAGGATCGATGATCGCACAGGAAGAGTGGGGTTGTGTGTAGGGAGAGAGTAAGTCAGTAGCAATGTCTGAGAGAGAGACAGAGGTTTTGGCAGAGCTTCCGCGTATGGCCAGTGTGTTCCCCTTTGTATGGAAAGGTTAACGTCCTATATATAGCAGAGAACGTGACCGTTGTAGTGTGGTTAATGCGCCCATTGATGGCGGCTTAATTAGCTTAACCATAACGGCACGTTCGTCCGAGTATATAGGGACCGTTACAGCACGTTGTGCGCGAATACCGGAACCGTTACGAGGTTGACCGGGTTTGACCGGATTGACCGGGTTTATGGAGCTCGTGCCATAAATCTCTCAAAACAGTTACTAAAGGTCGCGTGCGGGCTTGGCTCGCACGTGACAGGGCTTACTCTAGCCTCCAAACCACAAAGTCCCTACAAGTCCCGTGCGGTGGTATGCGAGGGCTCTGTCTCGCAGCCCCCACATGGATCAGCTCGGCTGGTGATCCAGTGTGTGTGGAGCACAATATGGTGTGCTGGATGGTTGCCACGTGGCCAAGATCTGTCAGCTCAGAAAGCACTGTCTACACCTAGAAATGGAGTTTAGCTACTAGTAATCAACCAAACAAAGCTTACAAGTTACTCCATATAAAGATTGAGAGAGGAAGAGGTAGAAGAAAAACCTAGATCTTCAACGGAGGAGCTCTCCTCTTGAACCCTAGCCTCCTCCCTCTTTTCTTCTCCTTGCGTGAGCGTTCTCCATTTTTTTTCTTTTCCGTCCGTATGTCCAATTAAATAGAGTCCAGTTATTTTATTTTATTTTCTCTTGTGATCTTGTTTCTAGTCTTGTGATCACCTTTTGTGATAATACGATCTTATTGTGGTCTTGCGGGTGATCTTGTGATCCTACACTTCAGTTCTCTCACGTATGGCCAACAAAATTTTACTAAGTGTTTGGCCATTTTTCATCTAGGGGGTTAAAGTGTCATTAGAGAAACTTCATTAAATTGCATTTGCCTTCCCTCTTCATGTATTTTCACTGTTTCTTCACGATTTCTTCTTCGTTTAAGCTCTCGACAAATCTCCAAAGCTTGTTTCTCCTCTTCGCTTAATCTTTCAAGCTCGGTTTCCTGTCAAAACAACATGAAACACAACCCGTGATATCAAACGTGAAAAAAATACATAAAATCATATGAGAAACACTAGGATTAACGAATTCATGCACAAATATAAACTTCTACGTTTTCTCTACCTTTTGCGAGTCCCGAGTACTGCCCTTCACTCGGCAATGGTCAATCTTTGTCGATTCATCACTCGGGTACTGCCCTTCTATCCACAACATGAAATAATTTTTTACTACACAACATTCTTCACGTACCTAAACTTAACACAAATCTTTTGTCTGCTAATAAGTTTTATACGGAAAATAAATGTCGCTTTATTTCTGACTCCGCATCTTTTGTTATTCAGGACAAAACTACGCCGACAATCCTTATCAGGGGTTGAGTAAGGATGGACTTTACCCCCATTGAGTCATATTCTTTTCGCAATTTTAGTTCTTCTTTTGTTGCTAATAAGGTGGATACCCAAACTTGGCATGATCGTTTGGGCCACCCTTCATAGGCCATTTTAAATAAAATTGTTCCTCGTTCTAGACATTCCAATGGATTGTGTCATTCATGTTTAGACGGTAAAATTCACCACTTGCCATACAGTTCTTCTACGTCTAAAACTAATGCTCCTTTAGATTTGGTACATAGTGATGTATGGGGGCCTTCGAGCTCCAAATCGGTTTCTGCTATTATGTTATTGTTATTGACGATTACTCTCATTATACTTGGGTTTTTCCTCTTCTTAACAAGTCTGATGTGCCTACGGTCTTTACTAAATCCAAGAATCAAATTGAGAAGTTACCAAAAACACACCATTCGTATATTGCGTAGTTATGGTGGTGGTGAGTACATGTCATTTATATTTCAGCAAATTCTTAGCACCAATTGTAAAACCCACCAAAAATCATGTTCCCATACGCCGCAACAAAATGGTGTTGCAGAGCGTAAACATAGACAGATCATGGAGACGGCTATTACACAGGTTACTTGTACCTAGATAAGCCTATGAATAGCATATATATAAGTCGGGATGTAGTGTTTGATGAAATAGTTTTTCCGTACAGTTTATCAACTTCTAATTCTGTTCCTAACACTTCCTGTCCCACTGTTTCAGGAACAACTATGCCATTTCCTGTTACTGTCCCGCTATTCCAAGAAGTCCCTACCGCATCGATGATGAGTGGACCTCCAAATTTAAGTGCAACAACCTCTGCTGAGTTAGTGCAGCCCACTGGAGCCGAGGACCCCACTGTTCCGTCGAGCAGCACCGTTCCTAACAGTGACTCCGCAGCATACCACCCTTCTTCTAGTGTAGCCGTGGCACTTTCTCCTGTGGTTGCCCCACATAATTCATCCACTACTGAGATGCTAACCTCCTCCCATCCCATGCAAACGCGTAGCAAATTGGGTATTAGCAAACGTAAATTTGGTTTTTGTGCCACTACTACTAATTCTAACCCTTCCTCTTATACTGAGGCTAGTAAACACCCTTAGTGGCGTAACGCCATGACTGAGGAGTACACTAGCCTCACACAACAAAATACATGGACTTTAGTCCCACCGCCAAAAAATGCAAACATTATTAGAAACAAGTGGGTTATTTTTTGCACCAAATACAACCCAAATGGCACTATCTCACGTTACAAATCTCGTTTAGTAGCACAAGGATTTCACCAAAATCCTGGAGTCAATTACGATGAAACTTTCAGCCCAGTCGTAAAACACTCCACTGTTAGAACTATTCTTGCTTTAGCCGCAAATTTCAATTGGCATCTTCAGCAATTAGATGTTAAAAGTTCCTTTCTTCACGAAATTCTTCATGAAACAGTTTTCATGAATCAACCACAAGGCTTTAAAAAGCCACAGTTCCCTAACCATGTTTACATATTAAACAAGTTGATATATGGTTTAAAAAAATCTCCACGAGCTTGGTTTGAACGGTTTACTACTTACTTGTACTCTCTTACCTTCACTGCATCTTACGCTAATTCGTCACTATTTGTTTGACATAACAATGGAAAAAGCACTATTCTTTTGTTGTATGTAGACGATATTAATCCGACAGGTGGCGACACTCACTTTATTCAACATCTGACGCCGGGTTAAACAACGGAGCGAGGGATCACAGCGGAATCAACAATGAAAAAGGGAAAAGAAACTTGGGCACGAAGCTCTCTAGAATTCAGAAATAATCAATATCAAAGTCTGACGAAGTTTACCCACAAGCCGGGTATAAATAGCTCAAAATTATAATTTTGCCAAAAATAGAAAAATCTCAAAAAACAATCCTAAATTAAAGTCCTAAACAAAATAAAGACTCAGCGAAAAGATTAACCCAAATCGGGTTTAATTTGACCTCCTAATTAGCAAAATAAATATTACTATAAATGAAAAAAATGCTGATTTGGACCCCTAAATCGTAGATTTTGACCAAATCATGGCGGTGCTCGTGACTTATCACGATTTATTTTTAGAACGTCGTTTCCTCTCAAAATAATGTATAACTTTGCCCGATTCTGAAATCCTTCAATTCTGCCTCTGATTTTGCGTTTTGACCGAAACAGCTTTTCTGCAACTGACGAGAATTTCCATGAAATTTGTCCTGCATCAGTCACCCCCACTTGAAAAGAACTCGCCCTCGAGTTCAATGTAGGAACTTGAACAAAACGCTCCATCAAGAATGGATCACAATAAAACGAATGCGGCTTGATTGGAAAAAACAAAGACTTATCTGATTCAACTCTAACCTCTTCAACTCCATCTTCATCTTTAACTTGATAAGAGATAATTGATTGAGAAAATACCCGACACGAATCGGAAATTACATCATAATGAATCGGCACATCCGAAGTATGTTGGTAACCCTCCCCAATCAACTCTTCCTTATCATCTCCATAATCATCATAAACCTGTGGTTTATTCCAGTCCACATAACTATCGATTGAAATTTAAACACGCTTATAAAATATTGCATCACCATAAATATGTTCAACTACTAACGTACCGGAATAATCTGACACGTCAATCTTCAAACTCGCTCCTCCATAACGCTCGTTCCAACCACCGAAATCACCGTAGTAGCGCATCTCGAACGCGGGCTGCGAGTCTTGATTAAAGGCCTTGCACTCCTTGAATTCCCGTGCCGCTAAGTGTCGAGTTAAATCTGCAACTAGCCGCTGCAAATACCGCACCGCAAGGCTATGGGTTAGGTCTGCAAGTTGCCTTTTCAAATCTTGTATCATCATAACGTCTTGGACCTTACGTTTCTGTTGGGGGGCTTCCTCAACCGGAACCTGCCCGCAGCCGCCAGGACGTCCATGCACCATCGTTGATGATGATCTTCCTCCCAAGTCGAACTTGCTCTGATACCAAACTGACGTCGGGTTAAACAACCAAGCGAGGGATCACAGCGGAATCAACAATGAAAAATGGCAAAGAAACTAGGGCACGAAGCTCTCTAGAATTCAGAAATAATCAATATTAAAGTCTGAGGATGTTTACCCACAAGCCGGGTATAAATAGCTCAAAACTATATATTTGCCACAAATAGAAAAATATCAAAAACAATCCTAAATTAAAGTCCTAAACAAAATAAAGACTCTTCAAAAAGATTCACCCAAATCGGGTTTAATTTGACCTCCTAATTAGCGAAATAAATATTACTTTAAATGAAAAAAACACTGACGTGGACCCCTAAATCGCCGATTTTGACCAAATCAAGGCGGTGCTCGTGACTTATCACGAGATATTTTTAGAATGTCGTTTCCACTCAAAATATTGTATAACTTTGCCCGATTCTGAAATCCTTCAATTCTGCCTCTAATTCTGCGTTTTGACCGAAACAGCTTTTCTGCAACTGACGAGAATTTCCATGAAATTTGTCCGGCATAAACATCTAATTCAAAAACTCAACTCCTAGTTTTCCATGGCGAATCTCAGCCACTTAACCTATTTTCGGGCCTTGAAATCAAATGAATGATAGACGGCATCTACGTTCATCAGGCTAAGTATATCTCCGATCTTTGTCTTGCTTTAGCATGTCAAATTGTAAGCCAGCTCCTACACCACTCTCACCTGGTACTAAATTTCACATGTTTGATGGTAAACCTCTAACTGACTGCACTCTTTATCGACAACTGCTCGGTGCATTCACTACTAGAAAGATGGGCTAATACAGTGGGTGAAAACCGCTGTATAACAGGCCAAAACCGGTATTAAATGATAAAATAGCGGTTTAGATGGCGGTTCGTGAACCTCTATCTATAATTCAACTGGATTTTGTTTTATTGCGGTTTCAAACCGCTATTTCATCACATTGTAACGGTTTCCTTGAATTCTTCCTAGAGGAGTTTTGATAGAGGTTTCGTTCGGCTATTTCTTATATTGCGGTTTTACAGAAACAGCTATTTTGTAATAGTTTCAATCTAATATAATATACCCTTTATTATTATTATTATTATTATTATTATTATTACTATTATTATTATTATTATTATTATTATTATTATTATTATATTTTTTAGAATCAATTATTATTATTATTATTATTATTATTATTATTTGCTCCTTTAGGGATACTAGTTTGGCAGCATCCAACTCCGGAGCATGAGCCATTGATCACGTTAGCTATATCGCTGCATAGTGAGAAGCACCCTGTTGTGTAATTGTTTCCTTCTGAACTGCCGACCAGTGTATGAGAATCACAACCCACAGCTGTGAACTTGTTGAGTGACTTTGATACCTGATATTTTCCAGGCTCGAGCGTGTAACCCCCTTCAGCTTCAACACCTGTGCTGTTGAAACATTGATATGCCATGGAAGATAATATTCTTATCTGTCCGTCAACAGAGAGGTCAGTAATTTCCTTATCAATGGTATCTAGATATAGCTTCGCACCTTCATCAGTGCTATTACAAGTAACAAGGAAACTATCATCTAGGCTGCACTTTTCTGTTGTGCCAAATGGATATGGGATGCTTACATTACCACCCTGATCCTTGCAACCAGGCAAGTTTATCTCTGCAGTGGATAAGAAAACAGCCCATTGCAGCATTAGCAAGACAGAGATAAAAGACATCTCTGAAATTTTTCTTACAAATGCTTCTCTCTGAAGAACTCCCAAATAATGAGATGCAATTTTTAGGAGTCAACTGACTGAATTAGTAACCTAGCAATAAATAATGGTATTATAGAGAGTTCTCCATTAACAACTTTAACATGTTATTGCATTCTGGAAAGTAATACTTTAAAGGGACTTGAGCGAAGTTGACTAATTTGCTTCTTGTGGAGCTGTTCGCGCAGAGAAGCTCGGTCAATAATAGACAAATAGTAACCACCGCCTCAACTATGTAAACTGTATTGGCATTATTTCTGATTTAACTCTCTCTCCCTCGCGTGACCTGACATGAATGAGTAATTCTCACTGCAAAACTCGCATTTTGATCCCCTCAAATTGAGGTATTCTTACAGTTCTAGTACGCTCATACATTAACCAAATTTTGTTATTTTTTGTTAATTTTATGTGTAGATTCTTTGTGATGTCTTCCTTAGTTTCTTTTTTGTGATTGTTGAGGTACATTATTTCGAAATTCTCTATTCTTGAGAGTTTTTATTTGTTATGGATCGAATATGTTTCCGACTGAGTCGCGTGTCGTCAAAAATTAGCTTTGACCAAACTACAAGAGCTGTAATCGGGTGTATATGAATTGAATGATGCATCTTGTGGATAGTAGTAACCTTTTAGACGATTTCATAGCATGCCTCTTGTGAATGATGAGTGAAGCTTTCTGGATATTTCTCCCTACTATTTCAAACACTCCAAATTAGTGCTTGACCTCGAAATGTTGATTAAACGTTATGGCAACTATCCAAGTGGATTTCCTGAAGACTTGTAAGGAATCCATTGAGCAGACAACATCATCACTGACTCTTTTATTATTATTATTATTATTATTATTATTATTATTATTATTATTATTATTATTATTATTATTATTATTATTATTATTATTATTATATTTTTTAGAATCAATTATTATTATTATTATTATTATTATTATTATTATTTTTATTATTATTATTATTATTATTATTTGTTCGGTACATTTTTATTAAATCCTAAACAAAATACAATTCGTTACGATGGTCCTCGATTTTGTTGATCGATACTCGATCTTGTTGATCGGTACACCATCGGCACGAAAATCCAAGAACAACCTCGGATTACAACCCGTAATATGAATCAGCATGATCACATCGATCATAAGTTACAATAAAAGTCACAGATCTGAACAAAACAAGCAACAAACTTGAAAAGTAGAAGAGGATACAATAAATTTGACGAATACGAAGAATAGGCAGAGGGAGAGGATGATTCTGAGGCCGGCTAGGGTTGGTAGTGTGGCGGCGCTGCTACTGGTTTATTCATCGTCGTCTTCGCCGCCGTCTTCGTCGTCGTCCTCGTTGTCTTCTTCTTCTACTCTTTTCTCCGCCTCCATAGTCTTCGTGTTCCCTTCACCTCCTTCTTCGCCGCTTCTTCGATCTCCTGCTTCATCTCTTGATTTCATTGATCCAATCAATGAAATTAAGAGATGGAGAGAGAGAGAGAGAGAGAGAGAAGGGTGACCTGCAACTTTTCGTAACACATGGTGTGAAGAAGAAACCTTATCCCCTCGCAATTTAACCCTCAAATCGAGACCCGCAAAAATTGCGCGGCGTGTGAAAAACTTGATTTTTTTTATACTACATTTTGGGCCTAACCGTCTCGAAGATAATACCACGGTTTGGCCGAAACTTTGGTTTATAGCTTAAACCCTGTTGGAATAAAATAATTAGGAGCCGATTTTCTTGTCGTCCGTATCTTCTCAAACGTCAAACAATCAATCTCGATATGACTGATCCAAATGGCTTGCAGGTATGTAATATTTAATTATGTACTTTGTGATCGATTCAGTAATAATATTATCTAACTCGTACGTTTTATTTCTTGTCATTCGTGCGTTAATGTTGATTAAGAAGTAGGTACCTATTAACTAGAAGTAGGTGTTATAAGGAACAACATTGTTGGCCATTACTGACTACGTATACATGAATGATTGCTATACTCGCGGTCTAGGTTATACGGTTAATGATATGGCGCGACACTCGGACATATGTAGTCGAACCTCGGACAGAATAAGGAGATAGTCGTCTTATTCTAGTCGAGGTAGATCGGTACTCGATATGGTTCATCGGGACGTCGGACAGAATCAGTCGAGTGACGGACTTTCATAGTCGACTTTGAACGGTACTCAAATTTGTTGATCATTATCAGTGGTCAGGAGAAGCCGAGTTACGATCAACTAAGTCGACTGTCGGCTTAGTCACGTCGTTTGGTCAGGAGAAGCCGAGTTATGATCAACTAAAGCGACTGTCGACTTAGTCACGTCGACGTTTGGTTCAGGAGAAGTCGAGTTATGATCATCTAAGTCGACTGTCAACTTAGTCACATCGATGTTTGGTCAATTGTTTTTGAACAAGATGTTTGGTCTTAAACCAATATATACTTATATATATATTTGCGATGAGCTAACATATATCTCGTTATTTTCTTCTATATAGGATATGCATTTGGTGGAGTACATACAAGAGGAATATGCGGAAGCTGATCGCCAAGATCGACTCAACACCATGAAAGCTAATCGCAAAAAAAATAAGCGGGATCTCGTCATTTGGACGAACACGCATATTGTGGGAAAATGTACCGCCGATGAACTACATAAGTACATATGTGGAGTAGATTCTAGTCCTGAGAAGGATAAAACAAAATATAAGAAGATACACAAGAAGAAGAAGAATGAAGGAAAATATAAGATGGTGTCAGAAGAAATTCAAGACTTGCAGGTTGCCAAGGTTCAGAACAACATGGTTGCAGAAGTGGCCCAGTGGAAGACAGATGAAGTTAACTTCGTTGACCGAGTCACGAAGAAACTTTTTCATAATCGCTGATAAAATTTCGATTTGGTGGAGTGGATTGCAAATAAAATAGCTCCCCGTTGTCAGACGTAGAGAACAAGGACATATGCACTTACTAGAGGAATGATTAAAGAAATTCTCAGGGAATTCATACAATGCATTGCCGGATGGGACAAACAACTTCTATGTGCACTACACAACCCTGAAAACTTATTCTTCATGTACCAAAAAGGCACCTGGGACGTCCATCTTGATCATGTAGATGTATATATTATCTCTGCATGTACAATATTGCCATTGAAACTGAGGAATAATGATGATTCTTCCATGCAGGGTCAGGCAGGAATGACGGGGTTGATACACACCATTTTCAAGTATATTCTCAAGAATGAAACATATCCTGCTGACATAAAAGATTTTCACGACACTCTGAACCATGAGGACTCTGGCCGGGTGATGAATTATCTTCCACTTTGCGTTAACCATTCGTCTATGTGGTCGGGGGAGGAGAAGATGGAAAAATTGGTACAAGTGTGCAGAGAATACAACGCAGAAAAGTATATTCCCCCTATTAATGGAAAGTATAGCTGGGAAGATTGCCTGAAGAAGATTAACCCCCTTTCAGGCGTTTAGGGTCATGCAACGGACTGGAGAGACATAATCCCGACAGGTAAAGCACACCATAGCCACCCCCTATATCACGTACTGTGTTATAAGAGTGGATGGAAGAAGAAGAGACCTGATTTTTCAACTTGGACCAAGGGATATGAAGACACGACCGTTTCCTTTTACTTGTTCGTTAGGAACGCATATGAACATCATCGAAAGCACTGCGAAAACTACATGAATCTCCCGGCGGAAAGTGACTGGCTCCTCCCCGAGTACATTGAGAGTTGAATCCTTCGTTTCTTCCCATGTTATATGTTGGATTTGATGGTGAATAGGTACGATATGAAATTATCTGTTTCTAAGGTACGTGTTTCCAACATAGATTCTCTAAGTTCTTGGAAAAATTACCTTGCTAGCTGTACAGTTTATAATTAATATGTGTATTGTTGATTCAAGACTTCTAAGTGTGATTTTGGAAGTAATCATTTAAGAGTGATGAAAGACAAAGTATCTCTAGTTCATCAAGGCTCCAAGGCCTTGAGATATTGTTCAAAGCTTCAAAGCTTTGACAACTTCTTTCTTATGAACTATGATATGACAATATTGTGTGTAGGTGTTCAATCTGATGCTTAAGATCAGATACTTGTTGCAAATATTCTAGTTATCTATTCTTCATTTGTTTAACATAATGCAGATATCAGAATTGGATTGAATCAAAGAACATTGGTGATACAGTTGAAAAACTGTGAAGAATGTTCAGAGCTCCAAGGCCTTGCGATATGCCTTGAGCTGCCAACAGTCTTCACAAACCTAACTTGATTCTTTCTTGCAGGATTTGATCATTGTTATTATGTTGTTTTAATGACTTTAAAAAGTCTTAAACTGGTTTGTGTTGGTTTATATGATTGATTGGTAATCAGGTTATTGGCTTATCTATTTGATTCAATTTTATTCATAAACTGAATGTCCAAACAGACTTAGTGTTGTTACATATATTTGGATTTTGTTTGTTGTTGTGCTGAATGTTGTTGCTGGGTTTTCAAACGTGCAATCTTATCACAACAAACTCCAACGGATATCTACTCAGAGCTGTTGAGAATTGCAGTTAAATAGGACGAGGATTTGATGGAACAGAGATCCTAAAATCTCTCATTCAGTTGTCGGAAGTAGATAAAAGACTGGTTTGAATTTTAAAGAGGAGAGAAGCTTACAGAGAACAGAAATAAAGTGAAAAAGAAGGAGAGTTACATTTTTGGAAGATCAGACAATCAATCCTCACAATTTCAAGCTTCAATTAGTTCTTTCAGAAGATCATTCATTCCAGTTTTCCTGAAGAACACATCCAGGATTTCTCGGCTTATTCATCTATTGTGTTCTTCTATATTGTACCTTAATCTGATTATCTTCTTTATATCTTATACCTCACAAAACCTAGTGGTTAGTTGTTCAAGTGAACAACAAGAGGTTCTTGTTAGCTCAACAGTTAGTAGCTGATACTAGATAGGTTTGGACCCACAAGTTTTATAGGTGTAAGGGAGTTCACTTAGGCTTGAAGATCTAGGGCTGTTCTTGTGTGAGTAATAAGAAGTGTTTGCGCAATCCTGGTGGGATTAGATCCCTCAGGCAGAGATTAGGTCCGCTGGGACTGAAATCTATAATCCCCCCTTCTAGAGTATTTTGATCCTGTAATTAGTCTACATTACAAACTTTCAATTGGTATCATAGCTTGGGTCACTACTAGAGATCTAACAATCTTGTGACTATGAGTAATGTAGGAGATGGTGGCTTCTCTCAAGGAAGGACAGCAAACAGACCTCCATTGTTATGTGGTGACAACTTCATGCACTGGAAGGAATTGATGAAGATGTTCATCATAGATCAAGACATGGAATTGTGGTCAATAATTCAGAATGGTCCTCATGAGTATTTCACTACCATCGATGGAGTTAGATGCATCAAGTCCGAGGAAAATCTCTCAGTTACTGAACTGGAAAAGGTATCCAAAAATTACAAGGCTATGAATTTGTTATACCGTGCTCTTAATGCAGATGAGTTCAACAGAGTGACAAATTACAAAAGTGCAAAAGAAGTATGGGATAAACTTGTTGTGACATATGAAGGAACAAGTCAAGTCAAACAAACCAAGATTAACATACTTCTGAGGCAATATGTGCTGTTAAAGATGAAATCTGATGAAACTATCAAGGAGATGTTCAAAAGATTTACTGATGTGGAGAACAATCTGGAGTCATTGGGAAAAAGTTTCTCAAATGAGGAAAAGGTCAGGAAGATTCTGAGAAGTTTGGGAAAAACAAAGTGGGAGCCAAAGACAACAGCTGTTGAGGAAGCTCAAGATTTAAGTCTTCTTCAGATAGATGATCTAGAAGGAAAGCTGCTCACTCATGAGATGTATATGAAAGATGTAGAAGGTGATCTGAGTGAAAACATCAAGAATCTAGCACTCAAGGCTAATGACAATGAAAAATCTCAAAGCCTTGAGACTGAAGATGAGCATGATGATGAGAGGCTTTAACATTGATCGCCAAGGCCTTGGCCAGGATTCTCAAGAAGAAGAATTTTTTTGGAAACAAAGACTACAACAGAGAGAGATCAATACCTTCAAGCAGCAAGGATTACAAAGGAAAGTCCTCATCACATTCACATAAAACTAAAGTAATGAATTGCTTTGACTGTGGTGATGCAGATCATTTAGTAAGGGATTGTCCACAAAAGAAGAAGAACAGGAAATTTCAAAAGAAATACAATGACAACAGAAGGAAGAAAGCAACGATGGCCTCAAGGAGTGATTTTGATTCATCAAGTGTTCAGAAACAGAAGAAGAACAAGCAAATTTATGCTTCATGACTAAACATGATGAAGAAAAGCCTTCAGACAAAAACATTGAGGAAGTGGTAAAAAACCTTCTTGCTAGTCCATCTGATGTACTTTCTGAAATTCTCAAGAGCATGTTTTTAAATGAGGAAAGTTACAGAAATGAGATTGCTTCTTTAAAGGTTAAAGTTCATGAGCAGGTAAAAGAAAAATTGGACTTTGTTTTTACTAACAAGACTATTGAAGTTTCTAAGACAAAATTGAAAAGGACTTCAAGGCCTTGGACAGCAGATTCAAAGCTTTGAAGGCACAGATAAAAGAGATTGTTGATCAAAACACTCTCTTAACTGAAAGGTTTGTTGATCTCAAGACTCATTCAGAGGATTTAGAACAACAAATCTTTTCTTTAACTAAGAAACTTCAAGAGTCTAAAACGATCCTAACCAGTTTTACAGGCTCAGAACATAATCTGAATCTCATTCTTGGAGAAAGTCTGAAATCAATGCATAAAAGTGGAATTGGCTATAATCCAAATTTTCCAAATAAAAGCCAAACTAATTTTGTCAAATCTGGTAGAACACATTCTCCAAAAAAGTCATTACTGTGGAAAAATTGGTCATATCAAATTAACTTGTCCCTTCAGAAGATCAGAACCTCATATTCTGAGGAACACTTATCCTTATCAGCTTAAGGGACATGTTAAGCAGATTTGGGTCCCAAAAGGAATTAGACCACCAAACATGGCTGATTATGAGTATGACTCAAAGTTATGCACTTGGTCTAACAGCCTGTTGAGGCAATGATTCATTTTTGCAGGATGTCACCAAGGCCTTGAAGGATTAGAAATGGATATTAGACAGTGGTTGTTCTAGACATATGAGTGGAAAGAAGTCTCTTTTTACAGAGATCACAGAGAAATCTGGAGGGACAATTACACTTGGTGACAAGGAAAAATGCAACATCATTGGCATAGGTAGTATTGGAAGTGGTTCTACCAACTCTATCTCTGATGTTTATCTGGTGGATGGACTTAAATATAATCTGCTTAGTATTTCTCAGTGATGTGATAAAGGTTATAATGTTATATTTGACAAGGAGAAATGTGTTGTGCAAGATGAGAAATCTGGAAATTGCATACTCACTGCTCCTAGATCATACAATTTATATGCTATGAGTACTAACAGTTTCGTAGGTGACAAGTTGAAGTGCCTCAAGGCCTTGAAGGAAGATTCAAAGCTTTGACATAGAAAGCTTGGGCATATTAGCATACACACCTTGAATAAACTTATCTCAAAGGACTTGGTAAGAGGTTTACCATCTAAAAAATTCTCAAATGATGAGATTTGCAAGGCTTGTGTACAAGGTAAACAAACAAGAAGCTCATTCAAGTAAAAGAACTTTGTAAGTACTTCTATACCCTTAGAACTTATGCATATGGACTTGTGTGGTCCTATTCAAAAGGTAAGAGGTATATGCTTGTTGTAGTAGATGATTATTCTAGATTTACATGGGTGATGTTTATTAGAGACAAAACTGAAGCCTTATCTGAATTCTAAACTTTGCAAAGAGCTTCAAACTTTGAAAAACTTGCCTGTTGCATCTATTAGAAGTGATCATGGTAGGGAATTTGATCACCTTGACTTTGATTTATTTTGTGAAAAGCATGGCATATCACACAACTTCTCTGCACCTAGAACCCCTCAGCAAAATGGAGTAGTTTAGAGAAAAAATATGACACTTGAGGATATGTCTAGAACCATGCTACTTGAAAGTAATTTGCCAAAGTATTTGTGGGTAGAAGCTGTTAATACTGCCAATTATGTGCTTAGTAGATGTTTGATCCGGCCTATCTTGAAAAAGACTCCTTATGAATTGTTTAAAGGCAGGAAGCCTAGTGTTTTTTATTTCGAACCTTTTGGTTGTACTTGTTTTGTGCATAATAATGGTAAAGAAAATCTTGTAAGTTTGATGCTAGAAGTGACGAAGGTGTATTTCTTGGATATTCTCAAACTAGCAAAGCTTATAGAATTTTCAATAGAAAAACTAAGATTATGGAAGAGAGTATTCATGTGTTTTTTGATGAAAGTACTAAGGATTCTTTGAGTGAAAGTTTTGCAGATCTTAATTTGAACAAGCATGAGGCTGATGATGACATTGTGAAAGAAGACAAAGGCAAAACTGAAGTGCAGAATCATTCTGTAGAATCTTAAGGCCTTGAACCTCCTGCAGAGCCAAAATCTCAAAGCCTTGAGACTGAAACTGAAACTTTCTATGATGCTCCTTCTACTGCTTCAAGAACTCAAATCCTTGAAGGAACATATTCCTGGACACCAAGGAAGAATTTTAAGTATCTTGCAGACCATCCAGCTGAAAATATCATATCTGATCCAACTACTGGAACTCAGACAAGAGGAAAGTTGAAGAACTTATGTGCTTTTAGTGCTTTTGTATCACTGATTGAGCCCAAGAATGTAAAAGAAGCACTAGAAGATGCAGATGGATCATTGTAATGCAAAGTGAGCTGAATGAATTTGAAAGAAACAAGGTATGGAATCTGGTTCCTAGACCAATAGAGCAATCAGTTATTGGAACCAGATGGGTGTTCAGAAATAAGCTTGATGAGAATGGCAAAGTGGTAAGAAAAAAAGCCAGACTTGTGGCACAAGGATACAATCAAGAAGAAGGTATAGACTATGATGAGACATTTGCTCTTGTTGCCAGGTTAGAAGCTATTAGAATACTTCTTGCATTTGCATCTCACAAACACATAAAGCTTTATCAAATGGATGTCAAATGTGCTTTTCTGAATGGTTATTTACAAGAAGATGTCTCTGTAGCTCAACCTCCTGGTATTGAAGATGAAAACTTCCCTGACCATGTTTACAAATTAGACAAAGATCTTTATGGCTTAAAACAAGCTCCAAGGGCTTGCTATGACAGACTCTCAAAGTTTTTACTTGACAATAATTTCAAGAGAGGTCTAGTTGATAAAAATCTTTTCATTAAACATCATGAAACTAATTTTTTAGTAGTTCAAATCTATGTAGATGATATTCTTTTTGGTGCTACTATTGATGCTCTTTCAAAAGAGTTCTCTAGTTTAATGCGCAGGGAGTTTGAGATGAGCTTAATGGGAGAACTAGATTTCTTTCTTGGACTTCATGTTTTACAAATGAAGAAATTAATCTATGTAAATCAAGGAATATATACCAAGGACTTGTTGAACAAGTACAATATGACACAGTCTAAGGCACTCAAAACTCCTATGAGTTCATCACTATCCTTAGACAAGGATTAAAATGGTAAGAGTGTAAATCAAAAGGACTATAGAGGTATGATTAGATCACTTCTGTACTTAACTGCTAGTAGACCTGATATTATGTTTAGTGTTTTCATGTGTTCAAGATTTCAAGCAGATCCTAAGGAAAGTCATTTAGGTATCCAAGGAGATCTAACTTTATGTTGAGTGGATTCAGATGCAGATTTTGCAGGATACAAAGTGGATAGGAAGAGTACTTCTGGATGTTGTCAGTTTCTTGGTTCTTCACTAATTAGTTGGCATCCAAGAAGCAAAACTCTGTAGCATTATCAACTGCAGAAGCTGAGTTTATTGCAGCTGGAGCTTGTTGCTCACAAGTGTTGTGGATTGCTCAACAGCTTAGAGATGTTGGATATGATTTCAGAAATGTGCCTATCAATTGTGACAATACAAGTGCTATTTCAATATCTAAGAATCCAATACAGCGCTCAAGAACCAAGCATATAGATGTAAGGCATCATTTCCTTAGAGATCATGCAGAAAAAGGTGATGTTGTTCTATCTTTTATCTCTACTACCATGCAGATTGCTGATATTTCACTAAACCTTTGCCAGATGATAGGTTTGCATCCCTAAGGCTTGAAATGGGTATGTTAAACAAGGATGCATTGGTTTAGGGGAGTATTAGTACTTACTTGTGATTATTTATTGAAATCTCAAAGCCTTGAGATTATACTTTCCAAAGCCTTGAAAGTATAGTTCAAATCTTTGAAATTTCTAAAACTGCAGAAAATCTCAAGGCCTTGAGATTGTTCTCCAAGGTCTTGAAACATCCGGGTAGTTTACTTGTTAAATAAATGGATCACCAAATATTATATATTATCTTTTTAGATAATTGTATAATGTTTGAGTTACTCAGATAATTTTCTAATATATCTTAAAATATCTTCTAGATATGTTTTGCATATAGAATTTAGAAGAGTCCCTTTTAAACTCTTTTTCTCAACCTACTTAAGCTGAAAGTCAGGGCTATTTCTCTCTATTGTCTTCATTCTCTCTCAATCTTCTACGTCTCTCTTCTCTCTCTCTCCCAATCCCAACCTTCTCCCAAAACCCTAATTTCACAATGGAGCGCAAATCAGCCAAGATTCAACAACAGGGTAAGGCTTCTGCTAGATCTAAGAAGAGGGCCAACAAGAAAGAGAAGATCACAATTTATGACTCAGATTCAGAAGGGACACAGAGTCTGCATGAAGCTTCACCATCTGCAAAGAAGATTAGAACAGAGAAAGGGGATGAAGGTTCAAGTGTTGATCCACAGAAGGAGACAGGAGTACAAGGTGATGATCAGCCTAGGTCAGACAAGAAGAAAGGGGGAGACAAGAAAAATCCAGATGAAGGAAAAAAGAGGAAGCCTGCTAAGGAAGACAAAAAGAAGTATGATGATGTTGAGAAGAAGAAATCTGCTGAAGAGGAACCAGAGAAGGATAAGCCTGCTGAGAAGAAATCAAGGATCAAGCATAGTGATGCTGCAACCAAAAAGAGTTTTCAAGGTAAAAATTCACTACCTTCTAATTGGTTCATAGTGATAAGTTAAGGGAACCTGCAGTTTTGAAGGTTTTAAACCCTAGTTCTAAAGCTTATCCTAGGCTAACTAGGTTATTTTACCTTAATTTGGGTCAAGAAGGAGAAGAGAAGTTTGTGTTAACTTCTAAGGTAGTTGGGATAGATTTAAGGCTACACCATCGGACTTTTGCCAAGGTCTTGGGCATTCCTAGGAAGTATAATGTTGCTGATTATCTTGATAGGAAGGAATGTCTAGATAAAGCCAAATCCATGTTCTTCATAGATGGTATTCCTACTGATCCCAAACAATTGACACACTCTGTGCTCAACTGTGAAGCTAAAATCTTATTCGTAATTCTAATGAGAAATGTTGTCCCTATAGAAAACTCAAGAGAGTTGGTAACATATGAGGTTCTTATCCTGATGCACTTGATATGTGAAGGGTTTGAGATTGATCTACCAACTGTGATTATGGAGCATATGATCTATTGTGCTACCAGAACCAGAAACCACCCTCTTCCATATGCCAACCTACTACCCCTTTTCTTTGAGCATTTTGAGGTACCTTTGAAAGGAGAGGAGAAGATAACAGGTGGTTTTGGGTTGATTGATGAGTCTGCTTTGCAAAGAATTGGTGTGGTTCAGACAGAAAAGGGACATTGGAAGTTTTATTCGGAGTTGTCTAAAGTTGAGCTTGAGGAGAAAAAATTTATCAAACCTAAAGGGGCTACGACATCAAGGGTACAAGCTAATGAGTATTATTCTCAGTTGCTTGATAAGTTTGAAGAACTGGAAGTTGAGATTGAGGATCTTAGACAGTGGCTATTTGACTTGTCTTCTGAGTTTAGTCAGTTCAAAGCCTTGATGGGTGTGATGAATGGCAAGCTGGATGTAGTCATCAAAGGTTTAAATCTGGATAAAATCCGTTCTGCTACTAGTCATGACACTAGTGTTGATTCAGATGAGAGGTTAGGAGATTTCTTGAAAAAGAAGAAGAAGCATATTACGGTTGTGCTCACATCAAAGGATCTATTTGAGCAAACTGATGATGAAGAAGTTGAAGATGACACAGGTGTTGATACAGCTACAGGGGGATATTATGTGCAAGTTAAGGACAAGAAATTTATTAAATCATTGATGAATTTATTGCTGAAGTGGATGCTGAAAAGAAAGAGTATCATTCTGCGGATGAAGCTGAAACTGACGAAGATGTTGGAGAAGGCTCAGAGAAAGGCCAAGCATCAAAGAAGTGAAGTCTTGTGAAATCCAAAGCTTTGATCTTTTCTATCTTTCTTTTTTTCTCTTCTTTCTGATCTCAAGGCATTGACATTCAGTGGGACCTGTGTCTTTTTGTAACATTTTTTTAAAAAAGACTCTGAGTAATGATCCAACATTACTTCACCTCTATTTGATGAAAGTCAAAAAGGAGGAGAAGGTTTAATGTGTTTTGTAAGGTTTAAGGTGTTTTATGTTTTGTAAGGTTTAA
Organism: Linanthus parryae; assembly: GCA_023055425.1. Taxonomy (NCBI): domain Eukaryota; kingdom Viridiplantae; phylum Streptophyta; class Magnoliopsida; order Ericales; family Polemoniaceae; genus Linanthus; species Linanthus parryae. The sequence goes on from JALGPY010000051.1 coordinate 1,134,882, forward strand.
GGTGTTTTTTGTTCTTTTAGTATTAATTAACATGCTGTGATTTTGTGTTCATTGTAAGTTGACTTGTGATATGTTTATATGTGTTCATGTTCAGATTCTGCAAATTCTGGTTATGTTTTCTATGGTATCTAATTCTTACAAAACTAGTTGCAGGAATATTTACACAAGATTATGTGTTTTTTCTTTCATCAAGGGGGAGATTGTTGATTCAAGACTTCTAAGTGTGATTTTGGAAGTAATCATTTAAGAGTGATGAAATACAAAGTATCTCTAGTTCATCAAGGCTCCAAGGCCTTGAGATATTGTTCAAAGCTTCAAAGCTTTTACAACCGTTTCTTATGAAATGTGATCTGACAATCTTGTGTTGCAGGTGTTCAATCTGATGCTTAAGATCGGATACTTGTTGAAAATATTCTAGTTACCTATTCTTCATATGTTTAACATATTGCAGATATCAGAATTAGATTGAATCAAATAACTTTGGTGATACAGTTGAAAAACTGTGAAGAATGTTCAAAGCTCCAAGGCCTTGAGATATGCCTTGAGTTGCCAACAGTTTTTACAAGCCTAACTTGATTCTTTCTTGCATGATTTGATCATTGTTATTATGTTGTTTTAATGACATTAAAAAGTCTTAAACTGTTTTGTGTTGGTTTATATGATTGATTGGTAATCAGGTTAATGACTTATCTATTTGATTCAGTTTTATTCATAAACTGAATGTCCAAACAGACTTAGTGCTGTTATATATATTTGGATTTTTTTTGTTGCTATCCTGAATGTTGTTGCAGGGTTTTCAAACGTGCAATCTTATCACAACAAACTCCAACGGATATCTACTCAGAGCTGTTGAGAAATGCAGTTAAATAGGACGAGGATTTGATGGAACAGAGATCCTAAAATCTCTCATTCAGTTGCCGGAAGTAGATAAAAGACTGGTTTGAATTTTAAAGAGGAGAGAAGCTTACAGAGAACATAAATAAAGTGAAAAAGAAGGAGAGCTACATTTTTGGAAGATCAGACAATCAATCCTCACAATTTCAAGCTTCAATTAGTTCTTTCAGAAGATCATTCATTCCAGTTTTCCTGAAGAACACATCCAGGCTTTCTCGGCTTATTCATCTATTGTGTTCTTCTATATTGTACCTTAATCTGCTTATCTTCTGTATATCTTATACCTCACAAAACCTAGTGGTTAGTTGTTCAAGTGAACAACAAGAGGTTCTTTTTAGCTCAACAGTTAGTAGCTGATACTAGATAGGTTTGGAACCACAAGCTGTATAAGTGTAAGGGAGTTCACTTAGGCTTGAAGATCTAGGGCTGTTTCTGTGTGTGTAATAAGAAGTGTTTTCCCAATCTTGGTGGGATTAGATCCCTCAGGCAGAGATTAGGTCCATTGGGACTGAACTCTGTGTTCTTTACTTTACAGTTTAGCTATTTATTCTTGCAAGTGATCTAAATCAAACTAGGGTTTACAAACTTTTTTGAACTAATGCTAGTTCAAGGCCTTGAAACTTTCTTCTATACTTAGGAAGTTTCTGACTAATCTTACAAAATCTCAAGGCATTGAGATTTATGTCTTTTACTTGCATTACTTAGTTAAATTTTGTGTTTTAGCAAAAAGTTCCCATACTCTATTCAACCCCCCCCCCTCTAGATTATTTTGATCCTGTAATTAGTCTACATTACAAACTTGCATGTGTGTGTGTGTGTGTGTGTGTCTATATATATATATATATATATATATATATATATATATATATATATATATATATATATATATATATATATATATATATATATATATATATATATATATATATTGTTTTCGTTGGTGCAGTAACCGCCCGTGGAATGAGTCCAGCTAGCATATTATGGTCGTTCAAGGAAGGAAGAAGAAATAATTAATAGTTTTTTCTGTTTTTTTCTAGAAATAATTACATATGGTAGTTGTTTTTAATTTAGTATGTATGAAAACCTATTCATAACATTGCGGGATGCTCAAATTTCATGATTTTTATGTTGTCGCCCACTCAATTTCGGGTTTTTCTTGCATATATTGCGGTTTTTATGACCAATCGCTACATCACAACAACATCGTTTCAACTAAACCGCTTTACATATATAGCGGTATAGTTACAGCTGTAATCCCATTGCGGAAAAAAGCAGCTTAGAAGAACCGCTATATTCCTGAAAAAAATAAAATGGTTTTGTCTAAACCGCTGTATTTTGTATGAAAGAATGACGGTTTAGAAAACTGTCATTAAATATTCAAATCTACAGCGGTTTCTGGACCACCGTTGTAAAAACCGGTGTATTAGCCCTTATTTCTAGTAGTGATTACAATATTTAACCTTCAGTCGTCCTCACATCTCCTTTGCAGTAAATCACCTGTGCCAGTTTATGCACAAACCGTCTGACATACATTTAACTGGCGCTAAACACAAACTTCGTTACTTGCATGTATCTAAGCAACACAGTCTCTTTACATGCCAATCAATTCCTTCTCGGACACCAATTGGGTTGGCAATCCCACCGATCGACGCAGCACCACATGCTTCGTTATCTTTGTTCAACCCAACCCTATACATTTGGGAGCCAAGAAACAACCTATGGTTGCACGCTCTTCAACCTAGGACGAATATAGGGACCTAGTATCTACCTCAGCTGAATTAGCTTGGATACAGATTCTATTTCGCGATCTTAACCTATACATCTTACACAAACCAAACCTTTGGTGCGACAACTTGTCCTCCATTGTAATAACTGCTAACCCCGTTCTTCATGCCAGCACCAAACACATTGAAATAGACTACCATTATATTCGCCAAAAACTTCTTACTAACGATTTGTCTGTTTCCTTTGTTAAAAGTTCATACCAACTTGCAGACATCTTTACGAAAGGTCCATCAACAAGCCAGTTCAAACACTCAAGCACAAACTGACGGATCAACCTGCCCCATCAGTTTGAGGGGGAATATTAAGACCAGAAGACCAAAGGTCCAAAGCTCTCAAGCCCAATTTCTTAGTAGAAGCCCAAAGCTTCCAAGCCCGAAGGACCATTCTCCACTATCTATTAAACTAAGCGACAACTCTTGTATAAAGAAGAATCAAAGGACTAGTGTGTAATTATGTAAATCAGCCCCTTATCACAGTCGTAGATCAAGGTCAAGCCCTAATCCCTTTGTGTACTTAAGCTTCATTTGTTTCTAAATGTATGATCATATCATAAGGCCTCCATGTTCTCATGTTGCTTCTGAAGCTCAGAGTTCATGGTGCAAAGCATCAGTCAAGTCACATCATTAGAATCGTCAACAATCATTTGATGTGTCTTGACGGCTTTAGCACTATTATTTTCAGGCCCTTCATGAACTGGATCCTCTAGAATGTACATTTTCTTTTCTTGTTTGAGAACAATTCTCAAGTTTCTATACCGGTACAGAGCATTTATTCCTGAAAGCTTATCCTTCTCAAGGACTGATAGTAGAGATTTTGATGAAGTCGATGGATTGTTTTCATTGGAATTCTACAAAATGAGAAATATACAAGTTTTAGTATTTTGTGAACAAATGACTACATTTAATAATGGCTAAATTATTAAACATAGCTCCCACTATTTTTCTCGGATTAATAACCCTCTCTATTAATGCGAAAAATATCATGTATATTTCCTAGTGGGCCAAGATCCATATTTCACCTTTTCTTGAGCTTGCTTTGGCAAGTCACCCAGGAATTAGTTATTTAGGTAGAAAGCAATTTTCAATTGCATCCGATGCAACTCTTTGTTCAATTGGGCAAATAACTCTTTATTTATCTATTCCATAGATAATCCCAATTGCCTTGCCTCTAGGCTTTCAATCCTATTGAATTGGCCTAGTTGCGTCCAACCTCTTACTTCAACAATTGCACATTACTTGATGTGCCATCGCGCCATCCTACAAAGAATCAAATCGTCTTGCTTTGGAAAACCTGAATTTAAGACATTATAGTTTTGACGAGTGTTAAGTAACGAGAAGGCAAAAACGCAATATTTAAATTGAGGGATTTTTACCTTTTAATTTAATTGTTTTGTTGATCCATATCAACTGATCTACTTATTTGAATTGGGCAAATCCAAAATAAATTATCCGGGTTTTAATTATTACTAGATACAATTTGCATGCATCAACCATACACCAAAAATAAAATAACAAGACAATAAATTAAACAACAATAAGTAAACGTGATGTGGATGTGGCCTCTTAAAACTAATATATTCCCAAGCCAATGAGAATATCTATAACCCCAAAAGCCAGCAAGCTCATCTCCATGTGCCTCCATCTTTTAGTCCATGCGCCTTAGCTTGTGGAATGCCCCTTCTTGTGATTTATTCAATTTTAAGAATCTTCTCCATGTCTTGGCAATCATCTAACTATCTAATACTAGCTAGCATCTATACTAAATAGAGAGACCTCACAAGTTGAGGAGAAGACGACACGCAGGCCGTAAAGCATAATTAATTACATTAATTACAATAAAACAAACCACAAAAATAAACATCCACAACATCAATATACAAGGCCACATCCAATCACCATACAAAAGCACATAATACAGTTAAAAAATCTAATTTTATTATGTTTGATCAATTTTAAGTTGAATTTCAAGGGTCAAAATAGTCTAAGGGGGCCACCAAACTGTAGGGTTTTGGTCATGGATACGCAGCGGAATAACAATAATTTTTCTGATCAAGACCCTCCAAGGATCACAGGAAGAGAATTCATGACGATGGTAAAGGATTCGTGTTATATACCTTGTAGGTATCCTTTAATGTTCTAACGCGAAAACTATCACGTCTTTACGGTTGATCCACGCCTAGGATTGAGATCTAGGTCTTCCAGTCTCTTTGTGCTAGCTAGGATGAATGGAAGAGGATGAAGAAATCACGCAACGGAGCACCAAAGAGAGGGGAGGCCTCTCTCCTTTGGCCGACGGGTAGGGGCGGACGACAAGGGGGTTTCGACCCTCTTGTTGTCTTGCTCTCTCCTTACTTCTCTCCGACTCCACTTATGTTATGAGCATTAGTTGTAGGGAAGGAAGCCAGGAGCATCCTTTATATAGTACAAAAACTCCTTGTTACTACATAAAGTCCCTCTCCTAATCCTATTCAAGTTCGGATTAGTCCAACTTGCATATTAATCCTACTAAGTTAGCAAGTTCTTGAATTTGATCCTTCTAAGTAATTAATCATATTAATTAATTCCCAAGTCTAGTTCAATCCTATATGGCGTGTGACCCCATAGGTTTCTACTTAGTTGGTAGTAACTATTTACTAATATGGAGCGGCCTCTAGCAAGACATCCATTCTAGCCAACTAATAGAGATAGTCATCCTACAAACCTTGTGCAAGTATTGTCTCATCCATTTGTCTCAATATCCGGATTGGACACGAGACATACAAGTCACACTCGTATATCCAATCCATTATTCCTCGATACTGGGAATAGCCTTATTCGTGCAAATAACATCCATATCCCGTATTGATTTATTTGTGTCTGGTCAGACATGTTTTAAGTACTATCCCTCGAGTGGCCTAGGATATTTTTTCCCGTTATGTGGGAGGAACAATTCTATTTACATCACTATGATATCTAAGCTTGCTTCCTATTGTGTCCGATGTGCGCCTTTATGACTACCCAGTCACGGTGTAGCATTTGACGCTACCAAAACACAATATTCCACAACTAAAAGATCTAGGGACTTCAAGTCTAAGAATGGCAATACCATTGTCACCGCGAGAAGCACTTGTAACTTTACATAACATGTATGTAGCCTTCTCGTGGGTCAATCCAGTATGCGATTACTCCTAATGCATACCCATGTGTTGGACCGTGATATCTACATATCATTCCAACCCCATACTAGTCTATAGATGATTGTCCCATTAATCATTATAATGGACTAGGGATATTTAAGATAAACAACACAATTTTGAATCTAAGGACTTCATTATATTAAATATCTCAATAAATAATACAATGAATGTTCTAGCCAATTTATTGTTCATACTAAACTAGATTGCCTCTAGGGCACCTATTCCAACAGTCTCCCACTTGCACTAGAGCCAATCTAGGGCATCTCGTATGCCAATGCTCCTAGTGTTCGCTTCATGCTTGCGCTGAACAAGCGGCTTTGTAAGTGGATCTGACAGATTCTCATCTGTAGGAATCTTGCATATCCGAACGCCTACGTGCTTGGATTTCTGGTGTGGCCTGGGTTCCTTTGATTGCGCGATTGACATGATCTACGCAAGTGTACGATCGTCGCGTGTAGTAATAATCCAGAAATCCGGGCTGTCAAACCCAAAGGACTTTGTTAAATCAGTTATTATGTCTAAACTTATGTTGGCAAGTCGCAAAGTTGAGTGATTTTCCTAAGTCTACTAAAATGAAAGAACAAATATCTCAATTAATTATGAGTTTCTTCACAATTAACGAAGACAAGAATTGCAAGGGGTTTCCTTATAAGAGAGACGAGTGCTGGGAATTCTACTTGTGGACCACTAGGGACGCTATGAATGGTTTTTTGATCTTTGGAACGCAAATACGCTACTCTTATCAATCGAGCAACCTACGAACTACCGAGTTACCAAGCAATTTGCCTACATTTATGATCAATTTAGACCGAGTTACCAAGCCTAATCCAATTACAAGCATGCATTATTGTTCATTAATCCGCTCTTTGATCCTAATTAACGCTACCCAGTTACGAGATAACGATACGACTAGGTGATTATCTTGATTTACCGACTAGCTCTCATGGAGTTACCGCACAATTTCTAATTAAGTTTTGTCCTACGTTAGCTAATCGCAAGAACATTGAATAATCAAGCAAAAGATGATCATAATAAGAGGAGAACGCATAATTTTAATCCAAATAACGAATCAAAGTATCAAAACATTCATTTAAGAAAGCCCTAGATTTCTAACAAGGAATTCTCAGAAAATAAGTACTTAGCTACTACAAATCATGATCAAACTAGCAAGTTTCATGATCATGAACACAAAACTACGAAGAAGAGAGAGTAGAGAGAGCAAACGAATGACTCTGGATCGCTCCAAGCTCCCCCAAAGCTCCAAGAACGTTGTTGTCCCGTCTAAATCCCTCAAAAACGACCTAACCAAGTCTAAAATACGTTCTCATGTGTTTGGGACTAATTAGAATTAATTACAAAAAAATTCCGCAAAGTTTGAGAAAATTCTGGCCAGACCTAGGTCGTACGACCTCCCTACCTAGGTCGTACGACCTCTGTAAAAGGGACAGGAGGCCGTATGACCTCAAATCCAGGTCTTGCAGAACCCCAAGACCTGCTGAATGCTCCCTGATTTCTGACCACAGGTTGTGCGACATGTGAATGAGGTAATAAACAATCCAATGAATGAGTATCATATATAAAATTCGTCTCCCCTAACTCAATGAAGCACGCGATGGCACCAAAAAGATGCAAACCAATCAAAGCATGTGTGTGGGGATGGAGTCGTCAAAATCACAATCTCGATGTCCGTAGTCAAAATTCGACACCCCCACACTAAAATGTAGTCACGCCCCCTCTCAAGTAGTCAATAAGATGCATGTCTCTTGCATAATCCAACTGATCCTCCTACACTGCGATGATGAAAAGAAACGATACCTAGCACGATCCACCAATTAAGTTCAACTAACCCCAATTTCGTGCGGATTAGATGTCACGCAATCAGGCTCTCCTCTACTATGTCCACGATGTAACGACATGGATCACCATCACACCGTAGTGTGCAAGTCAACTCACTCACCCTCACATCCCCTCAAAGATATCTTATGAAGCACATGCGAACAATAGGACTCACATAAATGTGAAATGAAGCACTCCCTCATCGAACCCCCTCAACTCCTACTCCCTTGTGACCCTCTAGAAAGGTGATTCTAAACGATATGTGATGAAGCCAAGAATCGTCTCCCTAGGTAAAAGAGGCAAATAATGAATCCAATGATCAATTAAGGTTTACTAGTGGTCCTACAAGGTAAGATCTAAAAGCAGTGAGTGCTCTAATACACATCCTCGCACAACTGTTCTGTGTGCTACTACAAGGCGGGCTGGCGACTACCTAAGACGGACAACATGAACGTTCGGCTTGTTTATCAAACACCAAGCTCAAATCTTGTAGAGAAAAACAACATAAACTTTATCTTTTAAAATTTCATTTAGTTCAAAAATAGGTAGGCATTTCCGTAATGAGATTCTCTCTATACTTACTAGGGGGAACTAAACGTGTCACTCTCGGTCAAAATTCACACTCTAAGCCTAAAGTTTTCACATCTCACTAAATCAACCAGGTCTAAGCTTCTTTCAATTGTCTTTTCTTAAATTTTCAATTTTTTTTATGGAATTTCTATTTTCTCATTTTTTTTTCATAACCTCCTAACTCTATATGCAAGGCTTTGACTCGAGAAAAAAACTTGACTCTACACAATTTAATTTGGTGGTGGGTATACTCAATTATGTAAAAGTGCAAAAAAAATATAAATCTATCCTACACAATACGACAATATACGTAAAAACGTAACACAAACCACTGAATCTACACACAATATAATCTAAACACATCATATATGTAACTGGCTATGCAAGAAAATCACCCACACACTGAATGCTTCGTTGTCCTCAACAAATTTAGAGATGATGCAAGATAACTCAGCAATTCAAATGCATAGGCTAGTAGATGAGATGGAGCTGACATATATAATAAAAGATAAACAAATTTCTACAAGAGGAAAAACATACTCACAACCACCTCAAGGGTGGGGATGAAATATGCACCAACAGTCCCAAGCACAGTAGTTGTGCCACCATGCTCCCATCTGGTCAATGTGTTCTCGCACACCCGGGTCAACTGCCTCCTTTTCTAAAATCCATGTCAGAATAATCCCCAACTCGCCAGTGAAAGTCCCTGTAAAGGTCAAGTGTGCCATGACACACCGGGGTAGATTCTTCCATAACCTACTCATGTATGTCACTAGAAAACATCATTAGTCCCTCTCTCTCATCTCTCCAAATAAATAGTTAACGCAACACAACTGTATTAAAAAAACTCACTACCTAATCTAATGCATAAAATACGTTGGGTTGCCTCCCAACAAGAGCCTTGTAATTGAAGGTCGACGACCCGACCCATTTACCTCGGATATGTTAAGGAAGTCTAGCACGACGTGCCTCCTCCTTCAATTTCTTGCTCTTGATCTTCTGCACCACATCATGTGCACTCACCACATTTGGCTTCTTTTCTAATTCGGGTGGATCAGGCTGCAGAACTGCAGCCAACCCAAGAGGAGGATCCGCACGATCTTACTTGAACTTGATCATAGCCAATTTGTTCTTTCCCATGCCCGGGTGAAATGCTTTGAACAAAAGTGATGAATCTAGAGCTTTGATAGTCAGCTCCTCAGTCTCTAAATCCACATTTGTGCGCATTGTCTTCAATAGCGGTCTTCTAAAAATAAGTGGAACATCGCGATCCTCCTTGATGTCCACTATAACTTTGAAAGACAAATGCACCCACTTTGACCAGCAAGTTCTCAATCACCCCATTTAATGTAACAATAGAATTGTATGCCAGTTGCAGACCCATATTCACTGGGGTTGGCGCACCAATGCCTAATCTCTGAAATAGGGACAATGACATGAGATTAATACTTGCGCCCAAATCACAAAGACCATGCGTATGATATCCACCCCCAAGAGTGCAGCCTAGAAGGACACTACCTGGATCTCTCATCTTGTGAATGTCCCTCTGTATAACAGCACTACATGTCTCTGTCAATTTCACCGTGGCATAAGGGTCCGTGCTCTTCTTGCCCTATAAGATCTCCTTCAAGAACTTCTTGTACTTGGGCATCTGAGCAAGTGCTTCTACAAGAGGAATGTTTATATGCAATTGTTTGGATATATCCATAAATCTCTCAAAGTGTTCCTCATAATTCCTCTTTATTTTCGCCGGATATGGTATCCGTGAATCATAAGTAGCCGGATTTGGAGTGTTCTTGGGTTCTTCTTTCTTCTCAACCATGTCCTTTGATTGGGGACTCACGGCCTTGGGAAACTCTTCCCTCAATTCCTTCAATGTGGCCTTTGTAACTTCAGCTCTCGCATGGATAGGATATGGAGGCTCCTGAGTAGTAGTGCCACTGCGAGTAGTAATAGCTTTGAGCTGCTTAGTAGGAAGAATGGTATTAGAAGGAAGCATACCTGGTGGAAATTTAGTATTCTGATTGGCTATATGTCCAATCTGCGTCTCATGGCTCTTCATTGTGGCTTCCATGGAGACAAATTTGCTCTACATTCTATCTTGATTAGCAAGTAGTTTTCTCAATAAAGCGTTTATCTCTTGGTCCTCTTGTTGCGGAGCCTGTTGCTGTGGAGCCTGATATGAAGGATTAAGCTGCTGACCAGGTGCATATAACCCACTGTTTGCGTCTCGGCCACTACAGTCGTCGTGGTGGACCCATGTAATTCACGTCTTCAATCCCATATCCTTGATACTCATCCGCGATCATCTTGCCCACATAATTCACTTGTGCTGATGGATTCATACTGTTAAAAGCCGAGGTCATGATTGCCATTTGCTGTTCAAATTTCTGCTCCACCATCGACTCAATTTTGCTCACTAATGCCCCATCAGATTTTGAGTTCCTACGAGTCTCAATTCTCATAGTTTCACGCTTCGTCACACTGTTGAGAAAATCTTGGCATCTCTGCACTCCTAAACCCATAAAATTGTCGTGGTCCATCATATCTAGTTCATTCGCCGTGTCCCTATCTAGGGCATTGTAGAAGTAGTGCAAGAGTTTGTACCATGGTTCTTCATGAGTACGGCATCTGCGAAGGAGCTGATTGAATTTTCTCCATGTGTCTCCCAGAGAATCATCTTCCTGTTGTGTGAATTTTGTAGTATCAGCCATCCGTTGAGCAACCTTGGACGGCGGGAGATATTTCCTGAGAAACTCCTTGCAACACTCTGCCCATGTAGCGATACTGCCTGTTCGAAGCTCCATCCGCCATGTCTTTTATTTTCTCGATAAGGAGAAAGGAAAAAGCTTGAGCTTTATCGTCTCGAGTGGAACTCTCTGATCATACATAGTGGAGGTAATTTTCTCGAAATTGAGCAAGTGTTGATGTGGATCATCACCTGCTGCTCCAGTAAATAGGCACTCACCTTGAACCATGTTGATCAATGGTTGGCGTATTTCGAAATGGGTGGCGTTGATTTGTGGCCTGACAATAGTGGGTTGGTAACCTTCCAACGTAGTCCTGAAGTACTCTAACAAAGGGTGATTCCATGCGACATGGGCAAGAATCCCTTCTTGGAATCTTGAATGTTGAACCGTTTCAGAAACTGCCTATATATGTACTTTGAATTAGCCCAAACAGCTTCTTAGATCTATCTCTATAGATATTTATACCGAGTATATAGGCTGCTTCACCTAAGTCTTTCATTGAGGAACACTTCCCTAGCCAATATTTAACAGATTGCAGCATGGGGATGTCGTTTCCATTGAGTAGTATGTCATCCACATAGAAGACCAGAAAAGTAACAGAGCTCCCACTAACCTTCTTGTAGACACAAGACTCATCTTCGTTTATGATGAATCCAAACTCTTTGACTACTTCATCAAAACGTCGATTCCAACTCCTAGAAGCTTGCTTCAATCCATAAATGGATCATTGCAGTTTACAGACTTCGTTGGCTTGATTTGGATTTTCGAAACCCTCAGGTTGTATCATATACACATCCTCGAGGAGATTCCCATACAGGAATGCTGTTTTGATATCCATCTACCAAATCTCATAGTCGTAGTATGTTACAATAGCAAGTAAGATTCGGATGGATTTTTTCATTGCGACTGGTGAAAAGTTTTCATCATAGTCAATACCATGAATTTTTCTGAATCCTTTAGCCACCAATTGACCCTTATAGGTAATCACATTACCATCCATGTCGATCTTCTTCTTGAAGACCCACTTGCACCCTATGGGCCGAGCCCCTTCGGGTGGTTCCACCAAAGTCCATACTTTATTGATATTCATGGATTCCATCTCGGATCTCATGACATCAAGCAACATATGAGAGTCCGAACCTTCTATAGCCTCTTGATAGGTAGTAGGCTCATCATCTATGAGAAACGTGTCACCAGATTTAGTCACGAGAAGTCAATAGCTCTCTGGCTCCTGGCGCACTATTCTAGATCTACGAAGATCTTGTGTTACTTGAACAGGCTGCTCCATAACCTCTTGTGGTTCATGTTCATGTTACATAGTAGGATAAATGCTTTGTGGTTCTTGAAATTCTTCAAGTTCTACAGTCCTCCCACTTGCTTATTTAGAGATAAACTCTCTTTCTAGAAACACGCCGGTCCGAGCAACAAACACTTTGTTCTCAGTTGGATTGTAGAAATAATATCCCTTAGATTCCTTAGGGTATCCCACAAACTTGCATTTTTCCGACATAGGTCCTAGATTGTCTGATAGTAAACGTTTTACCTAGACATCGCAGCCCCAAATCTTCATGAACAACACTGTGGGACGATTCCCACTCCACATCTCATGTGGTGTCTTCATGAGGGACTTAGATGGAACACGGTTAATGGTGATAGCTGCACCCAATAGAGCATAGCCCCAAAATGATAATGTATGATCAGTTTGACACATCATAGATCGAACCATATAAAATAAAGTTCAATTCCTCCTTTCCGACATGCCATTTCACTGTGGCGTTCTGGGTGGAGTGAGTTGGGATAATATCTCACACTCTCTAAGATATTCGTCAAACTCTTGACTTAAGTATTCTCCTCCACGATCCAATCGTAGAGCCTTAATACTTTTTCCAAGCTGCTTCTCTACTTCGTTCTTGAATTCTTTGAACTTTTCAATGTATTCGGATTTGGGCTTCATAAGGTATAAAAATCCATATCTACTGAAATCATCAGTAAATGGGATGAAGTAGACATAACCACCCCTGACAGGCGTTGAAAATGGCCCACATTAATCAGTATGTACTAGTGCCAATTGCTCACTAGTCCTCTCACCTTTCTTATTGAAATGGGGCTTTGTCATTTTTCCCAGTAAACAAGCCTCCCATGTCTCATATGATTCAAAATCAAATGAGTCTAGGGATCCATCCTTATGGAGTCTAGATACACGTTTCTCGTTTATATGGCCTAAACGATAGTGCTATAGATAAGCACGATTTAAATTATTCATTTTAATCCTCTTGGTATTAATGTTATAGACAGGATTGCTTAGATCAATGATATATAATCCATTAAATAATTTTCCACTACAATAGTGAATACTATCAAAATAAATGGAACAACAATTGTTCTTTATCGAAATAGTAAAACCATCCTTGTCCAAACAAGAAATAGAAAATAATGTATGTGCTCATAGAAGGCAAAAATAGCAATTATTTAATTCTAAAACTAATCGAGAAGGCAGAGACAGCTCGTACACGTCTTTGACCAATGCAGCAACTCTTGCTCCATTCCCAACGCGTAGGTCTATCTCCCCTTTAGCCAATCTTCTACTTCTCTTTAGATCCTGAACATTTCGACAAATGTTAGATCCACATCCAGTATCCAATACCCAAGATGAAGAGACAGTTTAGTTGACACCTATAACAAAAATACCTGGTGGTGGTGGAATCACTATTCCAAGCCTCTTATCCTCCAAATAATTGTGGCAGTTCCTCCTCTAGTGTTCAGGCTGGCTGTAGTAGTGACACTCACCTTTAGTCACACCTTTGGTAACGCCACCAACATGCTTAGGGGCAGATTCCTTGGGTTTGGCAAATGCTTTTTCCTTTCCCTTGGAGGTAGAGGCAAACCTTTTGCCCTTTCCTTTCTGCACCATCATTATGGATTTTCTCTTACCCTTGTTGATGCTTTGTTCAGCTGTCCTCAACATATTGAGTAAATATGGCAGAGATTTCATGATCTCATTCATGTTATAGTTCATGATGAACTGTCCATAACTTTCAGGCAACGATTGCAAGATGAGATCGGTGGCCAACTCTTGACCCACCGGAAACCCTAGGTGGCTGAGGCTTTCCAAATAATCGATCATACGCAACACGTTTGGCCCCACGGAGTTTCCCTATGACAGGTGACATTTGAACAATGCCTTAGAAACTTCATACCTCTCAACCCTAGATGCTCTTTGAAGAGCTACTTCAAGTGTGTGATCATATCGACTGCATTCATGTTGTCATGTTGCTTCTGAAGCTCAGAGGACATGGTGCAAAGCATTAGGCAGGCCGCATCATTAGCGTCATCAACAAGCTTCTGATAAGCCTTTAGGGCTGCACGAGTGTTGTTTTCAGGACCATCAGGAACTTGCTCCTCTAGAGCGTACATTTTCTTTTCTTGAAAAAAATTCTCAAGTTTCTGTACCAGTCTAGAAAATTGGTCCCCGAGAGCTTGTCCTTCTCAAGGACAGAGCGTAGGGAGTGAGATGATTTATTTGCCATTGGAATTCTACAAAAAGAAAAATACGTAAGTTTTAGTATTTTTGAACAATTTAACTATATTTAGTAATGTCTAGATTATTAAATACAGTTTCCACTATTTTTCTACGGATTAATAACCCTCAAGATATTAATACGGAAAATATCATTATACTTTCTAGTGGGCCAAGACCCATATTTCACTTTCTTTTGAGCTTGCTTTGGCAAGTCACTCAAAAGTTGGTTATTTAGGTAGGAACAATTCCAATTTCATCCCATGCAACTCTTGGTTCAATTGGACAAATAACTACTTATTTATCTATCACATAGATAATTCCAATTGATTGTCTCTAGGTTTTTTAATCCTTATTAAAATTACTTAGATATGTCCAACCTCTTACTCCAACAATCGCACACTATGTTCATGTTACATAGTAGGATAAATGCTTTGTGGTTCTGGAAATTCTTCAAGTTCTACAGTCCTCCCACTTGCTTATATAGAGATATACTCTCTTTCTAAAAACACGCCGGTCCGAGCAACAAACACTTTGTTCTCAGTTGGATTGTAGAAATAATATCCCTTAGTTTCCTTAGGGTGTCCCACAAACTTGCATTTTTCCAACTTAGGTCCTAGATTGTCTGATAGTAAACATTTTACCTAGACATCGCAGCCCCAAATCTTCATGAACAACACTGTGGGACGATTCCCACTCCACATCTCATGTGGTGTCTTCATGACGGACTTAGGTGGAACACGCTTAATGGTGATAGCTGCACCCAATAGAGCATAGCCCCAAAATGATAATGTAAGATCAGTTTGACACATCATAGATCAAACCATATACAATAAAGTTCGATTCCTCCTTTCGGACATGCCATTTCACTGTGGCGTTCTGGGTGGAGTGAGTTGGGATAATATCTCACACTCTCTAAGATATTCGTCAAACTCTTGACTTAAGTATTCTCCTCCACGATCCAATCGTAGAGCCTTAATACTTTTTCCAAGCTGCTTCTCTACTTCGTTCTTGAATTCTTTGAACTTTTCAATGTATTCGGATTTGGGCTTCATAAGGTATACAAATTCATATCTACTGAAATCATCAGTAAAGGTGATGAAGTAGACATAACCACCCCTGACAGGCGTGGAAAATGGCCCACATTAATCAGTATGTACTAGTGCCAATTTCTCACTAGTCCTCTCACCTTTCTTATTGAAATGGGGCTTTGTCATTTTTCCCAGTAAACAAGCCTCCCATGTCTCATATGATTCAAAATCAAATGAGTCTAGGGATCCATCCTAATGGAGTCTAGATACACGTTTCTCGTTTATATGGCCTAAACGACAGTGCCATTGATAAGCACGATTTAAATTATTCATTTTAATCCTCTTGGTATTAATGTTATAGACAGGATTGCTTAGATCAATGATATATAATCCATTAAATAATTTTCCACTACAATAGTGAATACTATCAAAATAAATGGAACAACAATTGTTCTTTATCGAAATAGTAAAACCATCCTTGTCCAAACAAGAAATAGAAAATAATGTATGTGCTCATATTAGGCAAAAATAGCAATTATTTAATTCTAAAACTAATCGAGAAGGCAGAGACAGCTCGTACACGTCTACGACCAATGCAGCAACTCTTGCTCCATTCCCAACGCGTAGGTCTATCTCCCCTTTAGCCAATCTTCTACTTTTCTTTAGATCCTGCACATTTCGACAAATGTGAGATCCACATCCAGTATCCAATACCCAAGATGAAGAGACAGTTTAGTTGACACCTATAACAAAAATACCTGGTGGTGGTGGAATCACTATTCCAAGCCTCTTATCCTTCAAATATTTGTGGCAGTTCCTCCTCTAGTGTTCAGGCTGGCTGCAGTAGTGACACTCTCCTTTAGTCACACCTTTGGTAACGCCGCCAACAGGCTTAGGGGCAGATTCCTTGGGTTTGGCAAATGCTTTTCCCTTTCCCTTGGAGGTAGAGGCAAACCTTTTGCCCTTTCCTTTCTGCACCATCATTATGGATTTTCTCTTACCCTTGTTGATGCTTTGTTCAGATGTCCTCAACATATTGAGTAAATATGTCAGAGGTTTCATGATCTCATTCATGTTATAGTTCACGATGAACTGTCCATAACTTTCAGGCAACGATTGCAAGATGAGATCGGTGGCCAACTCTTGACCCACCGGAAACCCTAAGTGGCCGAGGCTTTCCAAATAACCGATCATACGCAACACGTTCGGCCCACGGATTTTCCCTCTGACAGGTGACATTTGAACAATGCGTTAGAAACTTCATACCTCTCAACCCTAGCCTGCTCTTGGAAGAGCTACTTCAAGTGTGTGATCATATCGACTGCATTCATGTTCTCATGTTGCTTCTGAAGCTTAGATAACATGGTGCAAAGCATTAGGCAGGCCGCATCATTAGCGTCATCAACACCCTTCTGATAAGCCTTTAGGGCTGCACGAGTGTTGTTTTCTGGACCATCAGGAACTTGCTCCTCTAGAGCGTACATTTTCTTTTCTTGCTTGAAAACAATTCTCAAGTTTCTGTACCAGTCTAGAAAATTGGTCCCCGAGAGCTTGTCCTTCTCAAGGACAGAGCGTAGGGAGTGAGATGATTTATTTGCCATTGGAATTCTACAAACAGAAAAATACGTAAGTTTTAGTATTTTTGAACAATTTAACTACATTTAATAATGTCTAAATTATTAAATACAGTTTCCACTATTTTTCTACGGATTAATAACCCTCAAGATATTAATACGGAAAATATCATTATATTTTCTAGTGGGCCAAGACCCATATTTCACTTTCTTTTGAGCTTGCTTTGGCAAGTCACCCAAAATATGGTTATTTAGGTAGGAACAATTCCAATTTCATCCAATGCAACTCTTGGTTCAATTGGACAAATAACTACTTATTTATTTATCACATAGATAATTCCAATTGATTGTCTCTAGGTTTTTTAATCCTTATTAAAATTACTTAGATATGTCCAACCTCTTACTCCAACAATTGCACACTATGTTCATGTTACATATAAGGATAAATGCTTTGTGGTTCTGGAAATTCTTCAAGTTCTACAGTCCTCCCACTTGCTTATTTAGAGATAAACTCTCTTTCTAGAAACACGCCGGTCCGAGCAACAAACACTTTGTTCTCAGTTGGATTGTAGAAATAATATCCCTTAGTTTCCTTAGGGTGTCCCACAAACTTGCATTTTTCCGACTTAGGTCCTAGATTGTCTGATAGTAAACGTTTTACCTAGACATCGCAGCCCCAAATCTTCATGAACAACACTGTGGGACGATTCCCACTCCACATCTCATGTGGTGTCTTCATGACGGACTTAGGTGGAACACGCTTAATGGTGATAGCTGCACCCAATAGAGCATAGCCCCAAAATGATAATGTAAGATCAGTTTGACACATCATAGATCGAACCATATACAATAAAGTACGATTCCTCCTTTCGGACATGCCATTTCACTGTGGCGTTCTGGGTGGAGTAAATTGGGATAATATCTCAAACTCTCTAAGATATTCGTCAAACTCTTGACTTAAGTATTCTCCTCCACGATCCAATCGTAGAGCCTTAATAATTTTTCCAAGCTGCTTCTCTACTTCGTTCTTGAATTCTTTGAACTTTTCAATGTATTCGGATTTGGGCTTCATAAGGTATACAAATCTATATCTACTGAAATCATCAGTAAATGTGATGAAGTAGACATAACCACCCCTGACAGGCGTGGAAAATGGCCCACATTAATCAGTATGTACTAGTGCCAATTGCTCACTAGTCATCTCACCTTTCTTATTGAAATGGGGCTTTGTCATTTTTCCCAGTAAACAAGCCTCCCATGTCTCATATGATTCAAAATCAAATGAGTCTAGGGATCCATCCTTATGGAGTCTAGATACACGTTTCTCGTTTATATGGCCTAAACGACAGTGCCATAGATAAGCACGATTTAAATTATTCATTTTAATCCTCTTGGTATTAATGTTATAGACAGGATTGCTTAGATCAATGATATATAATCCATTAAATAATTTTCCACTACAATAGTGAATACTATCAAAATAAATGGAACAACAATTGTTCTTCATCGAAATAGTAAAACCATCCTTGTCCAAACAAGAAATAGAAAATAATGTATGTGCTCATAGTAGGCAAAAATAGAAATTATTTAATTTTAAACTAATCGAGAAGGCAGAGACAGCTCGTACACGTCTACGACCAATGCAGCAACTCTTGCTCCATTCCCAACGCGTAGGTCTATCTCCCCTTTAGCCAATCTTCTACTTCTCTTTAGATCCTGCACATTTCGACAAATGTGAGATCCACATCCAGTATCCAATACCCAAGATGAAGAGACAGTTTAGTTGACACCTATAACAAAAATACCAGGTGGTGGTGGAATCACTATTCCAAGCCTCTTATCCTCTAAATATTTGTGGCAGTTCCTCCTCTAGTGTCCAGGCTGGCTGCAGTAGTGACACTCACCTTTAGTCACACATTTGGTAACGCCACCAACAGGCTTAGGGGCAGATTCCTTGCGTTTGGCAAATGCTTTTCCCTTTCCCTTGGAGGTAGAGGCAAACCTTCCCTTTCCTTTCTGCACCATCATTATGGATTTTCTCTTACCCTTGTTGATGCTTTGTTCAGCTGTCCTCAACATATTGAGTAAATATGGCAGAGGTTTCATGATCTCATTCATGTTATAGTTCATGATGAACTGTCCATAACTTTCAGGCAACAATTGCAAGATGAGATCGGTGGCCAACTCTTGACCCACCGGAAACCCTAGGTGGCCGAGGCTTTCCAAATAACCGATCATACGCAACACGTTCGGCCCACGGAGTTTCCCTATGACAGGTGACATTTGAACAATGCCTTAGAAACTTCATACCTCTCAACCCTAGCCTGCTCTTGGAAGAGCTACTTCAAGTGTGTGATCATATCGACTGCATTCATGTTCTCATGTTGCTTCTGAAGCTCAGAGAAGATGGTGCAAAGCATTAGGCAGGCCGCATCATTAGTGTCATCAACACGCTTCTGATAAGCTTTTAGGGCTGCACGAGTGTTGTTTTTTGGACCATAAGGAACTTGCTCCTCTAGAGCGTACATTTTCTTTTCTTGCTTGAAAAAAATTCTCAAGTTTCTGTACCAGTCTAGAAAATTGGTCCCCGAGAGCTTGTCCTTCTCAAGGACAGAGCGTAGGGAGTGATTTGATTTATTTGCCATTGGAGTTCTACAAAAAGGAAAATACGTAATTTTTAGTATTTGTGAACAATTTAACTATATTTAATAATGTCTAGATTATTAAATACAATTCCCACTATTTTTCTACGGATTAATAACCCTCAAGATATTAATACGGAAAATATCATTATATTTTCTAGTGGGCCAAGACCCATATTTCACTTCCTTTTGAGCTTGCTTTGGCAAGTCACCCAAAAGTTGGTTATTTAGGTAGGAACAATTCCAATTTCATCCCATGCAACTCTTGGTTCAATTGGACAAATAACTACTTATTTATCTATCACATAGATAATTCCAATTGATTGTCTCTAGGTTTTTTAATCCTTATTAAAATTACTTAGATATGTCCAACCTCTTACTCCAACAATTGCACACTATGTTCATGTTAAATAGTAGGATAAATGCTTTGTGGTTCTTGAAATTCTTCAAGTTCTACAGTCCTCCCACTTGCTTATTTAGAGATAAACTCTCTTTCTAGAATTACGCCAGTCCGAGCAACAAACACTTTGTTCTCAGTTGGATTGTAGAAATAATATCCCTTAGTTTCCTTAGGGTATCCCACAAACTTGCATTTTTCCGACTTAGGTCCTAGATTGTCTGATAGTAAACGTTTTACCTAGACATCGTAGCCCCAAATCTTCATGAACAACACTGTGGGACGATTCCCACTCCACATCTCATGTGGTGTCTTCATGACGGACTTAGATGGAACACGGTTAATGGTGATAGCTGCACCCAATAGAGCATAGCCCCAAAATGATAATGTAAGATCAGTTTGACACATCATAGATCGAACCATATACAATAAAGTTCGATTCCTCCTTTCGGACATGCCATTTCACTGTGGCGTTCTGGGTGGAGTGAGTTGGGGTAATATCTCACACTCTCTAAGATATTCGTCAAACTCTTGACTTAAGTATTCTCCTCCACGATCCAATCGTAGAGCCTTAATACTTTTTCCAAGCTGCTTCTCTACTTCGTTCTTGAATTCTTTGAACTTTTCAATGTATTCGGATTTGGGCTTCATAAGGTATAAAAATCCATATCTACTGAAATCATCAGTAAATGGGATGAAGTAGACATAACCACCCCTGACAGGCGTTGAAAATGGCCCACATTAATCAGTATGTACTAGTGCCAATTGCTCACTAGTCCTCTCACCTTTCTTATTGAAATGGGGCTTTGTCATTTTTCCCAGTAAACAAGCCTCCCATGTCTCATATGATTCAAAATAAAATGAGTCTAGGGATCCATCCTTATGGAGTCTAGATACATGTTTCTCGTTTATATGGTCTAAACGACAGTGCCATAGATAAGCACGATTTAAATTATTCATTTTAATCCTCTTGGTATTAATGGTATAGACAGGATTGCTTAGATCAATGATATATAATCCATTAAATAATTTCCCACTACAATAGTGAATGCTATCAAAATAAATGGAACAACAATTTTTCTTTATCGAAATAGTAAAACCATCCTTGTCCAAACAAGAAATAGAAAATAATGTCTGTGCTCATAGTAGGCAAAAATAGCAATTATTTAATTCTAAAACTAATCGAGAAGGCAGAGACAGCTCGTACACGTCTACGACCAATGCAGCAACTCTTGCTCCATTCCCAACGCGTAGGTCTAATTCCCCTTTAGCCAATCTTCTACTTCTCTTTAGATCCTGCACATTTCGACAAACGTGAGATCCACATCCAGTATCCAATACCCAAGATGAAGAGACAGTTTAGTTGACACCTATAACAAAAATACCTGGTGGTGGTGGAATCACTATTCCAAGCCTCTTATCCTCCAAATATTTGTGGCAGTTCCTCCTCTAGTGTCCAGGCTGGCTGCAGTAGTGACAGTCACCTTTAGTCACACCTTTGGTAACGCCACCAACAGGCTTAGGGGCAGATTCCTTGCGTTTGGCAAATGCTTTTCCCTTTCCCTTGGAGGTAGAGGCAAACCTTTTGCCCTTTCCTTTCTGCACCATCATTATGGATTTTCTCTTACCCTTGTTGATGCTTTGTTCAGCTGTCCTCAACATATTGAGTAAATATGACAGAGGTTTCATGATCTCATTCATGTTATAGTTCATGATGAACTGTCCATAACTTTCAGGAAACGATTGCAAGATGAGATCGGTGGCCAACTCTTGACCCACCGGAAACCCTAGGTGGCCGAGGCTTTCCAAATAACCGATCATACGCATCACGTTCGGCCCCACGGAGTTTCCCTCTGACAGGTGACATTTTAACAATGCCTTAGAAACTTCATACCTCTCAACCCTAGCCTGCTCTTGGAAGAGCTATTTCAAGTGTGTGATCATATCGACTGCAGTCATGTTCTCATGTTGCTTCTGAAGCTCAGAGGACATGGGGCAAAGCATTAGGCAGGCCGCATCATTAGCGTCATCAACACGCTTCTGATAAGCCTTTAGGGCTGCACGAGTGTTGTTTTCAGGACCATCACGAACTTGCTCCTCTAGAGCGTACATTTTCTTTTCTTGCTTGAAAACAATTCTCAAGTTTCTGTACCAGTCTAGAAAATTGGTCCCCAAGAGCTTGTCCTTCTCAAGGACAGAGCGTAGGGAGTGAGATGATTTATTTGCCATTGGAATTCTACAAAATGAAAATACGTAAGTTTTAGTATTTGTGAACAATTTAACTATATTTAATAATGTCTAGATTACTAAATACAGTTTCCACTATTTTTCTACGGATTAATAACTCTCAAGATATTAATACGGAAAATATCATTATATTTTCTAGTGGGCCAAGACCCATTTTTCACTTCCTTTTGAGCTTGCTTTGGCAAGTCACCCAAAAGTTGGTTATTTAGGTAGGAACAATTCCAATTTCATCCCATGCAACTCTTGGTTCAATTGGACAAATAACTACTTATTTATCTATCACATAGATAATTCTAATTGATTGTCTCTAGGTTTTTTAATCCTTATTAAAATTACTTAGATATGTCCAACCTCTTACTCCAACAATTGCACACTATGTGTGCCATCGCACCATATGATGATGAATCAAGTCTCCCTGATTTGGCATGCACGAACTTGATTAATCGATCTTGTGATTAGTGTTTAAGTAACGAGTAGGCAATACGTAATATTTTCTTTTGAGGGATTTTTCTTGTCGATTTTAATTATTTTGTTGATCCATATCAACTGATCTACTTATTTGAGTTTGGGAAAAACTCCAAATAAAAGATCCGGATTGTTAAATGATCTTATTATCAAATTGCATGCATCATCCATACACTAACAACAATAATAAGACAATAAAGTAAACATCCACAAAATAGAAATTAACGTGTATGTGGATATGAACTTCTAGACTAAGATATTCCCAAGCCAATGAGAATATCTATGAACCCTAGAATAGAAAATGCATCTCCATGTGCCTCCATATCTTGGTTCATCCTTCATAGACTTGTGGAATGGTCCATGCTCCATGTTGTGGCTCCTTTAATTCTTTGGACTTCTTTTCTTCAATCTTGGCTATCATATATGTTATCTAGTACTTGCTAATTCTATACTAAATAAAATAAATCTCACAAGTTCAGAAAAATACCGGCTCGCAGGCCGTAAACCCTAATTAATTATTACATCAAATTGATCAGCTCGCAGGCCGTAAACAAACCAAAAAAATTAAACATTCACAACAAACCACATCTAAGGCCATATCCAATCACCATACGAATTACGCATAAACAGTTAAAACCAATTTTAAACGCGCTAAGTCAATTTTAGTTGATTTTAGGATTACTAGGGTCAAAACGGTCCAAGGGGGCCCACCAAAACTTGGCCGAACCCTAAAATGACAACCCAATGGCCTTGGGTCGGTCGGCCCCTAGACCACTGCTAGGCCGTGTGCTAGGGCTGCCCCGGCCCCTTGGCCGAGCCTAGCTTGGGTGGCAAGGAAATGAGAGGTGGTCCCCTAGGGGGCCGAACCTCCTTTAGGAGTTGTTTCCAAAACAATTGGTTGCCCAAGTTTGGTTGTTCCCTTATTGAAAAAACTCACTTTTCCCATTGGATGCCCAAGAATCGTAGATCTAAGATCCTAAATTTCTAAAACTCACTAATGCATACATCCAATGCAAGAATTAGATCTTGTTTGGTTGAATCATATTCAACAGGCATCTAATATGCTTAATTTGTCGTTTTAACGCAATATTCAACAATTATAGGTGAAAAAACAACAAAAGCGTAACACATAAACCTCGTTATGCTCTACAACATGTGGCTCTGATACCACTGTAGGGTTTTGATCATGGATAGGCAGCGGAATAAAAATAATTGATCCGATCAAGACCCTCCAAGGATCACAGGAAGAAAATTCATGACGATGGTAAAGGATTCGTGTTATGTACCTTGTAGGTCTCCATTGATGACTCCTAACGCGAAAACTATCACGTCTCTACGGTTGATCCACGCTTAGGATTTAGATCTAGATCTTCTAATCTCCTTGTGCTAGCTAGGATGAATGGAAGAGGGTGAAGAAATCACGCAACGGAGCACCAAAGAGAGGGGAGACCTCTCTCCTTTGGCCGACGGGTAGGGGCGGACGACAAGGGGGTTTCGACCCTCTTTTTGTCTTGTTCTCTCCTTCCTTCTCTCCTGCTCCACTTATGTTATGAGAATTAGTTGTAGGGAAGGAAGCTAGGAGCATCCTTTATATAGTCACTACAACATATTCTGCTATCAGCGACCAGTTTCCTTCCGAATACAAGGATTATGGTCTTTAAAAGCAGCACACAATCTTTTTTATCAGTTAGTCGTCTGCCTAGTCGTATTTTATATTTTTAAAGACCATCTGTGTTTTTGTCGTGGGGAAACGACTAGTCATCCAAAATAAAAAATAATTAACGACTTGCAGTTTTGTCGGGAATGGATCTAAACAGTAATTTGACCAAACTTTTGGGCGGGTAATGAAATTTTCGCTAAATTGTGGGGAGAGAAATGAAATCTCCCCAAGTGTTGGTGGCAAAATCAAAGCATACCAAAAAATTAATTCACCCTCTATATGCTGGCCAACTAACAACTCCCCGCCATTACTCCCCCTTTCGGCCTCCACATCGAATTCACATATCAAGAACCCTAGCTAGCTCATCATCTTCCACTCGAAACCACCGCCGGCTCTCTCTCTCTCTCTAGCTATCTCTCTATCTCCGCACAACCGCGGTCCTCTCGCCACCACCGTCTTTCTCCTTTCCCGAATAGTTGGTTCTTCATTCCCGTTGACTCAATCGGGCACCAGCTGGTTCAAATCTGAGAATGGAGTTTTGGCGCAGGAAGAGAAATTCCATGCCTCACCCTTCACAAACATCTGTCCTCAGCACTGGTCCATCACTCTCTTTCTCTCTGTCTCAATTTGGCTTCTCAGTTTCTATTGATTATAAATGCGCTTTTCAATTTGGGTCTGTATGGTGGCTTGAGCTCAGATCTAACAAGCTGTTTTCATTTCTATGACTTAAAAGGAGCAATTTTACTGTGATATCTGTATTTTTAGGCCGGGCTCCATCTTTCATGCTTATAAATTGTATGTGCTTTAATTTAACTGTGATATCTGCAAACATTTTAACTATGGTAAATCCTGTGTTCGGATCTGCTAGCTGAGTGTAGAATGTGGTATATATATATATTGTTTCTCACATAACCAAGTAGTTGTTTTTAGCTGATTGGAAAGTGTGTATTCATGGGCTGAATGCTATATCTACGGGGCAACATACGGATAGGAATGTGTGTTTTAATGTATATAGAATTTGGCTAGTTAAATGTGATGTGGATGAAACTAAGGTAGCTG
The DNA here is from genome assembly GCA_023055425.1 of Linanthus parryae. Classification (NCBI taxonomy): domain Eukaryota; kingdom Viridiplantae; phylum Streptophyta; class Magnoliopsida; order Ericales; family Polemoniaceae; genus Linanthus; species Linanthus parryae. Next base: position 1,160,484 of record JALGPY010000051.1, read on the forward strand.
AAAATGTGCATGTCTCCCAATTTATGTGTACGGTATGAAGTTTTTAAGTACCCTATGTCATTGCTGAAAGTTCATAATCTGATGTGTCCAAAAATTTAGTTGTGTAAGAGGCCATGATGATATGGATCTACCGAATGCACTCATTGAAAATGTTCAAGTGTAATATGCCAGGCAAGGCAAATCTATTTTTGCAGCCTGCTGTTGTCATCTCTTATTTGTTAATGAGTACTGATCCGATCCTCTTCATGCTCACTGAAGAGGCCGTCATGATATGGATCGTTCGAATTCACTCTGTAGCCGATACAGTGTCATGATATGCATGGCGAGGCAAAATCCTTTTGCAGCCTGTGATCATGGATGTGTTATCGGGTTTTTACGAGTACAGATCTGAGCCCATTTCCATATTTCCCTCCTTTCATTCCATGTTTGTTATTTGTTATTATCTATTTCATGCGTTCAACCTCTCTATTATGCCGGGTCTTGCGAAGGTCATTTTGACCCGCTCATAATATTGGCAATTTAATGCAAACATATGTGCACGAATTTCCTCCGTTCAAGCTCCCTATTCTGGCGGGGCTTGCGAAGGTCATTTCGACCCGCTGATAATGTCGACAATTTAATGCAAGCATTTGTGCATCAAGATCGGTTCGAAGTGGCCTTCGCAAGTGCTGGCGTTCGGTAGCAGATGAACGGGTGAATTTCCAATTAATGAATGCTAGTTCATTAATAAGTCATTTTATTGCAAAATCAAATTATCAATTAATAAAAATAAGAGAAATATATGAGATAAATCACAGTACATAAAAGTCTTGACCTTGTTGCTAGGTGTACTTGTGAAGGGTATTTTGACCAGCAGATAATTAATGTTAGCAAAATGATTCAATCATTAATTTGTGTGCCTCCAAATCGGGTTGAAATGTCCTTAACAAGTACTCGTAGACTATAGAGGAAGAAGGGTTAGAATTAGCAACGAATGGTGTTTGGTTCACTTCAGGTCTATTTTATGGGTTAATGCTTCAACTGCTTGGGAAGTTATGAATGATCTCATGAATGAATATATGAAATATAATAGATATCTTAAACGGATCAATGTTGAGCTGTATTTGTAGGTGCTCCATCTTTCATGATTCTAATTTGAATGAGGTGCATTGTCTCAGAAATAACTATTGCTTTCAAGATATTAGTGGATGTTAATTCAAGATATTGGTTGTCATGAGTACTGATTTGGGCCTCTTCATGATATTATGATGTTCTTCATGCTCACTGCTTGCTGACTGTAACAGGCCGTGATGATATGGATCGTTCGAGTTCACTCTTTGTAGCCGATAGAGTGTGATATGCATGGCAAGGAAAAATCCTTTTGCAGCCTGTGATCATCGATCTCTTATCTGGTTTTCATGAGTGCAGATCTGAGCCTCTTCATTCTCACTGAAGAGTCCATGATGATATGGATCTATTGAGTTCACTCGTTGTAGCCCATAGAGTGTGATATGCATGGCTTAAAGAAAAATCCTTTTGCAGCCTGTGATCATCAATCTCTTATTTGCTGGTTTTAATGAGTACTGATCTGAGCCCCTTTCTGTCATTTACCCGGAGTGGTCAAGTTTTCCTTGTGCATTACTGATATGAGCCTATTATTGCTTTTTATGATGTTCATTATGCGCGCTGCTTGGCTAGTGCTTGGTCACTGTAAGAAACCCTGATGATATGGATATACATATATGTAATTCACTCTATTATTGCATGTGCGTTCGTTACGACAGCAAAATCCCCACCCTTTAAAGAGGAGGAGGTGACCAGTTCTCTCACACGACGGCCTCCACTGTATTTGGATGCTCCAGTGGTCGTCTCTGATTCAGAGGATGAAAAGGATGAACCACCGAAACTGACTGTATCCCAGGAATGCATGAAGCCTGCATCTGAACGCGAAAGGAAAGTCAATCTACTTGAAGGTAATAGAATTGTTGAAGTGCCTGCGGAAATCTTCGAAGGAATGGGTGAATTTGTCGATCAGAGAACAGCAGATGTGGGGGGCAAAGGCAATGGAACCAGAAGAAGCTAGATACTGCTATCTTTGTTGTAGCTTTTGGTTATTTTCTGCTATATATGTAATATTGAATCTTTGCCTTTAAGTATTCCCGAAACATTTTATGTGACAGATATTTGAAAAATGCTAGCTATGTGTAACTACTACTGAATTGTGTGTTATATATTAACTTATAATCATGTTCAAGGACTGTACAACTTTTTGATAATTAGGTAAAAGACTTAAATGTTCACATATGTCATCAACAAGATTATAACTTGGTTAACTTTGTGTAAAAAATATAAACTTCCACACACCAATATACAATTATTGATGAAATTGCATCAAAATATGCAATTAGTTGAGATAACTATAGAGTTCTCTTTATGAAAAATCCTAATAAAAATCGGGCCCTGGCCGATCAGCTGCTTACTATAGAGCCGGCCTTTTTGTGAATTATCGCTTAAATAAATTATGGTTAAACATAAACCGAAAAGTCACCTCTAATGTGAAAGTTGGTCTAGAAGGTTTGGTCAACTACAAATCAAGTGATTGGTCAACTTTAATTTCGGTTTCCACTTAGTCAACTATATCTATATATAGTTTTGGACGAATAAAGTCAACGATTATTGAAAATGTCAACTACAGTAAAATGTGAGCTCGTAAGTCAACTCCATTGTCAATGAACGATCCTATACTTGACCTTTTGAGGTTATACTACGTTAACTATGTAGTGAACAAATAACTTTTGGTCTCCACATTGTCAGATTAGTAAGTTCGCACGAAGAAAGTCAACGTAAAGGAAAAGGTCAACTATACAGTCAAATTAGGTGATCGAGCTCATAAGTCAACTGCATTGCCAATGAATGATCCTATATACTTGACTTTTTGAGGTTATACTACGTCAACTATGTAGTGAACAGATCACTTTTTGGTCTCCACTTTGCAAGATTAGTAAGTTCGCACGACGAAAGTCTACGGAAAGGAAAAGGTCAACTGTACAGTCAAATTAGATGATCGAGCTCATAAGTCAACTCCACCCTAAACCATAAAATTGACTTTCGGGGTTATACTAAGTCAACTATGTAGTGAACAGACAACTTTTTGGTCTCCACTTTGTCAGATGGATAATTTCGCACGAAGAAAGTCACCGTAAAGGAAATGGTATACTGTACAGTCAAAGGTAATTGAGCTCATAAGTCAACTCCACAGTCAGTGCATGATGGTCTACCCTAAACCCTATGTACTTGGTTTTTGAGGTTATACTAAGTCAACTATGTTGTGAACATTAAACATTTTGGTCTCCCCGCTTTGTCAGATTAGTAGGTTCGCACAAAGAAAGTCAACATAAAATAAAAGGTCAACTTTACAGTTAAAGGTGATCTGTAGTCAACTCCACAGTCAATGCATGGCCTATTATGCGGTAGCCATGAGAGCATATTATCGATTATTACCTTAATTTAGAACCGACATTTCGATTGTCTTATAACCTGTATATTTCACTAAAAATGTTCGTGTCAGTTGTTCACCCAAAGAAAATGTTCGCGTCAGTTTCTAAAGCAAAGTGAAATTAGTTTGAAACTCCGCGAAATAACTGTTATGAAGAAATTACATTTACAGGGGAGGGAACTTGTATTACAATGAAACTTTGGGAGGAAAGTATAATTAACGAAAAAAATTTGTAGGGGAGGGTAATACAACTACATCCAAATGTAAGGGAAGGAAAATACATTGAATCAAAATAATTTGTACGGGATTCAGTTAAACAAAATGCCATATGGACCCGTTGCTCCCCACTCATTCCTCAACCCTTATCCACAAGCCAAGAGCTATCTGAAGCTCTTCCCGCGACAACTCACTCAGCTCCCCGGCCGATGAAACCATTGAATGTCTTCGGAACGGCGACAGCTGTTGCGCCTGAAGGTCATCGGAGTGTTGATGCAAGAACCCACGGAGTCATATTGGCTTAGCCTCAAGGACGGCCGGTTTGGACTAACTTCTCTCAAAATCTCGTACATTAATAGCTGTTGTTGTGTTCTCTTCTTAATTTTTTGTTTATCAGGTCTATTCGTGCTATAGATCTGCAATTCCGTATGTGAATGCATCTGTTTGGACTAGTTCTGTTGTATTTGGGTGTTTGGTATGCTCTTTGGATTAGGGATATCGTTATTTCTATAGTTGGTCCGAAAAAAGTTGTTCAATTTGTCCTTCTGTGTTGGGTTGAGTGTTTGATCTTCATGGTGATGTTGCTAATGCAGATTATTAGTTATACAATTAGAAACTAGAATAATTACTAGAACAATAGGGGGAAAATACTTATTATTATATATAATAACTTTAAATTGCTAGAATAATTAGAATAATTACTAGAATAATGATTAAAGGATAGGAAACTAGAATAATAAACTTATTTTCATATATAAGAACTTTAAATTGCTAACGCAGATTATTAGTTATACAATTAGTCATGACTTATGAACATTGATAAAGTCCATTTCTGGGAAAAATAGTTAATACATGGGGAAGAAATAACAGCATATATGTAGATGACTAGGTAATTTTAGGAAGAAATAACAGCTAGCATAAATAAAAAACGTCAAATAAAACCACAAATTAATACAGGGGGGAACTACCCCTTACAACATCAAATCACAACCCTCTTCTCAAACCATGGGAGGGAGGTTCAAAAACCATTGTACACTTTTAATTAAAAAACATGATTATTAAAGGGATTTAACACAGAAAATGGAAGCAACGGCAGACGAGCGATGGCAGAGGAGATTTTTCGGTAGAGCTGTTCCCATTCTCCAGCTTCACCTGTGGCTCCATTAGTTCCTATCAGCCTGCACTCATGGAAGCACACATGCATTCATAACTAGTGATTAGGAGTTCCACATGTCCAAAACACAAAGATTAATGTACATATATATGTGCTAAGGCATGTGATTGAAAAAATTATAGAACTACTAGCTTTGGTGTTCATATCAAACCTGGACTGAGGCATGGATCTCTTGCTGAGACACAACAATGACATCCACCTACACCTTATTTGGATCCCACATAATCCAAAATCCGCCACCAAATCCATATGGATCATCCACAAAGCATCTCTCAAAGCTAAGAGAGGCGCAAATGCATCTGGCCCTGTCCCCAGACATTCTGGTTTCAGTTACACAGACAATGTTTGGCCTGTGCATGCCAACCAGAGCCATGAAGTTGCTTCTAAAAGCACCAGTGCCCGCATCCTTACAATTCCAGAGAAGAAACCTCATGGGAAAGTTGGACACCCTCACTCCGTCCAGCAGCCCCCCTGGTGCACTTCTTCTTTGGTCTTCCACCTTTGCTCTGATCTCCTCCTCCTCTACCACATCCATCGAATTTGCGCCTTCCGCCAAGAAGCCCCCCTTCTATAGGATCGTATGAAGGTATTCCCCTGCGTTTCTCCGAATGTTTCCCGAATACTCAATTATCCAGGTTGCCTTGTAGTCATCCATCATAACATGCTTTGCTTCTCCAATGTCGGATGGAAACTGGACGATGTACCAAAGGTTCGAGCTCAGGCTGTCATCTGCGGTCACAACCTGGTTGGCTGGAACAACGTCGCCTGCTACCCTTGCTTCCTCCTCAGCGATCATCTGATTGATTTGAACAGATGTCCAACTGAACTGTTCAAGGAGGCTGGTGAGGCTCCCTTGGTCCACGATCCATGTTGTTGGGGCCTTGAGGTGAGTCAAGATGGTGACCATGTTTGTTGTGGGAGATGGCATGAGTGGGAGAGGAATGCACCAGGTATTGGTGATCACAAATTGCTCTCTTCTCTCTTTAAAGGACCAACATGGTCCCCTTTTACCTGGAGCATCCTCCAGATTGACTAGAGGTAATGTGTTGTCCCCTGACATTGACAAGCTTGGCAGAATATAAACTTTATTTGGGATGAAAGGTTCTGTCAAAGGTAAAAGTCTGTAGGCTTTTGTTTTATACAGGTTCAGACTGCATGAAGATAATGGAGGAGGTGGGGGTTACAAGAAGATGGAGAGTTAGAAGATGGAGATGTGGGGTAGTTAGTGGAGATTAATTACTGCATGTTCTCAAGGTTTAATCCTGAAATAACTGCTGCTCCTAAATTAACTACTATGGTTTTTTTTGACGCAATAATAACTGAATATTATTGCTTGTTTGTCATAAATTACTGTCTCCTGGTCTCATTTTTTTTTATTTAATTACACTGAATTTTTGAATTAAGTAATATTTTAATTAAATTAATACCTAATTACATTCGATGGCTAATTTGACTTTTTTGCCAAAATATTAAAAAAAATAAAAAATAAAAAATAAAATCTGGAGGTGCCCTTAACACAACTTATGCATGTTTTGTGTGTGTGTGTGTGTGTGTGTGTGTTTGTTTGTTTTCCAAAAAAAACACAACTTTTGCACATTGTGTACATGAGCTGTGTAGTCAACTGCCAAAGACTGATGTTCTCAAGGTTTAACTTTTTGGTCCTTTTGTGAGAACCTGCATAAGCCATATTCTGATTCACCCCTTTATTTCCTTTAAGTCCAGTCAGTCTCTTCTTGATGTTGAAATTCCCTTTTGGAGGGAAAACTTGTCTTATATGGCAACTAGCCTATAGCTTTTACTTTATTCTGTGGATGCATTACTTGTGAACTATGAGAATATTGACAGACATGGACAAGGCTGTAGGCTTTGGTTTTATACACAGATGGGAGGCTGTGAGGTTAGGAGAAGATGGAGAGTAATAAGATGGAGACGATGGTGGTTAGTGATAATAAATACTAGTTTAAAGATGTGGTTTCAGAGAAATATGTGATGCATGGTTTCAAGATTACTGCAGCTTACTAGGCATAGGTTCATGAACCACCTCATTGATTAGGGGTGCCAATGATATCCGTGCAACATGTTTAATTTGAGGTGTGCCTTGTTCACTTTACGGGATTTACTTCGATTAGTTATTTCCCCCATAATGCTGGCTAATACGGGCATGTGAAGGCTCTTCGACCCGCTCAGAAAGCTGGCTAATACGTTGCAGAGCTGTGTGTCTGCAATACGGGTCGAAGTGGCCTTCACGAGACCCTGTACATGATAGAGGATGAACGGAGGAATTTCAAATGGATTTTTATTTCAGTACAGTTGAAGTATGATATATATGGCTTAATGAATCAACTGCTTTGAAAGTTACGAATGATGCATATGGTATTTATTTTGACACCCGTTTCGTAACCTGCCAGATAAGGGTTTCATTATTTGCAGCGTGTTGTGATCATCACTTATTTGCTTTACTGAGTACCGATTTGAGCATATCTTGCTCACTGTTAGCGCTCAATAGAGAAGAGTTTGAGGGATCTCTGAAAGGCCATTAGGCAAAGAGTTGTGTTCAGTTACAAGAAAAATTTGTGGAGGAGTTCGTAAGGAGGAGTTTAAAAAAGGAATCTATTTTATTAGGGATTTTAGTGATTTTTATTGATAAAATTAAAAGGAATTTTAGAGTTGTTAGTGGATTAAATCAACACACGGGGGTAGTACGGGTATAACACGTTAGGAACTTAGGAACCATGTGAACCCCTACAAACTTTTAAATAGTAAAGATTACTGATGTAAATTATTCTCATCACTTACATATTGTGATTAGTGACAAGAAATATTGTCAGTATGTAACAATTAATGAATAGTGGCAGAAATTATTCTCGTCACTGAAGCCCTGATTTTATCTTTAACAACTTAGTAGTCCTTTAAAGTAATACTATAATAATACATTTTTTTTTTCAGAAAGCATGATAACACATGTTTTGGTCTACGTAATGCAAATTCAACTTGTCAACTAAATTTATTTAAATTTACCATTGACACAGATATTAGTTTATATATATGTATATGAAAGTTTGTAATGTAAGTAGAACACACAGGATCAAATACTCTAGAAGGGGGGGGGGGGGGGGTTAATAGAGTATGGAAAATTTTGCTAAAGCTTAGTATTTTAAAAAATTAAGATAAGCCACTGGTTGAATCTCAAGTACTTGGAGGATTTTTGATACAAGACAGAAGCTTTCTAGGAACTAGTGAAAGCTTCAAGGCCTTGAGCTGTAAAATACTTCAAGCCTTTGAACAACCTGTTTTGAGCTAGATAGTTTGCAGTGATATAGAACAATACTGTAAAGTAAAGAACACAAGGATTTTACAGAGTTCAGTCACAATTGAACCTAGTCTCTGCCTAAGGAATCTGATCCCCCCAGGATTTGGAAAATACTTCTTATTAATCACCCAGATTTAGCCATAGATCTCAAGCCTAAGTGAACTGCCTTACACCTATACAGCTTGTGATTCCCAACCTATCTAGTAACAGCTACAATTTGTTGAAACAATAAGAACCTCTTGTAGTTCACTTGAACAACTAAACTTCTAAGTTTGTGAGGTTTAAGAAATCAGAATGATAACACAAATTAAGTAAAAGTATGAAGAACACGGAAAAGAAATAAGCAGTGAAGCTTGGATGTGTTCTTCAGATTTCTGGATGATTGATCTCCTTCTACAGCAGTGTTGAGAGCTTAATTGATTGAAGAGTTGATTGTATGATCTCCATGACAGTAAGCACTCTTCTTTTCTGAATAATAAGTCCTCTCTCAGTCTCCTTTTTTCTTTGAAATTCGAACTGTAGCTTATACCAAACTGTAGTAACTGAATGAGAGATTTTAGGAACTCCCACCCTACAAATCCTCTCCCAAACATGCTTCTATCAACAGCTATGAATAGATAGCCATTAGATTTTTTTGTGAGGGGTTTGAACAACGAACAGCCCCACAACAAACTTGATTTCAAGGTCAAACAAAATCAAAAAAATATATCAACATATTACTCACTGTTTGGCATAAGAATTTCTGCAATAAACTAGGCCCAAATTTTGATAACAAGATTAATACCAGATCAGGAATATGTAAAAGATAATGATAAAATTATGATTAAGAATCATAGCAAGTCAGTAACCAATCACTTTACCACATATAACATCCTGCAAGAAAGAATCAGTTAAGCTAAATAAGACAGTCAGCAACTCAAGGCATATCTCAAGGCCTTGGAGCTCTGTGACATTCTTCATAGTTTTAAGCTTAAAGTTTTCCAATCATTGATTCGATGAAGCTGTAAAATATGTGAGTGTTAGAAACACATAGATATAGTCCAAGAATATTTGTAAGGCATATTTAACAAACAACTGATACAATGCTAAGCCTGCATACACAAGATTGTTAAACAATACTTCAAATTGCAGACATAGACCTTCAAGGCCTTGGAGCCTTGAACATATTTTACCACTGTATTTGAATTATTAATCTCCCCCCTTGATGAAAGACAAAAAATATTCTTATGTACTCAGCACCCTGCGACTTAATAAGAACATTAAAATGAAAGTATAGTAACATATAGCAAAAAAGAACAACACGTATGAAACCATAAAACCACATAAACTTACATAGATCATAGATAATCCTACAAAAACCAAAATAATCCTAAAAAACAAAAATAATCCTACAAAAATCAAACTTAGTACACATAACAACACACATCTTTCTCCCCCTTTTTGACTTTCATCAAACAGAGGTTAAGGAATGTAGGATCATACTCAGAGTTTTTGAAAAACAAAAAAACAGTTTACTGAATTTCAAGGCTTTGAAGAAAAAAAGAAGGAACTAGATAGAAAGAAGAGACAGAAGGGTTCAAGGCTTTGGGCTTCACTCAGCAGCATCCTTCTAGGCAGTCTTCTTTCCTTCTGAAACCTTGCTTTTTTACTTTGACTTTATCATCTCCTCATCCTTCACTGATATCCCAAAATGCTTAAAGACTTATGGTAACATATTTTCATAAGTAAGAGGATGATTCCTTGTCCTAGTTGCACAATAAACCATATGCTCCATAACAATACTAGGAAGATCTATCTCAAATCCTTGACAAATCAGAAACATCAGAATAAGCACCCTATCAGTAACCAACTCCTTAGAATGTTCTCTTGCGACAATGCACGTCATGATAATTGTGAAAAAAATCTTAGCTTCACAATTGAGCACAAAGTGTATCAATTTCTTTGGTCTAGTTGGTGTATCCTCTATGAAAAACATATATTTTGCCTTCCCCAAACATTCTTTTCTCTCAGGATGTTCACTCACGTTGTATTTCCTAGGAACCCCCAAGACCTTGGCAAAATCTTTATGATCTAACCTCATATCAACCCCAGCAACTCTAGAGGTTAAAACATAACTCTCTTCCTCATCTTGCACCAAATTAAAATAAAACAGTCTTGTAAGCCTAGGGTAAGACTCAGAACTAGGGTTTATCATCTTCCAAATAGATGAATCTTTCAATTTTCTGATGCAATCTATGTCCAGTTTATGTAATAGACCATTAGAGATTAAACTACAGAAAGCAAATTGGGTAGAAGAATACGCATCCATCCAAACTTTTTTAACTTCTGAACTAATAAACCAATTATCATCAAGTAAATTCTTACCAAAACTTCCTTTGCTTTTGGCTTTAGCAGAACTGTGCTTAACACTGACCTTTTTCTCAAAAGGTTGATCATTTTTCACTTATGGTTTCTGATTCTTTGATTTTTGATCCATCTGTTTGTCATCCTCAGCTTTCTTCTTCTTTTCTCCGTCTTTATTTTTCTTTGATTCAGACTGACCCTCTTGATAATTCTAATGTTGCTTTCTTCCGGTACTTCTTCCCTCTCTTCTTAACTTTGTTGAACCTCTTCTGCATCTGCCTTGAAGTCTCCACATCCTTCACTAGTTTGACCTTTTTGGCTGGAGGAGATGCCTCTTGCATGCTCTGTGTCCTCTCTAAACCAGAATCAGATATTTAAACCTCAATTTTCTTGTTGGCTCTCTTCTTCTTCCTCATTGTTGAAGGCTCTATTTTCTGTTGAAGTCTTGCTGATTTGCGCTCCATATGTTTAGGGTTTTGAGAAGAATGAGAGAATTGAGAGAAGAGATAATGACGAAGAGATTGAGAGAGATTTGAGAAGAAAAGCCCTGACGTTCATTTTATAAGTTAAAGAAAAATAGTTTAAAAGGGACTCTATTTAATCTGCATGCAAAAAAATCGAATCTGAGAAGATATTTCAAGATATTTTGTGGTCTTTTGAGTAAATCTCAAAGTGAATCAAATATTCTACAATTATCTAATAAGATAAAGCACGATATTTGGTGATCCAATTATTGAACAGAATCTGCACAAATTTATCAAGGCCTTTGAAGGAAAATCTCAAGGCCTTGAAGAATACTTCAGTTACTCAGAAACTTCAAAGCTTTGAAGCATACTTCCAAGGCTTAGAAAGTATGATCTCAAGGCTTTGAGATTTCGACAAAAAAGCACATACAAGATCCAAAACTCCCCCTAAACCAATGCACCTTTGTTAAGCATTCCCAATTCAAGCCTTATAGATGCAAACCTTTCATCTGGAAATGGCTTAGTGAAATTTCAACTATTTGCAAAGTAGTTGAAATAAAAGAAAGAGACACATCACCTTTCTCATCATTACCTCTTAAGAAGTGATGTCTCACATCTATGTGCTTAGTTCTTGAATGTTGTACTAGATTCTTAGAGATTGAAATGGCACTTGTATTGTCACAGTTGATAGGCACATTTCTGAATTCATATCCAAGATCTCTCAATTGTTGAGAAATCCATAATACTTGTGAGCAACAAGCACCAGCTGCAATGTATTCAGCTTCTGCAGTTGATAAGGCTGCATAATTATGCTTCTTTGAGTGCCAACTAATCAATGAAGAACCAAGAAATTGGCAACACTCTGAAGTACTCTTTCTATCCACTTTGTAACTGCAAAGCTTGCATCTGAATAACCACTCAACATAAAAATTTGTTCTTCTTGGAAACCATTGTCAAGTAAAAACTTTGAGAGTCTATTATACCAAGCCCTTGGAGCTTGCTTAAAGCCATAAAAAGCTTTATCTAATTTTTAAACATGATCAGGGAAACTTTCATCTTCAAAACCAGGTGGTTGAGCAACATATACTTATTCTTGTAAATAACCATTTAAAAAAGCACAATTGACATCCATTTGATAAAGCTTAATATGTATATGAGATGCATATGAAAGAAGAATTCTGATATCCACTAACCTGGCAACAGGAGAAATGTCTCGTCATAGTCAATACATTCTTCTTGATTGTATCAATGTGACACAAGTCTTGCTTTATTTCTCACAACCTTTCCATTTTCATCAAGTTTGTTTCTGAACAGCCATGTGGTTCCAATCACTGATTGAGTCTTTGGTCAAGGAGCCAAATTCCATACTTTGTTCCTCTCAAACTCATTCAGCTCATTCTGCATTCAATGATCCAATCCGCAACCTCTAGTGCTTCTTTTTCATTTTAGGCTCAATAAGTGATACAAAAGCACTAAATAACATAAATTCTCCAGCTGGCCTCTTGTCTAAGTTCCAGTGGTTGGATCTGAGATCATGTTGTCTGCAGGATGATCTGATAGGTATTTGAAATTCTTCCTTGGTTTCCAGGTATATGATCCTTCAAGGCTTTGAGATATTTACACGGTAGATTGAGCATCATATGTTCTGCTCAATCTCAAGGCTTTTAGATTTTGGCTCAGCAGGAGGTTCAAGGCCTTGAGATTCTTCTGACTGATCCTGCAACTTAGTTTTGCTTCTTTTCTCTTTCTCATAATCATCACCTGCCTCATACTTATTCAAGTTGAGATCTGCAAAACTTTCACTCAGAGAATCATCAGTACTTTCATCAAAAATCACATGAATACTCTCCTCTACAATCTTAGTTCTCTTGTTGAAAATTATATAAGCCTTGCTAGTATTAGAATAACCAAGAAATACACCTTCATCACTTCAGGTCTCAAACTTGCCAAGATTATCTTTACCATTATTATGCACATAGCAAGTACAAACAACAGGTTTGAAATAAGAAACACTAGGCTTTCTTCCTTTAAACAATTCATATGGAATTTTCTTCAAAATATGCCTAACCAAGCATCTATTGAGCACATAATTAGAAGTGTTAACAGCTTCTGCCCACAAATATTTTGGCAAATTACTTTCAAGTCGCATGGTTCTAGACATATCTTCAAGTGTCCTCCTCTCAACAACTCAATTCTGCTGAGGAGTTCTAGGTGAAGAGAAATTGTATGAAATGCCATGCTTTGCACAAAATAAATCAAAATCAAGCTGATAAAATTCCCTATCATGATCACTTCTAACAGATGCAATAGACAAGATTTTTAAAGTTTGAAGCTCTTTGCAAATCTTTGAGAATTCAGGTAAAGCTTCATTTTTTCTCTAATGAACATAACCCAAGTAAATCTAGAATAATAATCTACCACTACAAGCTTATACCTCTTACCTATTCGAGTTTGAACTATCATAGGACTACACAAGTCCATATGCATCAGTTCTAAAGGTCTAGAATTACTTACAAAGTTCTTTGGCTTGAATGAACTTTTTGTCTGTTTACCTTGAGTGCATGCCTTGCAAATCTCATCACCTTTGAATTTCAGGGTTGGTAATCCTCTTACCAATTTTGTTGAGATGAGTTTGTTCATAGAATGCATGGTTATATGCCCAAGCTTTCTATGCCAGAGTTTTGAGTCTTCCTTCAAGGCCTTGAGACACTTTAGCTTCTCACATGCCACTTTGTTAACACTTAAAGCATATACATTGTATGATCTAGGAGAAGTGAGCATGAAACTTCCAGATTTCTCATCTTGCACAACACATTTCTCCTTGTCAAAAATAACTTTATTACCTCTATCACATAGCTGAGATATACTAAGCAGATTATACTTAAGACCATCAACTAGATAAACATCTGAAATAGAATCAGTAGAACAATTACCAATACTACCGATACCAATTATATTGCATTTGGCTTTGTCACCAACTGTAATTGTCCCTCCAGATTGCTCTTTAAGTTCAGTGAAAAAAGATTTCTTTCCACTCATATGTCTGGAAAAACCACTATCCAAGATCCATTTCTAATCCTTCAAGGCCTTGGTGACATCCTGCAACAAATAAATTAATGCCTCAACAAGCCATTAGACCAATGTAGAATTTTAATTCATATTCAGAATCAACATGTTTGGTGGTCTAATTCCTTTAGGAACCCTAATCTATTTAACTTGTCCCTTGAGCTGATAAGGATAAGTGTTCCTCAAAATGTGAGGTTCTGATCTTCTGAAGAGGCAAGTTAATCTTACATGACCAATTTTTCCAAAATAATGACATTTTGGAGAATATCTGCTTCCAGATTTCACAAATTAGTTTGGCTTTTCTTTGGAAAATTTGAATTATAGTCAATTCCACTTTTATGCATAAACTGCAGACTTCCTCCAAGCATGAAATTGAGCTTGTGTTCTGAGCCAGCAAAGGTTGATAAAATCTTTTTAGATTCTTGAAGCTTCTCAGACAGTGAAGTTTTATGTTTCTCTAAATCATATAAATTATTCTTTAGATCAACATACTTATCAGTTAAAAGAGATTTTTGATAAACAACTTCCTTGAGTTGTGCCTTCAAAGCTTTGAACCCACTTTCCAAGGGTTTGAAGTCACTGTCAATTTTCAACTTTCAAGACATTTGTTTTGAAAATTCAAGTCTAAGTTCTCCTTAGCTTGCTCATGAACCTTCACTTTTAAAGAATCAATCTCATTTCTATAACTTTCCTCATTCAAAAGCATACTTTTGAGGACTCAGGCAAAACAGTAGAAGGAATAGACAAAAGATTAGTTACCATGTCTTCAATAGGTTTTTTTGAGCTCTTTTCATCATCATGCTCAGCCATAAGACTAAGATTTTCCTGCTCTTCATCATAATCTGAGTTTGTTGAAGTTTCTGAATCACTCCAAGAAGCAACCATTGCTTTCTTTCTTCTGTTTTCATTTCCCTTTTTAGGAAATTGCCTGCTTTTCTTATTTTGAGTACAGTCCCTTACTAAATGATATGCATCGCCACATTCAAAATAATTCATAACTTTAGGTTTATGTGAATGTGAAAAAGACTTACCTTTTTTATCCTTGCTGCTTGAGGATCTGGATTTTTCCTTGCTGTAGTCCTTGTTTCTAAAGTTCTTTTTCTTTTTCAAGATTCTGTCCAAAGCTATGAATATCAAGGCTAAAGCCTCTTCATCATCATCATCATCATCATGTTCAAGGCTTTGGGATTTGTCATTCTCTTTTGCCTTGAGTACCTGTTTCTTGATGTTGTCACTCATGTCACCATCTACTTCCTTCATAGATATTTCATGAGTGAGCATCTTTCCTTGTGGATCATCTAGCTCAAGAAGACTTAGGTCCTGAGCATCCTCAATTGCTGCTATATTTGGCTCCCACTTGGCTTTTGGTAAACTTCTCAAAATCTTTCTGACTTTCTCTTCATTTGAGAAGGTCTTTCCTAAGGATTCCTGATTATTCACTACATCTGTGAATCTTTTGAACATAT
This sequence comes from Linanthus parryae, assembly GCA_023055425.1. Lineage (NCBI taxonomy): Eukaryota > Viridiplantae > Streptophyta > Magnoliopsida > Ericales > Polemoniaceae > Linanthus > Linanthus parryae. Next base: position 1,175,998 of record JALGPY010000051.1, read on the forward strand.
CCTTGATGGATTCATCTGAGTTCATCCTGAATAACTCATATTGCCTCAGAAGAATGTTGATCTTAGTTTTCTTTACTTGACTGGTTCCTTCATAGGTTACAACCAGCTTGTCCCAAACCTCCTTGGCACTTTTTTAGTTTGAAACTCTATGGAACTCATCTACACTAAAAGCACAACATAACTGGTTCATGGCGTTGTAATTTTTTGATACCTTTTCCAGCTCTGTAACTGAAAGTTCCTCTTCAGTTTTGATGGTTCTAATCCCATCAGTAGTGGTGTAATACACATGAGTACCATTAAGAGTGATAGACAACAGTTTCATGTCTTGATCTATGATGAACATCTTCATCAATGCCTTCTAATACATGAAATTGTAACAACAGAACAATGGATGTCTGTTGGCTGCCCTTCCTTGTGAGGATCCCCCATCACCATCATTCCTCATTGTCACAAGATTTTTAGATCCTTATAAGTTACCCAAGCTCTGGTACCAATTGAAATTTTGTAATGTAAGTATAAACACAGGATCAAATACTCTAGAAGGGGGGTTGAATAGAGTATGGAAACTTTTGCTAAAACTTAGTATTTTGAAAAATTAAGATAAGCAATTGGTTGAATCTCAAGGACTTGGAGGATTTTTGATACAATACAGAAGCTTTCTAAGAACTAGTGAAGCTTCAAGGCCTTGAGCAGTAAAATACTTCAAGCCTTTGAACAACCTGTTATGATCTAGATAGTTTGCAGTGATAAAGAACAATAATGTAAAGTAAAGAACGCAAGGATTTTACAGAGTTCAGTCACAATTGGACCTAGTCTCTGCCTGAGGGATCTGATCCCTCCAGAATTTGGAAAACACTTCTTATTAATCACCCAGATTTTTCCCTAGATCTCAAGCCTAAGTGAACTGCCTTACACCTATACAACTTTTTGGTTCCCATCCTATCTACTAACAGCTACAATCTTTCGAAACAATAAGAACCTCTTTTTGGTCATTTGAACAACTAAACTTCTAATTTTGTGAGGTTTAAGAAATCAGAATGATAACACAAATTAAGTACAAGCATGAAGAATACATAAAAGAAATAAGCAGTGAAGCTTGGATGTGTTCTTCAGATTTCTGAATGATTGATCTCCTTCTACAGCAGTGTTGAGAGCTTGATTGATTGAAGAGTTGATTGTATGATCTCCACGACAGTAAGCACCCTTATTTTCTGAATAATAAGTCCTATCTCAGTCTCGTTTTTTATTTGAAATTCAAACTAGAGCTTATAACAAATTGCAGTAACTGAATGAGATATTTCAGGAACTGCCTCCCTACAAATCCTCTCCCGAACATGCTTCTATCAACAGCAATGAATGTATAGCCATTAAAATTTGTTGTGAGGGGATTGAAAAACGAACAACCCTGCAACAAACTTGATTTCAATGTCAAACAAAATCCAGAAAATATATCAACATATTATTGACTGTTTGGCATAACAGTTTCTGCAGTAAACTAGGCCAAATTTTGATAACAAGATTAATACCAGATCAGCAATATGTAAAAGATAATGATTAAGACTTATAGCAAGTCAGTAACCATCACATTACCAAATATAACATCCTGCAGGAAAGAATCAATTAAGCTAAATAAGACTGTCAGCAACTCAAAGAAAATCTCAAGGCCTTGGAGCTCAATGACATTCTTCACAGTTTTAAGCTTATAGCTTTCTAATCATTGATTCATTCAAGCTGTGAAATATGTGAGTGTTATAAAGACACATAGATATAATCCAAGAATATTTTTAAGACACATTTAACAAACAACTGATCCAATGCTAAGCTAGCATACACAAGATTGTTAAATAATACTTAATTAATTCAAATTGCAGACATAGACCTTCAAGGCCTTGGAGCCTTGAACATATTTTACCACTGTATTTCATCATCTTCATATAAAATTCCACTAATCATACTTCACATCAAGACAGAGAAATTGAATTATTAATCTCCCACTTGATGAAAGACAAAAAAAATATTCTTATGTACTCAGCACCCTGCAACTTAATAACAACATTAAACTGCAAGTATAGTAACATGTAGCAAAAAAGAACAACACGTATGAAACCATAAAACCACATAAACTTACATAGATCATAGATAATCCTACAAAAACCAAAATAATCCTACAAAAACTAAAATAATCCTACAAAAATCGAACTTAGTACACATAACCATATACATCCTTCTCCCCCTTTTTGAATTTCATCAAACAGAGTTTAAGGAATGTACGATCATACTCAGAGTTTTTGAAAAACAAAAAAAGCAGTTTACTGAATTTCAAGGTTTGAAGAAAAAAAGAAAGAACTAGATAGAAAGAAGAGACAGAAGGGTTCAAGTCTTTGGGCTTCACTTAGCAGCATCCTTCTAGGCAGTCTTCTTTCCATCTAAAACCTTGCTTTTTCCTTTGACTTTATCATCTCCTCATCCTTAACATATATTCCAAAATGCTTAAAGAATAATGGCAGCATATTTTCATAATTAAGAGGATGAGTCCTTGTCCTATTTGCACAATAAACCATATGCTCCATAACAATACTAGGAAGATCTATCTCAAATCCTTGACAAATGAGAAACATGATAATAACACCCTATCCGTAACCAACTCCCTAGAATGTTCTCTTGGGACAATACACCTCATAATAATTGTGAACAAAATATTATCTTCACAATTCAGCACAGAGTGTGTCAATTTCTTTGGTCCAGTTGGTGTACCTTATATGAAAAACATATTTTTTGCCTTCTCCAAACGTTCTTTTCTCTAGGATGTTCACTCACCTTGTATGTCCTAGGAACCCCCAAGACCTTGGAAAAAACTTTATGTTCTAACCTCATATCAACACCAGCAACTCTAGAGGTTAAAACATAACTCTATTCCTCTTCTTGAAAAAAATTCAAATTAAAAGTCTTGTAAGCCTAGGGTAAGCCTCCGAACTAGGGTTTATAATCTTCCAAACAGATGAATCTTTCAATTATGCATTCTATGTCCAATTTATCTAATAGACCATCAGAAATTAAACTACAGAGAGCAACTTTGGAAGAAGCATACACATCCATCCAAACTTGTTTGACTTCTGAACTAATAAACCAATTATCAGTAAGTAAATTCTTACCAAAAATTCCTTTGCTTTTGGCTTTAGCAGCACTATGCTTAACTCTGACCTTTTTCTCATCATGTTGATCATTTTTCACTTCTGATTTCTGATTCTTTGATGTTTGATCCTTCTGTTTGTCTTCCTCAGCTTTCTTATTATTTTCTCCCCCTTTCTTTTTCTTTGATTTAGACTAACCCTCTTAATCATTCTTCTGCTCCTTTGCTTCAGGTACTTCTTTCCTCTATTCTAGACTTTGTTGAACCTCTTCTGATTCTGCCCTTGAAGTCTCCACATCCTTCACTAGTTTGACCTTTTTGGATGGAGGAGATGCCTCTTGCATGCTCTGTATCCTCTCTGAACCAGAATAATAGATGTTGGCCTCAATTTTCTTGTCGGCTCTCTTCTTCCTCCTCATTTTGAAGGTTATGTCTTCTGTTGAAGTCTTGCTGATTTGCGCTCCCTTTATATTTTGGGTTTTGAGAAGAAGGAGAGAATTGAGAGAGAGAGAGAGAGATAATGACGAAGAGATTCAGAGAGAGTTGAGAAGAAAACCCTGAAGTCCAGCTTATAAGTTAAAGAAAAATAGTTTAAAAAGGACTCTTTTTAATCTGCATGCAAAAAATCGAATCTGAGAAGATATTTCAAAATATTTTGGTGTATTTTGAGTAAATCACTGAGTAAATCAAATATTCTACAATTATCTAACAAGATAATGCACAATATTTGGTGGTCCAATTATTGAATAGAATTTGCACAAATTTATCAAGGCCTTTGAAGAACAATCTCAAGGCCTTGAAGAATACTGCAGTTACTCAGAAACTTCAAAGATTTGAAGCATACTTCCAAGGTAAAAGTTTGTAATATAAGTGTAAAACAAGTTCTAAATACTCTAGAAGGGGGACTTGAATAGAGTATGCTAACTTTTTCCAAAATAGAGACTTTTAAGACTTGAGTAGAGTAAGCAGTTGATATCTCAAAGATTTGAAACAGTTTTGAGAAAGTTGAAGATAAAACTGCAGAATACAGAGGCTTCAATGATTTGAGATTTGGAAAGCTCCAAAGCTTTGAAACTTCCTGTTGAGACTAAATGCAAAGGTAAAAAAGTAATTAGCAGGAACACAAGGATTTTATAGAGTTCAGTCACAATTGGACCTAGTCTCTGCCTGAGGGATCTTATCCCTCCAGGATTCAAACACAACTTCTTATTAATCACCCAGATTTAGACCTAGATCTCAAGCCTAAGTGAGTTACCTTTCACCTATTATAGCTTGTGGTTCCCAACTTATCTAGTTCCAGCTACAATCTGTTGAAACAATAAGAACCTCTTTGTTGTTCACTTGAAAAACTAAACTTCTAAGTTTTTGAGGTTGAAGAACAAATAATGATTATACAAATTTAGTACAAATGTGATGAAACACAGAAAACATATAAGCAAAATGAGTTTGGAAGTGTTCTTCAATCTGTGATGAATGATCTTACATCTGGAATGTCAATGGCTTGATGATTCTTAAGATTTGAATGATATTAACTCTCCTGTTTGTAGAACTCTTCAAATCTCACGAAGATCAGTCTCAATCTCTGTATCCATTTCAATTCAAAACACTAATCTCTTTAAATAACACCCTGCAACAAACTGAGAGATTTTAGGAACTGAAAACCTGAAAAGCCTCCTCCCTGATATGCTTCTTTCAACATCTATATTTGAATAGCTATTTGGTTTGTTTATGGACGTTGGAACGCCCAACAAACCTGCATAAACTCAGAAAACAAGATCAAACAACATCAAGATAATCTATCATCAATATCTGATCAGCTGTATGCTAACAGTTCATGAGAAAACTGGTCTAGATTTGTCTGATGATAAATATGGCTTATACACATATTCAATCTTGTGTATATATAAAGTAACCAGTATAGAACAAGTAGTAATAAACAATAATAGATCCACAACAAGTTCTGAATCTCACAAACATAAGCTGCATACACAGAATTGGTCAGATAAACATAGCAGTGAAGAATAACCAGTGAATCTCAAAGCTTTAAAGCTTTGCCTGCTAGTTCATCAGAATGAACTTGGATTTGCAATCCAACTCAGTCATGCATATTTTGTTAATTAGAACATAGATTGCTAATGCCTTCATAATGTCATTCCATATCAAAACAAAAAATCTGCACAAAACAGTTAGACAAATAAATATATATGCACATAGCTACGGTGCCTCAAATCTTTGAAGCTTTGATACTTAGGAAAATTTCCTGCTTGTGTTTCTGGCGTTCATCATAAAGGAACCAAAGCTCTTGCATATGCATTCATATCTTAATATCAAGGAGCTTCAGACTTATCAATTCACCCCTTGATGAAAGACAAAATACATTATTTGAATCCAGATTATGAACAATTTCCTGCAACTCAAAACACAAGTAATTCACACAATAAAAAACTGCATAGCATAGCAATAACCAAATATAACCAAACCAGCATCCATCAGCCTACTTATTACAAAACTTAACACAAGAACACATAATTCTCTCCCCCTTTTTGTCTTTCAACAAAAGAGTAGAAGCAATGTAGGATCTAGTTCAGAGTCTTTTGAAGAAAATCATAAAACTTAAACAAACTTCAGGACTTGAAAGAATAAAGAAGAACATAAATAAATATAAGGGCGGACTTCAAGGCTTTGAAGATTCAGCTTCAGGATCCTTATTTGCAGACTACTTTCCAGACTTGGCTTTTCCCTTTCCCTTGTCATGAAATTCTTCCTGAACCTCTTCAACTGTTTCAACCTCTGAATCTCCTTCAGATTCAGCTGGTTCTTCTCTTTGCTCACCTTGTTCAGCATCTTCTTCACCCTGTACTTCCTCAGTTTGCATTTTCTCCACAACTTCATCAACAAGCTTGTCCAAATCAGCAGCTTCCTTTTCAGCAGTTTGTGCAGCTATTTCCTCATCACCAGCCTCATCCTCAGATTGATCAAAAAGATCCTTTGATGTAAAAACAATAGGAATTGGTTTCTTATTCTTCTGCTGCTTCTTAAGAGCTTCACCAAGTACTTCACCTGAGTCAATAGTTGTTTCTCTTCTCTCTGAAGAGGGTATCTGCTCTAGGTTTAAACCATTGATTAAGATGTCTAGCTTTTTGTTCACCAAAGCTTTGAACTTGGTGAAATCAGTAGAAAGTTCAAACAAAAATTGCCTCAGATCTTCCACTCCATCTTCCAAAACCTCAACCCTGTCCAGTATTTGTGAAAAATCCAGGTTATCTGACACTTTGGGGGTTGTAGCAGCTCTAGGTTTGATAAACTCTTTCTCTTTCAATTCTTTGGCACTCAACTCAGAATAAAACTTCCACTTTCCTTTGGCAGTGCACACAATCCCAATCCTTTAAAGTGATGCCTCATTTACCATTCCAAAACCAGTAGTAATCTTCTCCTCATCCTTCAAAGAACCACCAAAGTGTTTGAAAAACAAAGGTAATACATTGGCAAAAGGCATGGAATGGTTCCTAGTCCTAGTGCCACAGTAAACCATATGCTCCATCACAACAGTAGGAAGGTCTACATCAAACCCTTAACATATAAGATACATCAAGATCAACACTTTGTCTGTCACCAGTTCTTTGGAATACTCCCTGGGAACTACACATCTCATAATGATAGAAAATAAAATTTTGGCTTCACAAGTAAACACAGAGTATGTTAACTGTTTTGGTTCAGTAGGGGTTCCATCCAAGAAAAACAAGGCTTAGGCCTTCTCCAAAATATCCTTCCTATCAGGGTGATCACTAAACCTATACTTCCTAGGTACTCCCAAAACTTTGGCAAACACCTTGTGATCCAACCTAATGTCCACACCAGCCACTTTTGAAGTAAGAATATACCTATCACTATCATCCAGTTCTTGAACTAAATTCAGATAAAACAGTCTGGTCAGCCTGGGGTAAGCCTCATATGGTAAATTTAACATACTTCCAACAGATGATTTCCTCAATTCTTAATGTATCCAAGTCCAATAAATCAGTACTAATTGGACTACAGAAAGATACTTTAGATGATGCATACCCATCCATCCATACAGGCTTAACTTCTGAATTGACAAACCAAGAATCAGGCAATATATTTTAGCCTTCTTGGTCTTTACTGAACTGTGTTTTACTCCTTTCTTCTCTGGAGTTGCTTCACCCTTCTTCTCATCAGCTTTCTTATCCTTTGAAGATGGCACACTCTTATTTTCACCTTTCTCACCATTCAATTCCTTCTTCTTATTGCTTGATTCTTCCCCTTGATCCTTACTCCCCTATTTTGTCCTTCACCACCTCTTCTGTATCAGACTCATATTCTGACCCAACCATTGGTTCTTCTTGAACTTCCTTTTCCTTCTTGAACTTATTTGAGGGAGGTGATGTCTCATGGACACTGAATGTGTCTTCTGAATCTGATCCATGAATGTTGATCTTCCTGTTAGCCTTCCTCTTCACCCTCTTGTTGGTAGTCTGAACTTACTGCTTGATCCTCTCAGACTTGCGCTCAATTTTGGTTAGGGTTTGAGAAGTTTTGAGCGAACAGGGAGAGAGAGAAAGATATAGACGAAGAGATAGAAGTTGAGAATGAGAGAAATAAGCCCTGAAGTTGGCTTAAGTAGGTAGAAGAGTTTTATTTGAAAAGGGATATTGCATGCAAAGAGATTGCAGAAGATTTGCTAAGATATTTTTAGATATTTTGTCAAAATCTCTGGACTTTTGAATGATTCTGTAATTATCTAAAAAGATGTTACAAAATAATCCACTGTCTAATTTTTTAATACAAATCCACTTAATCAATGCAGTGTAACAGTGATTCAAAGCTTTGAGAAGTTTCAGACCAACACGGAAACTTCAAAGCTTTGAGCCATACTTTCAAGGCTTAAGAAAGTATGATCTCAAGGCTTTGAGATACACACATATAATACAAATAGAGACTAATACTCCCCCTAAACCAATGCATCTTTGTTTAACATACCCAATTCAAGGCTTAGGGATGCAAACATCTCATCTGGCAATGGTTTAGTGAAGATATCAGTTATTTCCTTAGAAGTAGAAATAAAAGATAGAACAATATCACCTTTTTCAGCGTGATCTCTAAGAAAATGGTGTCTCACATCTATGTGCTTTATCCTTGAATGCTGAACTGGATTCTTTGTTATAGAAATGGCACTTGTATTGTCACAGTTGATAGGCACATTTCTGAATTCATATTCAAGATCTTTTAGCCGTTGAGCAATCCATAAAAACTGAGAGCAACAAGCTCCAGCTGCAATGTATTCAGCTTATGCAGATGATAGAGCCACTGAATTTTGTTTCTTTGAATGCCAAATAATCAATGATGAACCAAGAAACTGGCAACAGCCTGAAGTGCTCTTTCTGTCTACTTTGTATCCTGCAAAGTCTGCATCTGAATAACCACTCAACATAAAATTAGATCTTCTTGGATACCAAAGCCCCAAGTCTTTGGTTCCATTCAAATATCTGAAAATCCTTTTCACAACAATCAAATGACTTTCTTTAGGATTAGCTTAAAATCTAGCACACATGCATACACTAAACATAATATCTAGTCTACTAGTAGTTAGATATAGAAGTGAACCAATCATACCTCTATATTCCTTTTGATTCACACTCTTACCACTTGTATCTTTGTCTAAAAGCAATGATGAACTCATAGGAGTCTTAACTACCTTGGACTGTGACATGTTATATTTGTTTAACAAGTCCTTGGTGTATTTCCCTTGATGCACAAACATACCTTTCTTCATTTGATGTACATGAAGTCCAAGAAAGAAATTCAGTTCTCCCATCAAGATCATCTCAAATTCCCTGCAAATTGGACTTGCAAACTCTTTTGAAATAGCATCATTAGTAGCACCAAATAAAATATCACAAACATACATCTGTACTACTAACAAATCCTTTTCATGATTCTTTATAAAAAGAGTTTTGTCAACAAGTCCTCTCTTGAAACCATTTTCCAGTAAAAACTTATAGAGTCTGTCATACCAAGCCTTTGGAGCTTGCTTAAGTCCATACAAGTCTTTGTCTAATTTCTAAACATGATCAGGAAAGGTGTCACTTTCAAAACCTGATGGTTGAGCAACATATACTTCTTCTTGTAAATATCTATTCAGAAAAGCACATTTGACATCCATCTGAAAAGTTTTATATGATTATGTGATGCAAATGCAAGAAGTATTCTGATAGCCTCTAACCTTGCAGCAGGGGCAAATGTTTCCTCATAGTCAATGCCTTATTCTTGATTATATCCATGTGCAACCAGTCTTGCTTTATTTATCACAACCTTACCTTTTTCATCAAGTATGTTTCTGAACACCCATCTTGTTCCAATCACAAATTGATCCTTTGGTCTGGGAACCAAATTCCAGACATTGTTCCTTCAAACTCATTCAGCTCATTCTGCATTGCAAGGATCCAATTTGCATCTTCTAGTGCTTCTTTTTCATTCTTAGGCTCAATAAGTGATACAAAAGCACATAAAGCACACAAATTCCTCAGTTGACCTCTTGTCTGAGTTCCAGTAGTTGGATCTGATATGATATTTTCTACAGGATGATCTGATAAATATTTGAACTTATTTTTGGGTTTCCAAGTGTATGGTCCTTCAAGGATTTGATTTCTTGACACAATAGAAGGAGCATCATGCTTCCTGTCAGTCTCATTCTCAAGGCTTTGAGAATTTGGCTGAGCAGGGGGTTCAAGGCCTTGAGATTCTTCTGAATGTTTCTGCTGCTTAGTTTTGCTTCTATTGACTTTCTCATAGTCATCATCAGCCTCATACTTGTTCAAATTGAGATCTGCAAAACTTTCACACAGAGAATCATCAGCACTTTCATCAAAAATTACATGAATTATCTCCTCTTCAATCTTAGTTCTCTTATTGTAAACCCTATAAGCTTTGCTAGTTTGAGAATAACCAAGAACAACACCTTCATCCCTACTAGCATCAAACTTACCAAGATTTTATTTGCCATTGTTATGCACAAAACAAGTACAGCCAAAAGGCTTGAAATAAGAACCATTAGGTTTTCTGCCTTCGAATAATTCATAAGGAGTTTTCTTCAAAATAGGCCTGATCAAACATCTGTTGAGCACATAATTGGAAGTGTTAACAGCTTCTGCCCACAAAAACTTTGGCAAATTACTTTCAAGTAGCATGGTTCTAGACATGTCTTCAAGAGTCCTATTTTTCCTTTCAACTACACCATTCTTCTGAGGAGTTCTTGCTGTTGAAAAATTGTGTGAGATGCCATGCTTTGCACAAAATAAATCAAAAACAAGTTGAACAAATTCCCTACCATGATCACTCCTAATAGATGCAAGAGGTAAATTTTTCAAAGTTTGAAGCTCTTTACAAAGCTTTGAAAATTCAGATAATGCTTTTGATTTATCTCCAATAAACATCACCCAAGTAAATCTGGAATAATCATCAACCACAAAAAGCATATATCACTTACCTATGGGTGTTTGAACCCTCATAGGACCACACAAGTCCAAGTGCATCAATTCTAAAGGTATAGATGTACATACAAAGTTCTTTGGCTTGAATGAACTCCTGGTCTGCTTACCTTGAGTGCATGCCTTGCAAATCTCATCATCTTTAAATTTCAGGATTAGCAATCCCCTTACCAGATCTCTTGAGATGAGTTTCTTCAAAGTGTGCATGCTTATATGACCAAGCTTTCTATGCCAAAGCTTTGAGTCATCCTTCAAAGCTTTGAGACATTTCAGACTATCACCTGCAACTTTGTCAGTACATAGTGCATAAACATTATGTGACCTAGGAGCAGTGAGTATGCAATTGACTGATTTTTCATCTTGCGCCACACATTTCTCCTTGTCAAAAACTACCTTATTACCTTTATCACAAACCTGGTAAATACTCAATAAATTATACTTAAGACCATCAACTAGAAAAACATCTGAAACTGATAATGCAGAATTATTACCAATACTTCCTGTATCAATTATGTTGCACCTTGCTTTGTCACCAAGTGTGATTGTTCCCTCTGGTTTCTCTTTAAGCTTAGTGAATAGAGATTTCTTTCCACTCTTGTTCCTGGAACATCCACTATCCAAAATCCATTTATGATCTTTCAAAGCTTTGGTGACATCCTGCAAAATTCAATCAATGCCTTAACAGGCTATTAGACCAAGTGTAGAATTTGGATTCATACTCAGAATCAACCATGTTAGGTGGTCTAACTCCTTTTGGAACCCAAATTTTCTTCACTTGTCCCTTAAGCTGATGAGGATAGGTGTTCCTCATTATATGAGGTCCAGTCCTTCTAAAGGGGAAAGTTAATTTCACATGTCCAATTTTACCACAACAATGACACTTTGGAAAATGTCTGCTTCATGATTTTATAAATGTGGTTTGGTTTCTTCTTGGAAAATTTGAATTATAACCAATTCCACTTTTGTATACAGAATGAGTGGTTCCTCCAAGCATAAGATTTAGCTAATGTTATGAGCTAGCAAAAGTTGAAAGAATTTTCTTAGATCCTTGAAGCTCACTAGTCAATGAAGTGTTCTGAAGTTCTAAATCATCTGAATGACTCTTTAGACCAACAAATTTGTCATTTAAAAGAGTGTTTTGATCAACCACTTCTTTGACCTGTGATTTTAAACCTTTGAATCTGCTATCCAAGGCTTTGAAGTCACTATCAATTTTCAAATTAGTAGCTTCAAGACACTTGTTTTAAAAAAACTAAATCTAAATTTTCTTTTGCTTGCTCATGAACCTTTACTTTCAAGGATTCAATTTCAATCCTGTAACTTTCCTCATTCAAAAACAAGCTTTTGAGGATTTCACTTAAAACATAAGAAGGACTAGATAAAAGATTATTTACCATATCTTCAGTTGGCTTCTCAGTAGAGTGGTGTTCTTGATGTCCAGCCATTAAATAGAGATTGGCTTGCTCTTCACCTGAATCTGAATCTGAAGAGTTTGAATCACTCCATGAGGCTACCATTGCCTTCTTTTTTTTTGTCATTTTCCTTCTTAGGAAATTGTCTGCTTTTCTTCTTTTGAGGGCAATCTCTTACCAGATGATCTACATCTCCACATTCATAGAAATTCATAACTTTAGGTTTATATGAATGTGAAATAGATTTACCATTTTGATCCTTGCTGGCAGATGATCTGAATTTTTCTTTGTTGTAGTCCCTGTTTCCAAAGTTTCTCTTCTTTATCAGAATTCTGGCTAAGGCTTCTTCATCATCATCATCATCATCATCATCATCATCTTCCTATTCAAGGCTTTGAGATTTTTCATTGTCCTTTGCCTTGAGTGCCAGGTTCTTAATGTTATCACTCAATTCACCATCTACCTCCTACATGGAGATCTCAAGAGTGAGAAATTTTCCTTGTAGATCATCAAGTTCCAGAGTGCTTAGGTCTTGAGCCTCCTCAATTGCAGTTGTCTTAGGCTCCCATTTTGCTTTTGGCAAACTTTTGAGTATCTTCATGACCTTTTCCTCATTTGAGAAATCTTTTCCCAAAGATTCCACGTCGTTCACAATATCTGTAAACCTTTTGAACATATCCTTGATGGATTCATCAGAATAAATCTTAAACAGTTCATAATGTCTCAAAAGGATATTAATCTTGGTCTGCTTGACTTGGCTAGTTCCTTCATAAGTAACAATCAGCTTGTCCCATATCTCTTTTGCACTTTTGCAGTTGGATATCCTGTTAAACTAATCTGAACTAAGAGCACAATATAATAATTTCAAATATTTGTAAGTCTTTGATACCTTTTCTCGCTCAGTGACTGAGAGACCTTCATCAGGGTTGACAGTCCTGACTCCATTGGTAGTAGTATAGAATAAATTTGGGCCATTCACAACAATTGACCATAGTTCCATGTCCTGGTCTATTATGAACATCTTCATCAATGCCTTCCAATGCACAAAGTTATCACCACAAAACAGTGGAGGTCTATTAGCTGCTCTTCCCTATGAGAATCCTCCATCACCTACATTACTCAGTGTCAGAAGATTGCTAGATACTTAAACAGTGACTCAAAGATCTGATACCAATTGAAAGTTTGTAATGTAAGTGTGATACAGGATCTAAATACTCTAGAACGGGGGATGAATAGAGTATGCTAACTTTTGCCAAAACACAGTCTTCTAAAACTTGAGTAGAGTAAGCAGTTGATATCTCAAAGCTTTGAAAGAATTTTGAGAAACTTGAAGATATAACTGCAGAATACAAAGCCTTCAAAGCTTTGAGATTTGGAAAGCTCCAAATATTTGAAACTTCCTGTTGAGACTGAATGCGAAGGTAAAAAACGTAAACAGCAGGAACACAAGGTTTTACAGAGTTCAGTGACAATTGGACCTAGTCTCTTCCTGAGGGATCTTATCCCTCCAGGATTCAAACACAACTTCTTATCAATCACCCAGATTTAGACCTAGATCTCAAGCCTAAATGAGCTACCTTTCACCTATTACAGCTTGTGGTTCCCAACCTATCTAGTTCCAGCTACAATCTGTTGAAACAATAAGAACCTATTTTTTGTTCACTTGAACAACTAAACTTATAATTTTGTGAGGTTTAAGAACACATAATGACTACACAAATTTAGAACAGTGTGAAGAACACAGAAAACAGATAAGCAAAATGAGCTTGGAAGTGTTCTTCATTAATCTGTGATGAATGATCTTACTTCGGGAATGTCAATGGCCTGGTGATTCTGAAGATTTGAATGATATGAACTCTCATGATTTTAGCACTCTTCAAATCTCACGAAGATCAGTCTCAATCTCTGTATCTCTTTAAATTCAAAACACTTATCTCTTTAAATAACAGCCTGCAACAAACTGAGAGATTTTAGGAACTAAAAACCAAAAAAATCTTCCTCCCTGATATGCTTCTTTCAACAGCTATGTTTGGATAGCTATTTGATTTTTTATGGACTTTGGAACGCCTAACAAACCTGCATAAACTCAACAAAAAAGATCAAACAACATCAAGACAATCTAGCATCAAGATCTGATCAGCAGTATGCTAACAGTTCATGAGAAAACTGGGCTAGATTTGTCTGATGATAAATCTGGCTTATACACATATTCAATCTTATGTATATATCAAGTAACCAGTATAGAACAATTATTAATAAACAATAATATATTCACAGCAAGTTCAGAGTCTCACAGAAATAACATGCATACACAGAAATGATCAGATAAACATAGCAGTGAAGAATAATCAGTGAATCTCAAAGCTTTGAAGCTTTGCCTGCTAGTTCATCAGAATGAACTTGGATTTTCAATCCAACTCAGTCCTGCATATTTTTTTAATCAGAACATAGATTGCTAATGCCTTCATAATGTCATTCCATATTAAAACCAAAAATCTGCACAAAACAGTTAGACAAATAAATATATATATATATATATGCACATAGCTACAGTGTCTCAAAGCTTTGAAGCTTTGATACTTAGGAAATTTCCTGCTTGTTTTTCTAGCTTTCATCATCAAGGAACCAAATCTCATGCCTATGCATTCATATATTAATATCAAGGATCTTCAGACTTATCACAAGGATTGGAAAGTATGATCTCAAGGCTTTGAGAGTTCAACAAACAAGCACATACAAGATCCAATACTCCCCATAAACCAATGCATATTTGTTTAGCATTCCCAATTCAAGCCTTAGAGATGCAAACCTTTCATCTAGCAATGGTTTAGTGAAAATTTCAGCTATTTACAAAGTAGTTGAAATAAAAGAGACACATCACCTTCTCATCATGATCTCTTAAGAAATGATGTCTCACATCTATGTGCTTAGTTCTTGAATGATGTACTAGATTCTTAGAGATTGAAACGGCACTTGTATTGTCACAGTTGATAGGCACATTCCTGAATTCATATCCAAGATCTCTCAATTGTTGAGCAATCCATAATACTTGTGAGCAACAAGCACCAGCTGCAATGTATTCGACTTCTGCAGTTGATAAGGCTACAGAATTTTGCTTCTTTGAGTGCCAACTAATCAATGAAGAACCAAGAAATTGGCAACACCCTGAAGTATACTTTCTATCCACTTTGTAACCTGCAAAGTCTGCATCTGAATAACCACTCAACATAAAATTAGTTCTTCTTGGATACCAAATCCCCAAGTCTTTGGTTCCATTCAAATATTTGAAAATCTTTTTAACAACAATCATATGACTTTCCTTAGGATCAGCTTGAAACCTTGCACACATACATACACGAAACATAATATCAGGTCTACTGGAAGTTAAATACAGAAGAGAACCAATAATTCCTCTGATTCTTTCTGATTTACACTCTTACCATTTGAATCATTATCTAAGGATAGTGATGAACTCATGGGGGTCTTAATTGCCTTGGAATGAGACATATTATACTTTTTCAATAATTCCTTCGTATATTTCCCTTGATGCACAAAAATTCATTTCTTCATTTGATGTACATGAAGTCCAAGAAAGAAATTAAATTCTCCCATTAAGCTCATCTCAAATTCCCTGCACATTAGACTAGAAAACTATTTTGAAGAGAATCACTAGTAGCACCAAATAGTATATCATCAACATAAATATGTACTACTAACAGATCCTTCTCTTGATTCTTAATGAAAAGATTTTTGTCTACAAAACCTCTCTTAAAACCATTGTCAAGTAAAGACTTTGAGAGTCTGTCATACCAAGCCCTTGGAGCTTGCTTAAGGCAATGAAGAGCTTTATCTAATTTGTAAACATGATCAGGGAAACTTTCATCTTCAAAACCAGGTGGTTGAGCAACATATACTTCTTCTTGTAAATAACCATTTAAAAAAGCACATTTGACATCCATTTGATAAAGCTTAATATGTTTATGAGATGCAAATGCAAGAAGTATTCTGATATCCTCTAACCTGGTAATAGGAGAAAATGTCTCCTCATAGTCAATACCTTCATCTTGATTCTATCCCTATGCCACAAGTCTTGCTTTATTTCTCACAACCTTGCCATTTTCATCAAGTTTGTTTCAGAACACCCATCTGGTTCCAATCACTGATTGATTCTTTGGTCTAGGAACCAAATTCCATACTTTGTTCCTCTCAAACTCATTCAGCTCATTCTACATTGCAATGATCCAATCTGCATCATCTAGTGCTTATTTTGCATTTTAGGCTCAATAAGTGATACAAAAGCACTAAATTCACATAAATTCTTCAGCTGCCCTCTTGTCTAAGTTTTAGTGGTTGGATCTGAGATGATGTTGTCTACAGGATGATTTGATAGGTATTTGAACTTCTTCCTTGGTGTCCAGGTATATGATCATTCAAGGCTTTGAGATCTTGACACGGTAGATGGAGCATCATATGTTCTGTCAATCTCAGTCTCAAGGCTTTTAGATTTTGGCTCAGCAGGAGGTTCAAGGCCTTGAGATTCTTCTGAATGATCCTGCAACTTAGTTTTGCTTCTTTTCTCTTACTCATAATCATCATCTGACTCATACTTATTCAAGTTGAGATCTGCAAAACTTTCACTCAGAGAATCATCAGTACTTTCATCAAAAATCACACAAATACTCTCATCTACAATCTTAGTTCTCTTGTCGAAAATTATATAAGCCTTGCTAGTTTGAGAATAACCAAGAAATACACCTTCATCACTTCTGGTATCGAACTTGCCAAGATTATCTTTACCATTATTATGCACATAGCAAGTACAAACAACAGGTTTGAAATAAGAAACACTAGGCTTTCTGCCTTTAAACAATTCATATGGAGTTTTCTTCAAAATAGGCCTAATCAAGCATCTATTGAGCACATAATTAGCAGTGTTAACATCTTCTTCCCACAAATATTTTGGCAAATTACTTTCAAGTCGAATGGTTCTAGACATAACTTCAAGTGTCCTATTCTTCCTCTCAAAAACTCCATTCTGCTGAGGAGTTCTAGGTGAAGAGAAATTATGTGAAATGCCATGCTTTGCACAAAATAAATCAAAATAAAGCTGATCAAATTCCCTATCATGAACACTGCTAACAAATGCAACAGACAAGTTTTTAAAAGTTTGAAGCTCTTTGCAAAGCTTTGAGAATTCAGGTAAAGCTTCATTTTTGTCTCTAATGAGCATAACCCAAGTAAATCTAGAATAATAATCTACCACTGTAAGTGTATACCTCTTACCTCTTGGATTTTGAACTAGCATAGGACCACACAAGTCCATATGCATCAGTTCTAAGGGTCTAGAAGTACTTACAAAGTTCTTTGGCTTGAAGGAACTTTTTTTCTGTTTACCTTGAGTGCATGCCTTGAAAATCTCATCATCTTTGAATTTCAGGGTTGGTAATCCTCTTACCAATTTTCTTGAGATGAGTTTGTTCATAGAATGAATTGTTATATGCCCAAGCTTTCTATGCCAGAGTTTTGAGTTTTCCTTCAAGGCCTTGAGACACTTTAGCTTCTCACCTGCCAATTTGTTAGCACTTAAAGCATATACATTGTATGGTCTAGGAGCAGTGAGTATGAAACTTCCAGATTTCTCATCTTGCACAACACATTTATCCTTGTCAAAAATAACTTTATTACCTCTATCACATAGCTGAGATATACTAAGCAGATTATACTTAAGACCATCAACAAGATAAACATCTGAAATAGAATCAGTAGAACCATTACCAATACTACCGATACCAATTATATTGCATTTGACTTTGTCACCAACTTTAATTGTTCCTCCAGATGCTCTTTAAGTTCAGTGAACAAAGATTTCTTTCCACTCATATGTCTGGAACAACCACTATCGAAGATCCATTTCTGATCCTTAAAGGCCTTGGTAGAATCCTGCAAGAAATAAATCAATGCCTCAACAGGCCATTAGACCAATCTAGAATTTTAATTCATACTCAGAATCAACATGTTTGGTGGTCTAATTCCTTTAGGAACCCTGATCTATTTAACTTGTCCCTTGAGCTGATAAGGATAAGTGTTCCTCAAAATTTGAGGTTCTGATCTTCTGAAGAGGTAAGTTAATCTTACATGACCAATTTTTCCATATAATGACATTTTGGAGAATATCTTCTTCTAGATTTCATAAAGTAGTTTGGCTTTTCTTTGCAAAATTTGAATTATAGCCAATTTCACTTTTATGCATAGATTGCAGACTTCCTCCAAGTATGAGACTGAGCTTGTGTTCTGAGCCAGCAAAGGTTGATAAAATATTTTTAGATTATTGAAGCTTCTCAGTCAATGAAGTTTTATGTTGCTCTAAATCATCTGAATTATTCTTTAGATCAACATACTTATCATTTAAAAAAGAGATTTTTGATCAACAACTTCCTTGACTTGTTCCTTCAAAGCTTCGAACCTACTTTCCAAGGATTTGAAGTCACTGTCTATTTTCAACTTAGTAGCTTCACGACATTTGTTTTGAAAATTCAAGTCTAATTTCTCCTTGGCTTGCTCATGAATCTTCACTTTTAAAGAATCAATATCATATATATAACTTTCCTCATTCAAAAGCATACTTTTGAGGACTCAGGCAAAAATGTAGAAGGACTAGACAAAAGATTATTTACCATGTCTTCAATAGTTTTGTCTGAGCTCTTTTCATCATCATGCTCAGCCATAAGACTAAGATTTTCCTGCTCTTCGTCAGAATCTAAGTCTGTTGAAGTTTCCGAATAACTCGAAGAAGCAACCATTGCTTTCTTTCTTATGTTTTCATTTTCTTTTTTAGGACATTGCCTGCTTTTCTTCTTTTGAGTACAGTCCCTTACTAAATGATCTGCATCACCACATTCAACATAATTCATAACTTTAGGTTTATGTGAATGTGAAAAAGACTTACGCTTGTGATCCTTGCTGCTTGAGGATCTGGATTTGACCTTGCTGTAGTCCTTGTTTCCAAAGTTCTTTTTCCTTTTCAAGATTCTGGCCAAAGCTTTGGATATCAAGGCTAAAACTTCTTCATCATCATCCTGTTTAAGGCTTTGGGATTTATCATTGTCTTTTTCCATAAGTACCAGGTTCTTGATGTTGTCACTCATGTCACCATCTACCTCCTTCATAGATATTTCATGAGTGAGCATCTTTCCTTGTTGATCATCTAGCTCAAGAGACTTAGGTCCTGAGCTTCCTCAATTGCTGCTATCTTTGGCTCCCACTTGGCTTTTGGAAAACTTCTCAAAATCTTTCTGACGTTCTCTTTATTTGAGAAGGTCTTTCCCAAGGATTCCCGATTATTCACTACATCTGTGAATCTTTTGAACATATCCTTGATGGATTCATCTAAGTTCATCCTGAATAATTCATATTGCCTCTGAAAAATGTTGATCTTAGTTTTCTTGACTTGACTGGTTCCTTCATAGGTTACAACCATCTTTTCCCAAACCTCCTTCGCACTTTTTCAGTTTGAAACTCTATGGAACTCATCTACACTACGAGCACAATATAACAGGTTCATGGCTTTGTAATTATTGGATACCTTTTCCAGCTCTGTAACTGAAAGTTCCTCTTCATTTTTGATGGTTCTAATCCCATCAGTAGTGGTGTAATACACATGAGGACCATTAAGAGTGATAGACCACAGTTCTATGTCTTGATCTACGATTAACATCTTCATCAATGCCTTCTAATGCATGAAATTGTCACAACAGAACAATGGAGTTTTGTTGGCTGCCCTTCCTTGTGGGAATCCACCATCACCTACATTCCTCATTTTCACAAGATTTTTAGATCCTTAGAAGTGACACAAGCTCTGGTACCAATTGAAAGTTTGTAATTTAAGTATAAACACAGGATCAAAAACTCTAGGATGGGGGTTTGAATAGAGTATGGAAACTTTTGCTAAAAGTTAGTATTTTGAAAAATTAAGATAAGCAACTGGTTGAATCTCAAGGCCTTGGAGGAGTTTTGATAAAATACAGAAGCTTTCTAAGAACTAGTGAATCTTCAAGGCCTTGAGCAGTAAAATACTTCAAGACTATGAACAACCTATTTTGAGCTAGATAGTTTGCAGTGATAAAGAACAATAATGTGAATTAAAGAACACAAGGATTTAACAGAGTTCAGTCACAATTGGACCAAGTCTCTGCCTGAGGGATTTGATCCCTCCACACTTTGGAAAACACTTCTTATTAATCACCCAGATTTAGCCCTAGATCTCAAGCCTAAGTGAACTGCCTTACACCTATACAACTTGTGGTTCCCAGCCTATCTAGTAACAGCTACAATCTGTCGAAACAAATAAGAACCTCTTATTGTTCACTTGAACAACTAAACTTCTAATTTTGTGAGGTTTAAGAAATCAGAATGATAACACAAATTAAGTACAAGTATGAAGAACACATAAAAGAAATAAGCAGTGAAGCTTGGATGTGTTCTTCAGATTTTTGGATGATTGATCTCCTTCTACAGCAGTGTTGAGAGCTTGATTGATTTAAGAATTGATTGTATGATCTCCACGACAGTAAGCACCCTTCTTTTCTGAATAATAAGTCATATATCAGTCTCCTTTTTTCTTTGAAATTCAAACTGGAGCTTCTAACAAATTGCAGTAACTGAATGAGATATTTTAGGAACTGCCTCCCTACAAATCCTCTCCCAAACATGCTTCTATCAAAAGCTATGAATGTATAGCCATTAGAATTTGTTGTGAGGGGTTTGAAAAACAAACAACCCTTCAACAAACTTGATTTCAAGGTTAAACAAAATCCAGAAAATATATCAACATATTACTGACTGTTTGGCATAACATTTTCGGCAATAAACTAGTCCAAATTTTGATAACAAGATTAATACCAGATCAACAATGTAAAAGATAATGATTAAGACTTATATCAAGTCAGTAACCAATCACATTACCACAGATAAAATCCTGCAAGAAAGAATCAATTAAGCTAAATAAGACTGACAACAACTCAAGGCAAATCTCAAGGCCTTGGAGCTCTGTGACATTCTTCACAATTTTAAGCTTATAGCTTTCTAATCATTGATTCATTCAAGCTGTGAAATATGTGAGTGTGAGAAACACATAAATATAGTCCAAGAATATTTGTATAACACATTTAACAAACAACTGATCCAATGATAAGCCTGCATACACAAGATTGTTAAACAATACTTAATCAATTCAAATTGCAGACATAGACCTTCAGGGCCTTGGATCCTTGAACATATTTTACCACTGTCTTTCATCTTCTTCATATAAACTTCCATAGTTCGTAATTAACATCAAGACAGAGAAATTGGATTATTAATCTCCCCCTTGATGAAAGACAAAACAAATATTCTTATGTACTTAGCACCATGCAACTTAATAACAACATTAAAGTGCAAGTATAGTAACATATAGCAAAAAAGAACAACATGTATGAAACCATAAAACCACATAAACTGACATAGATCATAGATAATCCTACAAAAACCAAAATAATTCTACAAAAACCAAAATAATCCTTAAAAATCAAACTTAGTACACATAACCACATACATCCTTCTCCCCCTTTTTTACTTTCATTAACAGAGTTCAAAGAATGTAGGATCATACTCAGAGTTTTTGAAAAACAAAAAGAACAGTTTACTGAATTTCAAGGCTTTGAAGAAAAAAAATAAGGAATTAGATAGAAAGAAGATACATAAGGGTTCAAGGCTTTGGGCTTCACTCAGCAGCATCCTTCTAGGCAGTCTTCTTTCCTTCTGAAACCTTGCTTTTTCCTTTGACTTTATCGTCTCCTCATCCTTCACTGATATCCCAAAATGCTTAAAGAATAATGGCAGCATATTTTCATAAGTAAGAGGATGATACCTTGTCCTATTGCGCAATAAACCATACTCTCCATAACAATACTAGGAAAATCTATCTCAAATCCTTGACAAATCAGAAACATGATAATAACACCCTATCAGTAACCAACTCCCTAGAATGTTCTCTTGGGACAATGCACCTCATAATAATTGTGAACAAAATATTAGCTTCACAATTGAGCACAGAGTGTGTCAATTTCTTTGGTCCAGTTGGTGTACCTTCTATGAAAAACATATCTTTTGCCTTCTCCAAAAGTTCTTTCTCTAGCATGTTCACTCACCTTGTATTTCCTAGGAACCCCCAAGACCTTGGCAAAAATTTTATGATCTAACCTCATATCAACACCAGCAACTCTAGAGGTTAAAACATAACTCTCTTCCTCTTCTTGCACCAAATTCAAATTAAAAGTCTTGTAAGCCTAGGGTAAGCCTCCGCACTAGGGTTTATCATCCTCCAAAAAAATTAATCTTTCAAGTATGCATTCTATGTCCAATTTATCTAATAGACCATCAGAAATTAAACTACAAAAAGCAACTTTGGAAGAAGCATACGCATCCATCCAAACTTGTTTGACTTCTGAACTAATAAACCAATTATCATCAAGTAAATTCTTACCAAAAATTCCTTTGCTTTTGGTTTCTTATTCTTTGATGTTTGATCCTTCTGTTTGTTTTCATCATCTTGCTTCTACTTTTCTCCCCCTTTCTTTTTCTTTGATTCAGACTGACCCTCTTAATCATGCTTCTGTTGCTTTGCTTCTGGTACTTCTTCCCTCTGTTCTACACTTTTTTGAACCTCTTTTGATTCTGCCCTTGAAGTCTCCACATCCTTCACTAGTTTGATCTTTTTTGCTGGAGGAGATGCCTCTTGCATGCTCTGTGTCCTCTCTGAACCAGAATAAGATATGGTGACCTCAATTTTCTTGTTGGCTCTCTTCTTCTTCCTCATTGTTAAAGGCTCTGTCTTCTGTTCAAGTCCTTCTGATTTGCGCTTCCTTTAGGTTTATGGTTTTGAGAAGAAGGAGAGAATTGAGAGAGAGAGAGAGAGAGAGAGATAATGTAGAAGAGATTGAGAGAGAGTTGAGAAGAAAAGCCCTGAAGTTCAGCTTATAAGTTAAAGAAAAATAGTTTAAAAATGACTCTTTTTAATCTGCATGCAAAAAATCGATTCTGAGAAGATATTTCAAGATATTTTGTGGTATTTTGAGTAAATCTCTGAGTAAATCATATATTCTACAATTATCTAATAAGATAATGCACAATATTTGGTGATCAAAATTATTTCACAGAATCTGCACAATTTATCAAGGCCTTTAAAGAATAATCTCCAGGCCTTGAAGAATACTGCAGTTACTCAGAAGCTTCAAGGTGAAAGTTTGTAATGTAAGTGTAAAATAGTTTCTAAATACTCTATAAGGGGGAGTTGAATAGAGTATGCTAAATTTTGCCAAAACAGAGTCTTTTAAAACTTGAGTAGAGTAAGCAGCTGATATCTCAAAGCTTTGAAACAGTTTTGAGAAACTTAAAGATATAACTGTCGAATACAGAGGCTTCAATTCTTTGATATTTGGAAAGCTCCAAAGCTTTGAAACTTCCTGTTGAGACTGAATGCAAAGGTAATAAAAGTAAACAGCAGGAACACAAGGATTTTACAGAGTTCAGTCACAATTGGACCTAGTCTCTGCCAGAGGGATCTTATCCCTCCAGGATTCAAACACAACTTCTTATTAATCACCCAGATTTTGACCTAGATCTCAATCCTAATTGAGCTACCTTTCACCTATTACAGCTTGTGGCTCCCAACCTATCTAGTTCCAGCTACAATATGTTGAAACAATAAGAACCTCTTTGTTTTTCACTTGAAAAACAAAAATTATAAATTTGTGAGGTTGTAGAACACATAATCATTATACAAATTTAGTAAAAGTTTGAAGAAACACATAAAACAGATAAGCAAAATGAGTTTGGAAGTGTTCTTCACTCTGTGATGAATGATCTTGCTTCTGGAATGTCAATGGCCTGATGATTCTGAAGATTTGAATGATATGAACTCTCATGTTTGTAGAACTCTTTAAATCTCATGAAGATCAGTCTCAATATCTATATCTCTTTAAATTCAAAACACTTATCTCTTTAAATATCAACCTGCAACAAACTGAGAGATTTTAGGAACTAAAAACCTAAAAATCCTCCTCCCTGATATGCCTCTTTCAACATATATGTTTGGATAGCTATTTCATTTGTTTATGGACGTTGGAACGCCGAACAAACCTGCATAAACTCAGCAAACAAGATCAAACAACATCAAAACAATCTAGCATCAAGATCTGATCAGCTGTATGCTAACAGTTCATGATAAAACTTGGCTAGATTTGTCTGATGATAAATCTGGCTTATACACATATTCAATCTTATGTATATATCAAGTAACCAGTATAGAACAAGTATTATTAAACAATAATAGAATCACAACAAGGATGAAGAAATGGATCTTTCTGCATCAAAACAAGTACACCAAGGACTTGATAAACAAGTATAATATGTCTCAATCCAAGGTAGCTAAAACCCCCATGAGCTATACATTGTCAAAAGTGTAAATCAGAAAGAGTACAAAGGTATGATTGTTTCATTGCTATATCTCACTACTAGTAGACCAGAAATCATGTTTAGTGTTTGTATTTGTGCTAGATTTCAAGCTGATCCTAAAGAATCACACTTGGTTGCTGTCAAAAGAATTTTTAGATATCTCAATGGTACCAAAGACTTAGGGCTTTGGTATCCTAAACAATCTAATTTCTCTTTGTGTAGCTATTCAGATGTCGACTTTGCAGGATACAAAGTTGACAGAGAAAGCCCTTCAGGGTGTTGCCAATTTCTTAGATCATCCCTAATCAGCTCGCATTCAAAGAAGCAAAACTCAGTAGCCTTATCAACAGCAGAAGTTGAATACATAGCAGCTGGAGCTTGCTCCTCACAATTGTTTTGGATAGCTCAGCAAATGAGAGACCTTGGATTTGATTTCAGAGATATACTACCTCTGTTTCTTCTCTTTCACCTTACTTCACTTTTTGACACTATTCACTGAGTCACTTTGACCCGGTGATTTGGTAAGCAAAACGATACACGAATTTGGTAATCTTTGCATGATCTTGTAGAATAAACTTTACTCTACAATACTATGAAAAAATTACTAAAAAATTACATTTTTTTGCTATCCAAATTGTCGAGTCAAAGTGACCCAATTACGGGTAAAAAATTCAAGCGCACTTGAAAGAGAAGAAACAGAGGTAGTACATATTAATTGTGACAACACCAGTGCTATTTCTATTACAAAGAATCCAGTTCAGAACTCAGGGACCAAACACATAGAAGCTAGACATCATTTCATCAGAGATCATGCTGAGAAAGGTGATGTTACTTGCGTCTAATAACATGCAACTGGTAGATATCTTCACTAAACCACTACCAGAAGAAAGATTCTCAGCCCTACGATTAGAACTGGGCACGCTAAATAAGGAAATTGGTTTAGGGGGAGTATCAGATAAGTATTATGTGTTTCAAAGTTTTGAAAGGATTTCAAATCCTTGAAAATGTGACATCCCGCCTTTTAAAAAAAAATATTTGTTATAAATCTTTTACCTAAGTTAAATGAAAATATATTTGATGCGATGTTACGCCACGTTAGTTTGTGTTTCAGACATTTTCAACGTTTTGGTCGTAACTAAATATAAATAAAATTAGACTTTCTCTTATGAGTGTGACATAGCTGGTGAAATTTTGATAAATCGATGCTATTGTTAAATGCACTTGTGGGTCTTTATCATATATTAAAAATTAAAAATTAAGTCAGTACTTTCAAGGTATGTGACAATGTGATATATCTATGATGGGGTTGTGGTACTTCAGTAATTATGAGGATGGAATGGGGTTGTTGTTTTATTTACTAAGAAACAAGGCTTGTATCATGTTTATCAACTTATAAGCTAAATACTACACCTCCTGCTTTGGAGTTTGAATTGGTGACTGGCCAATGTTTTATTTTTTTATCATTACATGTTGGCCACTTGGTTTGTTTTTCTTTTCCCGGGGGGATTATCCTAAGTTGGGGGTTTTTGCCTTAGGTTCTTAGCCATGATCTGAGAGAAGATATTTGAGAAAGAATTGAGAAGAGTTGCAGTCTGTTTTGCGACGAGAGGGGGAGAGAGATTAAGATGGTGTTTCTTTATGTTTTCTTAGGGCTTGAAAAGACATATATGAGGATAAAGTATGTGAGTAGTCTCGCACAGTGAGGGTTTTTAAAGAAGATGGAGATAGCAATGAATTGTTTGGCTTCTTTGATTACTTATGATCTTGAGTACATATAGTTGTAAGTGTCCAAAGTTTTCTGCCTTGTTAGTAAGAGGAAAGAGAAAAAATTTAAGATCCTATCCGGGTTGGGCATTGAAGACATCGACAGTTTATAGCTTGGACACGTTTTGTCTTCGATTTGAGGTAGGAGAACTATATCTTTAAATTTTGGCAGTTCCAATATATATCGTTATATATTGCTGGTGTGATTTACATACATTTTTACTTATAGTATTTTCTCTTTATTGGTAAATCACGGTGATTGTGTGTTTGGTGCTACATCTTATTGTGTGATAATCGACTATTGTGTTACGTACACGGAAGTGGTAGACAGTACCTACTGGGCTGTTTGGTTCACCCATCTGTTTACAGGATAAGCTAAAGCAAGGCTTATTTGGTATGTTGTGGCTTAAAGCGTGCTTTAAGATAAAATAGTTGTTTTTAGCAATTTTTAGTGAAATTGTCATATATTGTCATAACATTATATTTTAGAGAAAAATGTCATTTTTGACGAGCTGGTGTATCGCTTTTAGTAATTTCAGTCACGTAACAGTTTTTCAGAAATTTGATTAAAATGTTGTTTAAGAGGACTGTGTGTCCTGCTGGTGGGTTTTTGGACGTCTGAAAGTGTCAGACGGGTTGCTATGAATCCGCAATTTATCGTTAATCGATATTTTATTATAAAATGTGTGACCGGGTCATCACAGAAAATCTTTTCAAAGCCTTGATTTTATTTGCTTCAGCAGTATAGCTTTTCAAGGCCTTGAAAGCCTTTTCAAAGCCTTGAAAATAGGTTTGTATGCTACATAGTCAACAAATTGGATCTTCAATTATTGGGTGTTATCTTTGTAGATAATTTCTCAATATTTCTTTTATATTTTTAAATTATTTTCTTTTCAAATTAGTGGTATACTATTTCCTTTCCCACGTCACACACAAATTTCAATTTCACTGAAATTGCACTTCTTAAAAGATTTGGAAATATTTTGTTACCTTCTCAAACTCTTAAGTATTTATCTTCTCATTTCTCTATCCGTCTCTCTCTCTCTCTCTCTCTCTCTCTCTCTCTCTCTCTCTCTCTCTCTCTCTCTCTCTCTCTCTCGTATCACTCCTGAATCTCTCTTCTAATACCCTCAAACCCTAATGAGCTCAAGATGAATGTATAAAAGAATTAAGATGGTCGGAGGTCCTAAGAAAGGTTCTGAAAGAAGAAAAAGACTACTGAAGAAGAGGTTCAAACCCTATGTGATGAGTCCAGATCCAGAACTCCAAGTGCAGAAAGGACTACTTTTCCTCCGAAGAAGAATACCAAGAAGGATTAGACTTCAACTTATAGCAAGAAGAAGAAGACAGATCCACCTGCTCCTGAGAAACAGCCAGAGGAACAGATTGTTAGACCTAAGAAGGTAAAGAAGAAGAAGCCTACACAAGCTGACAAAGGAAAAGGGAAGGTTACAGATGAAGAACCAAATAAGGACACTAGAAAAGAGTTACAGATCTATTCTGAGAAGCAAAAAATCTGGTATTTCTAGCAAATGATTTGTCAGTAATGTTGCAAGAGGAATGTGGTTGGATAGTTTTGCTTCTAAACCTATAGCCTACTGTAGTATGATTAGTGTCAACATGTTGAATAGCATGAATATGTAGTGCATTAAAAGGTTGAACAAAAGTTCTCTTTGGAAATTCTAAATCCTCCCGAAGTTGGCTACCCTAGGTTCACTAGGCTCTTTTAACTAAACATG
Source organism: Linanthus parryae (assembly GCA_023055425.1). NCBI lineage: Eukaryota > Viridiplantae > Streptophyta > Magnoliopsida > Ericales > Polemoniaceae > Linanthus > Linanthus parryae. Next base: position 1,204,037 of record JALGPY010000051.1, read on the forward strand.
AAGAAAATCAAGAATCTAAACTTGGCAATTTCATCTGAAGTGGCTGGTGTAGAGATGGATTAAGATCGTTCTAAGTTTGCCAATGTTTTAGGCTGTCCTAAGAGGTATAACACAAACAACTATCCCATAAGATTGAAGCCTTGAAGCTGGCTAGCGAAGAGTTCTTTGTACCCAATGCTGCTACAGTAGGGTTTTGATGCAGGTTACTCATCGGAAATACAAATTAATTAAACTGCTCAAAACCCTCCATGAATTGCAGGTGAAGCTTCATAACATGATGAAGGATAAAAAGTTACCTCTGTCATACCAACTGCGACGATCACTTTGCGCATAAATAATGTCCACGCCTCTGCAGAAATCCACACCGTAGGATAACCAACTGGAACTTCCTGTACTGTTTGTGCTAGCAGTGTAGAAGAAAAAGGAATCATCAAAGAAGATTGATCCAATCAAGCTTGAAGCATCAACAATGGAGGAGGAGGAGGGTCGTCCGCCCCTTGGAGTCGTCGGCCTCTATGGGGGCCTCCTTCTCTCCTTTTTCCCTGTGTTCTAATCTCATCCATAACAAAATTAGGAATGGAATTGTTCTTTTATAATTAATAACTCTTTATTAATTATAAAACTGCCCCACTAGTAATTAGATCCAACAGTTTGGATTAACTTTCGTTTTAGTCAAGTTTGCTATTTAGTCCAACTAAATGTGCATGTTGTTGCACTTTGATCATTGATTCCTTTAATTTTTAATTAGTCCAACTAATTAACATCTACTTCCAATCTAATCATTTGGTGTGTGACCCTATAGGTTCATATTACGTTGGCAGTAACAATTACACACATTGAGCGTTGTCTAGCAACACATCAATGCTACCCAACTAATAGGAATAGTCAGTGATCTGACAAACCTCTGTGACCAATGTTACCGTGTTGTATAATCCATTTGTCTCATCTATCCGTATTGAAGATATGGAGTGTCACACTTGTTTATCCAATCCATAGTTTCTCGATCCGTGAGTAGACTTAGATAAACAAATAACATCAGTATCTTATATTGATTTATTTGAGCATGGCCATGCATTTCCCTAAGTCCTACTCATCGAGTGGTCGTGGGTATTTACTCCCGTTATATGGGAGGGACAAATCCTATCTACATCACTACCATATCTAAGCTTGCTTCATATCATGTTCGATTAAAGCCTTCATAGTTACCAGTCATGGTGTAACGTTTGACGATATAAAAACATGACAATTCACAACTAGAGTATCTAGTGACTTCAATTCGAAGGATCACAACACCACTTTCACTTTGAGAAGCGCATGTGACATTCACATAACTCCCATGTGGCCTTCTCATGGCGGGCCAATCTAGTACGCAATCTACCCACATACTAGTCTCGTTGCAATACAGTAGTCCTAATTAACTGTAGTACTCGACTACGAATATTTAAGAATATAACATTCATATTATAAAGACTTCAATCATGTTAACATATCTCTATATCGATAACATAATGAATAGTAAGTCCAAATAAATGTAACGATAAATTGATTGCCTTTAGGGCACAATTCCAATAGTCGCCCACTTGCACTAGAGTCACTTTTGTGCATCATATGCCTATTGTTCCAGCGCGGCCTTCACGCTTTCACTGCGCAAGGTAAGAGAGACATCTGCTGGTTCTTTGCAAATATTCACATCTCCTCTATCGACAATCGAATGAGACTGAATATTCTGAGTATGTGCATCTTATGCAACAAACACTCAGTCGTCTGTGATAGAATCGGCCACTGAATGTTGCTTGGAACCCCTTCCAGCTCACAGTTCCTTCACAATGGCAAAACCCGAAACTTGACAATAACCTGGAATCATTTTAGTCGGATTGGAAATTCGCGTCAGTGTAACCCTTTATTGTGAACCCTTCCCATCCTCCATATATCAAGAAATCATCCTTAGTACTTCTCAAGTACGTAAGGATATTCTTGACAATTATCCAATGACTCTCATATGGATATAACGGGTATCTTTATGTCATGCTCAAATGGCATGTCTAGCCTAAGTACATAACATGGCTTATCTCGTGAATTTTATTCATGCGGTCCTTATCAATCTAATTGGAAGGACAATTAGCCTTCAAAATACTAATTCCATGTGACATAGGTAGAATCCATATTCTTTACATGTTGAATCATTTCAACACCTTTGTCAATATATGTATTTTGACTTAAGCTTAACAACTTTCTTGATCTATCTCCTTAGATCTTTTATAGGTTGCTTCACCTAAGTCTATCATTAAAATCAATTCCCTAGACAATATTCACAAGATTGCAGGGCAAGGACATCATTCCCAATGATTAGTATGTCTCCACATACAAGACCAGAAATGAAATTGTGATCTCACTAACCTTCTTGTAAACACAAGCTTCATCTTCATTCTTGATGTAACCAAACTCTTTGATTGCATCAATGAATCGAAGATTCCAACTCCAAAAGATTGCTTTAATCCATAAATGGATCGTTGTAACTTACACATCTTTTGAGCACGCTCTAGATCGACAAAACCCTTTAGGTGTGTCATACACATCAAGGAGGTTTCTATATCCATCTGCAAAATTGTGCAAGCTACAATTGCAAGCAAGATGCGAATGAATTTAAGAATCGCAACTAGGGAAAAAGTTTCATCATAGTCCATACTATGAACTTGCTGATTTAGCCACCCGTCCGTTAAAAGTAATCCCATTACCATCCATGTTGGCTTCCTTCTAACCCACTTTCACCCTATGGGTCCTACCCTTTCAGGTGGTTCCACCAAAGTCCATACTTTGTTGGTATACATGAATTCTATTTTGTATCTCATGGCTCCAAGCCATTACTGAGAGTCTGGCCCACTCGTATCCTCCTCATAGGTTGTAGGCTCATCTCCATGATCAATACATCATTGGGTTATGAGAAATCCATATTTCTCTATCCCTTTCACATATCCTACCTGACCTACGAGGTTCTTGTGTTACCTGAGCAGGTTGCTCCACAACACCTTGTGATCCTGCTGATGTTCCATCAAAGGATCAATATGTTGTGGTCCTTGAACTCTTTCAAGTTCTACTGTCTTCCCACTGTTTCTTTTAGAGACAATCTCTATCTAGAAACACAGCGATTCGAACAACAAACAATTTATCTCGAATGGATTATAGAAATAATATCCTTTAGGATATTCCACAAAATACATTTATCCGAAATGAGTCTAAGTTTATTTGACCGTAAACACTTTACATAAACTTCACAACCCCAAATCCTCATGAAATACATACTAGGACACATCCTAGTCCATATCTCGTATGGTGCTTTCATAACCGATTTTAATTGAACAGTGTTAAGGGAGAAAATTGTTGTAAATAGAGCATGGCCCCAAAAGTAAACTGGAAGTTCATTTCGACACATCATGGACCGAACCGTGTCCAACAAGGTTCGAACTATCCTCTTAGACATGCCATCCCAATGTGGAGTTCTTGGTGGAGTGAGATTGGATCATATCTAACACTCCTATAGATTCTTTTCAAACTCTTAGCTTTAGTATTCTCCTCTACGATCCAATTGTAGAGCCCTAATACTTTTGCCAAGATGGTTCTCTACTTCATTCCTGAATTCTTCGAACCTTTCAAATGATTCTGATTTGTTTCTTCATAAGATACACAAATCCATATTTACTGATGCCATCAGTAAATATGATGAAGTACTGAGAACCACATTTAGAACTTGTGCTTAGCGGTCTGTATGATTCCCCAAGATCATATATTTGTCCAAATAAATAAGCCTCACACGTCTCATATGATTCAAAATTAAATGAGTCCAGAATTTCATCCGCATGGAATCTAGAAATGTGGCTCTCATAGTGGCCTAAGCAACAATGCTAAAGTTAAGTGAGGTTCATATCATTATATGCTAATCTATTGGTATTAATTTTATAGGAGAATTATTATGATCAAGGATATATAATCCATTAGACAAAGTGCATTACAATAATGCATATCACCAAAATAAATCGAACAACATTTGTCCTTTATTCTGATAAATAGACTTTTCTTGTCCATACAAAAAACTGCGATAATAATCCTACTCATAGCAGGGACATAATCGTATTCTTCTAATTCATGAATAATTCTAAAAGGTAGAGATAAGTTCCTACGACTAATTTAGCAACCCTTGCTTCATTGCCCCACGTGTAGGTGTATCTCTTCCTTATCCAATTGTCTTCTTCTCTTGACATCATGTACATCTCTATAAATGAGATCCTCATCTAGTATCAAATACTTATGATGCTGAGATAGGCACATTGGCTTCTATAACAAAGTATACCTAAAGTGGAATTCACAATTCCTTCCTTACTTCCTTTTAGGTACTTTGGGTAGTTTCCTTTCCACTCACCACCTTTAGGGTTCTAAGGCAACTAAGCTTTAGCAAAAAACTTGCATTATACCCTTGGGGTCGGCGCAAACCTTTTTTCCCTTACCCTTTGTTGTTAACCATTAACATACTTTGCATTTGCCCTTATTAGTGCTTTGTTCAGCGATTCTCAATCACATTGAGTAAATCGCTTTTGAATAAAGCTCCACTACAACCCTTCATGTCTACCATGCTCTAGGAAGAGCTTAAATGTATGATCATATCATAGGCCTCCATGCTCTCATCTTGCTTCCTAAGCTCTGAGTTCATGGTAGCTGACATGAGGCAAGTCACATCCAAAGAACCATTCTTTGATGTTCAACCCACTAGGCTTTAGTGTGTTTTGGTAGTTGGTGGTAGGAAAACTTTATGCTTTAGGATATACATAAATTTTTTCGTTTTGTTTGAGAATAATTCTCAATTTTATACCAGTCCAGAAAGCTAATTCCAGACAATTTGTCCTTCTCAAGGACATAGCGATAAAGTCGAGTTTGTTTGTTTAATGCCATAGGTATTCTACACAAAAAGGGATCATGCAAAATATTATGATGTTGTATTATATTTAAAAAGGACTTAATTGATTAAACATATCTCCCACTATTTTTCTCGGATTAATAGCCCTCACCAGTAATTCTAAAAATTTCACATGTTTTCTAGTGGGCCAAGATCCATATTTCACCTCCTATTGAGTCTGCTTTGGCAGTTCACCCAAAAGTTAGTTATTAAGGTAGGAACACCTTTCTATTGCATCCTATACAACTCTTGGTTCAATTAGGCAAATAACTCCTTATTTATGTATCACATAGATAATCCCAATTGTCTTGCCTCTAAGCTTTCAATCCCATTGAAACAACATAAGATATCATATATCTAGTGTGCCAAGATCCATATTTCTTCTCCTCTTGAGCCTTCTTTGGCAAGTCACCCAATATCTGGTTATTTAGGTAGGAACAGCTTCCAATTGCATTCAATGCAACTCTTGATTTAATAGCTTAGTGGCGTTTAACCTCTTACTTCAACAATCACACCATTACTAGCTTGTGTCGTCGCGCCAGACCATGAAAAATTAAGTCGCCTTGCTTTGGCAAGCCCGAATTTAATAATTACTAATCATGAAGAGTTTTTAATCAAGAGAAGACAAAACGAAATATTTCGTTGAGGGGTTTTCTTGTTACTTTATTTGTTGATCATACCAACTGTTGATCATATCATCTGATCTACTTATTTGGATTAGGCAAGTCCAAATAAAAGATCCAAATTGTTTCAATTTTTATCTTGTTACGTTTTGAATGCATCATCCATACATCAAAATAAAACAAGACTGAAAGTGTGAGTGTGCAGGTGGTAATGCAGCTAAGATACTCTAGAAGGGGGGTTTGAATAGAGTATGCCAACTTTTTTCAAAACTTGCTAAGAAGATAGGACCTTGTGAAAGCTAGAGAAGTTCAAAGCCTTGAAATCTAATTCAAGCCCTTGAAATGATACACTTTGGAATGGTTCAGCCAAGTCTTTTTCAAGGCCTTGAAAATAGTTTCTAACCCTTTAAAAGAGACAAGTTTAAATGCTATAAAAACGGAGTAAGTAAAAAAACTGTAAAATGCAAGAGACAAATGATTTATAGAGTTCAGTCCACTTGGACCTACGTCTCTACCTCAGGGATCTTCTCCCTGCAGGATTTTAAACTCAATTCTTATTAATCAAAAGCTAAGCCCTAGATCTCAAGCACAGAGAATTGACTTACTCTGTTACAGCTTGTGGTTCTCTCTAACCTATCTAGTACCTGCTCTAGCTAACTGATTAACTAAGAATTATCTATTGTTCACCTTGAACATTCCTCGAGAATAAAGATATAAATATTACAGAAATGATCTACCAATAAAGCACGATACAGAAGAACACTAGAATGTGCAAACTGTAGTGAAGTATGCAATGAACTTCTGTGAAATGGATTGTGATATTGATGAACTTCTTTGATGCTTGTCAATCCAGAATTTTCCCTCTCTTTTTTGCCCGTTGAGTGTTGTGTATGTTGCTTCAGAAATGAGCTCTATTTAAACTTCACAAACAGCTTTGCAAATCTTCCCAGATTTTCAGCAACAAATCTCCTATTTTGTAGGCAACAGACTTTGACTCTTTGACAATCTTCTCCAATGGTTAAGAGATCACAATCTCCGGAGATAATGTAATGATCTTGCATTTGAATAGATTGAGAATTTTTCATACCATTCAAATTCAACACAGAATCATCTTCTCAATTATTTTCTTCCTTGCACAAGTCAGATCAGGAAATAATCCCTGCAAACTAGGAAATAAAATTCCTGCAAAATCATAGTCAAACAAATGATATTCTATGTTCAAACATGTTAGAATGATTTGTCTTTCATCATCAAATAGCAGTAAAAAAATCATATGAAGGAGAGATAGGAAATCAACTTAGAAGAGTTTACAGAAAACTCCCCCTGAGAATTTTCATAGGTTAGACAGTTTCAAGGCTTTGAATCCAGTTTCAAGGCCTTGAAAATAGCTATACTGTTTTCAAGCCTGTGATAACTGATTCAAGGCTTTGAAAGCTGAAAGGCCTTGAAGTAGTTTAACTATTTCAAGCTTTGCACAACTTGATCTTACAATCTCCCCCTTGATGAAAGACAAAACCAAATTCTATTTGATCGTTAGTCTCTGCAAAAAATACTGATTAATTCACAATTCATAATAACACAGTAATTCCAAAAAGATCCAACTTATTCAATTCAGCAAATTAAAAAGTTCAGCAGATAATTTCTAAAAACTAAAAAAACCTAGAATTACTCCCCATTTTGACTTTAATCAAAAAGATAGAGAGGATGTTTGATCAAGTGTCTGGAAAATTTTGAAAAGAAAACTTAAAAAAACTTAAAGAAAAAGAGAGAATGGGGAAGAAAGAGTAGGCAAGATTATGGGTTTGGGTCTTCATCTCCATCTTGATATCCTTCTTCTTCATCACTGTCTTCATTGTTGGCTTGAACTTCTTGTGACACCACATCGAGTTCCTCAATGAAGGAAATTATCTTCTCAATAACACTGTTGAACGAGAATGTCTAAAGCTTTTCTTCCATGCTTTAGTTTCTTCTTTACAGCCATCCTTTTCTGCTGAGCAGAGGATATTTTGTGATCTTTCTTTCATGTTTTTTATGCATCTATAGACTGGGACGGATCCTTCTCATGTCTCCCCTTGTTGGGCACATAATACACTCCATAGGATCCTGAAGTAGTGTCTGAGTCTGAGTCGTGAATGAGGATTTCATTTCCTTTTCCTTTGACCCTTGTGTCTGTCTTTTTCTTGTCTCTCCTAGGGCTTCCAATATGGATTCCCTTCTGCTTATCTTGTGTAGAAACTATAGTATGTTGCTTCTTTGCTGGATTCTGGTCCTTTTTCACCATCTTCTTGGGAGGTGAAGATTCTTGTTCTTCATCAGTAAGGCTCTTTAATTCTGAATCTTCGCAGATAGTTAGAACCTTTTCTTCAGCTATCTTTCTCTTCTTCTCAGAACTGGGTTTTGATCCTCCAGCCATTTTGATTCTGTCTGAAGCTCTCCTTGTGCTCATTAGGGTTTAGAGAAGAATGGACAGAGGTAGGAATGATACGGAGAGAAGAGAAGAGAAGAAGATAAATACTAAAAGTGTTTGAGTTTCAATAGAAAACTAGAATATCTCTCTGATATGAAAAGATCTGTAATAATCAGAGAAGATTCAAATCTTTTAGGGCGTTGGAAATAAATAATTTAATACTATATTTGGCTAAAACGAGTTTTTGAAAAAGTTAGGGGCTATATTGAGCAAATATCTACAGAGATATCACCGAATACAGAATGATCCAAGTTTATTGACTACTAGTATAGCAGACTTATTTTCAAGGCTTTGAATAGGTTTTCAAGGTCTTAAAATGCTGTAAGATTGCAACAGATAAAGATCAAAGCTTTGAAGTGATTTTCAAGGCTTTAAAAATCAGTTCAAACCTTTGAAAGCACATACAACTTACCTTTCTTACCTGATGCTCCTCCTGAACCAATGCATCTTTATTTAGCATTCCCAATTCCAATCTTAGAGCTGAGAATCTTTCATCTACTAATGGTTTAGTGAAGATATCTGAAATTTGAATGTTAGTAGCAACAAATACAAGAACAATATCACCTTTCTCAGCATGATCTCTGATGAAATGGTGTATGACATCAATGTGCTTGGTTCTTGAATGTTGAACTGGATTCTTTGTAATTGAAATTGCAATGGTGTTATCACATTTGATAGGTATGCTTCTGAAATCAAATCCAATGTCTCTTAGCTATTGAGCAATCCACGGTACTTGTGAACAACATGCTCCTGCAGCTATATATTCAGATTTAGCTGTTGATAGAGCAACTGAATTCTGTTTCTTCGAATGCCAACTGATCAAGGATGATCCAATCAATTGTCAAATTCCTGAAGTGCTTTTCCTATCAACTTTGTAACCTGCAAAGACAGCATCTGAAAAACCATACAAAGAGAAATTAGAATGTCTTGGATACCAAATCCCTTAGTCTTTGGTTCCATTGAGATATCTAAAAATTCTCTTCACAGCACTTAAGTGTGATTCCTTTGGATCAGCTTGAAATCTAGCACACATGCATACACTAAACATGATATCTGGTCTACTTGCTGTAAGATATAGTGATGATCCAATCATACCTCTATATTCTTTCACATTGACACTCTTACCAGATTCATCCTTGTATAAGGATAATGTAGAACTCATAGGACTCTTGGCTTCCTTACATTGATCCATGCTATATTTTCTTAACAAGTCTCTTGTGTATTTTCTTTGATGCAGAAAGATGCCCTTCTTCAATTGATGTATTTGAAGTCCTCTGAAGAAGTTCATCTCTCCCATCATACTCATTTCAAATTCCCTTCTCATAAGACTTGAGAATTCTCTGTACAATTGATCATTAGTAGCTCCAAACAAGATATCATCAACATAGATCTGAACTACAAGCAAGTCTTTCTCATGAGTCTTTATGAAAAGAGTCTTGTCTACAAGTCCTCTTTTGAAATCATTTTCAAGCAAAAATTTTGACAATCTTTCATACCAAGCTCTTGGAGCTTGTTTCAAACCATAAAGAGCTTTGTCAAGTTTGTAAACATGATCTGGAAAGTTATCATTTTCAAAACCAGGTGGTTGTGCTACATAAACTTCTTCTTGTAAATAGCCATTCAAGAAAGCACACTTCACATCCATTTGAAACAATTTCATGTTCTTGTGAGATGCAAAAGTAAGCATAATTCTAATTACTTCTAACCTGACAACTGGAGCAAAAGTTTCCTCATAATAAATACCTTCTTCTTGGTTGTAACCTTGAGAAACTAACCTTTCTCTGTTTCTGATCACCTTGCCACTTTCATCCAACTTATTTTTGAACACCCATCTGGTACCAATGACAGAGTGGTTTATAGGTGGAGGAACCAGGTTCCAAACCTTATTCCTTTCAAACTCATTAAGTTCACATTGCTATACTTTGCATAGCAATGATATAGTCTGCTTATTGTAATGCTTCATTCACAATTTTAGGCTCTACAAGAGAGATAAAAGCATTAAAAGCACATAAGTTCTTCAACTATGATCTAGTTTGTGTACCAGTTTTTGGATCTGAAATGATATTATCAACTGGATGAGATGAGAGATATTTGAATCTCTTTCTTAGAGACCAGGTTTCAAGTTTTCCATAGATCTTCTCTTGTCTTGTATTCTTCTGATCATCTTTTTCAAGGCTTTGAGGCTTATTTTCAAGGCCTTGAGCACCATTTTCAAGGTCTTGAAAATGTCTCCTATTTTCTTCTGAGCCTTTCTTGAATCCCAGTGGATTCTCAGTCTCTTCCTCTGATTCATGCTTGTTCAAATTCAAGTCTTCAAAACTTTCACTCAAAGAACCATCATAGCTTTCATCAAAAATAACATGAATGCTCTCTTCAACCAGTTTGGTTCGTTTATTGTAAACTATATAAGCTTTGCTATTCAGAAAATGACCAAGAAATATACCTTCATCACTTCTTGCATCAAACTTACCAAGATTGTCTTTTCCATTGTTATGGATAAAACATGTGCATCCCAACGTCCTGAAGTATGAAATGTTCGGCTTCCTCCCTTTGAATAGTTCATAGGGGGTCTTCTTCAAAATAGGTCTGATCAAGCACTTGTTCAGTATATAGTTTGTTGTATTCACAGCTTCTGCCCAATAATGTTTTGGCAGCTTGTTTTCAAGAAGCATTTTCCTTGACATATCTTCAAGAGTCCTGCGCTTTATTTCAACAACACCATTTTGTTGAGGAGTTCTCGGAGAAGAAAAGTTGTGAGTTATACCATGCTTATCACAGAACAAATCAAATTCTAATTGATCAAATTATCTACCATGATCACTTCTAATTGAAGCTACAGGTATGTTTTTCATAGTTTGAAGTTCTCTGCAAAGCTTTGAAAATTCAGAGAGGGCTTCAGATTTTTCTTTGGGAAACATAACCTAGGTAAATCTGGAAAAATCATCTAAAACAACTAGCATATACCTTTTACCTTTTGGAGTAGGAGTTCTCATAGGACCACAGAGATCCATATGAAGCAGTTCAATGGGTCTAGTTGTACTTACAGACTTCTTTGGCTTGAAGGAGCTTCTGGTTTATTGCCTTGAGCACAGGCTTTGCACAATTCATCTTCTTTGAACTAATGGATGGTAATCCTCTTAAAAAGTCTTTGGAAATCAACTTGTTCAAAGTATGCAAACTAATATGACCAAGCTTCCTAAGCCAAAGCTTTGAATCCTCTTTCAAGTCCTTGAGGCACTTCAAACATTCTCTTGCAACTTTGTTAGTCTGAAAAGTATAAACATTGTTTGATCTAGAGGCTGTGAGAATGCAATCTCCTGATTTCTCATTTTGCACCACTCACTTCCCTTTACCAAAGCTAACTTTGTTGCCATTTTCACAAAGCTGAGATACACTAAGCAAGTTAAATTTCAGACCATCAACTAGATACACATCAGAAATAGAGTTTTCAGAATTTGTACCAACTTTCCCAGTACCAATAATATTGCATTTGCCTTTTTCACCAAGAGTAATTGAACCTTCAGATTGATCTTTCAATTATGAGAATAGAGATCTCTTTCCACTCATGTGCCTTGAGCAACCACTGTCCATGAACCACTTTTGTTCTTTGATGTTGGTGACAACCTGCAAACACCAATCACTGCCTTAGCCAGCTCTTAGACCAAGTGTTGAATTTAGATTCATATTCAGGATCAACCACGTTAGGTGGTCTAACACCTTTAGGAACCCAAATATGTTTAAATTGTCCTTCGAGTTGAAATGGAAAAGTGTTCCTCATTATGTGAGGGTCTCTTCTTCTGAAAGGACAAGTCATTTTAACATGACCATTTTCGCAGCAGTAATGACATTTAGGAGAAGTGCTGTTTCCAGCTTTCACAAATCTGGTATTGTTCTTTCTTGGAAAGTTTAGATTGAATCCAATACCAGCTTTGTGAACAGACTGTGAACTTCCTCCAAGAATCAAGTTTAACTTGTGTTCTGATCCAGCAATCCTAAATTTGACCAATTCATTTTCTTGAAGTTTCTCAGTAAGAGTAGTCTTTTGTTTATCTAATTCATCAACTTGATGTTTCAGATTAACAAGGTTGTTACTCATCAAAGAGTTCTCAGTGACTACTTCCTTGACTTGTGTTTTCAAGGCTTTGAAACTGGTTTTCAAGGCCTTGAAATCACTGCCAGTTTGCATCTGAGAGATTTCAAGATTCTGATTTAGACAAACAAGTTGTAAGTTCTCTTTTGCTTGATCATTAACTTTTTCTTTCAAAAGTCTGATCTCTTTCAGATAATCTTCCTAATTTAAAAGCATTGTTCTGAGATAGTCTGAAAGAGCATCTTTTGGTTTCAAAATCAGACAGTTTACCATTAGCTCAATGTTCTTCTCAGAACTTTCATCATGCTTGGCCATGAAGCATAGGTTGAGATGTTCTTCTTCAGATTCTGGTTCACTTGAGCTATCTAAATCACTCCATGAAGCTATCATAGCTTTATTTCTTTTATCATGGTCTTTCTTTTGAAAGCTCTTTCTTTTCTAGTGTAGACAATCTCTTATCAAATTTTCTGCATTACCACATTCAAAGCAGTTCATGACCTTTGATTTATTTTGTGAAGAAGACTTAACTTTGTAGTCCTTGTTACAGGATGGTCTATGCCTTTCTCTGTTGAAGTCTTTATTTCCAAAGTTTTTCTTCATTTTGAGAATCCTTGTCAAGGCTTTGGAATTCAAAGCAAATGGATATTCATCATCACCATCCTCAGTTTCAAGGCTTTGAGTTCTCTCATTCTCTTTGACTTTGAGAGCTAAGTTCTTGACACTTTATGGGAGCTCTCCATCAGCTTCATTCATAGATATTTCATGTGTCAGAAGCTTCCCTTGTAAGTCATCAAGTTGTAAAGTTGAGAGATTCTGAGCTTCTTCAGTAGTTGTGGTATTTGGTTCCCATTTTGCCTTTGGAAGACTTCTTAGAATCTTCCTCACCTTTTCTTCATTCGAAAAATGTTTTCCCAGTGAATCAATGTTGTTAACAATGTCTGTGAACCTCTTGAACATGTCTCTGATAGATTCATCTGCATTCATCTTAAACAAATCATATGGCCTGAGAAATATGTTGATCTTGGTTTGCTTGACTCTACTGGTTCCTTCAAAAGTTACCACAAGTTTATCCCAGATTTCTTTGGCAGTAGTGCAGCCTGAAATCCTGTTGAATCATCTGTACTCAAAGCACAATACAAAATGTCTTTGTAATTCTTAGAGAATTGCTCTAATTCAGAAGAGGAGAGTGAGTCTTCAAATTTCGGAGTGCTAATCCCATCTTTCTCTGTGTAGAAAGTGTGAGGTCCATTTTGAATAATGGTCCAAAGCTCTATGTCTTGATCAATGATGAACATTTTCATCAAAGCTTTCAAGTGAGCAAAATTTTCTCCACAAAAAAGAGGAGGTCTGTTAGCAGCTCTTCTCTGTGAGAAACCACCATCACCTGCAGTTCTCATGATCACCAGATGGTTAAATCTATACAGTGATACAAACTCTGATACCAATTGAAAGTGTGAGTGTGCAGGTGGTAATGCAGCTAAGATACTCTAGAAGAGGGGGGTTGAATAGAGTATGCCAACCTTTCTCAAAACTTGCCAAGAAGATAGGATCTTGTGAAAGCTAGAGAAGTTCAAGGCCTTGAAATCTAATTCAAGCCCTTGTAATGATATACAGTTCGGAATAGTTCAGTCAAGTCTTTTTCAAGGCCTTGAAAAGATTTTCAAACCCTTGAAAACAGACAAGTTGAAATGCTATAAAAACTGAGTAAGTAAAGAAACTGTTAGTGCAAGAGACAAATGATTTATAGAGTTCAGTCCACTTGGACCTACGTATCTACCTCAGGGATCTTCTCCCTGCATGATTTTCAACTCAATTATTATTAATCAAAAGCTAAGACCTAGATCTCAAGCACAGAGAATTACCTTACTCTATTACAGCTTGTGGTTCTCTCTAACCTATCTAGTACCTGCTCTAGCTAACTGATTAACCAAGAATTATCTATTGTTCACCTTGAAAATCCTCGAGAATAAAGATAGAAATATTACAGAAATGATCTACCAATAAAGCACAATACAGAAGAACACTAAGAATGTGAAAACTGCAGTGAAATATGCAGTGAACTTCTGTGAAATGGATTGTGAGATTGATGAACTTCTTTGATGCTTTTCAATCTAGAATTTTCTCTCTCTTTTTTTCCGTTTAGTGTTGTGTATGTTGCTTCAGAAATGAGCTCTATTTAAACTTCAAAAAGCTCTGCAAATCTTCCCAGATTTTCAGCAACAAATCTCCTATTTTGTAGGCAACAGACTTTGACTCTTTGAAAATCTTCTCCAACGGTTAAGTGATCAGAATCTCCAGAGATAATTTCGTGATCTTGCATTTGAATAGATTGAGAAGCTTTCATACCATTCAGATTAAACACAGAATTATCTTCTCAATTATTTTCTTCCCTGCACAAGTCAGATTAGGAAATAATCCCTGCAAACTAGGAAATACAATTCTTGCAAAATCATAGTCAAACAGATGATATTCTATGTTCAAACATGTTAGAATGATTTGTCTTTCATCATAAAATAGCAGTAAAACAATCATATGAAGCAGAGATAGGAAATCAACTTAGAAGAGTTTACAGAAAACTCCCCCTGAGAATGTTCATAGAGGTTAGACAGTTTCAAGGCTTTGAATCCAATTTCAAGGCCTTTAAAATAGCTATACTATTTTCAAGCCTGTGATAACTGATTCAAGGCTTTGAAAGCTGATTCAAGGCCTTGACCTATTCCAAGCATTGCACAACCTGATCTTAGAAAGACAATAAATAATAGACAATAAATAAACATGGTATGGATGTGGCCCTAAGACTAAGATATTCCCAAGCCAATGAGAATATATATAAGCCCTAAAACAACAAGCTCATCTCATTGTGCCTCCGCTTTAGTCCATGCGTCCTACCTTGTGGGTATCCATTGTCTTATGGTCTTCTTTGATCTTCTTCTCCATGCATTGTCTATATTCCATCTATCTAATTCTAGCTAGCATCTAAACTAAATTAAAGAACCTCACAGGCGAGGGAGAAGACGAAATGCAGGTCGTAGAATTAATTACATTAATTACATCAAAACAAAACCAAACCACAAAATATAAACAACCACACAATCTAAGGACACATCCAACCACCATGCGAAAATTTTCATAATACAGTTAAAATCCAATTTTAACGCGATGGGTCAATTTCTAGTTAAATTAGGGTCGTCCGCCCCTTGGAATCGTCGACCTCTATGGGGGGGGCTTCTCTCCTTTTTCATTTTGTTCTAATTTTCATCCATAATGAAATTAGGGATGGACTTGTTCTTTTATAATTAATGACTCTTTATTAATTATAAAAATGCCCACTACTAATTAGATCCAACAGTTTGGATTAAATTTTGTTTTAGTCCAGTTTGCTATTTAGTCCAACTAAATATGCATGTTGTTTCAATTTGATCCTTGATTCCTTTAATTGTTAATTAGTCCAACTAATTAACATCTACTTCGAGTCTAATCCTTGGGTGTGTGACCCTACAGGTTCCTATTGTTGGCAGTAACAATTACACACATTGAGCGTTGTCTAGCAACACATCAATGCTACCCAACTAATACGAATAGTAAGTGATCTGACAAACCTCTGTGATCAATGTTACAGTGTTATATAATCCCTTTGTCTCATCTATCCGGATTGGACACAAGATATGGAGTGTCACACTTGTATATCCAATCCATAGTTTCTCGATATGTGAGTGACTTAGATAAAAATAACGTCAGTATCTTATATTGAGTTATTTGAGCATGGCCATGCATTTCCCTAAGTCCCACTCACCGAGTGTCCGTGGATATTTACTCCCGTTATGTGGGAGGGACAAATC